>CP119651.1:102500-826861 GCA_030078075.1 Crithidia sp. LVH-60A
TGTGTATTGTCGGAACGTCATGCTGTACTTCGCGATACTCCACAAAACATGCAGGAGACGCGGCACGCCGCTGTGTATTTGTGTGTGTGTGTATCCGCCGTGTTGACGTGCTGGTGATGGCCGTGACGCGTGCTGTCGCGCGGCGTGTGTCAGCTGCCAACGCATTTTTCACTCTCTATTCCTTCCACTCTCCGCCGTGTCCTCCTTCGACTCTCCCTCTCTCTCTCTCTCTCACTTCTGCGCCACCCACACCCGCACAGTAAACGTCCAAAGACTTCTTTAACCGCTCTCTTTCTTCTTCTATTCCTCCTACTCTCTCTGTGTTGCTTCACACACACCGCCACACGCTCTTCCCTCCCGCTCTCCACCCCGCCTTCTCAGTTCCCTATACGCTCCGGCACACGGACACTGACAGGATGCTGTTCGCGAACTGGTTCTCGCAGACACGTGCGCTGCGTGCGCGCAAGGCGCGTGGGCTGCACCCGGTGAACGAGATGCACCGCTTCGCGATGCTGGTGTGCGGCCTGTTCTGCGGCATGTGTGTGTCGCTGACCTACGCCTTCGACCTCTTCACGGCGCAGTTCCGCGACCACTTCGCGCTGTCGGCCGGCGACTTGTCGACGGTGAGCACCGTGGGGCTTGTGTTCTGCTACTTCCTGATCCCGTACAGCGTGATCTTCGAGAACCTGGGGCCGTTTCTGAACTTCCTGATCTGCATGGCGACGGGCGTGGTGGGGACTGTGTGCCTCGCGTTGACGTTTGCTGGCAAGATCCCGGGCAACACGGCGACGCTGACGGTGTTCTACGCCTTCCTGAACACGGCGAGTGGGCTGATCGACACGACGTACATCTCGACGCTGTTCGAGGTGTTTCCGCGTAACCGCGGCCTTGTGGTGTGCCTCGCGAAGGTGATGACGGGCCTTGGCAGCACGATCTTCGCGTGCATGAGCATGACGTTCTTCAAGAACGACATCATCGGCTTCATCTACTTCCTGTGCGCGGTGATTGCGGTGGTGACGCTGTGCGCTGCCTTCCTGATTGTGCTGCCGCCCTACTACATGAACTGGTGGCGGCTGCGCAACGCGTCTGCGGAGGCCGTGGCGGAGCTGGAGTCGACGAAGCCGCTGTACCACGACAAGGGCGTGCCGATGCGGCGCCTTGCGCTGGGCTACGCGGTGGTGATCGCGATGCTCATCTTCTTCACGGTGGAGACGCCGGTGGTTGCGTACGTGAGCAGCGTGTCGCGCAGCAGCGAGATCGGGATTGGCGTGGTTGCGGCGGTGCTGACGCTGAGCCTGTGCCTGATGGCGCTGCCGCTGCGGTGCCTGGGCGGCGTGGATGAGCCTGCGCCGACAGACGCGGAGCTGCGCGCGCTGGGGCAGCTGTACGCCGTGCCGTGCACCTCGTCGAGCGACACGACGCTGGGCAAGCCCGCCCCGGTCACGGCGACGGAGGCTGACGCGCTGTCCGACTCGCTGGTGAGCACCTCTGAACCTGTGACTGGTGGAGATCAGGAGGAAATCGCCGAGGAGGACGTGCAGCGCGAGGCCTGCCAGGACCCCCGCTATCAAGGCGACAGCGTGGTCAACTACCTCAAGTCCCTTGATGTGTGGCTGATCCTCCTGTACATGTTCTGCGTCTCGCCTCTCGGCATTATGGTGTCGTACAACGGCAGCACCATCTCGATCGCCAAGACCGGCAAGCCGCGCAGTGCGGAGACGGGTGCGCTCTACACCGCCTTCCTGGGGCTGGGCAACAGCGTGGGCCGCATCGCCTTCGGCTGCTTCGAGGCCTACGTGCAGCACCAGCGCGCTCGTGGTGGCAAGCTGCTGGTGACGGCGGCGCTCTTCGTGTGCCCTGTGGGTCTCACGGTCGGCGGCGTGCTGCTGCTGGTGCTTCCTGGCAAGGCTATCCTGCTGCCCTACATCATCGTGTACATCATGAACGGCATCAACGCCGCGCTGCAAGCCCTCATCTTCACGTGCCTCTTCGAGAAGTTCCACAACACGCTGTACTGCCTGTGTTTCATGGTCACGGTGGTTTGTGTGATCTGCTTCAACCGGCTGCTCTTTGGCATGTACGTGGACATGAAGCACGACCAGCTGGGGCTGAGCGCTGCGCAGGAGTGCAACCGCGATTCGTGCATCCAGGTGCCGTTCATCGTGACAACGTGCCTCTCCGCCGCGGGCCTCGTGTTCGCTGCGCTGGTGCACGTGCGCTACACGCGCTACGTGGCCCGTGTGCGGCAGCAGCGTGAGCGCAAGGCGGTGGAGAGCGAGCCGGTGGAGCTGCAGGCGGAGCTGTAGACGCATGGCAGGACAGGGAGGAGGGTGACAGGGAGTGTCCGACGGCGCGCGGCGCTGCCTCCTGATGCCTGTCTCTGCCTGCTGCCTGCTGCGTGCCGCCGCCGCCCCGCGGCACACCGCCAAGCTGGTGGTAAACACCGGCTGGTGTGCCCTGCGGCTGGTGTGCCCGCCTCACCGCGCGAGAAGGAGTGGGCTAAGGAGGAGCAGCCGGTGGAGAAGCAAGACAAGAGCCTCCCCTGCTGCAGCGACGCCCCACCTCGGCACTGCGTGCGATACGTTGGGCAGCTGCCGAGGTGCTCGTCTGGGCCTCCCACACTATTCTGTATTTTTATCTGGTGGCTGAGCGATGGAAGGGAAACTTGGGGACAAACCCGCCCTTCGCGCTCGGCAGCCATCAGACACCCTCCTCAACAAAAAAAAACCCATTAAAAAAGGGACTAAACTAGTAACATAAAATCGAAAAAGAAAAAACACACTAGGAAATACACACTAGCACGTAACAGATGCCCATCGAAGCTGTGGTGCATCGATCTTAAGTTGTTTTTTTTTTTTGCTTCTTCTCTCTTTTCTTCTCCGTTGTTGTGTCTTAACGCGCGTTGTCCTGTGCCGGTGTGCGCGGTGCCGGCCTTTTTTTTGTTTTCGTTCAGTGCTTTTTTTTTTTTTGCCTTGCGTGCACCACCAGTGCGGACGTCTCAGCCCCTGCGGCGCTGACGTGCGTGTGATGTGCGTGGTGGTGTTGCGTTGCGTGGCGGGTGCGTGGTGCGGTTGGCGTAGACGGCGGTGCTGCGTTGCCGTGTGCGGTGCTGCGGGTGTAGGTGGGGCTGAGGGTCGGGTGCTGGTCGGCGGTTGCGGCGGCGCCGAGCCCTCTCGCTTGTGATAAGCGGTGTGTGGGTGCTGCGCGCGTGGCTCTTTGCGTGGAGACGGACTGATTCGAAGGAAACTTGGGGACAAACCCGCCTTCGCTGTTCGTCTCCTGCTGTGGGCCGTGCGGGCGGCAGCACGGCGATACGCCGCTCTCTCCCCACTGCCACACCGGTGCAGCCGCACACGCACGTGCACTGGCCCCTTCTTTTATTTTCATTTTTTTTTTGCCGGCGTGCATTTGTCTTTGCTTTGACTTTTCCTTCTTTTTTTTCTTTCCCGGCGGCACTCGCGGTGGGTGGCGCACGTACAGGCAACGCAGACACAACAGGGGGCAGCCACGGCACTAACAGTGGCTGCGTTTCCTTCTATTTTAGACCGTTTCTTCTTTCTTTTACTTCTTTTGTTCTCTCACTGGAGCGCCGTTGCGACGGGCCGCCTCCGCTGTGCTTTTCATATATCTTTCTTTCTCTTCCCTCTTTCCATCTTTCTTTGTTTTCGTTTCTGTTTCTCTTTTTTTTTTTGTGTGTTCTGGCGCTGAGGTTGACGCTGCAGGCACTGCGCACTCGCAGCTTGCCCGCTCCCCCGCTGTGCGTGCTGTATGCCGGGGAGACGTGTGCGGGCACGCCGGCGTCGCTGGCAGACACGCCACCCGCCAGTCCCTCACCTAACCCGACGTGTCTCCATGAGGGGTGTGTTGTATCCTTTGTTTGCCCCTCCTCTGGTGCTTTGACACGTCGGCGGGCTGGCGGGCGTCCGTGACTTATGCGATGCCCCCTTTCCATTTCTGCGTTGCGTGTGCCAGCGAGTGCGTTTGTGTGTGTGTAGCTGTGCAGCTGTCCAACAAGAGCGAAACGCACATTTTTCTCTCTTTGTTTCCTGTATTGAGCCTTCCAAAAAAAAAAAAAAGAGAATGCGAAGTATACCAACTCGTCTTTCTCCCCGCAGTGCTTCCTTGTTCTTCGTTGATTGAAGATGTAAATCCGTTGTTCGATGCCGCCTTCTGTTTCTCGTAGTGATGAACACGCCGTAAGGACAAGTGATATGCAGTGCGGTTAAAGGTGGAGCTCTTCTCTGTTTTTCGTTTTTTTGTTTCCCTTTCGCCTTTTCTTCAATGTTATTTCTATGATGCGTATGGTAAAAAATATATATATATATGAAAAAAGCTCCGTGTGTCAAACAATGTTTTTTTTTTCTCTCTCTTGTTTTCGTTATTATTACGTGCTCTGCGTAGTTTCAGTCCCACTGGTGCGGTGGGTGAAACTGCCATGGTAGATGCACAGCGAAGGAAACTAACAAGAAGACAAGCTGGTAAAATTCCGCCGAGGTGAGGTGTTGCGCGAAAGGCTGCCCTGCAGACGGTCTTATCACATTGCATGCACGACGGAGTAGAGGTGCGTGTAGACGACTCGGCTGGCGCCGTTTCTTGGTTGTCGTGCAGAAGCTAGAGCGTGCATGCGGCTGCTTGCCGTGGTTGCCGCGTCGGTAAGAGGCAGCTGAGCGACGGCCGCAAGTGCCGAATGGAAGGCTCGTGAATAATTCGTGTCCGCAGAGACTCGGAAAAAACACAAAAAACACGTTGTACCGTTCTCTGTGCTGTTCGCGACGACGGCGTGTGTGTGTGTGACGGCCTTTTCTCTCTCCCCTTTGCCGCCACAATGATGACCATACTCGTTGTACCGATTCCCAAATTCTCCTCTTATTTTGCTGTCCACAACTTCATCTGCGTGACACCTGCTTCATTGCATTTGTCTGTTTTTTTTTTCTGTTCCGTTTCAGCGGCAGCTCAACATTTGGGCTTCCGGACGCTTCGTGAAGCACCACGGAAAGAGAAGTCATAGCGAATTCGCTTCTCTTTTTTCCCCCTTTCTCTTCTGTTTGCATCTCACATCCGCAGCATCGGCTGGTGGTGAGTAGTGAAAAACGCTGCTCACAAAAAAAGTGCAAAACGAATCGGCGATTCCAAAGCTCATTTTTTTTTACCTACTTTTGTGCTGCAGCAAAGACGTGCAAAAGAGCTTGTCCGCGTACGACATCTAGGACGGCTCGCAGCTCTTTTGAAAAGCATCCGCATTTCCTTTTCCTCTTACGAGTCTGCTTTAACGCGAGGTGTTAGAAAGGCGGTCGGCTCTTCTTGAATAAGAGTAGAAGATAAACAGAAAAGCCCGCGGTAGAAACGAAGAGAGCGGCAACCATGGACTTGAGTATTGTCAACTTCCACGACTACGTCTCCGCCTCTTCATGGCGCAAGCGTGAGCAGCTGCGTGGGCTGCTGAGCAACCACACCGATCTCGTCATGAACTCCGTCCCGTTAGCCGCCCCTGGCGTGCTCTTTAGCTCAGCGCAGGTCTCCTTGCACAACAGCGAATCCGCGTTGGCTCTCTCCCTGAGTCCTCTGACGGGATCGAGCGCGGTGGGGCTGCTGCCGCTCGATGAGGCTGTGCCGTCCCTCAGCGCGGTGCCCCGCATGCGTTGGCTCGACCTGGCCGACGACATCCGTACTTCTTCAGTGGAGTGGTGCGACGAGCTGCTCTTCCTCGGCTCCAGCCGTGGCCGTGTGTTGGTGTGCGACGTCCCCGCTGACAGCTGCCATGACAGCAGCGGCCTACTCGTTCCCTCTGGCGCGCTCCTGACAGGTCCTGCAGAGCCGGCGGTGTCGCACCTGACGGTCTCGCCCAGCGCTCCCGCAGCCTCGACACTCGTGCGGTCTGTCAAGGTGAATCGACGAGTCGACCGCAGCAGCATCGTTGCCATCAAGGGCACGTCGGCGTACATCTGGGATCTCGCAGGTGGGCCGATGCCGGTACAGCAGTGGGCCCCGCACTGTCTCTCCGACGCCGCCACGCCGCTCACCTTCGCGGAGTGGGCACCGAACAGTGCGTCGGTGGTGCTGACGGGCTCCTACGACGGCAGCGTGATGTTGGTGGACGCGCGGAGTCGCGGCGAGGGCAACGCGATGGCGCTGCCGGCGCGTCGGTCAGGCGGCCGACCTGCTGTGGCGCACTGCGGCGACTTCAACCCCCTCCTGCCCACTCTCCTCGCCCTCGCTGCGTCTGATGGCTCCTTCGCCGTGTACGACGTGCGCTACCCCGTGCGAGCGATTCAAGTGGTGACGACGCTGCAGGGAGATGCGGTGCGGCTGCGGTGGTGGCGCCACCACGCCGACTTAATCAGCACGGCAGGGAGCGACGGCTCCGTTGCGATGTGGAACTTGCGCTGCCCACCCTCCTTCTGCGTCGGCCGTGCGCAGTATCAGCTGCCTCTCGCTGACTTGGCGATGACGGAGACCTTTACAGAGCAGCGTGCTGTGGCGCTGACGCTGGGCGGCGAGCTGTCGATGACGGGGCTGCAGGCGGAAGCGTTGATGGGCCTCGCACCAGGCTTAGATTACGAGACCGCGGACAGTGAGAAGAAGGCGGGTGTGGCGGTGGTGGCTTCTGCCTCCTCTGCTGCTGCCGCACCTTCTTCTGTTTCTCCTGAAGATGAAGCCGCGTTCCGGAAAGAGGAGCAGGACGCCTGCGGCTTTCTCTTCGTCCGGCAGCTCAAGGAGGCTTACCACCTTCTCTCCAAGTGTGCGAGTCGGCGACTGGCCTTGCACCAGACAAGCCTCGCCATGCAGCTCGTCTCGCACATCGATGTCGTGCGTGTGCCGCCCTTCGACTACGCCGACGCCATCAATCAGCTACACGACGCCGCGGAGGAGGAGAGCGACGTGCTGCCCGTGCTGGAAGCCAACGGGTGGTCCTACGAGGCCCTTCGTCAGCAGTTCGAGGCAAACGTGTTGCGCTGCTCCTCGCACCTCTCCACCACCATTCAACTCGATCGCGTCCGCGGCGTGTCCAAGCCGAACTCGGCCGACGTGCAGGCGCTGGAGGCGCTGCGGCTGAACGTGCTGCTGCACCGCGTACTGGACTCCGCTGACGTAGACCAGGTGGTGGTCGGTGTGCGGTCTGCGCTGGAGCTGATACGCACCCACCCCGGCATCTCCGATCTCATCGACGTCGACGCCGTGGAGAGGATCGTTTGTCTGCTGCTGCGCAAGAACTACGCCGAGGGCGAACGCTTTGTTCAGTTTTTGCTCTCGCAGCTGCAGGCCGATGGCACGCAGAGCGGCGTCTCCTACAAGCTGCTGCGGGCCGCGATGAGCGCCGTGCAGGAGCCGAGTGTGACGATGGGGGACACCACACGCGTGGCGCGTCGATTCGTTGAGCGTTTTTACCGCGACATGGACGCGGCGAAGGACGCCATCTTGACGCAGCTTCACGTCATGCGTCTCGGCGTGGAGAACTACCAGGAGGTGATCACGATTGTGAACTCGTATCAGGAGCGCTGCATCCAGCGGAACCTGCCGGGGATGTTCGGCTGGGTTGCCCTGAAGCCGCTGCTGCTCTTCCTGCACTGTCTGACCGCGGACTCGAACTATGTCACCTTCTTCTGGGCTGCTGTGCAGTACATCGAGGCATTTGCGCACTTTCCCGGCGTGCGAGAGGTGGAGTCGGTGCTCTTCGCCGTGGTCGATCGCATCCACTCCGCGGCCGCCAAGATTGCGGAGGACCTGGACGAGTTGTCGCAGCACAGCCGCTTCTCTATTCCACTGCTGCGGCAGGTGGACATCACGCTTGGCACGACACACAGCTTTCTCAACGTGTTGGTGCGCGTGCAGCTGGAGTGTGAAAACGTCGCCCTGGCGCGGAACATGCAGATCATGCCGCCAGTGATGGAGCAGGTGCAGGATGTGCTGAACAACGCCTCCGAGAACGTGCTGGATGCGTGGGCGGGGCTGATGGACGCGCTTCTGGACAACGATCAACCGGACATGCTGCGCAAGTACTGCTTAGCATCGGTGCGCCGCTTCTCGGAGCAGGTGGAGGACTTGATGGATGTCTCCTCCAAGGGCGAAGGCGACGAGCGGCTGAATGAGATTCTCGACGTGTGTGACGACTTCTTCAACTTTGTGGGCCGCCGGAAGGCAGCGGAGTCGTGAGCTAGTTTCTTGAAAAGGTGCGAACGGGCCGCTGCCGTATCGCTCTCTTCTGAGTCCATCACCTTTTTTATTGCTTCTTTCTTTTTTTGCCGCTTTGTATCGTTGCCTTTTTTTTCAAATGTTTTCTTTGAATTAAAGACAAAGAACAGAAAAAAGAAATATACAGATGTCCGCTGCAATGTTGTAGATGACGTGGGGGCGTCGTTGCGAGCCTTCGATACGTGCTGTCATCTTTACTTGCGTAGTTGCGCTGAGAATCCTCTCGCTCTTTTTTGTTGGTAGCGTGAAGCGCTGGCGTGCGACACCATAATTTTGTTCCTTTCTTCGCGCAGAATACACCGAATTCCCTCTTCTCCTCCTCCCCGTACGCACGCCCGTTCACATTTCCACTTCCCCACCTCGCTTCGTCAGCTGGCTAGAGTGTGTGAAGGAAGAGAGATCACAGAAAAAACAACAACAATACTTACACACACAAATCATTTGGACGCTGTTGGCTGGTTGGTCTTTACTCTTACTTCTTTCTCACTTTAAATAGCCTATCATGCTCCGCTCCGTGTGGGGTGTCCGCGGCGGACGGCTGACCAGCCCGCAGCTGATCGCCTCTCCGCCTTTCTGCGCTCTCGCTGCTGCCTTCTTCACAGCACACCGCTCCGCCAGCACCAACGCTGCTGCAGCGTCCTCCTCCTCATCTCCCCCCGCCGCCCCCGCGGCATCATCGTCGTCGTCAAAAGCAGCAGCAGCAGCACCGCACGGCGCGCACCGTCCCCACCACAACATGTTCACCGCACCCCCCAACGTCGGCCCCGGTAGAAAAGAAAACGATGTGGCCAACCCCTACAAGTCGTGGGAGCACATCAACCACACGTGGCTCATCTTAATGTGTGTGGGCTGCCTCTGCGCTGGTTGGCTTGCTGGCCACTTCGTCGAGGTGGATGAGTCGAAGATCAAGCCAAAGTTCTCGAAGGACGACGTCGTCGCTGCGGCGTGCAAACAGTTCGAGTTCCGCCCCGACCTCGCGGCGACGAGTATTCGCGTCGCTTTTGTGCTTGCGGCGCGTCGCGCAGGCTTTCCCGCCGACACGGTCGACGAGTCCTGTGCCGTGGTACGCGGCCTTGGTGATGTGGCCGGCGTCATGAACTACCTCTCGAACACCTTCGCTGCCTCCACCGAAGATGTCGCGTCACTGGCGGCGATTGCTGGTGTGAAGTACCTGAACGGCCCGTACGAGGAGATACTGGATGCATGGCGGTGGGGCCGCAACGACACGGACGAGGCGCCACGCCGCAACGTCGCGAAGGACCCGAAGCAGAAAACGTTCTCCCTTATTACAATTCTGCACTCGCTTGGTGGGCTGACGGAGGCGGAGTGCGTGGCGCTCCTTGCCTGCCACAGCGTCGGCGAGTTCCACGAGGACGTGAGCGGCGTCGATGGCGCGACACACGTCGGCAAGCGCTACACACTTAACAACCGCTACTTCCAGTTCCTGCTCGAGCATGAGAAGGAGTTTGCGCCGCTGACGGTGGAGCGGTCACAGGGCAACAAGGAGCTGAAGGAGTTGCCACAGACGCTGGTGTGCGCCTACGCGAAGGAGAAGGTGAACGGAAAGATGCAGCGGCGGCGCTGCGTCTTGAATCGAGCAGAGGTGGAGCTGCTGAAGAACCCGACGTACCGCGACGTGGTGGTACGCTACGCCGCAGATGAGGCGGCGTGGAGGGAGCAGTTCGAGCACGCGTTCACCAAGATGATCGAGAGCAACTTCAAGCGCCTTCGCCCCTACTCCGATCCCAACTCTCCGTAAGAGAGAAAAAAAGAAAAGCAGTTGTTGAAGTGGCCAGAGAGATGAGGCGGCAGCTGTACATTCCGTCCTGAACGAATGAGTGTGGACGTGTTTTGTGTTGTGTTGTGCTGCGATGCATAGTGGCGCACGAATACGCGTGTTTGTGGTGCATGGCTGGCGAGATGTGCGCTGAGCTCTGTGGTGGCTATTCGAGGGTAGATGTTTGATGCATGTGTGTTCGCGTGCGTGTACCACACACCGGCGTTTTCCTTCCTTTCCTGTTTCTCACACCTTTAACCTCTTTCCGAGGTTCAATCTTACCCTCACTGCCTCATCTTATGAAGACGAAGCATCAGGAAGCGAGCTTGTGCTGCCGAGCCATCACGGCACATTACCCGCTTCTCCTTCATTTTTTTTGGAGGGTCGCGAGGCGTCTACATACGCAAATAGGGAAGAGAAGGTATCAGTGGCCTCACCGCCATTGTGAGGTGACTCTTCCCTGCGTCACGAGAAGTAGGACGAGTGCATTTGGGGGCATTTTGTCTGTGTGTGTGTGTGTGTGTGCGCGGCTCGTCGCCAATGCAAGAGGTGGCTCTCTCAACTACTTTTTTCTCCCTCTTTTTTTTCTTATGTCCTTTTCCTGCTCATACACGTACTGAGCGAAGTCACAGCGCCGCTGACGTGACCGCCTTCCACTGAGACAGACACACACACAGGTACACACACCGACTATCAGTACTCATGCCAGGCCGAGAGCCGCAGCCATCCCGCAGCGGTGCTGCGGCACACACGAGTAGCGTCACCACACGCCACGCCGCCACCACAAGCACCCCCAACAGCAACGCCCCCTACACCCGTCGCGGCCCCCTCGCCACGTCGTCTTCCTCCTTCTCCGCCCAGCAGAACCGCGACGTCAGCGCAGCCCCACGCTGCGGAGCTTCCAACCTCACCACCAACGCGAAGGCCAGTCCAGCCACTTCTTCACCACCGCCGCAGGAGGCGTGTTCACCGGCGTGTGAGTCCTGCGTTGCGTGTTACAGAGCCACTGAGAACGTCCTCGCTGCACAGCACGCGTTGCTGGCGAACGCGAAGGCGTTGATGTTGGACGATGCGATGCATCACTACAGCGGCGATGAGGCGTGGATCCGAGTTCTGCGCTCGCTGGGCTGCCCAGACGGCAACTACACGTGACGGGTGCCGAGAGAGGCATGAAAGGTAAGGCGTTGTGCCTGACGTGACTCGTACATCTGTTGCTCCTGCACGCTGAGCACCGCTTTTTTTTTTTTTCCGTAGACGCACATTTCATACGTTCAGGGCTCTGAGTTACGAGCTTCTGCTGTTTGCTTCACTATTAGAGAGAGCGAGAGAGAAACAGGGTGGCAGAAGAAGAGAAGCAACCGCTAGCAGGGCACAACATGCAAACAAGAAGCCAAAGCAAAACCGACAATTTTCTAGAGGTGCGCAGGTGAGCTGCGATGCGTGCGTGTTGTTTACGGACTTCACCAAGTAAGGAGTTTTCCTCCTTGCCTTGTGACGCTACTAAAGACTTAGAGTAAGATTGTTGGCTGGAGTGATCCACTGTGCCCCGTTCTCTTTCCGTAGTCACACTCGTACATCTTTCATCTCCTTTACTGCCCCTCTCTCGCTGTTCTCGTCTCTGTGATCTTGTTTTGCTGCAACCGCAGAGTAGCAGCACTTCCTCTCAAACAAGCAACAAGAACAAATTCGTGAAACACACACACACACACATAAACGAGTCCAAGGCGAGCAGAGGCACCAAGTTTCACAAAACACAAAGAACTAGACACTCTTTCCCTTCATCCCACAATGGAGGACACTATCAAGAAGACGCAGGCGGAGCTGGGGGCGATCATTCAGACCCCGAAGCTCACCGACAAGCTGCTCAGTCGCCCGCCATTTCGATTCCTGCACGATGTCGTCGTCGCCGTCCTCCAGGCCAGCAGCTTCCCCGAGGGACTCTACGCAGACGCACAGCTCGACAGCGCGAACGTGACGGACAAGAAGGCAAAGCTGGACTTCTTAGAGCAGCTGATAGCGGTGGTGGAGGCGGGGACCGGTGCTCCAGTGCCGGCGCGTGCGGCGAAGATTGCCGCCGGTGAG
This sequence comes from Crithidia sp. LVH-60A, assembly GCA_030078075.1. Classification (NCBI taxonomy): domain Eukaryota; phylum Euglenozoa; class Kinetoplastea; order Trypanosomatida; family Trypanosomatidae; genus Crithidia; species Crithidia sp. LVH-60A. The sequence continues at coordinate 114,550 of CP119651.1, forward strand.
GAGCCGGAGAAAACGAACGCGCTGCTGCAGGGCTTAGCGGCGTGTGCCGGGCTGTCAAGCGACCAGAAGAAGGCCGCCGTGAAGAAGGTGAAGGGCGGGGCAGCAGCTGAGCAAGCGCCACCGCCGGCACCGAAGGCTGAAGCCGCACCCAAGGCTGCTGCTCCAACTGCTGCCGCCCCGTCAGAGAGTGAGGAGGAGCGACAGAAGCGCCACGACGAGGAGCGGCGCCGGCGCCACGAGGAGAAGAAGAGGGAAAAGGAAAAGGCCGCCAAGGCGGCAGAGGCGGCAGCAGCGGCAGCGGCAGAGGAAACAAAACAGCAGCCGCAGCCCGACGCCGATGCGGAGCGCCGCCGCCGTCGTGAAGAGAAGAAGCGCGAGGCCGCCGCTGCCGCTGCCGCTGCCGCTGCAGGAGGAGAGAGTACGTCCGTCGACGCCCCATCCACCTCCGCACCCGCACCGAATGCCACACCGACCACCACCACCGCCGGGCCTGCCATGACTGCCACGGCTCGCAAGGCCCCGCCCCGCACGAAACCGACGCACGAGGTCATTGACGCCCAGCGCGGTGCCGACGCGACGCCGGCTGCTGGTGTGATCCGCGAGGGGAAGAAGAACGGCGCCGCAGCTGCGGGTGGTGAGGAGAGTGACGAGGACGATGCACAGGACTGGCAGAAGGTCGCCGCGCAGTACGAGGCGAAGCCGACGGCACGCACGGCGGCGGTGGCCGAGGGTGCGGAGGTGCGCGGGATGCTGGGGCAGCAGGCGCTGAAGGCGAAGCGCGATCAGGAGGAGGCGCAGCGCCGCGGCGAGAACGGCGAGGAGGCGAGTGCAGTCGCACCGCCGGCCAACGGGGGCATTGTCATCCGCAACAGCCGCAACACCGTTTCCCGCGGCGGTGGCGGTCACGCGCTCGGGGACGGGGATCTGAACCAGCTTCGGGAGCAGTTGCAGATGCTCACCAAGGCGTCGAACCCACTCGGCAAGTTCCTCGAGGCAATCCACGACGACATCGACAGCATGACGCGTGAGCTCGAGATGTGGCGCAGCGAGTCCCGCAGTCAGGCCCTCGCCGCGGCGGAGGCGCGCCGGCAGACGGAGGAGAGCCTGCAGGAGATTCACGCCAACCTGCAGAACCTGGAGGACGCGATTAGTGACCAGATGCTCAAGACGAACAACCTGCGGCAGACGATTCTGTCGAACGACGCGGCGATGGAAACGATGATGAAGACGATTGTGAACCCCGACATCGCTGCGCAGTAAAAAAAAAAAAGAGAAGACTCTCTTTTTTCTTCGTTTGTGTGCGAGCGCTGTGCTTCTCGTGGTGGTTTTTTTTTTCTAATGTATACTATACGATGGCTGACGTCGTCGTGTTGTGAAGCTGTTGAGGAGAGCGGGAAGAGATGGGGGAGGAGGAGTTGATGGCAATTTGTTCAGTGGTGTGTGTTGCGGCATCCGTGACGCCGTAGATCATCATCGTTTTCATTGCTTTTTTTTACTTGCCGAGCATATATATTTTCTAGTATGCCTTATTGTTGTTGTTGTTGTTGCTGAAGCCGTCACCAATACTGTGACACTCGCCCCATCCGCTCACACGAGATTCTCCCCCGCCTTCCTTTTCTCTTCTCCTCCTCTTCTTTCGTTCAGATGTGTATAGTGCGCAGTACTGTGCCGCGACACCTTCTCGTGCGTGTATTTGTTGGCGTGCCTCCTTTTATCCTGCAGCTGTAGTGCGGCGCGGGGAGCATGGCGAGGAGATTAGACTACAAAACCAAAACAAGACAAAAAAAAGTTGGGCTTTTATTGTCCACGAAGGTTAAAGGCCCTGTCATACTTTGTGAGAATTGCTGCGAGTGTGCAGCGCAGAAAACTCGTGTGTCTGTGGTCGAGCGTGTTACTCTTGGCTGCTGCCTTTGCCGTTACTGCGCGTGTGTGTGACACATCTGCGCGCAGTGGTCACTTGTGCATCCGCTCTTCTCGTCAAAGCGACATCGAGCGCAAAAAGGGGGCCAAGCGCTGCGCTGATTTGAGATCCGCCGTTGGGCGAGTCTTGCGTTTGCTTAATGACTTAAGATGTCGTTGTCTGCTTTCAATGCTTTTAAAGTCCGTTAGCGATTGCTGGCGAAGATGATCAAAAAAAGAAAACTCACAGTTGTATACCTTCCATCTTTCCTCTGCTTCACACTTCTACTCTCTTTTTACTTCAAGCTTTAGAAGCACCGGATAGCGCGCCGTCGCCCCCTCCACACTTCCGACACAGAGAGAGAGAGAATAGGGGAACGGAGTGGCTTCGCGCTCCTTGCGTCCATTTTCAGCAACGGGCTACACATAAAGGAGAATCAAGAAAGAGCGGAAACCAGGACCGTCAAGAATACCAGCATAGACTAAAGGAAGATAACAACGGTCAGCAAAGCCGGGGTTTGGAAGGCACATCAGCGAGACTCATAGGCCGCACAGGTACACGCACGCGAGCCCAGCTGCAGCGCGCCAGTCAGCTGCGTATCAGCAAATTCGGCATTCGAAGCTTCTTTTTCTCACACACAAACACATTTACGTACGCACGCTCAAGCACACGTACGCGCGCACACGTCCCCGCATCTCTCACCTTCACCCTGCAACAGACGTCCACAAAGAATTTTCTTGTGCCTCGGCATCTTGACCTTTTTTCTCTTTTCGTTTCCCGCTAAAGATAAGGCATCGCGTAGACGCTGAGAGGGTGGTTGCAGGCAAGACACGTTTGCGAAAGCCGCTCATTGACATCTATCTTTGTGGCTTCTTTATCGAGGTGTGTTGCGTTCAGCCGAAGACATTAAAAAAAGAAAAAAATCAACTGTGCACGCAGTAAGGGCTCGGACCGATAGCTGTGTGTGGCATATCCGCACATTAAACGTACGACTGCAGGTAGAAAGAGAGAGAGAGAAGCATGGAGAAGTACACGCAACTGAAGGTGCTCGGCAAGGGCAGCTTCGGCTCTGCGTGGCTCATCCAACGCAACGATGACAAGGTGCAGTTCGTTGCCAAGGAGGTGCGTCTCGCGGGGCTGAAGCCGGCGGAGCGGGACAGCGCGCAGGCTGAAATCGAAATGCTTCGCCGCCTCGAGCACCCCAACATCACGCGCTACGTCGACCACTTCGAGCACCGCGGCTCCCTTTTTATCGTGATGGAGTACGCGAACGGCGGGGACCTGTACATGAAAATAAAGCAGCAGAACGGCCAGCTGCTGACAGAGAAGGAGGTGCTGCAGCTCTTCGCGCAGATCTGCCTCGCCCTCGCCTACCTGCACGAGCGCCGCATCCTCCACCGCGACTTGAAGACGCAGAACGTGTTTCTGACGAAGGACGGGGTGGTGAAGCTCGGCGACTTTGGCATCAGCACGGTGCTGCGCAACACCTACGAGTTGAAGCACACCATCTGCGGCACGCCCTACTACTTCTCGCCGGAGCTGTGTCTCAACAAACCTTACAACAACAAGAGCGACGTGTGGGCTCTCGGCTGCATCCTGTACGAGATGACAACCCTCAACCACGCCTTCGACGGCACCAACATGAAGTCGCTCGTGCAGAAGATCCTGAAGGGTGTCTACCCACCCATTCACCCGATGTACAGCAGCAGCCTCTCCCGCCTGATCGCCGCGATGCTGCAGATGGACCCCCATAAGCGACCAAACGTGTCGCAGGTGCTCGACCTGACCTTCATCCGCGAGGCGCTCGTCAACCTCCAGCGCGACCTGCGCAGCGCCCGCGTTGATGCCCGGTCGGTCGTGTCGGCCGAGGAGAAGCAGCGCCTGCAGCACGCCGCCGCACTGCGGCAGGAGGAGTACCGCCGACAGGAGCTCGAGAACGCCGCGCGTGCTGCGCGGGAGCAGAAGCAGCGCCGAGCAGCGCTGGAGCAGCAGCAGCGCGAAAATGAGCTGCGGCGGCGTGAGATGGAGGAGAAGCAGCGACAGTTGCAGCAGCAGCAGGAGCAGCAGCTGCAGGAGCGTAAGCGGGCTTTGGAGGACCGGGTGCGGGAGCAGCGCAAGGCGCAGGCGCAGCGAGCCAAGTCCGACGCGAAGCAGGTCAAGGCGCGGGAGAAGAAGTGGGATCAGAATCTGCAGGAGCAGGTGGCCGAGGCGAGGCAGCACGACGACGAGCCAGTGGAGACGGCAGCAGCAGTTGGTGCGGCGGCGGCAAACAGCAGCCCGCCTCGCGCGGCACGTCTCAGTGCTCCGCCGCCGCTGCAACAGGCAGAGCTGCTGGACCAGCAGCAGCAGCAGCAGAAGAAGTCTGCGGTGGAGGCGTATCAGGAGATGCGGCGACAGGCAGCAGCGAACAAGGAGCGCAACAACGGAGGCAATGCTGCTGTTGCTGCTGGCGCCATTCCTGCACGCGAGAAGCGGCACCACGGCGCGCCGCGGGAGAAGGTTATCTCCGGGCTTCCACCTGGTCAGCCCCCACCGCCGCGCACGCCCCCCTCCAGCCACCACTACAGTTCCCGCAAGATGACACCCGACGAGTTAGACGAGGCCCGCTCGCAGGCCTTCTGGCAGATGCGCCGAGAGGCCGCGAAGAACCGCCGCAAGATGCTCGGCAAGGACGGCGCGTCGGCCGACACGCGCGAGCCGTCGAGCGGGTCGTCGGCGGTAAGCCAGCGGGAGGGCCGCCGACGGTCGAGTGACGTGACCGACAGCGGTGGTGCCGCCAGCGACGGTGCGGCGCGGCGCAGCCCTGTTGTGAAGCGGCATCAGCACGCAGCGGAGAAGCGTAGCCTTGTGGAAGCTGTCCCACCACCAGCAGCAGCAGCAGCAGCAGCGGTCGACGATGTAAGCGCGCAGCGGAATGGTGTGGGTAAGCCGGAGGCCGATCCAGAAGAGGCTGACGCGGTTGCCGCGGTGAAGATCGCGGCGGAGAACGGCATGACGCCCGATGGGGAAGAAGGGCTGCGCAACTTCCTGAACGGCGAGGCAGCCGCAGCCGAGCCCACCGCAGCAGAGGAGCGGCGACGCGAGAACGACTACAACGCGCTTGACACGATCATCGGCGAGACGCTGCGCGTCGATGCGGGAAAGAAGAAGCCGAAGGAAGACTTTGATGACCGGGCCTTCGAGGACGACACCGACCCCTCGAAACTCGTGCTCGACGGGAAGGTGTTCCACTTACCCAATGTGAGCGCCACCGATCCCCTCATGCACCGTATCGAATCCCTCCGCATCTTTCTGGAGAACGAGATGGGCGAGGACGACTTGCTTGTTTGTTACCGTGCCATGAACAACATCTCGAGCAGCGATGACGAGGCACTGCAGCAGCTGCAAAATGCGTTGCCGCCGTCGAAGCAGCGCTTCATACCGCTGGTGGCGCATCTTGTGGTGTGTGAGGACGCGTTCAACCGTCAAGGCGCGTCGGCCCCGGTGCCGGCCCTCTGAGCCGCGCGTGAAAAGAAAAGCACATCATCCCTTGAGCGTTGCTAAGGAACTTCTGGCTGTGCACGTTTTTTTTTTCTCTTTTCTGTTGTCGTTTTCTCTCTTTCTTTCTCTTCCTCACAAGCGGTAAGCTGTTTGACGAATGTCAAATGCATTTTCTTTTTTCTCTCTGACCACCTTTCTGCTCCCTCAACAAGGCTGCGACCTGCTTTTGAACACGGCTCAGTCAGAGGGAGGGCAGTGCTGATGTTAATGATGACGTTTGTCTGTGTGTGTGTGTGTGCGCTCTTTTCTTGGTGGGACGATGGGTCATGTAGTGGCAAAGCGGATGAACCAGATGAGAGGGAGGAGGCAAACAAACAAAATCGACAACACAACTGGTAGATGAAGTCGCTCCCCTTCCCACCTCTCCCTCTCTCTCTTTCTGTCTATCGTGCGTCCACAGACGCACACCCAATTACGCGTCGCGAACGTTGAAAAAGAGCACCACAAGGCAGCAAGCCAAACCGATACTGTCGTCCTCCTTTTATTCTTCTTAAACTTTCTTGTTTCTTGTTTCTTTTTTTCTTTTTTTTTCTGTTGTTGTCTCGTGCGCATGCGTAGGTGCGCCAGTTGCTCTGTGCCCACTTTTCCTTTTTTTTTTTCTCTTCCTTACTATCTCGTTGCGCTGTCCTCCTCTCTGACCCGATCTCCATATTCTTATATCTCCCTCGTTCTTTCTTATTGTTCAAACCCCCCTTTTTTTCCTTCACAGGGACCCCCATCGACTTGACCTCAGCTCACTCTCTTCCTGGTTTCTTTCTTATATCCCTTTTTTTTTTTCGTCCGAGTTTGCTTATTTATCTCCTTCTCCTGTTGTCCTCTCTCTCTCTCTCTGTCGTATTGGTCCATGTGTGTCGTTGCTCCGCTGGTGTGATGAAGCAGAGGCGGTTACGCTCTTGCCTCTCGCACGCACTGAGTGCGTGCGTGTTTGGAAGATATGTGCATGTGTGTGTGTGTTGATCGCAACGAGGCGTGCAGAGAGTGGTTCGCACGTTGCGGAGAGCCTCTTTCAGGAGGTGTAGATGGTAAGGAAGGAAAATGAAAAAAAAGATGTAGCGTGGTGTCAGCAGTGTAGAACGCAGATAGAGGAGAGAGAGAGAGGGAGAGGGAAGACGAATTTTGAAACAAGCGAAGTAAAGAAGTAGAAATCAACCAAACACGAAGTATTCCACGTTTGACTTGTCCACAAAGAAAGACGATGCCTATTTTTTTTTTTTCGGTCTCGCTGCATTCCACGTCGCCGACTTCTTCTGTCCGCAGTGATGCGACAAGTCTGGAGGGGTGGCAGGTGCGCACTTGAGAGTCGTGCTTTCCGTGCCGCCGTGGATTTAGAAAAGAAACAGAGAAGCAAGCGGAGCTTTGCTATAAATCCCTTGCCAACATTATAAGGTGCCACATCTGAGCAAAGGAAAAAGCGTTGCGTCGCCGCACGCGCGGAAGAAAAAATAGTATTGCTTTCTCTACTCAAGGCTCACTTCCTCTTTTTTGCCATCTTTCACCTTCCTTTCTTATTGCGGGTCTGCTGTCTTCGGTGCCCTTCATACTACACGTGCGTTGCTCATGCGTCTCTCGTATTCACACGTTTGGGTTTGATGTCAGCGTAAAGAAAAGAAAAGAAAATTAAGAGAAGTTAATAGAAAGTACACCTGTGCGTTTATCTGCTTTCCATCATAGCACACACACAGACACACACGCGGCGCAACCTTCCGCCCATTATACAGCTACGTGCAGGTGTTGTATGTAAAGAAACGAAGAGTAGTTCTTCGAGGAACAAAAAAGAGGTTCAAACGTGCAACTATAGTAGTCCTACTTTTTTTTTTCAATTGTTTGCAACATACTTCATTACTATAATTATTCTCTTTTTACTGTTCTGTAGCGGCATCGGCGTAGCAGCCTACACCTCTAGTGGATTCAGTACCGCGCGAGAGACCAAGACGTATTGATTAGAAAGGGTGAAAAAATAGCCAACCCGCACGCACGCACGCGGCCTCCGTCGCCTTTTCTTTTACTTTCCAACTTTTTTTCTTTTCCAGTGAGAAAGAGCACTCTGTGGGTTTGCGTGCACGTCTCTCTCGCTTTCTCACGCGCGGCTTTGGTCAGCGAAGCGAAGTAACACACACCTACACACACACTTACACACTTACACACACACAGAGATAGCAGGGCTTTCTGCGGCCCGTCTACTCCGCAAACGCCATAGGAGCTCTCCCTTCCTTTGCTGCGTATCTTTCTCACTGTATTGACCTCTTGTTCGTCCCCTGTTCCCACTCTCAAGGACAGCGTACTCGCAGCGCAAATAGGTGAAGCACAGTTGGTGAGAAAAACAAAAAAAAAAAAAACGATTGCCGATAACACGAGCCTTTACCGTCGCCATGCGCCGCACCCTCGCTCGCTTCTCCTCCTCCGCAGCCCCTGATGTGGGCCTGCTGAAGTTCGATGTCATCGTCGTGGGCAGCGGCACGGCCGGCAGTCTCATCGCTGGCCGGCTCGGCATGGAGAACCTCAAAACCCTCGTCATCGAGGAAGGCCCTGACATCCGCAACTCGCCCGCGTGGTACCACACCCTGCCAGCCAGCAAGCTCGCCCACCGCGTTGCCCAGCGCGACTTCGAGGCCGCCGACACGCTCACCGTGCCGCAGCAGCAGCCCGACGGCACCACCGGCGCAACACCGGTGTGGATCCCAACGCCGCGTGTGCTGGGCGGCCACGGGGTGATGGGCAGCCGTTCGTGGAACCTCGGCGACGAGGCAGACTGGCACGGCTCCCCGTGGAACTTCCGCGAGGACTTGCTGCCCCGTATCCGCTCCTTCGAGAACATGGACATCTTCGTCTCACACCGCGGCAAGCGGGGGAAGTTCTCCATCTGCAAGCCCGTCAACTTCTCGCCCTACTTCAAGCCCTTCTGCGAGGCCGCCTCGCAGGATGTGCCGCTGCTCAGTGAGTTCACCAAGAAGGACTTCCGCGTCTCGTGCGGCTGTGGACGGCCTGACACCTTCGTGGATCAGACCACCGGCGTGGCCAACTCGACGCTGCAGCGCTACCTGCTCGGTACGATGAAGCTCAGCCGACCGATCCGCCTGGAGTGCGGCTCGAAGGTGGTGGGCATCCGCGCCGGCAGCGACGGCGACGCGTCCACCGCAGCGGGTGTCACCCTCCGCCGCCCAGATGGGCAGCTTGTCGATGTTGCGAGCACGATGGTGATTGTCTGTGCTGGCGGCATCGGCAGCGCTCGTCTCCTCTCCGCATCGCGCGGCACCGTGAAGATCGACGACGCCGTCGGACAAAATTTCTGGGACGTCCCGCAGGTGGTGCTGCAGTACAAGACGAAGAACCGCGACAGCCACAACTGCTACCTGGACCCGCTCGTGCGGGCGGTGCTGCGGGCTGATTTGCGCTACCAAGCTCCCCAGCTAAGCCTTCGCTCGAGCTGGGACGACTTGGTCCTGTACTGGTCCTCCACCGGGTCCACCACTCCAGATGTCGAGATCCAGTTCCAGCCCTTCACGCTGGGCAACGACGGCACGCAGCCCCTACCACAGGAGCATGGGTGCCAGTTCACCGTACGCCCCGTACGTCCGCGCAGTCGGGGGCACATCGGTGCGGACGGAACTCTCGACCCCAAGTACTTCGCCGACCCCGCCGACCTCGCAGCGCTGCAGAAGGGTGTGGAGTACGTGACAACGTCACTCGTCAAGAAAGCGCCTCTCATCCCAATCATCGGCGAGTTGGTTGGCACGCGCTTCGAGTCGTCCGGTGTCTGCGGTGGTGCGTGCGCGAACGCGGTCGACCCCGAGACGTTCCGCCTGAAGGACATGAAGAACGTGTACGTGTGTGACCACAGCATCCTGCCCACTCCGCTGACCGGGAGCACGCTGCCCTACACGCTGGTGTTGGCCGACCGCTTCGTGGACAAGCTGCTGAAGAAGCGCGACGTGAAGGCGAAGGTGGAGGAGGACCCGGATGTTGGTGCCACTCGCATCGTGTACTAAGAAATGCACTGGGACGCGGGAGCGAGAGCGAGAGCTCGCCGTCTTTTCCTCCTCCTGCTGCTCTCGGCTTCGCTTCAAAATATGTGTGTGTGGGTGCGCAACCTTTTTGTTGTTGTTGTTGGTATTGGTGTTGCTGCGAGGGTGGCTGTCTGCGGTGCCGCCCGTCTTTCTGCCTCTGGTGTGCTGCTGAACACACCCCATAACTTCCGTGTGCTCTTTCTGTTTGTCACTTTTTTTTTTGTTTCGACGTTGTTTATCGTTTTATAGCAGATCCGCTTCTTTCCCGCCTCCCGCACCGTTCTCTCTTTTCTTTCTTTCCCTCTTTGTTTTCCACGGAGAAGTCCAGGTGACACGCAAAAGATGAGAGGGAGAGAAAGAGTGATATGCTTCTGCGATGATCACATGCGATGACGACTTTTCACCTACACACGTACTCTTTTTACACACACACACACTCAAACAAACAAACTTAAAAAAAAAAACAGAAAAAATACATAGGAGGTACGTGCCCATCAGGTCAGTACAAGTGGCAGAAGCGCGTGCTAACTTGTGCTGTCTACCGCACCACCCTCTCATAGAGTGCGGTGCAGCAGCGGAGGAAGAGTAAGCCTCTCAATCTTTGCAGCTACTTGCCCCTCCTCAAGCAGTATCTGTGTGTTGAAGTGCAAAGTAATAAGCACGGAGTCCTCCTCCGAGAAGCCCATGCACCTGCAAGCATGTTGTCCCCTTCTCGCTCCCTTTCTTCTCGAGTGTAAGGTCTTTGCTCATTACAGAGCGCCACTTCCACACGCTCTGCGTCGTCGGCCACTTCTCACACTTCTTCCTCCACCTGTTTTTATCTCTCTTTACTCGCCGCCTTTCCATTTTTCTCTCACCTCAGTCACTCTCCCGTCTTTCACTAACAACTCTTGAAGGTTGACACGCACACGCGCAAGGCTCCCTTACCTCTCCTTGCCCCTTTTATTCCTGTTTTGATTTCTCTTCCCTCATACCGGAACAAAAAAAAAGCTTTCGGGTGTGGCGCGTTGTGTTTTTTCCCCCTTTTTTGTGTGTTCTAACCCCTCGCGAAAGCACTTCTTCACCCTTTCTCTCTTCCCTCTCTTTTCTCCGGCACCACTTCCAATCTAGCAAGAGAAAAAAGGTGTCTTTTTTTCTTGTTTCTTTAATCTACGGCGCGCACGTGTTTACCAGCCCACACACACACGCACACAGAAACAGCACCTAAGCTGTTTTTATTCCAGCGTCGCGCACCCCTCGCTTTGTATTTCATTTATTATTCTTACTACACTCCTCCCTGCGCCTTCTTCTTGCACGCATCCTGTCTTTCTCAATCTTGTGCGCGAGAAGCAGGCAGACACGCAGGCCCGCAGAGGCAGACACAGCGACACAGACACACACACAATAAGAAAACTCAACGATGGAGCCGCTGCGGCAGACTTCAAGTGGGGAGCGACACAGTCTCGTGCCGAATGGCACAGCCCCGGGTAGTCGCCGCGCCTCTCTCGCCGTCCCCCTCCTCGACGAGGAGAGCCTCAAGGCGAACAACAACCACAACAACAACGGCAGCTCCGCCGCTGCTGGCGGCTTCACGCTCGTCTCCCAACACGATGAAATGTTCAAGACCACGGGACACGGCGTAGACACCACCGCACCGTCGCCCAACTCGCTCTCCAAGAACTTCGACCAGGGGCAGATCTACACCATGATGCAGCAGCAGCAGGCCGTGGCGATGGCGGCGGCGCAGCTGGAGCAGGCCTACCACCAAACCTGCTACCTCCTCCAGCAGTGTTCGCCGAACGCCCTTCTCACCGTTCTCATGTCCCTCCTGAACGACTACCCCACGACGCTCGTGCAGCCGATCCGGGCACGCGTGGAGCAGGTGTTAGCGCAGCAGATGTCGCCCTCCGCCAACAGCCGCCCAGCGACCTCGGCGCGGAAGCCTGGCAGCAGCTTTGTGCCGAACAGCGGCGCCGCGCCGTGGACGCCGTCGAACGTGCACGGCAGTGCGGCGCCGACGCCGACGGCGAACAGCACTCCCGGTGGCCACCGCCGTGGTCGGGGGCACAAGGGCCGCGAGGAGGAGCAGGAGATGTGCAGCATCCACAACAACATGCGCGCCATGAAGCACCTGCAGCTGAACCAGTCGACCGGGCTTTACGAGTGCGTCCACGGCTTCCACTGTCTCGTGGATGGGCCGGCGGACGTGTCGCCTAAGCGCAACGCTGGCGCTGCTGCTGCCGCGGCCGCGGCGGCGACTTCTTCCCAGTCGAACAGCGTGTCCCGGGGCAGCAACCCTCCCCCTTCAGGGGACAGTCAGCCCTTCGTGCCCGCAGCCTTCCAACAGCAGCAACAGCAGCCGATAAAGTCTGAAACGCGGTTTAGCGCGACGGAGGTGGAGGCGCTGCGTCTCCTCGGCTACACCTTCGGCACGAACAACGCCGCCAGCGCCAACGCGAACAGCGCCATGGGCAGTAGCAGCAGCATGGGTGTCACGAGCCCACCGCCCCCGCTGCCGCGGCGCGACATGGTGCTGCATCACCGCCACAGCGACCCCGAGGCGGACGCAGCCGACACGATGCTGTCGCGCTCGGGCGTCAGTGGGGGTGTTGGTGGTGGCTACACGGTGGTGGGTGGCGATCACCACGTCAGTGCCGGCACCTCTCCGCTGGATGGCCGTCTGAACATGGATTTGCCGTCGCTGGAGTATCTGTTGCAGAGCGTGCGGGACATCGATGACGATTAAGATGCGCACAGGAGAGAGAGAGAAAGAGAGAAGGAGAGTCTAATGGGTTTGCTCGCTAGGAGCCGCCAGGTGCCTCAGAATACAGGCAAGAAAAAAGAAGGAAAAAAGAAAAAAGGCAGCGAGGGGCTTCAGAGCGTCAGATGGTGCGGCGAGCAGCACCGACCAACCAGCCAACCAACCAATAAGAACACACAGGAAGAAGGGAGACGCGGCGGAAAAAAAAAGTGGCGGCGCGTGGGGAGAAATAAAAAAAGGTGTTATGTAACGATGCACAGCAACAACAAAGAGACCGATCTTTTTTTTTTCTTATACAGTACTATTACTTGTAATTTTTTGTTTATTTCTCTTCCAGTTCTCTTCCGCAGCTTCCCACGACCCTCAGTATGGAATATAAAAGAGAAAAGAATGAAAGAAAGAGGGAAGTGAAGGATGGAACACGTCAACTCACACACACTCACGCACCGCCGCAGGTGGCCCTTGCCGCTCTTCTTGTCACTGAGCGCGTGTGTGTTTGTGTGTGTACGTGGTCGTGTTGAGGAGGGGGAAAGTGCTGTGGCGACGTTTTTTTACCCCTTAAAAAAATATCCTTAGTGTAATTTTGTGCCGTCGAAATGCCTCATGTAAGATAGCGCAGTATCTCCTGCTGTCGATGCACTCCACAGTGGGCTGGAGACAACGAAAAGAAAAAGGAGAGTGAAATGGTGCGTTTTCCTCTTTTTTTTTTCCTTTCCGGGTGATGAACTGTATTCTTCTCCTTTCTTCGGGGACAGTTCTCTTTCTTTTTTCTTGTCGGACGGTAGGGCAGATGGGACAGACCGGGACGCTGTTAAGTGCCGCAGAGGCGCATCTGGTCCACTTTCCCCCTTTCTCTTTTTGTTCCTTCTCTTTTCGATTCACCCGTCTTCTATTTTTTTCCTTCTTTTCCCGCGTGTTCCGATGCCGTTCTGAAACAGAGGCGATGAAACACGCACGCGCACGTCAGTGTAAATTAGAAAGAAAGAGAACAACAACCATGAAGCGGTGTTCTCCATTCTGTGATATGAGGAAGAAAGAGGAGGAGGGAGAAGGAGGGTGTCGTCTCTGTGGACTGCTCGGACATAAGAATAGCAAAAGAAACGAGTAAAAAACAGAAAATGAGAGCAGCGATGTGAAGATCACAAGTGATAAGCGATAAAGGGAAAAGATGTAGTGTTTTTTTTTTGCAGATAATGTCTGGTTCATCGCATGGTCGCCCTTCCCCCGCTCACCCTTCTCTCTTACGCGCTTCCTTTGAGCTTTTTTTTTTCGCTCTCATCTTCCCTTTGCCTTGTTGACTTTCAGTTCTCTCTTATGTTCGCTAAAACCGGCGTTACTTTTCTCATTTTTCCTTTTTATCTATTATTTAGTCGCCGTCTTTTTCTCCCTTCGCTTTCTTATTTTTGGACCTTCTCGGTGTCCGGCAACCAAAATAGTCTCCTCACTCTTCTTCGTTTTCTTCGAGAGTGTGTGTGTGCTTCTTGATGTGTGCTCCGTGTCAGAGATATTTCCCCCGCACTACACGCCTCTTTCTCATCTTTTTCTTTTCCTCCCTTTCCTCTTTCCCTTACGTTCCTTCTCCCCGTACTGGTCGCACTGCGCCGCTGTTCTTCTCAACGACGCAAAATATCGAAAAGGGTGGAGAAGAGGAGCAAGCTTTGTATTCGAAAGGCAAAGAGGGTCTTTGTCGACGCCTCGTCTTCAGTGTCTCGTCTTTTTGTTGTTGTTCTGTGATTAAAGAAGAAAAACATGTGGAAAAAGAAGCGTATAAATGCCGATGTCACCGTTGTTGTGTCTCATCCTTTTTAACATTTACCCTTTTTTTTTCTTTTTTCTTCGTGTTGCATGTGGGCGATGTATTATCTTCTGTCTTGTCTTCGCTTTGCGCTGCTGTACGTCTTTTCTTTCATGCGCCGCGGAGACGGCGCGCCGTAGCACTTTCTTTGAGGGGCCGCTGCGAAGCTTCGTGTTGTTGTTGCTGTTGTTGTGTGCTCTCGCTGCACACTTGCCGTTTAGTGGGTTGAACTTTCCGTGAGTCTCTCTCTCTCTCTGCGCCGCTGCACACGTTCCCTTTTTTCCTCTTTCCATTTCGTTGTGATCTCCTTTCATGTAACCGAAGGCCCTCTCTTGCTCTCTTTCCTCATTCCCCTATTCTCTTTACTCTCTCTACTCCTTTTGTTGGCGTCGTTGTCGTCCAGTGGCGTTGAGGCGTCCCTCTTCCTTTTGAAACTATAAGTTTTGTTTTTCTGTTTCTCGATTCTGTCTCTGTCTTCTCCGCTGAAAAGAAAAAAAAGGACAAATACGTTTAATGACGGTGCCTGTTGAGCGGTTTCTGTTTTGTTTCTTCATGTTACTACGCGCCTCGCTCTCTCTCGCTTCGGTCGAGAACGGCTGAAGCCCGGCGCCTTTCGGTGTGTGTTGTGTTTGTTTTTGTGCTCTCCGCTCTCTTTTTCATTAATATTTCTGATTCCTTATTCTTAAAGATTAAAATCACCCGCAAAAAAAGATGATAAAGTGAGGAGAAAGTGGAAGAGCTGCGCAGAGAGTGCGCAGCCCGGTGCTGATCAGGAGGTTGTTGTGGGTGTGGTGACGACGCGTCGACGAGCGGGTCTGCCGCTGGCCACTCTGATCCCACATCCCACTCTCGCTTTCATTTTCTCTTTTTTTCTACGCGCGCACCACAAACACACACACGCACACACACGCGCAAATGCAGATCGAGGGTGTTGTGCACGACGCAGGGCAGCGAGCGCGTCCGCTTTAGCAACCTCTGGAGCTGCCATTTTTCATCTTACTTAGTGTGTATGTGTGTGTGGTGCTACTGTTAATTGTACTACCTCGTCGGAGGGAGGGGGGTGTAAGGCGTGGCTCTGCTTTTCTTATTTTCCCAGTGTGCAATTTCGGGTTTTAGGAAAGAATTTATTGGTCGCTTTTAAAGGCATTCGCGCCAGATCATTCGTGTTTCAGTACCACCTGAGTGTCTCTTAATGAAAGCTGCTACGTTTTAATGAGTGCTTTTTTGTTGTTTTCCCTCTCTACTTTGAAGTGCAAGCTTTTCTTCTCTCTTTGCCGGTGTTCGCTGTCCGCTGCAACAGCTTTAAAAAAAAAAAATGGCCCTGTGCCTGCTGCATGCACAGCTGTGTGTATGTGCGGCTGTGCTCGCTCTTTCTTGATATCCCGCAATGCCGATGCCTCTCTGTCTGACAAAATCAAATCAGAAATATGAACGGTGTAAAAATGGAGTGTCTCTGAGAGCCTACCTTTCGCGCCCCTCCTTGCGTTCCAGTTTTTTGTTTTGTTTCTGTTTTGAATTTTGTTTCCTTACTGATGCGTGTTGTGCTGCCTCCTGTGAACGCTCTTGACATTTTTTTTATTGATTCTACTCCGATTCGACGCTACTCTTTCTCTTTTTCTCATCTATTGTTGTTGTTCCCCCCTAACTCTGTGCTTGGTGCTTGAGTCATGTAAACGACGTCGCCTTTCTTTTTATTCACCCTATTTTCTTTAAGTTTGGCTATCCTTCTGTGTGTAAGTCTGTTTGAGTGAATAAAAAACTACTCATTTCTTTGCGTAAGTGGACCGATGTTGATGTGTCGTTAGGGGGTTGGTTTATCCTTCATAATCAAAAAGTAAGTCCATTGGAAGAGAAGGAAAAAAAGAAAACGAAGTGCTTTTACTGGCACCGCTCTGTGATGCGCATGCGGGGCAACCGGCCGCATCGCTCATCGAGCAGCTGTAGCCTGTGCGGTACATATTTTCTGAACTTATTTGGAGGCTCGTAGTGGGAAGTGCGCGACAGGATGAAGCCCAAACGAGACATATGGCGCGCTCGTTTTGTTACATCGCCGTGTCATGGTTACTTCTCCTTTTTTGTCCACCGAACTTCATGATCTCAAGGAGCTTTACCCTTACCTTCTCCTATCACGCAGTCGTGTCTCTTCGTCGCTGCTTCATGAGGAAGGGGATGTCATCACGGCAACCAAAAAACGTGTACCCTTAACTTACATGATGCACTCACCTCCGCTGCTCTCTCCCCCTTTCCTCCCCTCTTTCTTCGCTTTTTTTCTTTTCCTTCTCCGGTATTGTTTCCCAAAGCTCCACGTACTTCACTATCAGCATAGCGACACCGTGAAGTGTCCACAACATCTTTTCTCATCTTCTCCTTTCATTTCTTCACAGAGGAACACACACACACACACACAAAAAAAAAGAAAAAAAACACCACACAAACAAAACAAATTGCGTTCAGCAACATTCCCAAAATGTCCGCGACGCCGTCGTCCGTCGTCTTCACCCGCTACCCGGCCGCCCTCTCGCTGCCGTCCGCCGACCCCAGCGGCCTGGCGGTGGAGGCGATGCTGCGCTTCGTGAATGTCCGACCCACCCGCAAAGACGCCCGCCTCGGTGCGCCGTCGCTCACGATTGGCGCCTCCGCCAGCACGACGTCCGCGTCCCCCGCGGCATCGTCCTCGGAGGTGTGCACCGGGCTGCTGCCGTGCCTGCGCCGCCTCGGCGGTGAGGAGGGTGTCTCGCAGCTGACCGGGCCGGACGCGACGTGGGTGGAGGCGGTCACCACCCACTGCCTGTTCCCCGCTTTCTTGTTCGCGATGCACTTCGATCCCGATGTGTACCAGGCAGGGATGGCGCGCAGCGTGGAGCCGAAGGTGTCGAGCTTGTGGGAAGGATTGACCGGCACGTACCGCGAGCACGTGCTGCGAGCCAACCCCTACTTTTACTCGGGCACCGCGGTGACGAGTGTGCCACGTGGTCGCCTTGCGCTGGCGCACGTGGGGAAGCTGAAGGAGGTGGGTGAGGAGGTGGACCGCGCTTTTGCGGCGTTGGAGGCACTCTGCGCGGCGAAGTGCACGGCAGCCGATGTGTTCATTCTGGGGACGTCGCAGCCCACCTACGCCGACGCCCTCGTGTACGCTGCGGCCTCCAGCTTCTTCCACGCCGACGTTGGGGAAACGTCGACGGTGCGGCAACACCAGCGGCGGCTCATGGCACAGTACCCACGCTTGTTGTCCTACACGGAGCGTGTGCGCCAGCAGTTCTTTGAGGCGGACAGCGGCACGTACTGCTTGAAGCCGCACAGTGCCCCGTCCGAGGAAGACGCAGCCGTGGCGATGGCGGCAGCAGCGGAGCTTCAGTACCGCAGAGGGCGTCTGCAGACGTTGTGGTGGACGGGGCTGTTTGCGACCGTGTACTTTGTGCTGGCAAACGCAGACATGGTGGTGGCGCTGCTGGAGGAGACGCTGGGGGCGGAGGAGGAGGAGGAGATGGCGGGGGCGCAGGCTGCTGCTGCTGCTGCCGCGGCGGCACAGGCGCACGACGGAGCAGGTGCCCGACATGAACCCCGCGAGCTCTGATAGGAAGATGCTCTCGGCGTGTGTCTATGTGCGTGTGCGTGCTTTGCTTCACGCGCGATGCACCTTTCTCTTGCTCGCAACCTTTGTTATTGAGAATCACTATGCGCGTCATATTTCTTTTTTTTTTCTTGGTGGCCCGTGTAGGGCAACGTTTTCTTCACACTAAATATCAGAGAGGTTTGTTTGCATTATTGTATTTGTCTTATTATGTGTTGGCTGTTTTGTTCCTTATTTTGTTTTGCTGTCGCGTCGCGGTGCGGCAGAGTGCGCGGCCTTCTCTGATGTGTGGTTTCACGCACAAAAGCTTAATGAATAAAAAAAAAGTAGAAATTAGAACGCGCCATCAATGCTTGAAGACCAAACCAAAAAGGAGGCAATGAGTAGATGAGATTTTGTGGAGTCGAGCCTCCCAACGCACTACGTACGAAGGCAGAGCAGCCTTGGTCACTTTGTTCTCAAGAGCTCTTCCACGACTGCAACCGTCTTCCGCGTCGCGGTCGACTATCTAGTTGCTCTCTCCTTTTCCTCAGCTTGCTGATACGGCAAGTCCTCCTATTCATCAACGACGTCCCTTTTCTTTCTCTCTCTCTTTTTTTTCCTCCTGTACTGCCGCCAGTGCGTATCGAATCAGCAAAAGGCCTCTTCTGTTTCCCCTCCGTGCCGACGCCGCGCCCCCGCTGCCACCCTATCGTGTCTCGACAAGGAAGCAGCCACAACCACAAGCATTTCTCGCTACTTGCAGAGCTGCATTAAAAAATCGAAGAGATTCCCATCAAGAAGCCTTGAAAAACAGAACAAAAAAAAAAAGAAAAACAACACCAACAACAACGCAGCATTCTTTTTCTCACCACTTCAAACGATAATTATCTTTTTGTGCTTTTTTTTTCTTTACCGCTTCTCTTCTCGCACTCGCAACGTGTGGCAGCCGGCGTGTATTGCCGCGCCTTTTCACGCTTGCATCTCTCTCCGCCTCTCGCGCTCTGTGCTCTGTGCGCTTCTTGTGTTGGCTGGCAACTCTTTTTTTTTTTGTTTCCTTTTACCTTTTCTCTTTCTTGCCTCTTGCCTTTGCCTCGGTTTTGCTTTTTTAAAGAGATTCCTTCTTGCATCCATATCTACGGATATACTTGTTTCCTCTCTTTCTTGCGTGTGTTTCTTTGTTTATTTATTTATTTATTTAGTTCTGCTCGTCGTCTCTCTCTTTTCCCCTCTTGTTAACAGTTCTCGCGTAATCGGAAACACCCCAAAGCACGAACACACACCCTTTTTTTCCCCCTCTCTCTAGTACACTTTCTCGACGTTGTGTTTTTTTTTTTCAGTGCAGCAGCAACAAAAAAAAAAAGGAAAAGAAGAGCAGAGAACACGAAGAAGTAGAAGGCGTGTCATTTTCGTTGCTGTTTCCCAGCGGCAGCCCACCCTCACTCAACTCACTTGCAGACTCCTTTACTGTTATTTTTTTTTCTCTTTTCTTTACTAAAGCAGTTTTTTTTTTGTTATCTCTCTCCTCATTGCTGAGGAGGCCGGAGGAGCTGAGTGGTGTCGGCGGTGCGGGACTGTCTTCTCTTTCTCTCTTCTTCTCTCTCACGTGTTCTTTCACATTGCATTGTGTGCTCTGTTCTAACAATTGTCGCGAAAAGTATTCGGCCCTAACTAATTTTTCTTCTGCTTCTCCATTTTTTTGCCTTCTATCTTTTACTTTGTCATTTCGTTGGAGAAAGAAAGCGGCAGAACAGCGAAGGCTGGTGGCGCGCCTTCCCTGTCTCTCTCTCCCTCAATTTCTTTTTTTTTTGCTGTCTGTGTTCATTGTTTTGTGCTTTGTGAGAGCGAAAGGAAGATAGCGTGTGTGGCTCTTCTTGTCGGTGATTCGGCGCGTCGACGCAGGCGTCTGCTGCTAGCTGACGTGTGCGTGTCCTTCTAAACGCACCTGCGGCCTCTCTTCACTCTTCTGTTCCTGCGCCATTTTTCAAAAAAAAAAACTATTTGTTTGACGAGTGACACAACTAAAAAACTTGTTTTGTTGCCATTTTTTTTTTTTTTGCACAACGTAACATAATTGGTGAAGAGAAGGACGAAGAGAAGAGTGCGTACAAACCATAAAAAAAAGGAGCTTTTCCGTGCGTCACTGTGTGCTCCATTTCTTGTTTTCTTAGCAGAAGTTTTTTCACTTTCACGCATTAAAGCAGGTGCACAGAAACACACACTTATAGACGCGCTGGGAGAAAAGCTCGGTAGCTCACTAAACCGGCACAGCTTCTACTCCTCCGTCGTATTTTTGCGTTTATAATCTTCTCTTTACGCTCTTCCTTTACGTCCATCGATAAGTAGATACGAAGGCGTTCCTAGTGTCTTTTTTCTTCTTTTTTTCTGCTGCCTTTTTTTTTTTTTCGTTGCTGCCCCGCGCCGGCGTCTAATTATTTTTCTCTCATTTTCTTTTGCTCTCCTCCTTCGCTCGCCACCGCTGCTGAGGGGTTGACACAGCTCCGGCGTCAGAAATAGACGCAGTAGGAGAGTGAACAGCGGATACCGGTGGAACATCTGTTCCCACCGCCAACACAGACGCTTTCATTTAAACAGCATATTTTATATTATCATCCGCTCTCTTGTGTGGATTTGCTTCCCGCTCCGTGTGTAGCCTGCCACTGTAAAGAGAAGGAGAACGAGGCGAGCACGTACAGACACACAGACACACACACACGCAGACAGACGCCCATGCACGCTGATCCGCCGCTGGGCGTGTGCGCCGCGATGGAGTCTCCCGTCCACGCCCTCTCGAGCGGAGCACCACTAGAGTGGTCCGTGTGCCCCGGCGCTGCGGAGACCGCGTGCATGTCCGAGATGCCGCACGGCACGATCGTCACCGCCACCAGCTTCACCTCGCTCAGCCTTCTCCACTGCGAGCTGGCCGGCGAGGAGAAGGTGCAGTACGAGGTGCACCTGCTGACCAGTGGGCTGCTGCAGTGCGGCTGGTGCGTCACGCCGTCTGGCTTGCCGTTTACAAGTCAGGAGGGGGTCGGCGACTTCCCTATGTCGGTGGCGGCGGACGGCCTGCGGGGACTCGTGTGGAACCTGACGCCCGCGGATGTGCCGGAGCTGCGGTGGGGGGCGGGTGACATCTTAAGCTGCTACGCCGATCTCGGCACCGGCGCGTTCGACTTCGCACTCAACGGGCAACACTGCCACACGGCGTCGCTGCCAACCAAGGCGCTGCTGCTGCGGCACGGGGCACGGTGGTACAACGATCGCCACTCCACCGACGAGATGCTGCAGTACACCCCAGCCATGTCGCTGGAGGGCGGGGAGGCGTGTGTCGTGAATCTCGGCGAGGCCCCGATGCGCTACCCGCGGTGCGGCTACCGCAGCATCTGCGAGAATGCGTGGAGTGGAAATGCGAATAGCGCCGCTGAGGGCGATGGCCGCAGTGGAGCTGTGGCGTTGTCGGCGAGCCGCAGCAGCACGCCGGTGCCCGTCGCTGCGCTTCCTGCCGCTGGTGCTGCGTCCCGTCACGGCGGCGGTGTTGAGGACCATCATAGCGGCAGCGGCAACAGCAGCTTCGGCGCACCCTACACCTCTTTTTCCTGGTCTCACTGTCTCACGCTCGGTGGCATCGAGATGGGCCCCTTTCTGAGGGCGATGGCCTTGCAGGTGCCGCTGGGCATCCCTACCGAGGGTGCGTACCTCTTCCTGCGTGTGCTGGACCCGTGGGCCGAGGAGCCAGGCCGCGTGGTGGAGCGCTGTGCCCGCCTTGTTAGCTGGCTGCAGGCGGACGTGCAGGGACGGTGGAAGGCCTTCACCATGTGGCTCTACCTGTGGGTGACGCGGCTTTACGTGCAGCTGCGCGACGTCAGCGTTGAGCTGGAATCTGTCGCAAACCTGGACGGGATGATTGTCCTGCCGAGCACGGAGGGAAATGTCGAAACGCCCGCGGCTACGCTGGCCCTTCTGCACGATATGTGGCGCGCACTCGAGCTCTTCATGCCGCACGAGTCCTTCGCGATGATGCCTGGTATGATGCTGGCGCTGCTGCAGCACCGCAGCAGCGACAGCGCGGCTGGCCAGCTTATGGCGCTGCGGATCGTGCGTGATCTTGTCGCCACACCGAGCTTCCGCCGTACCTGGGTGGCTGACACGGTGAGCTGCACGAGCACGCTGCTGAACCTCTTTACGATTCATTCCTTGGCAGGTGGTGCGAGAGGTGCGCTCGTCGACGCCCTCGCCACGCAGACCCCAAACAACGTTATTTTACGGTCGGAGGTGACACTGCGGGCGACGGAGCACCAGGCGCGACTCTGGGCACTCGCGTCGGCAGTGCTGGACGAGGTGGTGCGTGACGGTGCGTGCCGTGGCGCGCTCGCCATCTGCGTGCAGCGTTACATGGGTGATAAACGCCTGAAGAGTATGATGGCGCTCGCACACCGTGGCGCTGATGCCGCGAGCAACGCCGTGGCTGCGGCGACCTTTTTGGATGCCTACCCCTACACCTTTGCGAGCGCCTTCTCACCAACGGTGCTGGGGATGCTGACGCTGGCGCTGACGGCGGCACTCGGTGCGTGCATGCCTGCCCTGGCCGATGGGCACGACGACCGACCTGCGCCTCCTCCCGCGCACCCGAACGGCGATCGAAACGGCGTCCCCCCTGACGCAGCAGTGCAGACACCGTCTGCGGCGGTCCTGCAGCGCGAGTTGAGTTGGCGGGCCGTGGCGCTGTCCTGGCTGCCTCCTGCCCGGTTCTACAACCGTCCCCTCGCCGCCGCTGCTGTTGCACCGCAAGGAAATGTGAGCAACGATGGCAACCGTCCCACTGCTGCTGCTCCGTCGTCGAAGGACTGCATTGCGGATCGCCTCGGCGGCGCGCTGCACACCGTCGCGACATCGATCGAGGTCGAGATGACGCACCTCGATGAGCGACGCGAAAACGGCGCGGACACGACTGCCACCGCAGCACCAGCAGCAATGTTGATACCACAGCCTGTGGTGACGAACAACAACAACAACAGCATCCATGCCCTTCCTGCTGCTCCGCTGAGCGGCTTCAACGCACCTCAGCCACCACAGACGACACAAACCGTAGCAGCTGAGGGGCCCTCTCTGTCGATGCAGGAGCAGCAGTGGCGCGAGGCCTCAGCGTGGCATCTCGAGCGCCGTCGGTGCTTTACTGCGTTGCCCCCCGATGCAGCTGGCCTCGGACTGAACGACGGTGTTGCTGCTGCAACGAGAGGATCTGTTCCTGGGCTTCCCGCCGCCGTCACCACCACCAGCACCACCTACGCAACTTCAGCGAGTGTGCCACCCCCACCAGCGCCTGTGCCTCTGATAGACGTTGACGCCCGCCTTGCCGAGGCGTTGGCAGAACGTGCCGATGAGCTCTTCCTCGTCACTGTGGTCGCCTTTGATCTCTACGTGCGTGGGCTGCTGGCCCGCTGTGCGAGTCTGCCGACGGCGATCCACCACGCCGTCTTCGACTACCAGCGTGCGGTGACGGAGAAGTCGGCGCTGCTGGAGACGTGGAACAGCACCGCGTCCGTCAGCGGCGGCGACGACGCCGCGCATCTGCGCCACGTGTTCGAGCTGCTGCTCACGACAGTGCCGCTGCGGATGGACACGAGCAGTGCGGCGCTGGCGAATTTTTGTGGGGTTGCCGGGCGGGTGTACGGCTACTACTGGGCTCGCATGGCCGTGTTCGAGCGCTGCTACTGCGTACCTGCGCAACCAGTTTTCTACGCAGCTGCGGAGGTCCAAGAGGCGCCGCATGCTCCGCCGCGTGCCTTCTTGATGCTGCCCGCGCAGCTCAGCAACGTTTTTGTCGACCTCTGGCTGCTTCTCGGTCTCGTGCGTGGTCACAACGCCGATATTGCGGCGCAGGCCCCAACGCTGCTGCGCTTCTTTTTCGACGCAAACATGCGCCGCGCCACGTCGAACCTCTTCGCGCGGGAGTACCTGTACCAAGCCGTCACGAGTGTGCTCGGTGCTGGACGTGAGGATCGGCTGCGAATGGCGCGGCAGATCGCGCAGCTGCACCGCAGCAGCCCGGCAGAGAGTCCGGGGACGCTGAGCTTCATGGCGCGGCACGTCGCGGACTTTCTGGACATGGCGCAACGCAGCCCACACGAGCGCGCACCGGTGAACTTTATCTCGGCTCTCCTGCAGGAAGAGCGCACGCTCGTGCCACCGCCGCGCATGCTGGATGAGAAGTTTGGATGGCTTCTCCACACGCAGGCACCCGAGCCACCGCGCAACGCCGCTATTGTTGTTGCCGCCGCCGCCACCGCCGCGACCACCGCTGCCGTGCCGACTGCCGATGACATTTACCTGCACCTGCTCGTGGAGTGCACGACGCAGTACAGTCCCGCCGCCCTGCTCTTCCCTCTCATCTACCAAGCGAATGCGTTGCTCTCCCGCTTCAGCGAGCGACTGCTGCCGACGCTGCCGCGCTGGGCCGAGGAGAGTGGCGAGACAATCACCGGCTTCAGCACGCTGTACCACGTTCTGCGCAAGACGCTGTGCGCGATGCATGTCATGTGTGAGGCGGTGCTCGCACGCGAGGTGTCGCAGAGCGCAGCAGGCGAGGAGGCTGTGATGACCACTTCGCTGCTCTTCCCGCCCGCCGCCGCCACCACTCCGCCCTCCTCCTCGTCATCGTCTGGCGGGTGCGTGTCTGACGATGCGCCGGAGGCAGAGGACGCTGCCGCGCTGCGTCGAGAGCTGATGGATGTGGTCCTGCAGTGTCTACTGCGTGTGATGGGGCCGTACACCAACTCGATCACCAGAAACGCTGCCACTGCTGCAGGGGAGCAGCACGATGGTACCAGCATTGCGGTGCTGCGCGTGTCGGAAAGCGATGGCGGAGCAGCTGCTGTCGGTGAGGATTCTTCGCAAGGGGACGGCAACGTGCTGCAGCCGGCGGTGGTGTGCGACGTCAGCGGCGCGTATCACTGGCGCGAGGTGGCTTGCACCCGCGTCGGGCTCCTCTCGCCACTGCTCGCGATGTTGCTCCGCTTCCTTGAATCCGGCCGGCGCAGAAGAGCCGGTGCGATGACCGCCACTGAGGTGTCTGTGGTGACACTGAACCCATTTCTTGCTTTGGTGGGGGCGGAGTTGCCGACGTTGGTGCGCGCTGCCCTGACCGCTCTCGACCACACCGCGTGGTGGACGAGCGATCAGAGGGGTGCAACAGGTGACGCCGCCACACCCGCCTCTGCGTCGCCGCGACTGGAACGCTTGCAGCACCTTCTGTGTGAAGTCGAGGCCGCCTGTGCGCTGCTCTTTCCCTCCGCGGCCACCACCGCGCGCTCGTCACGCGGGACGACCCACACCACAAATACGATGACGACCGCCGTCACGTCGGCGCTGCCTGCACCGCTGCCGCAGCACCAACAAGCCGAGCTGAGCCGCGCTTCTGCGCACTCGCGCTCTCTCAGCGGCGCTTCCGCCCACACGGCGGAGTGCGCTGCGGAGGAAGCTGGTGTAAGTGCAACAGCAACAGCAGCAGCTGCACCGACAGCCGCCGCGAACGCCATCACCCTGCCTGCCAACGCGCACCTCTCGCCCGCTTCGCAGTCCTTCTCCGCCAGTACAGAGCTGCCCTCCTCGCTCGGTGCCGCCGGTGATGAGCGTGGCGTTGCCGGCGACGGGGAGGAGGGCGAAGGCGGAGGCGCAGACGAGGCAGCCGCACACGTCTGTGTCATCTGCCTGAGCCGCCGCAACGATGTACGCATGATTCCCTGCCACCATGAGTGCTGCTACGGCTGCCTCCGCCGCTACCAGCGCGTGGAGCACGCCCGTCAGGTCGCGATGGAGGGCTCGGGGCACACCGGCAGCCTCACACCCATGTCCAGCCCGCCCCTCACCTGGCACGGCAGCCGCGGCACGTCGGAGGCATCTGGGGCCAACAGCTTCCGCTCCGCCCCTGCGTTGAGTGACTATCCCGGACGGTGGCCCGCCGTGACGAACGTGTCGGTGGCCGCCGCGGCGGGGGAGGAGGAGACGGGCCTGCGTGTGCTGACGTGCGACACCTTTACGCTGTCGAGTGTGGAGCACAGCATTGCGGCTGCGGAGACGGCGGCGGTGCGCTGCTTCTTCTGCAAGGAGGCGGTGACAGCGGTGGAGCATCTTGTCTCGCACGGCCCGTGATGGGCAAGCAAGCGAGCTGACTTTCTCTTTTTTTCTTTCCACGGTCCCTTTCTTCTTCACGTAGCAATCAATAATGTTTTTTTTCTGTTTTTTTTTTGTTTCTTTTCTTTCCTCTTTGCGTTTTTTGTTTGTTTCTGATGTGTGTTGATTGCGTGTGACCAAACGTTTCCCAAGTCTCCTCCGAGCTTTTCATGTTTTCCTGTTTCCTTCGTGAACAAAAGAAAACCGAAACTCTATTTACTTTTTTTTTTGAGGTGGATCACAGCACCGTGTCGACCTTCCCTTCTCTCTTCCTCAACGCACGGAGGGGGAAAGGAAAAATATCAAAGTAGTCTACAAGAGAAACACAACAAAAAAAGGGACATTGTGAATTCGAGTGGCAGTTCAAGACACGAGTGTCCCTGATGTCGATGACCTGCTGTTGTGAGTGGTGTGCACAACGCGCCGCAAAGTTAAACAGAAAGAAAGAAGGTTTTGATGAAAGGCAGAGTGCACAGCACAACACGCGCACTTCCGCCGCTGTGGTGTGTGGTGTGGTTATGCTGCCCCTATCGCAACTTGTGGAGTCGGAAGCAAAAAAACAGACCACGATACAAAATTGATACCTTCTCACTCTTCGTCGCTTCTTCCCCTCTTCTACACTCTTACACACTCTTGCACACACGCATACACTCACGTACACACTCGTATAGAAATAAAACACCCTCTGCGAGTGAAAGTCACTACCGAATCGCTGCACGTGGATCTGTTGTATTAATTCAGAGCCGACACACTCCCCACCCCTTTTTATCTCGTCGTATCCTCACGTTTCACAGTGTTTCACGTTTCCCCTCCCCCCTTTTCACCGCTGCCCACCATGCAGGGAACGTGGTCCGTGCTGAAGAAGAACTGCGTCAACTTCTTCCCTGGTGCGCTGGCCTTCGCGAGCCAGTCCCGCGATGCCTTCTCCACCTGGCTGAAGATCTACAACCGTGGCTACACTCACGGCCCGCAGGAGTACTACGAGATGAGCGAGGTGTACTCCCCGGACTACTGGAAGCGCGGGCAGTCGCAGGACAAGAACATGTGGGTTGACAAGGAGCTCAGCGAGTCCGTCTCGCAGAAGGAGATTGCGCAGCTGATGCAGTACAAGCAGGATTTGTGGCGCGTCGGCCACGGCGTCGGCCTCACCGCCTTCATCGGCGGCTACGCCCTCGTCCCGCTCTTCTTCTGGCTCGCCAGCGACACGTTCGCGCCGTCCGTCTTCAGCATGACGCCGGAGCAGAAGAAGGAGTGGCGCGCCGCGCAGGACCTTTACCGCTACCGCAGCGCCCCGTCCTACATCATGGACACGAAGTGGTTCTTCGACTTTCACGCCTACCCGTGGAACGCCGCGCAGGAGCGTGGGTGGGATGAGCTGTTCGAGAAGAACAACGTCCACCGCGACCCCAAGGTCCTCCGCCCCGCTGCGGAGATGTACGACGGCTTCATCAAGCTCGAGACGATGCGCCGCAAGTCGCTGCGCCACCTTGCCCGCAGCATGAACCTGCCGACGTTCCCGATGCTGGTGCGCATGTGCAGCAGCACCCGCGTGAAGGACTACTGGAACCTCGCCTTCAACGAGGATTACATGGTGATTACGCAGAAGCTGCACGAGCAGATGTCCGACGAGGACCTCTACGACTACGCGTGGCGCCGCTTTCTAGCCCCGTACGACAAGAACCTCTCGCGCGATGAGGTGATGACGCGTGTGAACGACTACCACGAGTTCCTGGGGCCCAAGTTCGTCGAGGAGGGCAAGGCGCCGAACCTCATCATCCTCACGAACTACGCGATGGGCTACTACAACGACCCCGCGTACCTTGAGGAGGACATCTCAGAGCTTGACGGCAACGACTTCGAGTACATGGCGCACTACGGCAAGGACGCGTTCCTGCGCCGCCTCGAGTTCGAGAACGGCCCGCTGCGCGATCAGGTCGAGGCGCACTCGCAGAAGCTGATTGAGGAGCGCGCGGCGGCGGCGAAGGCGGCGGCAGAGAAGGCGGCCGCGCAGGTCGCGGCTTAAGGAGAAGGAGGCCACAAGCAGATCGAAGCTTAAAAAAAAAAGAAAAGAGTTATAGTCGAGGCTTCTCCAGGGCGAAGGAGAGATGGAGGAAACCCGAGGGTGAAGAGCAGCGACGGCTGGTGTGCGTTGCTCAATAAAGATGGAGGAGACTGGAGGAACACGCAGACACACACCAGATGTCCCGGTCCGCATCGAGTTTACTCGACTCTGTTGTCTTGTTGTTGTTCCACGTGTTTTTTTTTTCGTTTTTGTCTTTTCCCCCCATCCACGGCGTTTCTTGTTCATCTTTTTCCTTTTCTCCTTTTACTCTCTGCGTATTGTCGCCGAGTTAAGGGCGGGAGAAGGTCAAAGTCACCAAAGATGGAGCAGAGGTGTGCACGCGAAAGCGTCAACACACACACACACACAGTGAAGGCAAGGCTGCGATGACATCTCGTTACGCACTCTGCGCCACAACTTCGCTGATGTATGTGTGTGCGTGTCGGTGTGGGTTGGGGGTCAGGTTAGAAGGAGCAATGGTGAGTCAGCGCGATTTTCTCACCCTCTTTTGCATCCACTCTGTTTTAAGCTCACCCCTTCTTCGCTTCTCGCTTTGTATCGCACTTTTTTAATTGTTGGTGGCTTTGTTCCTTGTCTTGTTTTCTTGCCGCCCCTCCGTGAGGGAAAGAATGAAAGAAAAAAAAAGTTGTCGGTTGTTTCTGTAGGAATAGGTGAAGGAAGAGCGTAACGGACGGGAGGACAACACGGAGGAGCAACGATAAAAAGATGAGAGAGTGTGAGAGAGAGAAAGGAAGAAAGGAGAAAGAGGGCGAGCGAGTGGATTTGGGGGGCGGCACGGGAGGCGTACCGTATCGATACCGGTGCGTTGTGTGTCCCCCCGCGAACCACAGAGCTCAGTCTTCTTATTACTTTAACGTCTTTTTTTTTTCTGCGAGTAGCACCTAAAGGTGACTTCGCTTCCTTCTCTCGCTCTCTCTGATTTTTCTCGGTTTTGCTTTTTCTGCATTTCCTCTTGTTGCGGTTGTCTAGTCTCTTCGATAGCGTAGCACACAAATTGTCTTCAAACAAACCTAAAAAAAAAAACTCAGAGAGAAATAGAGGAAATGCATGTATGTGAGGTGTAGCAACCACCGGTACCATGGTACTTGCGCAAGTGTTATTGGTCTCTCAGGTTAGTGGAGGAACGAGACGGCAAGTCTGCGACGACTCTGCGGAGATCACAACGTTGAATGGGTTGACTCCTCGCTCCGAATCGTTTTCTTTTTCTCTCTATGTGTTTAGAGAGAGAGGGAGCGGCCTTCTTCTCTCAAGCTGTCGGGTCCATGTTTGGTCTGCTGGGGTGTATGGGAAGAGGGAAGAGAAGGGGAAGATAGGGAGAGATGGAAGGCGAAGCGGCAGACTTCTCCTTTTTTTCCTTTTTCTTTAATTCTCCCGGTAGTCCCCACAAACGGATGGCCGCTGGTATTATTTTCTTTGGTTCGTTGTTATCATGTGCCATGTGTGCCAACGGAGCGGATAACTGCAGGACCAGTCGCAGCGACAAAGCGGCAGGTGCGAAGGCAAAAGGAAATTTCTCACTCTCTCTCTTTCTCCCTCTCTCTCCTCACATCTTTCTCTCGCTGTCTGGCCGCCTGAAGGAAATCACAACTGCCTCTACCGACTAGGATCAACACTGAAGCTACGTTTAACCGCCATTGACCCCGGTGTTCACCTCAGCTCGCACACACGCGCTCGTCCCTCCCTTTCTTTTTTCTCTCACTCTTCGTGTCTCCCATCATCGCCGCTCCGAGCCATAATGAGCAGCGATCTCGCGGACTTCGACGGTGATGACGTGAAGACCACCGTGGTGGCCGCCCAGCCGATGGGTGTGGGCATGGGCACGCACAGCGCCGTTGCCCTTGGCGGCTTCCAGGACTTCTGCCTCAAGAGCGAGCTCGCCAACGCGATCCGTGAGAACGGCTTCGAGCACCCCTCCGAAGTGCAGCACCAGGCCCTCCCGCAGGCCATGCTCGGCGTGGATATTCTCGCCCAGGCCAAGTCTGGCATGGGCAAGACCGCCGTCTTTGTTTTTGCGCTGCTGGAGCAGATCGAGAAGGTGCCGGAGGGCCAGAAGCCGTACTGCCAGGCCGTCGTGCTCGTCCACGCCCGCGAGCTGGCCTACCAGATCGAGCAGGAGTTCAAGCGGTTCAGCAAGTACCTGCCCTACGCGACGACCGGTGTCTTCTTTGGCGGCATCCCAGAGGATGAGAACGTGAAGGAGCTGAAGAAGGAGGTGCCGGCGATCATCGTTGGCACGCCCGGCCGTATGAAGTCGCTGATCCAGCGCAAGGCCTTCGACGCCTCGCACGTGAAGTGGTTCGTGTGCGACGAGTTCGACCGCTGCCTAGAGGACGTGAAGATGCGCCGCGACGTGCAGGAGATCTTCATGAAGCTGCCCAAGGACAAGCAGGTGATGATGTTCTCCGCCACCATGACGGACGAGCTGCGCGACGTCGCCAAGAAGTTCATGAAGAACGCGACGGAGATTTACGTCGATCAGCGCTCCAAGCTGACGCTGCACGGTCTCGCCCAGTTCTACATGAACGTCACGGAGGCCGAGAAGACGCGCCGCCTGGCGGAGATTCTGGACGTGGTGGAGTTCAACCAGGCCATCATCTTCACCTCCTCGGTGGAGCGCTGCGAGGCGCTGAACCGCCAGCTGCAGCAGATGAAGTTCCCCTCGCAGGCCGTCCACTCGCACATGAAGCAGGAGGACCGTCTGCGTGTCTACGAGAGCTGCAAGGCGAACAACACGCGCATCATGGTCGCCACCGACCTCTTCGGCCGCGGCGTCGACTTCGACCGCATCAACCTCGTGGTGCAGTACGACATGGCGTCGGACGCTGACAGCTACCTGCACCGCGTCGGCCGCGCCGGCCGCTTCGGCACGAAGGGCCTCACGATCGCCTTCGTGACGACGGAGGAGAAGGAGATCAAGCGCGAGAACCGCCGCTACACGGATGGCGGTATCATGAAGGAGGTGCAGGAGCGCTTCGAGATGAAGGTGGAGGAGCTGACGGACGTGAAGACGCAGCTCAACGAGAGCCAGTACATGAACAAGTAAGGGCCCGTGGAAGGAGAGAGAGTGAGAGAGTGAGTTAGTGGTGAATGAGGGAAAGACAAGAAGGAAGCATCTCTCTCTTGTTTTTAGTTTCTATTGGACCTTTTCTTTTCCTCTCTCTCTCTGTTTCTTTCTTGCGAGTGCTCCGTACGTCTGCGAATCTTCGCCACTGCGCTCTTCCACATTATAGATTCCATCTCCAAGGCCGCCACGCATCGTGGGCCGTTGCCGATGCGAGTGCGTGTAGGGGCAGCTTTGCGTGAGAGAGCTCCTCCTTTTGACGCAAATACTCAATTAAGCATGTGTTTTTTTCCCTTCTCTTTTCGTCCCTTCTCTTCTTCTCTTTTCTGAGCGCGCAGGTTGGAAGTCTGTCGCGGATGCATCTGACAGAGAAGGAGAGAGAGTAGGCGGGGAGGAATAGGAGAAGGATATTGTGTGACGAAAGCGTGCTTTTGTGAGTGCCCTCTCACACACGCCTGTGCAGCCCGCGGCTCCTTTATTATTATCATTATTGGCTGCCTGCACGTGTACTTGTAGCGGTAAGGTGAAGAGAGCCTCTGTGTGTGTGTCTGCACGCTGGTGTTTGTATTTTTTTGTTCCGTGACTTTGAAATTTGATCTTTTTTTTTAAGTGTTGTGCTGCAGTAGCGGTTAAAGCAGATGAGGGAGAAGCCGCACGCGAAGTGTTGGGCAGAGGAACAGTTTGCACGGACACCGCACACACACACATGGAAGCGGTGCGACGGACGGCTGTAGCTGCCGCTAGTGGTGTAAGTGTGTGTCTCTGTTTAAATGAAGTGAATGAGCTGAGAGGAGTGGACAGGAAAGAAAAAGAGAAGGTGATGCGCCAACGTAGTGGAACGCACCAAAGCGGCGAGTCTGCTGGGCGTTTTGTGGGGCCACGCGAAACATACGGCGAGGGCATCTCTCGCTTCACTCTTCTCTCCTGTTCTGCTTCACTCCCGCTTATTTTCATCATTGTTCTGTGCCAGATAAAATTAATTTGGAAAAGAAAGCTGACATATAGTAAAGAAGGAAAGAGTGAAGAGTAGCGGTGTGGCTTTAGCATCTTTTTTTTTTGTTCTTGTAGCTACCACAACCGCCTCTTTCTTTGCTTCGGATGTGTACCGTGTGCCTGTACCAAAGTTGTCGATCCTCTTTTCTTTGTCTTGTTTGTGGATTTGTTGGCACCGTCGCGCAGTCCTGTTTGGATTTTCTTTTTTACTTTCGGTTGTAACCTTTGTGTATGAAACCATGCCCCTTCCCACCTAAAGAAGAAAGATTTGACGCGCGTGTGACAGAGGCGTAATCAGTCAGAGTAGAGTTTGAGGTGGTGAAGCGTGCAGACGGGAGACGATGACATGGTCGTTGTCCAAGTCGTGTGTCGCGCAGAGCAGAGTGTGCAAGATGTTAGCTCCAAGTTTGTGAAAGCGGACACTCAGTCTCGACGCGGAGGGCCATGGAGCTGTGATCTTAGTGCAACTCTTTTTAGGCTCATCGTCGATTGGGTTTGGTCTTCTTCAGCGTTCTCTCTCTCTCTTTTGCAGTATTCTCGCTGCATTGTACACCCGTCAATTGTCGACTCGATCCTCGCGGCGCCGTCTCGACGTGTACGTGTACGTGTACGTGCGTGTACGTGCGTGCTTGCGGTCGGACCTGCAGCGCTGCGTGTGCCTGAACGCGCACCGTTCCACACGCGTCAACCAAAGTCGCTGTGGTGTACGTGGACCGCCTTTGATCCTCCACGCCACCGCGTTCTTTGGACTTTTCCTCTCTCTCTTTCTCACTTCTCTTCTCTACTTTTCGCCCCCTTTTTTTTTTAAATTCCGACGGCTGCTTTGCGGAAGCGAAGAAGTGGACGTCCACTCATCTTCTTCTACTTCTCGACCAACACCACTCGGAGAGCGAAACGTACGCGTACGCACTCACGCAAACACGTCGAGTCAGACGACCAGGCTTTCATCGCTTTTTTTTTTTCTCATTTCGCGGAATTACTTCTCAATCCTGCGTTGATTGGAGTGCGAGGAGGCGCTGCACGGTAGCTGTATTCAGCTTGCCATTCTGTGCGTGTGCACACACCCACAGTTTTTTTTCCTACTTCCTATCTTTTGTTTTCTTGCTGCCAATCTTAGACTTTTTTTTCTCTTCTGCGCTCGTACTGTCAACGTGAGCTTTGTTCTTTTCTCTTCCAACTATTATTAGAGGGCAGAAGAGGGGAAGAGCTTCTTGAGTACACTCGCCTTTCCCCACAGAAGTAGCACACACGACAACCCCATCAAGACAGAGGACGAATACTTTTTATTATTTTCTATTCTTAGACACTCCCCGTGTAGGGACACCAGCAGGAGATGCACATCTATGGCAAGGATCAGCAGGCCTTCCACCTGCAGCGCACCGAGACGGAGCGGTGGTGGTCGCGACTCAACGTGCTCATCGTGATTGTGCAGCTCGCCTGCTTTCTCGCCGCCATCATTCGCACGGGCACCAACGCGAGCAACTCGATGTCGAACTCTTTTTTTGCCATTTCTCCGCTGCAGCTCAAGGAACCCTATCTGCAGGAAGGCTGTCAGTACACCGTGGTCCGCACGCACGCCTTCTTCAAGAACGTCACCTACATCATGAGCCCCGGCAACGTCGGCTACTTTGTCAGCCGCGGCGCACTCAACATCCGCTACCTCATGGCGATCACTGCCGTGCACGTCGTGGTGAGCATGCTGAACCGCCTGTGGTTTGAGACGAACACGCACGAGATTCGCTACCACTTTGTTGTCTTCCGCAAAGATATGATGACGACGTGGGAGGTGCTGCTGATGGTTTTGGGCATGGTGATGACGTGGGGCGTGACGCGAGAGAACCAGATCATGACGCAGTACTTGATCGCCTGCAACAGCGGGAATGGTGGCTCCTACTACAACTCTGTACAGCCCTACACGGAGCTCATCGTGTCCTACATTGTGTCCATCGCCATCACGGTGATCAACGCGCTCTTCGCGATCTGGAACTTATCAAAGGAAAATCCACGCGACGTGATGTTGAAGGAGGACAAGAAGCGGAAGGAAGAGTGGGAGAAGGCGATGCGGGAGTACTACGGGCTGCCCGACCCTGCAGCAGCGGCCGGCGAGTCGCAGAGTCAAGGCAGTGGGGGCGGACCGGGAGACGCAGCAGCAGCAGCAGCAGCAGCAACGCCTTCACAACCAATGGTGACCTACGGCGATAACCGCGGCACGACGGTCCTGCCTCACCAGCAAGGACAACCAGGGCTGGGCACCAACACCGCTGGCCCACACCCCCACCACCACCACAACTACCACCGCGCGATTCGTAAAGGACTCGCACGGCCTTTTTCCTCCGTCTCCAACTCGCTGCGGGGGCGATCGCAGCAGGGCGACCCGGTCGTGGCGGCGCAGAAGCAACAGCATCACCCCCATCACCCGCCCAGCGCTGCAACAGCGGGTGGACCTCCGCAGGCCACGGCGCAGCCACCGATGATGCAGCAGCCGCAGCGGCAGGCTGGAAATGGCTATCCAGTGCGTGAGCCCCCGCACGTTGGACCCAGCGTCAGCCGTCCACTCACCCCGCTACTCAACGAGGAGTACGACGACGACGAAGAGGAGAACGTGTACGGCGATGCCCAGGGACAAGCGATGGCGGAGACGCGGGCGGCAGCAGCAGCAGCGGCGCAGGCCTTGCCGGGTGGTCGCAGTCCCATCGCCCCGCTTGACCGCCGCGTTCACCAGCCTCCTCCGCCGCAACAGCCGCCGCAGATCTCATCTTCTCATTCCGGCCGCTACGACCTGCATGAGGTCGACTACGACGACGAGCCCTACGACTCGGCCGACGTCGACGTCACCCAGAGCTCCCCTCGTGGTGCGGCATCGTCAAACGCTGCTGCAGCTGCAGGTGGAACTGCGGGGCACTACAACAATGGTGGGAGCGGTACGCGACGGGTCCCGGCGACCGCAGCGACGGCGTCCGATGCATCCACCGCGTTGCTCAACGCGCGGCTCTCTGCTGTGCCGCCACCGCCGCCGGCGTTTAGCGGTGACAGACGGCAGCGCACGCAGAACGCGCCGCGGCAGATGCTGGCGCCGCCCTCACCACTGCAAGGGGGTGCGGAGACGACAGACGACACCGTGCTTCAGTAGTGGGGTGTTGTCTTTCCCCTCTTTGCAACAGTAACATTTTATTTTTCCTTCCGAATTTATGGTTTTTTGTTTTAGAGTAGAAGAGACGCTCTCTCTGCGGAAGTGGACAGGCTATCTGCGGCACGCCTCCGTTTCTTTTCATTCTCGTGGAAAGGGTTCATGGATGGTGGCCACTTGCTACGAGCCCGCATTCTATGGGCATGCCTTTGTGAGATGTTGGTGCTTTGCTTAGAGGGCATACAACTGTCCCCCTTTTCTGAATTTCTTCTTGTATTTTGCTTCTCTACAACTGTTTTTATTATCATTTGGGGACTACAAAAGTACTCATGTAGATAGGTCTCTGCTGTTTGGCAAGCGCACTGTAAGGTGCGTATAAGAAACAAGACTACGGTTTGGTTTTCACCATCGTAGCTGGAGCGTCCACCTGCGGCTGCTGCTGCGGTGGAGAAAAGGGGATATGCGCAGGCCGCTTCGTGACTGTACTGCCTTTCAGGGATGCACTACGATAGACTTAATGAATTTTATCAATGTTCTCTTTGCCTCCCTCTCTCTCTCTTTCTTACTCCAACAAAAAAAAACCATAATATCATTGTTTCTTTTACACAGGACGTTCTGCGAAGTCTTCTTCTTCACCCCACCCAGTCCTCCCTTGAGAGAACACACGATGTCCGCTGCTCCGCAGTACTACCACGCGCATCAGGTGGATGCGACCATTCAGCACCAGAAGGCGTACCAGCGCCAGACGGCGGTGAACGAGAACATGCACCGCCCGAGCCGCAAGCACGTCAACTCCTCGGGCCACATCCGCTACTCCAAGAAGATCGGTCTCGGCTTCAAGACCCCCGCGACGGCGCTTAACGGCAAGTACATTGACCGCAAGTGCCCGTTCACGAGCAACGTCATCATCCGCGGCCGCATCCTGCGCGGCATCGTGCATTCCACCAAGATGGACCGCACGATTGTCATCCGCCGCAACTACCTGCACTTCATCAAGAAGTACCAGCGTTACCAGAAGCGCCACAAGTCCCTCGCCGTGCACTGCAGCCCCGCCTTCGACCCCAAGCAGGGTGACGAGGTGGTGATTGGCCAGTGCCGCCCGCTGAGCAAGACGGTGCGCTACAACGTGCTGGAGGTGGTGTCGAAGACGTCGGCCGACAAGATGGGCAAGAAGTTCGCCAAGAACTAAAGATGAAGATCCTCTGGCTTTTCTTCTCTCTCTTTCTCCCCCTTCTCTCTTGTCTCCATGCATTTCTGGTGTGGAGGTTTAGAAGGTAGGTGGGAGAGAGGGAGAGAGGGAGAGGAGGAGCAGACGGAAGGGCGCGTGAGAAGAGAAAAGGGAGAGAGAGAGAGAGCGCGGATTTAATGGTGGTGGCGAAGGTAAGAAGAGTTGCCGCGGCTTTGTTGTCCGGTACCCTCTTTCCCGCCTCCACTACCCTTTTTTTTCTCCTCTCTTCGCTCTCCGCTGCCTGACTAGCTGTCCTTTTTCTTTTCTTATTCGTTTTCATTTTTCGTGAATCAAACAAACCAAAAAAAAAAACCGTTAAAAGTCATGGAAAGAAAAGCACGTGAAGGGAAAAGCACGTGCGGCAAAGACGGCAGCCTCTCGTCGTGGGGCAAGACGGCGAAGAAGTGAGCACGTCTGTGCCTTTTTTAGCGAGGGGAAAAGTATGCTGTGCTGCACTGTATGCCTGCATTCCTCTGGTGGAGGGACGACAGTATGCGGCTACGCGGAGTCCGCCGGCTGCTCCATGCGTTGAATTGTAGTTGTTTGCTGAAGATCGCCGCTCTGTTTGTCTGCTGCGTCATGTGCGCATCTACCAACACTAAAGCACGTTGCACCGTATTCGGCGGATGATAGCCACGGCGATGAGATGAACTGCTTGCAGTTTCCACTTTACTTTCTTTCTCTTCTCCTTCTCACACACACTCTCTCTCTTCCCTGCGCTTAATGAGGTTCAACCGGACGTAAGTGCCACCCCGCTGAAACATAGCATCGAGATAGGTGGTCCTTGCTTGTCTGGTAAGGAGCATAAACAGCGCGGCCTCACACACCTGCTCACTCTCTATAAAAAAAAAAAATACATACAAGTGCGGGTATTTGCCGATCTAAACAGCATCGGCGAGAAGTAGAAAAGAGAAGCGCTTGCAGGAGCCGTCAGAAGGTACTCAACTTTTCCTATTTTTTGTTTTGCGCTACACCCTGCGTTTCGTTTCCACCCCCCACGATTTCTCTCTTCTCTTTCCTCGTTGCCTCTTTAAAAAAAAAACAAAAAAAAGTATAATACGCGCTTACTAGTATTTGATTGAACATTTTTTTTTTCTGGTGCGAATCGTGGCGCGCGTTGCGATTCGAGCGTGTTGGCCGCGTCCCCTATTACGCTTTCTTCTTTCTTCCTTCCCTTTCTCTCTCTGCAGCTTCGCTAGTTGTTTGGTGAAACACCTTTGCTTTTTTTTGTTCTTTCTTTCTTCCTTTTATCTGTATCTGCCACACAG
The DNA here is from genome assembly GCA_030078075.1 of Crithidia sp. LVH-60A. Classification (NCBI taxonomy): domain Eukaryota; phylum Euglenozoa; class Kinetoplastea; order Trypanosomatida; family Trypanosomatidae; genus Crithidia; species Crithidia sp. LVH-60A. The sequence goes on from CP119651.1 coordinate 152,008, forward strand.
TGCACCGCATCCTTTGCTTCTCAATCCCCACTTTTCTCGCCTCCTTCGCTCTGCTAGACTGCTAATAAATTAAGAAAAAAGAACGATTGAAAAGATTCTATTCACGAACACACCCACACACACACTCCCTGCCTTTCCCCTCCTTTGTTCACCCCGTCTTTACCCACCATGTGTGCGTGGCGCTACTCCGCAGGCGGGGCCAACAACAACATCAGTGGAGGTGGTGTCTTCGGCGCCTCCGCCTCTGCTGCGAACTACGGTGGTGCACAGCCGAGCCAAGGCGCCTTCTCCACCGGTCTTGGCGGCTCTGCCGGGGCCTTTTTGCGCCACAACGCGGCCGGGTACGGCGGGAACAACAATGACGTCGGTGGTGGTGGTGTGTTTGGTGCGTCTACGTCGGGGGCCTTCGCCACCACAGCAGGTGCAGCAGCGAGTACGCTGGCGGCGGTGGGGCAGCAAACAGCGGCCGCGATGCGACCACCGAGTGAGGAGGACTATGAAGAAGAGGAGGAGCCCGAAGAAGAAGAGGAAGAAGAAGACTACAACGATCGGAATAGAGGCGGGCACCAGAGCAGGCGTGGCGGCGGGGCACAGGCATCCCCCGCTGCAGCACCGCCAGCACCCGCAGCAAACACACTGGCGGCGGCGCTGAAGCGCGCAACACCTGCTGCCACGGCAGCCGCGGCGACAGGGAAGGCGGGCTTTAAGGACGCGCGAGGAGGGGCGGCTGCAGCGGCGATGGGAGCCCAACGCAACGCTGCTCTCGCCGAAGGCTTGTCTCGTCAACTGTTCAAGGCACAGATGAAGGGCCCCGTTGCCGTTGCGCGTGACGAGGACGACGACGAGTTGGATGAGGAAGACTTCGACATGCTGCCCATTGCCGATCAAGATTTCGTGCGCAACACACGCGACCTGTTCGACGACGTAGACCCCGAGCTGCTCTCTGAGGACTTCGTGCCGCACGAGCACGTCGTGGGCATCATCGCCGACGACGCCAACGGCAACGAGGCGACCCCCTCGCAGATCGAAGACAACCTGGGCGACTACAAGAGCTTAGAGGGCGAGATCGACGCAGCGCTGGGCGACTACATCGAAGCCCACCACGAGGAGTTCAACGACGCGATCGGCGACTTCTCAGAGATGGTGCTGGCGGTCTCCGGCAGCGACGACACACTCGCGCAGTTCAAGAAGGAGCTGGCCGACGCGGTGGGCTCGCTGGAGAGCCACGCAGAGGAGCTGCGGGTGCTGCGGCTGCGCGCCGCGAAGTCTCTCTTCATGGCGGAGGCACTCGGTCGGATACAGGACATCGTGACGGCAGAAACGGAGGTGAAATCGTTGGTGCAGGGGCGTCACTACCTGCGCGCGGTGCAGCAGCTGCAGAGCCAAGCGATGCTGCTCGCCAGCGATGAGCTGAAGGGCGTACGCGCGGTTCAGACGCTGCGGGACGCTCACCTCGCCACGGTGTCGGCGCTGCACGTGCCCATCATCGATGAGCTTCTCTCCTGCGTCTTTCGACAGGAGCGGCTGCTTGTGGCGGATGCGCAGCTGCTGCAGGAGATGCTGGACAGCAGCGAGCAGGTGCTAAAGGACTCCAACGCGTCGGCACCGAATGTGCAGCACACAGTCCACAAGTACTGGAAGATTGCAGGAGTGGAGGAGGGCGGAGAGGATGACGCCGGCAACACCAACGGTGCCGCGAATGCCTCTGCGAACGGTGCGACGACACGCGACCATGACGAGCACACCGGACACGGCAGCGACCACGGCAACGGCCCTTCAAAGCGCAAAGAGCGCACGTTGGCTGCCATCGTCGAGACGCTTTACGACGACCCGAGCGACGCCTCCATCGCCGGCAACTACCTTCGCTTCATCCCTCTCTGCGTCAAGAGCTTGATGATGCTGGGAAAGATGGATTACTGCCATGAGACCTTCTTCAGCAAGGCAACCAAGAGCATCGAGCGCTTTATCGCACACTTTCTGCGCCTGTACGACGCGTGGCGGCGCCGCAGCCGTAGCGGGGCGACGCTTACCGGTGGAGACGAGGAGGCCGCCATTCGAGGCACCTACGTCCGTGCCCTCGACCTCGCCAATGACCTCATCTCGTTTGACGAGGCTGTTGCAACGATCCAGGCGCGTGACCTGCGTGCCATGCTTGGTGCCCTCTTCACGGAGCTGGAGAAGATTCTCCGCAACGCCGAGTACCTGCAGAAGATCGTCCTGGTCGCACACTTTCCCTTTATTTCGAACTTTGTGGTGCAGCCTGTGCCGCTTGATGCGGAGGCAACGTCGCGGCAGTGGAACCTGATGGAGGTGCCGCTGCGCGATGAGGTGTGGCTGCACGACACGCTTTCCACCGCGCTCGACTACGCACAGAACCGTTTGAACGAAACGCCAGTAGCAGCAGCAGCAGCGTCCTCTCTCTCTTCGCCGTCGTCACCACTGAACCCATCAGCGCTGAACGCCAACTCCGCCTCGGGCCGCAACGTGAACCCGGACGCCGGAGACGTGATGGCGAAGTTCTTGGAGTTTTTCAACATCGAAGCTGTACTAGCCCCTCTGGCCAACAACGAGGCAGCGCCTGCAGCAGCAGCAGCAGCAGCACCACCGGCAGCAGTGAGCAATGCTTCCATGGCGGCCAACGCCTCTCCACCACCACCCACGACGTCACCGTTGCTAGTCGCTCTCAACGCCCGCAATCGATTCATTACCCTGCAAACCATCTGTGACGCCGTCGCCACCGCCTGCGCTGCTGCACGTATCAAGTACCCGTTCATTTCCGAGGTGCTTCTCGCCAAGCTGGCCCTCGTCTTCCCCGCCGAGCTGCGCGACGCGGTGCGGGTGAAGCTTGTGGCGGAGGTGCAGGCGATGCAGCAGGAGTGGGACCTGCAGGTGCTGTGGGCCCAGCTGAACTACCACATTGAGTTTATCTTCCACGTTCTTTGCGATGCAAAAGAAGCGCAGGAGGAGACGGACGACGCCGTCACCCTCTTGCCCTTTCTGCGCCAGAAGAACTTGATCAGTCGAGTGCAGCGGACGGCACTCATTATGCAGGATGCCGAGAAGCAGGGCGATGACACGACAACGCTGGACCGCCTGCTCTCCACGTTCGAGTCCACCGGTCTGCTGCGCATGGTGGAGGAGACCGGCACGGTATCGTTCAGCTTAGTCGGCGCCGTGAAGAAGGCGCAGGCGGATATTCGACGAGCGAACCAAGGGCAGGCACGACAGTACGAAGCAATGCAGAGTGACACGGCGAAGCTGATTGCCTTGACGGACGGCGGCCCGGGCGGCAGCGGTGGCAGCAGCGGCTCGTCCGGCCCTCCCGTCGTGCAGCTGCGTGCGTCGATGCTGCGGCGGTGGTTCGTGTTTACCGCGATGAACGCCGTGACGTGCTACGAGTGTGCGGCTCGCTTCTACAGCCGCAGCTGCGACCGCGTGCCGGAGTTCCGCCTGTTGAGTGAGGAGGACTGCATTGTGGGCTTCTTTAAGCGCTTCCTGCGGGCCACGTACGTTCCAACGCTGCACGCCTTCCACTCACAGCAGCTGCAGGTTTTGTGCATGAACATCGGAGACAACGCGGGGAACGGCGGTGGTGGGGCAGCAGCAGCAGCCACCGCACCACCTACCACTGGATCGATGGCGGCGACGGCCGCAGACAGCAACGCGAGCAGAGGTGCAAGCCCAGCGCCGTCTGGGGCTGCGGGTGCTAAAGTCACTCCATCTCTCAACACGGTGAGCGGGGCGTGGCCGACCGTCGCCGTGGACGGCGTTGCCTTCCCAATCCTAGCCTGCGTGCAGTACGTGGGTCAGGTGCTCGCGAAGATCAGCGATGTGCGCCGGGTGCTGCCGGAGTCGCTGACGGACGAGGTGGAGCAGAACACGTCCGAGGCGCTCATCACGGAACTCGTGGTGTTCCTCAAGCGCCAGGTCCAGTGGCTCGGGCGTGGCACGTTGGCGCACCGCCTGCTCGACCAGGCCTTCGAGGACGCCTTTGCCGGTTTGCCAAACCGCAAGTGGGCCGCCTTGATTGACGAGGAGAACATCGATCAGGCACACCGCTTCATCGATGTCGATCTCCACCGCTACTACCAGCTCAGCAGTGAGGAGCGGACGAGCGGGCACGAGTACAACGACACGTCTGCTGTTTCTGTGCTGCAAGCCATGACGGCACTTGAGGGAGGCAGCGGTGCGGGCGGTGGTGGCGGTGGTGGTGCGCGCCGCACGCAGGATGGCAGTGATTTAGATCCGCAAATCGGCCGAATGGAGCCGCGTGATGTGTGCATGGGTGACGACAGCACGCTGGTCGCCTTTGCCCTTCTTTGCACATCAGCCGAGTGGCTCTGCGAGGCGGTGCTGCGGCACCTCTGGCCCGGCGCACGCCGCTCGCGCAACTACACCGACTGCTGCGTGCCCGGCTACCGATTCAGTCACGAGATGCGCGTGGGGGATGCCACGAGCTTTGCCATCGTGGATGGCGACTACACGGCGCAGCACCGCGTGCGCCTCTCTGGTCACCTGCTTCGTCTGTGCTCCATCGCGCAGGTGTCGCTCTTCCATCTCTCGGTCGAGGCACGCTTTCTTGCTTTTCTGTTCTTGCCCCAGCTGCGCGATGTCTCGTACGACGTGGTGGCAACGTCGAGCGCGGCAGACAGCTTTGTGCAGGCCTACGCTCGTCGGGTGCACAACTTCTACGCGATTCTGCGGCAGCACCTCTACGCCAAGAAGATCAAGTACACCTGCCTGACAGCAGGGCGTCCGGCCAGTGAGCTGGTGCTGGGCGAGGTGGCACACCTGCGCTACAAGGCCATCTCTGCCGCTGGCCTCATGCGGCTGCGCACCGATCTGTTGGTGATGCAGACGACGCTGCAGCTTGTCCTGCCCGCTGACAGCGACGTGCGGGAGACGGTGTCGCGCGACTTTATGCGACCGGCGCTCTTTCTGCGCTACATCTTCAACCGCGACGTCGTGAATGAGATTGTGTCGAGCCTGGACTACCAGCTCTTCACCACGAAGGAGGTGGAGGTGCTGATACGACTTGTCTTTCGGCAAGTCTCCGGCGCGAACGACGACACACTCGCCACGCAGCACATCAAAGTCTTTCACCAGAAGCTCCACCTCATTGAGAATCTGCGCAGTGGTCGCGACGCTGCGATGAGTGTCATCGGTGGTGGGAGTGCCACAGCAACCTCCGCTAACGCCAGCACGAGTGCCAGCGGTGCGGTGAGTCCACGCGGCGGTGTCGGCGTATCCTCGCCAGCGCCGTCTGGTGCCGCCACGAGTGGTGCTGCTGCAGGACTGCCACCGCTGGCCCCCACGCTCATTGCCTCAGCGAGTGCGGCTGCCGTCGTCGCGGCGGCGCTGAACGACGGCGGCGATGACGCGAGCGATGCGAGTCACGACGACGATGACGCGTCAGACGGCGGCAGCGATGAATGCTCTAACGCGCCACCGCTGCCGCTGCTCTCCTCTGCGCGGAGTCGGCAGAGGACGGCGGTGGCGCCGGTGGTGCCGAGCGCAGCAGCCGTGGCCACACCCGCTGCCGTAGCGGCAGCAGCAGTAGCAACAGCAGCGCCGAAGGCTTCGGTGTCGCCGCTGCCTGCGTCTACAGCCAAGACAGTGGTGCCGCCGGTTGCACCTGTCAGTGATGAGGAAGACGAGGAGGAGGAGTACGAAGAAGAAGAAGAGGAGTACGAGGAAGAAGAAGAGGAGGAAACGCCGGAGAGGACACCAGCAGCAGCACCGACACGACCGGCTGTGGCAGCTGCGTCACGCCCCACTACTCCCGCTGCTGCACCGGTGCGACATGTCGACCCCGCTGCTGCTGCTGCTGCTGCTCCGCCCACTCGCCCCGTTGTCCCACCTCTTCCCACCGCTGCGGTGGCGGCGGCGGCCAACGCCTCTCGCCCACCACCACAATCATCCGTCACACCACAACCGCAGGCAGCAGCAGCCGCGAAGGGCGGCGTGCGTGTGGAGGAGAGTGACGAGGAGGAGTACGAGTACGAGGAAGAAACCGAAGAGACAGAGGAGGAGACGGAGGAAGAGGAAGAAGAGGAAGAAGAAGAAGAGGAAGAGGAAGAAGAAGAGGAAGAGGAAGAAGACGATGCACCGCCACCTGCACGTGCTTCTGCTGCTGCTGCTGCGGCGGCGGCGGCACCTAGACGGGCACCGGCGCCTCGTCTGCCCGCGCCACGCCTGCCCACGTCTCCCGCAGCCAAGGCACCAGCACCGCGGCGTCCCTCTTAAAGACATCCTTGAGTCTTCCGCTATGTTTCTTTCGTGGATTTTCGCCGCTGTGGCTTTGCCAACGAATTTTGTCATTTATCGGAAGAGGCTGCTGCTTCATGACGTGCAGGATGCGTTTTTATGCACGCTGTTGCTGACTTTCCTCGCTGCTTTGAAAGAAAAAGAAACAAAATAACACCATGACGAAGCGTTTGCGTTGTAGAGAAAGAGCGGCACGTCGAAGATCACACGAAAGTAGTGTTGCTCTTTCCCCATTTTAATTTGGCTTTACATCAGTTCACACAGCAACGTTGGGGTTGATGAGGCAAGAAGGCGTTTTCTTCTCGCTCCCTTGTCTTGTGACCGTCCAGACGACGGCGCAACTAACGGATATTACAAAAAAAAACAACAAAACTTTTTGTTGCAACTTTTTTGACAGAGGAAAAGGAATGTGATGTTATAAACCTTCTCTCTCTCTCTCTCTTAATTTCACCTCCTCCTCTTCTCTTCTCTCACTCGTTCTCTTTTTTTTCCTCATGCAGCTGCGTCTCGTGCCTTTCACGGTTTAGGCGTGAGCGATTTTCATCCCTGTTTACTTCTCCCCCACTAACTCACTCCCTCTCGCCCATTTAACATCTCCATACAACGCAAAAGTAAGCAGCACTTCTTAAAAAAAAAAAACCCTGACTCGTTTAGGCTTGTGATATTTGCTTTGCTAAACAAAATACATATATATATATATATTTTTTTTTTTTAACTGTTGAGCTTTACCTTCCAAGCACACACACACACGCAAACGCTTACGTGCAAACTTCTGCTTCCTACCACCACACCTTCTTGTACTACTACGCGCACGGCTATACCCACTCTCTTCACTTAATTAAAAAAAAAGAAAGACAGCAGGCTTTGGCACAACTCTCACCTCAACATGTCATCTCCCTCGCCCTCTCCCGCACCCTCCGCGGCACCCGCGCTGCCCGACTTTGCCGGCGTCTACGTCGCGAAGCCGCAGCAGCTGCTCATCGGTCCCCTCACGCATCTCGAGCACTTCTTCACCGCCCTTGCTGGCGTACCATTCGGTAGCGGGAACGTCGGAAACAGCAAGGCTGACACAAGCATTCTCCCGCCGCTGACTCTGCGTTATGTCGTTGACTGCGCGCCACACGTCAGCGACCTGCCACCGCTGCCGTCCTACGCCACTGTACCCTCCTCTCCGGCACCGGGGGACGCAACACCGATCACGACGGCAACGACGCCGCCACCAACCTCTGCTGTGAAAGAGACGAGCCCCGCAGATGCGGTGTGTCCCGCCACGATGAGCCTCCACACGGGTGCGGACGAAAACGCTAAGTCAAATGATGTTGCAGCAACATCTGCATTTCTCTCCCCTCCCCCGGCAGCCATGACAACAAGCGACGTGGTGCAGCGCATGAACAAAAACGCCGAGGCGTGTCTCGAGCGTCTGCGGCAGCGGTGCGTGCAGAACGGCATGTCCACGGCTGTCTTTTCCTCCGCGGCTGCACGACGCGCATCGAGCACCGCAGCTGCGCCGGCGGAGCTCTCGTCGCAGAACTCGCTGGGCTCCGCGGCTGCACTCTTGTCCGCGGCACCGTCGCAGCAAACACCAGAGCCACTGCCTCTCTCCACACCCGCAGCAGCACCCACAACAGCCGTACAGCCACCACCATCAGCAGCAGCACCTGCCGACTCGAACGCTAAAGCGCACGCCCTCACAGCTGCGAAGACGGAGTTGGCCGCACAGGCTGCGCAGAACGATGCCCTGTCCGCTGCAGCTGTTGCAGCACTCGGCGCCGACCACGTACTGCGCTGCCTCATCCCCCACACGGACAACTCACTTGCCTCTGCTGCGGTGCAGGACACCGTTGCGCGTGTTCAGACCATTCTCCAGTCGAACCCAGACGCGCAGGTCTACTTCTACTCCCTTGACGGAAAAGGGACGGCAAGTGCGCTGGCAGCGCTCTATCTCCTCCAGGTCGATCACGTGCCTCTCTCGGAGGTGCTGCTGCGGCGTCTGCCGGCCTGCACGCCCCGCATGTCCTGCCTCGTCCAGCTCGTGGCGCGTGACCCCTCACCGCAGACGTTCGACAAGAGCGCGTACCTGCGGCTGTATCTGGCACGGCGCTACCCCTCCGCCTCAGCACCCAGCATCGAGGCTGCCGTCTCCACGTGCAAGGGCAACTTCGTCAAGGCGGAGCGTCTTGTGCGACAGGAACTCTCATTTCAGCGAGCGGACGACGGCTTCCGGCCGCGACGCGAGCTGCGGGGCTCCAGCAGCGCACGAGCGAGCTGCGCGCCGTCGCTGTCGAACATATCCAGCGCACAGGTGCAGAGCAGCGGGTACGTGGATGCCTCCCTGTCCGACTTCTCCCTCTGCAGCTCCTTCATCAAGGAGCCGGTAAAGCTGACGGAGGGCGACGAGACGGTGGTGGACTCGTTGTACAAGGCACTGGCGGACGGCCGCGTGGGCGTCTCGCGAGACGACGTGCGGGAGAGCTACATCGTGCACCGCCGCTCCCAGGACATGGTGCTGCGACAGTTCCTCCTCCGCTTTCGCGCAGCCGAGCAGCCGTCGTCTGCTGCCTCTGGCGCGAATTTCGGTACGTCGCCGAGCAGCGTCACCACGCCGACTCGCCTGCGTCCGCTTATGTCGTACGGCAGTCACGCAACGTACAGCGGGAATGGCACGCCGCGTGCGGGGCAGGTGGAGGAGATCGCGCTGCCCCTCTTCACCGCGCAGCCGGCGTCGCGGCGCGGGTCAGCGGCGTGTGTTGGTGTTGGAGGTGGTGGTGGTTCCACCACGCCGACTGTTGTGACGCCATTGACCGCTACTGCGGGCACACCAGAACCCATACAGCCACAGCAGAAGCAGCAGGATTCGTCGGAGCTTTTGAGTTCTCCTGCGCCGACCAAGCCATCAGGCACCGCGAAGCGGGCGGCAGCGCGGCAGGCGTCTGCGCGGACGCCAGCCAGTTTGCCACAACAGGCAGCTGCAGCAGCAGCATCAACTACAACTCCGCGTGCAAAGGCTTCGAAGCGAGATGGGGCCGCTACTCCCACACGTGCTGCAACGACGGCCACGAGTGCCGCTGCCGCAGACACACCGTCACCAACCGCACCAGCTACAGGGAAAAAGAAGAAGGTAGGAAAGAGCGCGACGACCGCAGCTGCGGCTGAGACACCGAGTGGACCAGCACGTCCATCTCTGTCACCCAACAAAACTGGGACGTCCACCACACCGAAGAAAGCTGCGGCCTCAGCCACCACTGCCACTGTCAAGACGCCTAAGGCGAAGGCGAAGACGGCAACCAAAGCAGCCCACAAGAGCGCCAAAGCTGCGCTTGTTGCGTAGAAAGAGAGGGGGCGTGCAGTTGAGTGTGCAACGATATAAGGGGCAGACATCTATTTTTGCAGCGAAGACACCCCTGCTCGTTTTCTTTTTTCCCCCGTGTTTTCTTTTTAATGGAACTGTGCAGCTGGTACCCCACTCCCTTTTTCCCTTTTTTTTGCTGTTCTCTTGCTTCGTTGTACGGTACACGAGTGTGCTGCACGCACAAGGCACTGTCAAGACCAAGTCTTAATTATGTGTTTTTGCGCTTGGCAGTGGCGATGATGCATGCCACCGTGGCTGCTGTGCCAGTAGATATCTTTAGTGAGTCGTGCGGCGCTTTCTCTCTTCCATTTCCCTCTTCTTTTTGCGTGCTCTTTGTGCATTCCCTCCTTTTTTTTATACGCTTGTACCAATATAAACAAGGAAAAGACGCACTACACCAGTTTATTTTTTTCTGCCTTTCCTTTTTCCCTGCCTCGGCTCTCGTCTGAGAGTCTCAGCTCTTACAGTTTTACTATTTCTCAAATTTTTATCGCCTCTCCTTTATTATTTCTTTTTTCTCATTGTACTTTCAAATGCTTACGTGTGTGCGTGGGTGAGTGGCCCCTCGCGCTTAATCCTATTTCATTGAATCCTTCTTTCTCTTTCTTTGGTGTCTCTGCTGCTCTTCAGTGTTTTCCCCTCTGTGCGGCTTTTTTTTTTATGGAGGGGATGGTCAAACGTTGGCACATACAGGGATCAGTTAGGCACCCTTACCTGTATATGTGTGTGTGGGTGTAAGTGAACTCCTTCTTTTTTTTTCTTGTACTAGTGTATCGGTGGGATTTCTTCATCTTTTCTTCTTATGCTCTTCTTTTCTTTTTCCTTCTTATTTTTTTGGGTGTGAACCGTGCGACAATATTTTGTGCGTGTGTGGCTGTTGAAGGTCCCTACTATTTCCCCCCTTTTTCCTTTCTTTATTTTTCGCGTGAAGTGGCATATGACAACGATCGAGTTTCATTAATTATAGAAAGAAAATATATACGAGGAGGATAAGGAAAGAAGCAATCTCTGCGGTGATGCACCATCGTGGGGTATTCGCGCAAAAAAGCGCACCAAGGGAGAGATTCTTCCTTTCTTTTAAAAGGGGCCTTTTGCACCACAGTGAAAGAATGGCCTCATGTTTCTCAGACGTCTTCTCCTTTAAGACTCTGAAAGAATATCTCCTTCAACTATTTGCGCTCTTCTCCTCCCTTCTGCCGTGTTGTCCCGCTTGACGCCGCGTATGCCCGTCACGTCCTTCCCCTTCCTCCAGTACCCACAAACACCAACTGCAAGAAGTCACACCGAGTCGCACAAACCTTTTTAAAATCTTTTTCTTTTTCATACTCACACCGAACATCACCACCACCTCCGCCATGCTTCTCGAGTTCTGCGGCGGCAAACAGGCCTCCTACCGCGTCCACCCTCAACATGGCGGCGTCGTCGAAAAAGTGAGCGAGGTGTACGCGCCGGACTACTTCCGTGAGATGTCCGGCGACGTCGCCAAGTCACCTGTGGCATCGACGCCCAGCTCTGACACCGGCGCACACACCGCGGCGTCGCCGGCGAGACAGCTGCGGCGGCGTGCGCAGGCCACGCTGGAGCGCATCTTCCTCCCTGCCGGCTATCCAAACAGCGTAACAGATGACCTGCTGGCCTTTGCCATGTGGGACGCGGCACAGGTGCTCGCCACCAGCGTGATGTCGGCGCTGAGTGTGCGGGCGGTGCTCCTCGGCGTGGGTGTCGGCGAGTCCGGTGCCAATCTGACCAGCTCCACCCTCTCCTGGATGATGCGGGATGGAACGTGGTTGATCGGCAGCATCATCTTCGCGTCTGTCATCTCACAAGACTTGGAGTACCGCGCGAAGTCGTGGCGGCTTGTGGCTGACATCACGAACGACGCCGCCACGTTCCTGGAGCTGTGTGCCCCGCTGCTCCCTGGTGGTCAGCTGACGTTCCGGTTCGTCGTCGTGGTCGCGTCGGTGATAAAGGCGCTGGTGGGTGTCTGCGGTGGTGGTACCCGCGCGTCTTTTACGCAGCACTTCGCCTTGCGCGGCAACGCAGCCGACGTCGCTGCCAAGGCCGGCACACGTGGCAACGTGGGGAGTCTCATTGGGCTTGCGCTTGGCATGGCGGTGGCCTACATCGTGCCTGCCTCCTCCACGGCGTTGAATCTCTTCGTCTTCGCCCTCTCCACCTCCTTTCATCTCTTCGCCAACTACTGCGGCGTGCGGGCGGTGCAGCTGCGGCACCTCAACGCGCCTCGTCTGGAGTGGTGTGTGGAGCAGTTCTGCGTTCATCAGGCGCAGGCCGTAATCGCCCACAAGAAAGACAAGACGGGTGTGACGGGTGCACGCACACAAGCATCGATGCAGGACATCACCGTGCACCGCGCCAACGCGCAGGAGCCGCTCTTTATTTTACCCGCGCCGCCCGTGCTGGCGCCTGGCGGCAGTGGACTCGCAAACGGTGCGTACCGCTTTATGCGTCGCTACCTTCGTCCGCTGTCCCTGCGTCTGCGTCTGCACTGCGGTGCCTCCTTCCACGCCGTCCTCGCCGCACAGACAACACTCTCCGCGGCGCAGAAGCAGGACTTGATCCAGCAGGTGGAGGCGTCGCTGTCAACGCGCGGCATTGCGCTGCTCTGCGCGGCGGCAACGGAGTCGTACCACGTCATCCTTCCCGAGTTTTATACAGTGGAGGGGGTGCCGGAGAGCTGGGTGCGGTACAAACAGCAGCACGAAGAGGGCAAGCAGGCCGCGCTGGCTCGGCAGAGGCGCCATCATAGCGGCAGTGCGGCGACGGCAGAGTCCAGCATGAACGAGGAGGAAGGGTGTCGCACAGCGGCGGAGGAGGCGGACGCAGAGGCCCGCGCAGCACTCGAGCGTATGCGCCGTGAGCGTGTCGTCGTGCCTGCCCACCTCTTGCCGGTCGCCTATCGTGAGCTGTGGGCCTTCTTTTACGCATTTATGCACCAACGTGCCATCGACGAGCGGAGACATGCGAAGGAAGGTGCAGCAGCGGCCACAGTGTCTGCGCCGCTTTACGTCATCGAGCATCTCCGCGCAGATGGCCGCGTGGCCACGAAGGAAGAAGAGGGAGGAACGCAGCCGATGGCAGAAGGTGCGACGGACGCGACATCAGTGACGATGGTAGACCCCGCCACGTTTGAGGAGATGACGTCGCCTACCTCCACCACCTCTGCCCGTGCTGGCGCCTTCCCCGTGCAGTCTGCCGCTCTATCCATTGCTCGGCAAGATGGGCTCTTCGCCGTGTTCATGGACTTTGTGCGATCGCTACGGAGGGCGGGCTGGGAGCTGGACCGCCTCCTCCTGGACAACGAAGGCTGCACCACCGTAGTGCATTACCTTTAACAAGGTCCTTTTTTTTTTGCATTTAGGCCCTCATTTCATCATTATTATTGTTTTCTCGCACGTTCTTTTCTTCTATTTACTTTTTTTTATGGCTCTCTGCGTGGCTGCAGAGGAGACACGTTGGCATGGCGTGTTTATGTGGTGGAACAAGAAGAAAAGCGCCGTCGCAGCCGCACCCACGCATCGCAAAAGCCATCACCACCTTTGCAGTGACCAAAATAAGTTTCTGTTTTTCCTTTTATCAGTTTCCTTTTTTTTTTTTGCTTTCATGAACTCTTCTCCCTTTTTCTCTGTGACTTCTGCTTTCTCACGTCGAAAGAAAAATAAGGCGTTTTTCCCCCCTTCAGTTAATGAAATGACTGGTCTTCCTGATGTGTAGGTATTGCACGGACACCGCTGATCATTGCGTACTGAGGCTTTTGGTCAAAATAGCTACACCATGTTCGTGTAGTCAAGAAAAAGAACACGGAACCAAGGTCTCTTGTGGCACATGTAGGACACACGGTGACCATTCTGACTTTTCCTTCACTGCTGCTTGACTCTGACCACGATTGATGTCGTTAAAGCGCGTCAATTTACTACCTTCTCCTTTAAATTGTCTCCACAACTCTTTCGATTACACAGACACAGTCTTTTTTTTTTGTTATTCTTCGTTCCCTTCCTTTCCTCTGCAACACTCCACAGAGAACGCAGTGCATCTTCCAAAACAAATGCGATGCAGCCGGTGCCACGTCACGCTACACTATTGCCCTTGCTGCGGTGCCGCCGCCTTCACCGCCGAGCGCGCCTCATCCAGCAAGAGCAAAGGCCACAGCCGTGCGGGACCCACCCACCCTTTGCCATCAACGAGCGCTGGTGCGCTGACGGCAGGTGAAGCAGAAGAGGCGTGGACGCGCACCTTGCCGCCCCGCCCCGTCAGCGCGTATGAAGTTTTCAAAGCAGAGCAGCAGGCACGTCTTTCAGCACCCGCATCTTCCTGCAACGCCATGTCCGCCAACACAGCTGACGCTTCTTCTGCCGCTACCATTACTGCTGGAAAGATGTGTTTAAGTGTGGTGGATGCACCGCTGGCAGGGTCGCAGCAGGAGCAGCAACGCGCAACAGCCGTTGCCTGGCTGCGCCTCGACGCGGTATCGAAGCAGCGCTACGAGGAAGCAGCACAGAAATGGGCAAGCGAATTGGCCAACAGTGAGAGTTGGGGGGCCGGCGAATCCTGCACAGCTTCAGCTGTCTCACCTCAAAAAGAGCCGACAACTGTACACGTACTCACTGAGGACCTTGACGAGAAGCCTGCAGACAGCATAGGAGTGGCAGCTGCTGCGGCTTCTACCCGAGCCACCTCTCTCCCGCCGCTGCCACCACCTCCTTCCACGAAGCGAACGCCTACGAAGCCTCCCGCATCTACAGGAAAGGCGCCACCCACGAAGGCCACCCGTGCAGCCGCCCCCACCAGCTTCTCTCTCTTCCGAGCCTCCATAAAGAAGCGCAGGTGGACAGTGGCACACGCGGCGGCGGTGTGGCAGAAGATGTCGGCGGAGGAGAAGAGCCGCTACGACGCGGCGGCGGCGGCGTACCGCACCGAGGGCCTCTTGCCTGCTGGAGCAGCCGCAGCACCAGAGGACAATAGTCCAGTGCCAGTGCGTCAAGCTGTACTACCTGCGCCACCTCCTTCTGTGCTGTTGGGGCAAGCTGAGACGGTGCAGGTCGATGTGGAAGAGAGGACAGCTGCCAGTGGCGGCGATAGCTGATGTCGGCTTCACGCTGCTGCGAAGATGACACTGGCAGAGTACGTTTGTTACTTCCTCTTTTTAATGGTATTAGTGGTTTTCTTTACCTTTTTTTTTCCCATTCCCATTTGTTTTTTTCTCTGCTACGCAGCTACCAAGCACTGCTGAATTTCTACAAAAAAAAAAAAAGACAAACAGCTCGATAATCGGGTACTGCGGAAGAACGCAACGTGTCCTGCCATCGTTACGTGTCTTAAACGGTTACTGCATGCTATTGAGTCAAATCAGGTTTTGGTTTGTAAAAGCCCAAGGCTGACCGGCCGCAGCGTAAAAAAAAAGAATTAACCTCAGCCTACTGCTGATCCCACAATTCCCTCTCAACTTCCTGCTTCCATCTCTTCCCTCTTTCTCTTCCTTCTGTACTCGCTCTGCTATAAATTCTGTGTGCGTGATCGTGGACTCGCGCACCTGCTCCTGCAGGTCTAAACGAGGTTTGACCATCATTAAGAGAAAAAAAAAGAAAACGTTGTAAAGAAGGTCCTTCGATTGAAAAAGCTCTCTTTTTATCTACGTTCTGTGCTTCCTGCTTTTTGTCTTAGTCCTTCTTTCATTTTGTCCGCTTCTGCGCTCTCGCTCACCTCGACACCCGCTCTTGTGGAAACGCAGGAGGTGGCTCGATCGAGGTCTTGGAGCCACCACAAAGCCCTACACTTTCTGCAGCATTCTTCGCCAGCAAAACACACACACGCTCTGCTCAATCTCCACTTTCTGACAATTCTCTCTTTCTATTTTTTGTTTTTCATTCTTCTCTCTCTTTACTCTTCTGCCGAGATCTTTTTTTTTCTTCTTTTCTGTTCATCATCTTCCACGGCTTTGACATCATCAGCAGGAGTGCTGGAGGACATCCCCTTCGACTACTCTGTACGTCAAGCACAAAAAAAAAACTAGTGAAGGAAAATCTCCAAAAAGCGAGAGTGGGAACATCAAATCTTTTTCTTACTCTGTTCTCTCTTTCTCTCTGTAATCTGGCTATTTTCTTTTCTTCTCATTTCGTCGTCTCTCTTCCACATCTTTTATTAGTATTATTATTATTGTTCTCCTTTCGTTTCTGTGAGTTTTAGCCATCTCTTTCTTTCTCTCTTCCCGAACAAAAAAGCACACACAGAAAACCGGCAGTGACAGTGTTGTACCTCCCCGCTCTGCCCCCTTCTGTGTCGCACTACGGTCTAACACGAATTAGTTTTTCATTTTGCACTCACACACACACACACAAAAAAAAAAAGAATTGGACGTCTGAAAAACGACGACGCAACGCGACGCCGACCCACCCACACCCATAAAACAATAGAAGAAGTAGTGACGATAGATGAGCGGCACTTTGACAGCTACAAAACAAAAAACCCCGTGTTTTCTCCTCCATCCGTCAGCGTCTTCTACTTGCTCCCTCGTTGGTGTCTCTTAAAACTTTACCTTATTATTATTATTTTTCTTTAGTTCTCCTCATCAA
The DNA here is from genome assembly GCA_030078075.1 of Crithidia sp. LVH-60A. NCBI lineage: Eukaryota > Euglenozoa > Kinetoplastea > Trypanosomatida > Trypanosomatidae > Crithidia > Crithidia sp. LVH-60A. The sequence continues at coordinate 168,211 of CP119651.1, forward strand.
GTCCCTGTGTAGACCGCGTCTTTCGCTCGTTCGCTTCCGTTTCTTCACCGAAGGGACACTCACCAAAGGCTGCGGTGCACAACACGCCGCACGCCTGAGTCTCCTTTCCGTCTTTCGCTTCTTTAATTCTTGTGCTGTTTCCTTCTTTTTAATAAAGACGTGTTGACACGGTAAAGCGGCGAGCTTTTCTTTTGTTTTTATTTATTGTGGACGCGGTTGCGTAGAGCACGCGGCTTGTGCAGAACCCACCCCAAAGAACACATCAAACCACGAGACACGCAGGTACACGCTTATCATCCAAGAGCGGAGCAGACTTTACTTTACGTACCACTACAACTCTTTTTTTTTTCTTTCCTATTGGCTTACTTCATCTTCTCTCTTCTCTTTCTTTCTCTATTTTTTTTTTTATCCGCTTTGCTTTTGTTGTGACTATTAACTTTGGTGTATCTTTTTTTTACTGCTTCTTTCTCTCTTATTTTTTTTGTTGTCCTTCTGCTGGTTCTGTTTCTCGCTTTTTCTTCCACCTCTACCACTTCTGCCCGTCCATCACCCGTGCGCACGCACGAATCCCTTCTCTTTCACCTTTTCCACTTCTGTCCGCTACGTGACGTAACAGAGAGAGAGAGTGAAGATGCGTGTGACTCCCGCCGTAGCGTGGACCCCTACCGGTCCCACCACCTCCGCCCCCGTCGAAGGAGTACGCACAACTGCAACGGCGACGACGTCTGTGCCGACACGCAGTCAGCACGCCGTACCAAATAGCGGCCGTGACGAAGTGCACAGTCCCTCCAGTCCCACGATGGCCTGCAGCAGCAGCGGCACCGGCGCGAGTGCCAGCAGCGGTGCCCTCCCCACGTGTTTCTACTTCACCGTGTTTTTCAGCAACAACGCCCCCATTTTCCACTCCAACCGGATCCCAGCAAAGTTATTAGGTCTCTCCTCTTCTCCTCCGGGCACGGCAGCAGCACGCGACGCGACCCACGCGCCGTGCAGCCACAGCGGCGCAACGCCAGGCGAGACAAAGTTTCCCTTGAGCACACACCAAGCAGCTACCGATGCTGCGTCCAATTTGTGCGCCTCGTGTCAGCAGCGTCGATGGCAGGCCGTCTTCGCCGATGCTGCGGAGACACGCATGAGCAGCGGTGCAGCAGCATCCCCACCAACACGGGAAGGCTTCACAGTGGGCGACTTCCGCAGTGAGTCGGCCGTGCTGGACGAGGTGCCTCAACAAACGCTGCAGACGGTGGCATTCCCCACGACCTTTGGCTGCTGCACCGGCAGCAGCAGTGGCAGCAGTGGCGGTGGCGCCTGTCCGCTGCCGGTGCGCACTCTGAAGCTGCGTCGACGTCGGAATTCACTTTCTGCACACGAGGTGGAGAGGGACGAGGAAAACGTGATGGAGGATCTGTCGGCGATGCCGGCGGCTGCAGCAGCAACAACAGCTCTCTCTCCGCTTGCTGTGGTGCGTGGGAAGGCGAAGGAGGTGGAGGAGGCAGCGAGCCACGACAGCTCCACGAGCGAGGGTACAAATCCAAAGACGGGTGTGCAGTCCATCACTGATGGCTCCTCCACGCGGTTTAGCGCAGCATCCTCCGTGCAAACACAACATCCGCCGCAGCACTGTACCCAGAACGCGAGCACTAGCCACTCCCGCCGCGCTTGTCACATCCAGCACGGCATCGCCACGCACTCACCCAACACCTTACCGCTGACCACTACTGTCAGCACCGCTGCGACGTCTTCGACCGCTGCGACGACGCCAACGGCAGGCACAACGACGTCCACTTCTGCACTGCCGGCACGCTTTCAGCCAACCTTTCCCTCCGTGACGTGGGAGGAGGAGGAAGAAGTAACGGAAAAGAAAGAGCCGCAGAGAGAGGAGGTGGCCGGGAAACTGCTAGTGATGGAAAGGACCGATGTTGAGCCTCAGGAACCTACTAACGCAATAAACGCAGCATCCGCGGCATCACCAACTGCAGCTGCGTCGAGCACGACTGTTATTGCTACCACAGAAAGAGTGGAGGGAGCACCAGTGCGGGCACGTCGTCCACGTCAGCGGGACAACGCCGCAGCTCCCAGCAGTCTAGCCGACACTCGCTCTACCCCTGCTGCTGCTGCTGCGGCTCCGCTGCGTCGCTCACGCCCCTCTCTTACAGCCACAACAGCAGCAACACCCGCAGCAGACAAGTCAACGGCATCTCCTCTCGCTCCCCCTGCTACAGCCGCCGTGACACCGCAGCCGGCCGCCTCCAGCTCATTAGGTGGCAGCGGTATCCAAGCCAGACAGCCCTCGATCGCACCACCACCACCACCACCCCCACCGGCAGCGTCAGGCGATACCGCTGTCGACGTCACACCCACCCCCATCGTACACGAGGGCCCGCCGTGGAACATGCGCGTGGAGGAGGTGCGCAGCGCGAAGGGCGACCTCCGCTACTACCGCTTCATCATCGCCGTCTCCTTCGCTGCGCTGATCACCACCCACACCGGCGTCTTGCACTCGATGCAGACTCGCAACGCCGCCACGGCGCTCGTGCTGACCTGTCCGCCGTCTGGCGTGCACTACCGCTTCTTCCTGCACCACGTCGATGTCCTGCGCAGTGCGCTGAACCGGGCAACGGAGTTTGGCATCCGCACGGTGCAGCGCTTCTTCGGGCTGCTCTTCTCCCCCACGCAGATGCCCAGCGGGACGCAGCAGCAGATCTTGAAGGCGATCACGAGTCGACTCGAGATGCACTCCGAGGCGTGCGAGACGTACCGCGCCGTGAAGGCGGAGCTGGCGAGTGCGCTGGGTGTCCTCTGGCCGCTGCCGCAGCTCTCGCCTGCCACGGCGCCGTGGGTGACACCGATCCTGATGCACGCCTCTCTGGCCCCTGCACGGACACGCGTGGGAGGCTCCAAGGGTGGCCGGGCGGCCTTCGGCGGCACAGCCGGAAGCACCGCAACGACGTCCGTGTTGGACGCGCGACATGGCAGCAGTCGTGGTGGTGATGGACGTCGCAGTCGCTCGGGTGCGTCTACGGCAATGCGGTGGCTGAGCGCAGGGGGCGTCGGCGGTGGTGCGAAAACTCGCAAGGAGAGCACAACGGCAACGAGTACGGCGGCAGCACCGCCGCCATCGCTGTCGGAGCTGCTGTGCGAGGCAACAGCTGGCCTGTGCGACTACAGCGAAGGCTTCGCCAGCGCGTTTGTGTGCGGTCTGCTGTCTCTTGCTGAGGAGGGCGAGGGGCGGTGGCGGACACGGCTGCATGGCCGGGCTGCAGAGAAAGACGATGCAGTGGTAGCGCCACCGACGGAGGCGTCCTCTCCTGTTGGGTCACCCACAATTGCGAGTGCCGTCATGACGCGAGAGGTGTCATGTGCCTTGCCCAGTCTGAGTAATGTGGATGCCACAACGCCGGAGTGGCTCTCAGCCTATAGCACCTACTTTGACAACATCACCACACACGCTGATGCGAGCAGCGAGGCCGTGAACGCTGGTGGACGCTGCAGCGGCGGTGGGGATTGCGTTGATGGGTGGATTCGCCTCACGCGGCCACCGAAGCGGGCAGCCAGAACGAATAGTGCTGCTGCTGCGGAGCTGCGTGTGTCGGCAAGCGATGACGAAGACGACGAAGACAACGCTTGCCTGCGCACGCACGTCTCGGCCAGCACCGTCTCCTCCATGACGCCGGTGTTGAGCCCCTTGACCATCGACGTCGAGGCGCGAAGTCCGTCAGCGCGGCTGCTGCGTGGACGCACCCTTGCGGCGACCACCGCGCACGCACTCCAGAGTAGTGGTAATGGTGGTGCAGCAGCACAAGTACCAGTAGCCGCGTACACCTTCAACGGAAGTGGGACGGGTGTGACGAACAGTTCATGGGCTACTGCTGCTGCTACTGCTGCCCCGCTAACACCGACGACAGCACAGCTGTACACCATCTCTGCTGAGACGTCCATCACGTCACACGCGACCACCTTGGCTGTCGGTGCAGTGACGGGTCCAGTGAACAACAACAACAACAGCAGCAGCAACGCCTACAACGGCAGCGGCGGTGGCGGTGGTGAAGGGGCTGCGACGAACATGTCAGGACTCTCACGTCTGCCAGCATCAAAAGATGCGGCTGTCACTACTACCGCTGCGGGTGTGTCGTCCTCTACTCCTGTATCGTCGAGACCATCTCTGCGGCAACAGCAGCAGGAAAGCACGAGTCGGCCTCTCCGCACAGCCACCGCCGCCAGCAGCAGCAGCGCCACCAACGCAAAGGACGATGTCTATTCTCTCCACCGTGGCCGGCTGGGCCGCGTGGTGATCTTCACGCAGGACGCCACCCTCGCCCGGCGCTTACTGCTCGTCGCAGCCTTTCTCTGGAGCGAGTCGCTGGACTCCGACGACAACAACCACTGGGGCGGGATGGGCAACACAGCGTCGTCATCACCTCGTGGAAGAAACATCGCTAATAGCAATGCTGCGTTTCGGTGTGAAGATGCACAGCGCATGTATGAGACGGCCATCGCAGCCGCCGTCACGTCGGCCGACTTCGCCAACGTGCCGATCCAGTGGGTCGCCGAGGAGTTCTCGGAGGCTCGTCTCGCCACTCTCTGCTCACGCTTCAGCCCTGAGAACACGCTTCTCGTGGTCGTACCGCGGCAGCTGCAGTGCCGACGAGTGCGGCTGCGCAAGCACGTGGCTGGGACGACGGTGCTGGTGGAGCAGCAGGCGGGACGCGAGGCACGCATTCGCAGCCCTGCCTTTCCGTTTCAGTGCAGCGTGACGAGGCAGACGGTGCTGCTGCCGGACCCGACGGTCACAACGCTGTTGCGGGAGGCGCGCAGTTTGCATGAGGCGAGCTGCGGCACCGTGGACTTCGCGGAGGTGTTCCAACGCATGGTGAAGTGGCTTTACTGGCAGACCGCCGCTGCGCTGCTCAAGTCACGAGACACACAAGGGAACGCCGCCGCTGCGTCGACACTTGCTGCCACTGCGGAGCAAGAACGAAGAGGAGGAGGTGTCGGTGTGGTGACCAGTGACATGCCGCGCTACGCCAGTGCGGATCTTCTTTGGCCGTCGCGCTCCGTCTCCGCCACGGGCAGCCGCGCCACCACCCCGACGCTCGTGACGCCCGTTGCCTTGCCCCACGATTTCCCCCGTCTGCACGGCGGGGCCGCCTCGTCGGTCATCTCAGCCTCGCCCTGCTCGCCGGCGCTGCAGCTGTCGCGGTCGTGGCCGCTGGACTCCGCCGAGGACTCGCTGTTGCCTGGCAGTCGTGGTGGCGCGAGTGCGGCGTGGGCGTACACCGTGCCAGCGGGCAGCACGAGCCATTCTACATCGGTGGGAGGAGGAGGAGGAGGATGTCTGGCGGCAGCTGCCTCGACCCCGCTGCACACAACCTCAACGCTGCTGATGTCACATGGGTTAATGCAGCCGCACTCCGCCTTCGTGACGGCGTCGCCGACGGTGCCGACGACACCGCAGAAGAGTTCGTCACTGCGTTTTCTGAGTTGGTTCAAGTCGAGTCCGACATCCACGAAGGGATGCACCGGTGGTGCGGCGCACCCGCATCCGGTGCTGTCGCCAACGACGCTGATGCAGCTTAGCGCAGCAGACGGCGGCCAGCTGCCACGCCTGCTCGCCGAGGACGAAGCATGAAAAATACAATAAAAGAGAGACGCAAAATAAATGTGCGGAGTAAATGTTTTGGAAGAAGAGTTTGTATGTTGCTTTGTGTGTGTATGTGATTGCCACGTGTAGAGTGGAGTGGAGAGGCGGAGTAGAGTATTTAAAGAGTGTCCCCACTCTTGTCTTCATCCTCTTCGCCTCTCTCACTCGCCGTGTCAATTCAGATCTTGTTGCTGTTTTTTTTTTTTTCTTGACTATGCGCGTGTGTTGCGCAATCATGTTGGTATTTTTTTTTCCACTTCACTTTGTTTCGCCGGCGACGTACGAACCGACAGAAGCACAACGAGAGAGAGAGATAGCAGTAAAATAGGACAGCAGCGTGTTGTACAACCCCGCTCTTAGTTGCTCCCGTCTCCTTCTCTCTCTCTCTCGTAAACGTACGTCGGGAAACAACCTTTCGAATTTTCTTTTGCAACAGCTTTTTTTATTTTTGTCTTCTCTTTCGTTTTTCTCGACTTACTTTTTTGTTCTTTATTGTACTGTTGTGCCACATATCTTCGCCTTACTTGTGAGTGTATCTTCACGCAAAAAAAAAGTATGAGTAGCTAAATGAAAGACATGAAAAGATACACCGGAATGGTGTTGTGACTACGGCTTGTTGCCTCTCGGCATTGATGCGTACGAATCCACTCTGCAGCCTCCCCATCCCTCTCTTTCTCTCTTTACATCACTTGTCTGGTTCTTACCCTTTTTAATGCCTCCACCTCAAAGCAGTACAGCCAGAGGGACAACGGTGTTGCATCCGGCACAGCGCAGCTCCTCGTACTCTCTATCTCCCTGTGAAGGGTGATTCTTTGCGGTTGTTGTTGTTGTTACTCTCGACTCCACTTATCCAAACATAGACGCAGCCGAGGGCCTTACTTTTTTTTTTTCTTTGAAAGGTGCCACATAATACTGCAGGTATGTTTGCTGCACGGCGTGGCGCCGTACTCCTGCAGGCATCCAAGCCTGGCAAGGTCACCTCCTACACCGCTGGCAGCTTCCACCTCGTGCCGAAGAAGTACACAGTCGGCAAGCGCATCGCCGTCCGCTCCTACCTCGACCGCAACCGCACGGAGCTGTCAGACCGCACCTACCTGCCGCAGAAGAACTGGTTCCGCCCCTATGACCTGCAGGAGGAGCGCTTCGAGCGTTTGCATGAGCGCCGCAGCTACCAGTTCTACAACCTCGAAACGAAGATGATCTGGAAGGTGTTCGACACGCCAGAGCTGGTGGGGATGCTGCTGCACGATGAAACGATCAAGGGCAACCGCAGCCTGTACAGCGAGGAGTTCCTCGACGCGGCGCTGCACTACACGCGTGAGGCACGTTACTGGCGTTGCATCGGCATCACGAAGCCCTTCTACGACAAGGACACGCTGCGGGCGCAGTGCTGGGAGGACAACGGGTTGCAGGTGGGGACGCTCGTGGTGTCGCAGGCGATGCGGCACGCCTTGATGGACCTCGAGCGCGCCGTGCGGCGGAAGGAGTTGGGCTTGGAGCCGGACTACCTGTGGGACCGCTGGGGACCGATCGGCTTCATTGACGGCGCTCGGGCCGACTACCTCCCGCGCTTTGAACACAACCCGTACGTCGACCCCGACGGCGTGGACGTGACGGAGCTGGATGTGATGCCGTTTAACACGCACGAGCAGATCAAGGAGCGCTACAACGAGTTCATCGACCCGGACACGACCCCCTTTGAGAACGTATTTCTTAGTCCGAGCCACGGCTCCCTCACCACACTGGCTGACCTGCCAGACAAGGACGTCGCCGGTCTGTACAAGCAGCTGAAGATGAAAGCAGGCACGCCTGTTGCACACGACAACGTGGAGCTGCCGCCTGCCGATGTGCGTGCGCTCTTCTACCTCGCTGCCGACCCGAAGTGGCGCGCACTCGCTGAGGAGAAGGAGTCGTGGGGCGACGTGCTGGACGTCCTGCAGCCCGTGCAGGCGGAGCTGGACGAGAAGATCGACGCGGCGCGGATGTTGCAGAACACGCGTCACAACCCCGAGCGGGTGCGTGCCTTTTTTGAGGAGAAGTGCGGCTTTCACGACTTCATGTACACGCCCGACAAGACCATCACCGCTGCGGTGCTGTGCTACTTGACAGAGCTGCGCCGCATCTGCGTCGAGACGACGTGGGGCGTTGATCTGGCGCTTTGCCTGACGGACGTGGAGCGGGTGCGGGTGATGGGCCGCGACGCCTTCGTTGTCTACCGGCACATCGAAGATGCGATTCTCGACAAGAAGCGCCGCCTGTGGGCCACGCGTTTCGCTGGGGAGGCGCACGAGGAGGGCACGCTGGATTATTTGCTGGAGAACTTTGGCCGTCGCACCGAGCGGACGCGCAACGCTGGCACCACCGGTGTCGAGTTCGATCGCGAGCAGGAGCCGATTGGCCGGCAGGTGCAGCGGCGTGTGCTGGATGCGGATAAGGCGAACAAGCTGGCGGCGATGCGGCGCAGCCGGGGTAAGATGTGGTCCAAGAAGAAGAGCGTATTCGACTCCCTGCACGAGAAGCAGCTCCAGAATTTCAACTACGGCGTGCGGTGACACCTTCGACACGCGCAGCGTTTATTTTTTTTTTTTTGTGTGTGGGTGCAAATTTTGAATTGTTGTAGCGTGTCGCTGTTCGCTTGCATCGCGGTCGCCAAAACTGTTTTATTTTTTTCTTTTATTGCTGTTTTGGGCCAGACGGTGATGATGTCTGTGTGTTGTGGCGGCTGGCGCTGTGGTGGAGATCGTCTTCAAAGGAAGCGCACCCTCCCTGCGAGTTACACATCTTCTCTTTTAACTCAACAAATAAAGCTGTTCGTTGTCTGCGAAGTCGTTTTCAACGTTGCTGTTGCTCCGCTTGAGAGACGGTGTTTGTGTGTGTGAGCGTGTCATCCGTGTACGCGCGTGCACGCGTTACCTCTCTCTCCGAATCGTAGTAGCCCCTATTTGCATCAATGCCTTGCCGCTTGGGCGAGCCTTCTCGAGCGACTGCAGTTTCCTAGGGAGCTAAGACGCCCCGCTGCACTGTTGGCTTGTCCGGTTCGATGCGTGGCGATACCGTTGTATTGAATCCGCACCATTCCTCCTAACATAATGTGTCTTTTTTTTTTTTAACAAATTTAACGTACCACGCGTCACGCGACTACTCTCTGCTTCGTTTACTTCCCCGCTCCTCTTCTTTTTTCTTTACTCAACGAACGAGTTGAGTGCTCTGTCATAATCGTGAGCACGGTTTCCACGAACGCACGCAACAGCCAATTGAGAAATTCGCACGCTGCTCGGCGCTTTGTCAACCCCGCTGCCGACTCTTTTCATACCTTCTACGAGAAAAGGGAAAGCGTTTTTTTTTTTTGTGATTTTGTTTGATCTTACCACCAACAGGGATTCGCACACACACGCATACACACCATCTGCTGTGGCGATGCCCACGAAAGCACGTGTCACTGCTCTCGTCTTCATACTGTGCCGCGGACAGAACTAATCTAAGTGTACTCCTGCTTCCGTTCTTTTTTTGTTTTGTTTTTCCTTTTGAGAAGGAACAGGGAAGAGCAAAGCAGCAAAATAGTCGTGGGTGATGTGGCGGACCACACCCGCCAACCCACCACGTGGACGTGGCGTGAACGGAGCCAACGGGGGACGTCGACAGCGCCACAGCGGCAGCATCAGCGGCCCCTCCTCTCCCGTCTCCTTCGCCTCTCTTTCTTCGCCGTCGCGACCACCGCGGCTCGCGCCTCTTGCCCACACACCAGCAGCCCGATCTTCTTACGTTTCCTCTTCGCTGGAAAGTGGAGGGGCAACGCCGTCAGCGGCGGTGTTGGACGGCGAGCGTGCGCGCACGTCTGCTGTGCTGACGGGGTCTCCCGGCACGTCTGGGCGGTTCAGCGTCGGTCCTGCTCCACCCGGCGCGGCGCTGATGCGGCTCCCTCCCCCGATGCTGCACATGAGCGGCAGCGACACGACGAGCAGCAGCACGGCTCGATTGCGTACGTCGGGTGCGTTGTGGCAGCTGCGTGGCAGCCGCCCGCCCCCGCAGCAACTCACCGCCCTTGCGGTGGGCCGTCCGGCACCCAACGCGATGTCGTGGCGCAGAAGTAAGCCTCTTACACGGCAACTTACCACGACGTTAAACGCAACAGCGGCGCTGCCACGCACCGGGAGAGGAGGACGTGGAGGAGGGAGAAGAGCGCGAGGCACATCGCGAAGACAAAGTAAAGATGAGGAAAGGCAGATGCTCGTAGTGGCCCCTCCTCTCCCTCCCTCTTCACCACCACTGTCTGCAGTACCTCTATCAGCTATAAAGCCCGAGGTATCACGCGAGGTGGAGGCATCCGTGTTAGTAGGCGTTCGTGGCGCACCGCGTAGCCCGGTAGTGGTCGCTTGCCAAGAAGTACATGCTGCTGCTGCTGCTGCTACGCTAACGATATCGGAGTCGTCTGTAGCCCCGTCCGCCTCACCTACGGATGCCAACGGCGTTGCTGGTAGCGCACATCCGCTTGCTGCGCCAGAGAGTAGCACAGTCATGTCCCCACCCACCACAGAAACCTCTCCAGCTTCGTCTCCGTCGTCGCCCTTCCTGCTCTTTCATGCCGACGCCCCGCAGAGCGACTACGCACAGACGCATCAGTTGCCCCGTCTCTTCGCTGAGATGGTGACGGACCTCGCCAACGCCGAGCCACAGACGCGCGCACCGACAGTCGATGAAAACGTAGCTGAGGGGGAAATTTCGAGTACGGTGATGGTGGAGCAGTGGATTCAGCACTGGTTCCGCACGCGCTACGACCGCTGCGGCGGCTCTGGCGGCCACGCTTTACCTGGTTCTGCTTCTTCTCCCTTTGTCAAGCGTGCCCGTCGTGGTCCGCGTCGGCCGTCTGGCGCGGGCGTTGTCGTGCGGGTGTGCTCAGGTGATCGACGGACATCAGAGCTGGCGTCCGCTTCGCCGTCCCCCACCGCAACACTCAAGGAGGATGGCAAGACGTCCTCTTCCGTCTCCTCCTCTCTCAGTCACCGCTTCGTGCCACTCACCGGCGTCGGTGCGACCACCACCACCACAGCAGCAGCGACACTCAGCGCTGCTGCTGGTCTTGGAGATGACGGGATCCTCAGCGCGTCGCTCGACAGCGCCGCCAACGCGTCAGGCGGGGATAATGTATTTCTTCACTTTCCAGCACCGCCACCACCACCACCGCCGCCACACCGCGTTGCCTCCTCCTCCTCCACGTCCTCCTCGCAACGCCCCTCAGCAGCGCTGTCAGTGCCACCGCGTGCGTCAAAGTCGACGAGCCCACCGAACAGCGCCGGAGCCAACGGAAGCGATCGACCACCGCGGCCGACGTCGCACCAAAGCCTTTCGGGCTGTGTTGCGAAGACGAGCGGCACCATCATCACCGCCAACACGACCACAACGACGGGCGGCGGCAGCAGCGGCAGCGCGGCGGTGGCGCGGGAGGGGCGGGTGCCGGCGACGTTGACGTGTGCGGTGGAGGGGGTGCAGTTTTTGATCTCAGGGCCTGAGGCGGCGCCACCACACACGTAGAGGCGTGGTGCAATGCGCGCTGGCTTCTTTCTTTTTTTTACCCCTTTTCTTTTGTTTTCTTTGTGCCCCATGTATGTTTTTCTCCGATTGCTTGAATATCTATTTTTTTTTTTTTTGGAACCTCAATAACCTCTTTTTTCCCCCAGCTTTACTTTTGGAATTCCACCCCCCTTGTATTGGCCGTGTGTTCGTTTGCTTGTGTTCGCATCGCGCTGCAGCCTTTCTTTTCTACCCTGCTCGAATAAGTAGCCGTGACGCAAACAAAAAAAAAAGCTATATTACTGAGTAAAGGTGAATGATCCGCAGGGCGGTGCGGTGGGCGTTGGCGTGTGCCTGCCATCTCCCGTAGTGTCATCGCCACCTGTGTTTTCTGCTCTATGTGTTCGGCGTTACGCTGTCTAGCGATTCAAAATTCTCTTTTTTTTTTCTTGCCTTTCTCTTCTTTGCTCTCCTTTTTTTTGTTTCTTTCCAGTTTTTCACGTTCTTTCATCGCGCTTGGTGCGACTGTAGACACCCGAAAACAGTAGGGTAAGGGAAGGGCGGTACAAAAGGAAAAAAGTGTGCTGACCGGCGCCGTGGAGAAGTGTGAGATGAAAGTGTGTCGAAGATGCGAATTCGTGCAGCGTGGAGGAGTTCGATGGCAAGTGTGTCTTTAGAAGTATTTTTTTGCTTTCTGCTTCTGCTACCACGTCATCGATGCACTCTGTGTCTCTTCTCACACCCACACTCACCGCTTTTCTTCTTTTCTTTTCTTTTTCCGTGTTCTTTGACACGTGGATGTGTGTATTGTGCTGTTGAGACTCTTCTCTCTCGTAAGTAGTCTTGCACCTTTTTCTTCTTCTATTTTATGTATACCAGACTGCTTTTCACATATTAGCATTATTTTTGCGTGTCTTCTTGCTCTTGCCTCTTCTACTAAACAATGAAAAGAAAGGAAAAATAAAGAAAGAGAGAGAGGTAGTGCAGTGCGAAGTTGGAGAGTGTGTGTGATGGAATCCTTGAAGCACCGTCTTCAGACTGCTCAGTGAGTTGAAGCCCTTCTTCATTGTAGAGAATTTAAAGGTTACGTAAAGTCCTTCTTAAACTCATACTGAAGGCAAGAGAGGCTCCTCGATGCATGGCGATCCGAGCTACATCTCTGGTGGCTGGGCAGTACAAGTCATTCTTCCTTCGTTAACAAAAGAAATAAATAATCAGTTTTCGTGGCTTCCTGTGGCGTGCATCGCACTTTAACACTTCTAATACTCCTCTGTTTTTCTCTCCTTTTGTTTCTGCACTGCTCTCTTACCTCTGCCTATGTTCTCTCATAACAGGAGAGAAGAACGCATCACAGTTTCTCGTTTCCACTTCGTCACGATGCACGCCTCCTCTGGCAGCCACACCAGCAGTGAGAGCACCATCGCCAACGACAGCCAGCGCCGTCAACACGCCCTCGCAGCTGGACTCGCGCCTCCCACCTTTTACGGTAACGCGCGTCTTGGTGCAAAAGTTGGTCCGTCTTCGTCCTCCTCTCCCCCCACGCCTTCCCCGCTGTCCACCTCTGGCAGTGATGGCGGCGGTGCAGGAGGTGTAAGCGATCCTCAGCAGCAGCAGCGTCATCAGCGCAGTAGTGGCGGCCTCACTCCTGGCAAAGCGCCGGCACCGGTGCTCGGCAGTCGTAAAGCGGAGAACACACCTGCTGCCGCTGCTGCTGGTGCTTCGCCTGGCAACGTCACGCGCGAGGGACGCGGTGCTCGCAAAGCTCACGGCGTTGCATCTGCCAGCATTCACGCCGCTGCTGCTGCTGCTGCTGCTGCCGCTGCCGCTGTAGATGCTGCGAGTGGTCAAGAGGCTCCGCAGAGCCTCTCCCACGCTGCACACAACGCCGCGGCTGCAGCCTCCGCTATTTCCACCACAGCAAACACCGCGCCGGCGCTCGTGATGCGTGAAGAAGACGCCGCGGTGGCGAAGGAGGTGCAGCGACACCAGATCCTTGCCCACGCCAACGATCTGCTGACCTTCTGCGATATCAGCAACTCGGTGACAAGCATCCGCCAGTGCACGTCCAGCTTCTTCGTTCTCCTTTACCAACGCCTCTTCGACTGCACGATCGCTGGTATCGACCGCTCCCCCAACACGGCAGAGAAGCGGCGCCACAACGTGCTTCTGGTGCTGCAGCAGCTGCGGCAACACCCGTACTCACTTGAGGGTATCGAGGCAGAGGAGGTGGTGCTGCTGAACGAAGATCACATCAGTCGCCTCATTCTGGTCTTTGTGCAGATCGCGGAGGACATGCGGCGACACCAGCAGCAACAGCAGCAGCAGCAGACAGCACTGGCACAGAGCGCTGGAGTCCCCTCGCAGTCCGTCTCACCAGGCATCTTTGCACCACCCCAACAGCTGCCGTCGTCCGGCACACCGCAGCTGCTTACTGGTAGTGGCGGTGGCGACGGCGGCGGCGGTGGTGCGTACGTGCCTGTCGGGTACACAGTGGCGGAGGTGATGCCTAACAGCTCCGCTTATCATCATCAGCAGCAGCAACAGCTGCAGAATTACTACGACTCGGGTGATCGTGATGGCACCTTCGGCTACTCACACGCAGCTCCAACTCCAGCAGGGGGAGCGGCAGCACTTGTTTCAACCAATGGCCACGTCGACCCTACCACTTCCCCAGCTGCTAATGGCGTGGTAAACCCCTACGAAGATGACGAGTCTCCCTCCTCGGTCAGCTACTACCTCGACTCCTCCGCCGTGCCAGCAGATGACCTGCTCGTCGAGTGGTACCGCAATCTTGTCTACCCCGCACCACACACTCCACGCAGCGACGGCACGACGCGGAGCAGCGCGTTGCTCAAGTCCATGACGACGCCGTCATCGGAGGCGCACTACTATCAACGAGGCGGTGGTGGCGGTGGTGGTGGTGGCGTGCGGCACGCGTCTCGCTCGGATCGCCCCGCTGCGTCTATTACCTCTTCGTCTGTCGCTGCTGCGCCACCGCAGGCCAACCAGCACAGTGCGCGCAGGAGTGTGCCTGGCGGTGGTAATGCGGCTGGTGGTGCCGAGCGGACGTCGCCGTATCGCAGCCCGCTGCCCACGTCGTTTCCCGTGGCAGCAGCAGGAGGGACAACAACTGCCGCGACAACGGCAGCTGCAGGACTTGGAGGTGTGAGTGGCGCTGCTGCTGCTGCTGTTGCACCGAGTCGCACTCGTGCTTCCTCTGGTCAACCACTACCAGCATCCCAGCCACAGCAGCGTCCGCAGCTGCACACGCACGATATCGTGCGCCGCGTTCAGCGGCTGGAGGAGACGCTCGACGCGCAGGAGGGTCGCCATCGACAGTCCTTCGTTGCGCCGCTGCCGTCGACGTCTTCCCCACTACGCGTTCCAGGAAGCGCAGCAACAGCAACAGCAGCAGCAGCAGGACGACGTGCAAGCGCGCGACAGCCGCACGGCGTTGATCCAGCGTACTCTCGCACCGAGGTCCGAGAAGAGGTCCGCCACGGAGATTCTGGGCGTGCTCCTGCTTCTTTGCAGCCCGCGGCATCTGCCCGTGTTGCAGGAGAGGGCCAGAGCAGGGAGCAAAGTGCTCTGCTTTCTCCCCAACAGCGTCCATCGATGCGTCCCGTTCACCACCGCCCCTCCGCCGAGCCGCCGCTCACGCAGCAGGAGCGCAGCCTCCTCCTCCACCGCCCACAGCAGCACCGCGACGCCGCCCAGCGGGATCGCAAAATTGAGCGTCTGCGCACCGCCCGCTACCTCGGCGACATGCAGCAGCTGCTGCGTCGTCGCATGCGGCAGGAGTACGATCAGCAAATGCGGGAGATGCGCATTTCGCTGAAGGAGTCGATGCGAACGGCACAGGCGGAGAAGACGGATCTGATGCGTCGCGTGCGTGATGAGAACGAGCGTTACCGCGCTGCCTACGCGACGCTGATGGCGGCGGCGGCGAGCGAGGCGCAGGTGCCGGCGCGTGTGATGTCGCGACACACCGCGCAGCTGGCGGACTACTACGCCACCTCGCTGCACCACAGCCACTCCATGTGCGATGCCCTGAAGCGTGAGACAGAGCAGCGGACACGGCAGGAGTTGCTGCAGTACGCCGAGGAGGTGAGTGCGTGGCAGCAGCATTTCCTCATGTGAGCGTGCTTGATAAGCGATAATGCTGGTGCTCGTTTGTCACTCGCTGTGTTGCCGCTTTCTCGTCGCGCATCCACCCACTCTGCTTCTTCGCTTCTTTTATTTTCTATTATTGTTTTCCCTTGATAGAATTCCGACGTTCTGAACGTGTTTCTTTGTACCTGCAAATTTTACTTTTTCTCGTTTTGACTTCTTTCACCTTTTCCTCGTGTGCCTGTGCTGCTTGTACCTCTTCCTCTCTCACTGTACACCGCTTTTTTTTTTTTTGTTCGTTTCAGCTCACCCTCATAGAGTATTTCCACCACTTTCTAATAGCAACACCGATCTTCTGGCTTGCATGCTCTTCCTCAGCACCGATATGTGGTCGCGCAGACCCACATTAAGGTATGTTTCTTTTTTGCTGTTTTTCTGTGGCCTTGTGCAACGACTAACAGGGAGCGATACTTCACCGTTTGCAAAAGGAGATATCTGTCAAGCCTGTGCGTGGCAGTTTGAGGTCGCCTTACGTTCGTTCCGCCCGTCTCTGTTTTAGACTGACGGAGCATCTAGCTGTCCTAATTAATATGAAAGAATCTCCACTCTTTTTTCCGTTCTGCTCTTTGCCCTCTCATTCATCCGCACTCACTACTCTGCTGTACCCACCACTCTGCCTCCTGTCTTTTCCTTCGCAGGTAGAACACAAGCAGAGCACCACCCTAGCAGCACACACCGCGACGAAAAAGAAAAAGAAAAAAAAAGATGCTTGCACCGCGTGTTCTTGCGTCCTCGACGCTTTTACGGCGCACCGCCGCCGCCGCCGCGCGTAGCACTCTCTGTGCCTCACGCGCCAACTTGATCGCTGTCTCCTCTCGCCTTACCCTTTCCCACCGCTCTAACAGCAGTTCGACCACCACTGCTACTACTACGGCGGCCACCCCTCCGCAGTCCGCCGTGAACGTGGAGGCCTTCACCCTCAACGATGAGGTTGTGCAGCGCGACCTCGCGAACATGGCGAAGTGGAACGCGCTGTCGGAGGAGATGGATGCCGCACGTGGCGCGGCTGATCACACCACGCTGCTGCAGCACGTAGCCAAGGGACTGTCGATGCTGGAGGACATCGGCGCGGCCAACGCCCCCATCCAGTGCGAGTGCCTGCTGTGCATGGAGGCGTCGCAGGCCCACTACAACCTGCAGCAGTACGACGACGCGTTGCGGTGTGCGGAGCGGGCACGTGCGTCGCTGCTGCAGGACTGCAAGCCGGAGCTGCAGGACAAGGCGCAAATTGCCGAGATTGAAGTCTTCATGGGCTACACGCTGTGCCGGCAGGGCGAGGGAGCAGAGGCGCAGGAGTTGCTCCAGAAGGTCCTGCAGTGGATTGACGTGGACGCCAAGTCTGCCATGCCGATGCAGGCCGTCGCCGCGGTGAACCTGCGCCGCTCGGTGTTGACGGGCATCGGCCAGAGCATCACGTTGCAAGGCAGTGCATTGGCGCAGAAGGGTGAGATGGCGGAGGCGCGGGAGCTCTTTGCCAAGGCGCTGGATATTTTGATCGAGGGCCTGAACCAGCACATCGACGAAAACGACTTCAACCTCGTCAAGTCAACTCTGCAGTCCATCTTGACCTGCTTTGAGGGACTCGGGGATGTCGCGCAGGCGGTGACAACGTGTCGCAAGTACGTTAGCTGGTGCCGCCGTCACAAGGATGAGGCGGGTGTGACGGAAGGAGAGGCGATGATGGCGGAGCTCTGTGCGCGGCACAAGGTGGAGAACCCGCTGGAGGCAGAGAAGCAGTCGAAGAGCGACAGCTAACTGAAGAAAAGAAAAGGAGTGTGCGCTGTGCTGGCAGTATTTTTTGTTTTCGGCTTCGGTAGCAGCGTGCGTTTATCATGTTGTTGATGGGCTGCCAGGTGCGTTGCGGCGTCTCTCCCTCTTCGACTTCACATTTTATGCCTTTTGTTGATTAAGTACTGTTGTTGTCTAAGCGAGGTCATCCTTACCGGAGGAGGTGATGTTGGAGCCTCAACAAAAAAAAAAAAGATGCTGATTTTTGGATGCCCGAATGGGACGAGGTGCGCGTGTGCGTTGCGCTGCGCTGGGTAGCACTGGTAGCTGCACTACTACTCGGAAAAGAAATTAATTGGAAGCGCAAAGTAGCGTGTTGAGCGAGAGAAGAGCCCGAAAGGGACTGTGACGTCAGCGGAGGTGTCTGAGTCGCAAAGCACAGTCCATGAGGATGTGTGCGTGTACGTGCCCATCGCGTTCACTATTTCACTCCCCCTCTCTTTCCTCTCTTTCCTCTCTTGCTTCTTATTCTCATTTGTGTGCCGCAAGCCTGCTCGAGACAAATCGGGCCACTTCTCTCTTGTAAAGTCCCTTTTGCACTTCCCAAGACAAGACGTGAATTTCGCAACGCCACTACTTGGACATACAGGCGCGCTGTACTACTGCACTGCTTCTCTCTTTTTCTAAAATTTCTTTAAAGAGCTACATTCTCCTTCTTTTTAGATCGCTACACCCGCACATAAATCTTACTACCACTACTACTTAGACTTCTCTTCTTTCTTTTAGATTGATTTCCCCTCTTTCTTAGATCCCCACATTCTTTTTTTTTCCCCCACAGTACCCACCATGTCCTCCGCGATTCGCTTCTCGCGATCGGCGTCGCACGGCTCCTCGTCTGTGCACAGCGACGGCTTCCAACACCTGCCCTCTTCGATCCCCTCAGCGCCATCGCACCCACCCAGTCAGCGCTCGAAGGCTACAACGACGAACACCACAACTGGTAATGCCACCGCCACTACCAGCAGCAGCAGTCGAGGCCGCAGCACAAGCCGCAGTGCGAGCCGCCCTTCTCTCACAGAGGGAACCGCATCCTCTCTGCCGTACGAATACGCGCAGCCGCAGCCACCGCCTTTTCCCTTTCCCTTTCCGTTTCCTTCTGCTGCTGCCGCTGCTGCTGCTGCTGGCGGTGACCGTGGAGTGGAAAAGGCTACTCCTCCTGCTTCCCGGCCACACCACCGCCACACGCCACTAGAAGACACACACCGAGTGAGGGGTGGTGGCAGTGCAGGTGTCTCTCAGCCACCGTACGCCCCTGCTGGCTACTTCCCCTTTGCGGTGCCGAACCTTCCTTGGATTCCGCCGCCCATTATCCCAGGTGGAACTGGGTATCCTCTCAAAGCAGATGCATATCACTCTGCCCCACATGCCTATGGAGATCGTTTGCCACATGCTGCTGTTGCTCCTCCTTCTTGTGCTGCGCCGGTGCGTGAGGACGTGGAGTGGCCCAGACCCGACCAGCTTCCCCTGCCCTCCACCTTCCCGATGCCTCCACGCACACTGCCCCTCTCCCACACGCCGTTCAGCCATCCGCACGGCAACATCAACCAAAACACGAACAACTGGGAGTTATTTCCACCACCGCCGTTGCCGCCGTGGTGGTTCATGGCGGCCCTCCAGCAGCAGCAGCAGCAGCTTCCAGCCTCTCACGCCTTCTATGCCCCTTCCGGAAGTGCATCGAGTGACAGTAGGAGCAGTAGCAGTGGCTCGGAGAGCTGCGCGTCATCGCGTACGTCCTCACCTGTGCCGTCGCCAAGACACGTGGACGAGGAAGTGCATTTCACTCCTCCTGTTCAACAGAGAGCGCAGCACCAGCACCAGCAACAGCAGCAGCAGAGGACACGGCTTTCGGCGCCGGTTGGCACCGTTGAAACGCCAACACCACTGCCGCGCGCTAACAACACCACCGCTGCGACGAGTAGCACTAACCGGACCACTTCCAACACAACAGCATCGAGCAGCCGCGTGAACAATGCCGCCGCCGCTGCTGCAGCTGCTGTGCGTCGTCGCGCCGTCTCTTCTTCTGACAGCACCGACTCAACTTTTAAAGTGCGCCGCCCATCGCACGGTGGCGCAGCACCAGCAGTGAAAGTTGAAAAGGATGAAGCACCCCACCATCAACAACGCCAGCAGACAGAAGAGGAGGAGGAGGAGGCTCGTCGACATATGCAACAGGTCGTGTCCACCGCGGAGTCGTACCTATCTCACATCGAAGACCTTTATCAGCGGCTGCGTCATCGATACGAAGAGGTGCTGCTGTCGCCCATGAAGGCACCCGTGCACAGTGATGATGAGAGGACGACACAGCACATCACTCTATCACCGCAGCAGCCAACTCCTACGGCTCAAAATAATAGAGACGACAGCTCTCCTATGTCGCGGTTCACACCACGAGCTACGGTTGCTGCCGCTGCCGCCCCTACACGAGCACCATCGCTGACGCACTCCCCCGCACCGCAGCGACCGTCCATGATGACTACTGCCCCTTCCACAGCCTCGCAGTCGCTGAGGGACGAGTTGGCCATGCTCGAGTCGCAGTGGCTGCGTCTGGAAGAGATGAAGCAGCATGGCATCGGCGCCGCAGCTGCTGATGCGCCATCCTTCTTGTCAGCGAGTCAGCTATCTCGGTCTGCGGCTACAACCTTGTCTGCTCGTGCCGGTAGTGGCAACGGGGTTTCGAGTGCGACAGCAGGAAGGAATGGTGGTGGTGTTAGAAAGGATCTGTTCAGCAACCAGAGCGTGATGGAGCTCATTAACGATCGCAAACATCTTCTCGCATCTGCGGCGTAGTAATAGAGGTGTCGCTGACTTGTTGTTGTTGTTGTGTGTTTCGTTTTTTTTTTCTTTTTTTTCCCCCAAATGTGCAATGCGTTGAGGCAGCTGTGGTGTTTTAGACTTGAACATGCAGATCACACATCAGAGTTTTTCTGCGCAGCGCCACGGTGGTGTATTTTTTTCCGATAGAAAAAATTAGAAACAGCGCATAAGTCGGAGATGTTTGCTGATGCGGGCTGATCGACAACTGCACACAGGTCCCGTACGCCGACGTGTACAGTATGCAACACTTCCCTCTCTATTAACCGCCCATGCTATTTACTGCTGTTTACTGCTCTTCTCTCTCTTCTTTTCATCAGCTAAGGTGCATAGAGAGGGTATCGCACAAGCTCACCCTTCCCACAAAGCTTTTTGTTTTGTTGTTGTTGTTGCGGGTAGACCTCCCCGCTCAGTAAGAGAGACACGAGCATCGTCGAATTCTGTTTGTTTTTCCTCTTGTGTGTGGCTATTCCCCCCCTTCTACGCATTGTGCACTCCACATTGCGTGTCACAATCCTTTTTCTCATTTACCATCGTCTTTTTTTTCTTCAATTGTTTTCCACCCCCCCCTTTTTTTGTCGTCTTTCTCCAGCAGTGTTGCTGCGCGATTACAGTACCACACGAACCCATAAAGACAAGGAAACACACACACCACACCTAACATTCGAAGGCAAGAGTGCATATACACCAAATTTACAGTTGACTTTCTTTTTGTGGATTGTGTTTTTTTTCTTCCAGTGCTCCTTTTCCCTTTCCTTACTACTTTTTTTTTTCCTTCTTTGAGTACCTTGCGTACCCACCATAAAAAGAAGACATGTCACTCGATGGAGGAGGCATCAGCAACAGTCCTGGTGCGCAGGACACCGCTTCTGCCGTTGAGGAGGACTACTGCCTGCACGCCCGCGACCGCTTCTACCACCAGTGGGTCAGCAGCGGCGCGTTTCAGCCCGGCACGCTGCGCCACTACGGCGTCACAGGGGAGCCGAATTTGCTGCGTTCGCTGAAGCAGACACGCATGCTCGGCGCGACGTTCGGCACCTGTTTTCTCGGACACTTAACTCACCCTCAGGCAGCGGAAAGTGAGCGAGACGGCCAAGATGCTGCGCTGCCCTTCGAAACGCTGCTGCTGGGTCCTGTGCAACACCCAGAGTTTGCGTCCAATCCTCAGATGGCTGCAGAGGCGTGGCGCCGCGAAGTCCACAGTGCCTGGGAGGTGCTGCAGACGCCGTCAGAGTGGTGCCAGGCGATGAACGGCGTCGTGACGGAGCTGCACTGGTCAACCGCACGGCAGCGGCGCCGTATTGAGGAGCAGCTGGAGCTGGCGAGCTTCATGTGTGTGCGTGCGGTGCAGGTGACGCTGCCGTTCTACACAGCAGACCAACCAACCTGCGTGGAGGACGCAGAAGAAGAGGAAGTGGCAACAGCGTCGGAAGATGGAGAGGCGTTTTTGGAAGATGAAGAGAGCCAGCGCAATACCCGTCTTGCCTGTCTCGCTGCTGATGTTCTGCTCCGCTTCATCCAGCGTGGCTCTGGTGTGAAGGTGTGGGTGCGCTGCGATGCCTGCACACCGGTGCATCGCTACCAGATGCAGCGTCTCCGCCAGGCTGTTCTCTACGGTTACACGCGTCGGACTGTACTGTTGCAAGGGACGTCGCGGCGGACCGTGTACCGCATCAACGCACCGTGCAGCGTGACAGGTACCCGCCCGTCGGCGCCTGCGAGGTCACTGTCTTCAGCAACAGCGGCGACAACGGTTCCCGGCACCGTGCACGCTGAGGCCGTGTCAGCGCTGATGACGATGCTGTATTTTTCCTCTTTGCACCCCCAGATGTTACTGCCCAGTGAGTGGCTGGGAGAGCAGGTGGTGTGCTTCGAGTGCCCACCAGCGCCGCTGCTGCTGGCCTGCATGGCACCACGCGGCGTTGCACCACCGCAACACCCGCGCTACCGCCCGAACGCGGCACGCGGGGTGGAGGCGACACATATGGCACGACACACAGCAACAGCAGCAGCAGTAGGTGCCTCGCCGCTCGAGATGGAAGGAGAGAGAGGTGGCGAGGAAGATGATGCCGACCTTTGCCAAGCAGAGGGCAACAACACCCCACAGCATCGACACCACAACCACCATCACTCACAGCACCGTCCCAGCCTTCCCTTTAGCACCTCTCGTCGCTCCTCGCCGGCGCGTCTGCCGGACATGGTGATGACAGCCGCCACAACAGCTGCCGATGGCAATGAGAATGACGTGAGTGGCGTACTGAGCTCCGTGGATTACTCACTCGGCGACTGGGGCGAAGATATTCTGCTGGACGGCCAGCACACCCCGGCGGCAGCGGCATCGCGAGCCAACACGGCAACGCCGGAAGTGAGCGTCCCGCCGACGCCGTCGTCCCTCGGCGCCACACCCGCTGCGGCAGATACGCGGCGCTCCTCCACGCAACCTCTGGAGCGGTACACCTACCGCCTCCCAGACGATCTCCACCCGCTTCGTGAGGCACGGTGGGCCGGTGCGTACCCACCCGCCGTGAGTGTGCTGACGTTCCTCATTGAGCTGCTGCGGCGTCGTGCGCTGCCCCTGTTCGATCGCGGCTTCTTCGACGCCTACCCGCTCGTGAACTATCTCGTCTTCAAGGCAGTGGAGGAGCCGACGCGCGATGTCTTTGCCTGCTTCGAGGGACAGCTGCAGCTCCCTCTCCAGCCCCTCGGCCACCAACTCTCCAGCGGCGTCTACGAGGTCTTCGAGCGCGATGCCCGCAAGTACCGACAGTACCGCGAGGCGATCTACAGCTTCGTAACAGACTGGTACACCGCGGGGGCGGCGCGGCAGCACGCGTGGCAGAACAGGGAGTTTTTCGATCGCCACGGCGTGATGAAGGAGGTGCCGATGCCGTCAGCGGATGAGCGTGTGCTGCACCTCGTTCTGCTCGGCTGCGGGCGTGGGCCGATCATCGACGAGTGTCTCAACGCCGTCTCTGCGCTTGGTGTGCGCCTGCGCCTCTTCGCGATTGAGAAAAATGCGCCAGCCGCGGCGTTTACGCGGATGCGGTGGGCGAGTGATCCGGAGTGGGCACAGCTGGCCCACACCTTTGGCCACACACTGGAGGTGATCGTCGCGGATGGCCGTCGCGTTGCCGAGGCTGGCGTTGTGCTGCCTGCCGACTTCGGCCTGTGTGACGTGGTGGTCTCGGAGCTGCTGGGCAGTCTCGGCGACAATGAGCTGAGCCCCGAGTGCCTCGAGGACTTCTACGCACAGCTTCTCGAGGTGCAGCGCACGCGCGGCCTGCAGCGCAACCCACACCTCACCTGCATCCCGCAGTCCTACACGGCGTGGGTGGCGCCTCTCATGTCGACCTCGCTGGAGGCGGCGGTGGCGGAGGCGGCGGTGAAGGGCTTGACGGTGTCCCCGCCGGGCTGCCGCGACCACCACGCCGCGCTCGACCACTCGCTGCTCGTGACAAACTTAAGTCGCGGCATCACCCTCGCTGCGCCGCAGCCGTGCTGGACCTTCACACACGACTTCAGCACACGCGACCCACTAACGAGTGCGGCTGCCATGGAGAGGAGCGTGAGACTTGGCTTTCGTGTCCCACCCTGCGGGCGATGCAGCGGCGTTGCGGGCTTCTTCTCCTGCGTCTTGTACGCCTCGCCACGTTCGTCTGCGGTGACGACTCTCTCGACGGCGCCGGTGGGGCGAACAGACGACATGTACAGCTGGTTCCCGTGCACCTTCACGCTCGACCCGACGCAGCGGGCGGAGCTGTACGAGGTGAAGAGGACTGCAGCAGAGGCTGATGCTGGCCATGATGGTCTGGTTTCAATCGAGGTGAACTTGTCACGCAAGACGAGCGATTCGATGCGGCAGGTGTGGTATGAGTGGAGTGTGCGCTACGGTGACGCGGATAGCGCTGACGGTGCTGCTGCGGCAAAGGTGGTGGTGCACAACCAAAATGGCTGGGCGTCGTCCATGCTGCTGTGAACGCACGTCTTACCACATGTCGGTGTGTTTGTGTGTATGTGCAGGAGTGGCAAAAGTAGTTAAGAACTCAAGAGTGTCCTATAGTTAAAGCCATGCAGGATGATCGCAGCGCGTGAGGCACCACGCTGCACGAGACCATAAAAGCCAATAAAGAAAGCTGAAAGATGTGAAAGGGAAAAACGAGTATGAGAGGCACGCTGTGAGTGCTGAACGGTGTGCGCGACTCGGCTGCAAAGCCAAAAAAAATGTCTCGTGCAGATTTGTTTCTCTTGTGTGTCAAGCGCAGATATGCGAGCGTAGAGAGATGGAAGGCACGACAACTTTTTTTCTCTGCCTTTATTCATACCGAGTTTCTTTCTTTTTCTCTCTGCGAGGGTGCGTACTCCTCAATCTTCTTCTCCACCTTTTTCTCTCTCTCTCTCTCCTTAGCTCTCTCCTGGTGTCTCATACACGTAGCTGAAACACACACGAGGGACACGCTCGGCACCAAACATCTCGCATTTGGCTCGTCATCACGCACAAGAGATGGCCACATCAACGCTGCGCTTTTACACTGCGAAGGAGGTCCGCGAGCACGCCTACGACGATGACGCGTACGTCTCCTTAAACGGCAAGGTGCTGAACCTCACGCCGCTCATCCAAGCCTACAAGGCCCGTCCCCGCTTTGCGCAGCTAACGAAGCCGTTGATTCAAGTCGCCGGCACCGACATCTCCCACTGGTGGGACGCCGACGCGGACGATCTCAAGACGTGTGTGGATGTGAACAGCGGGATGCGGACCTATGCCATGCCGCTGGGCCGTGTGCCGCACATGCCCACCATCTATCCCGACTCGAAGATTGATCTGGACTACGACGTGCCGTGGTGGAAGGACACGACATACGTGATTGGCGCCTTAACGAGTCGTACACGGCGCATTCGCCTCGTGAACACGCTGACGGGCGACGAGACGACGCTGGAGGTGTGCGCGGAGGAGACGTTAGAGCAGCTGCTGCAGGAGCGGTACCTGCCGCTGAATGCGCACGCGCGGAGCTACACCTGGATGCGGCTTGACCCGGAGCCGCGGGAGCTGGACATGTCGCTGACGCTGGAGGCAAACGGTGTTGTTGATGAGGCCGACTCCTTCGAGTCGTTGGGGCTGAACGCGGACTACTACGTACCGGCCATCCACTTGTACTACAACGATGACCTCACCGAGGCGTGAGAGAGCGGCAAAGGAGATGGCTGAGGTGACTGACTTTCCAAGTCATCGTGCTGATTGCCTCTGCCTTCTTTTTTTACTGTGATGTATAGCGGCAGCAACATGTTGCTGAGGAATTGAACAAAAAGGCGCAAATTTGTTGGCGGTCTTTGATCTGTACTATCCAAGTTTTACTATGAATGGAGTAGATGGAGTGAAGAAGATCTTCAGCGAATGCGTCAGTATATCGAGATGCTCTTCCTTTTGGTGGGCAAGGTACGCAGCGCTGCTTTGCATGGCTTCGCGTACGCTCTCTCGTCTTTCTCGTTAAGCGGAAGCTAAGCGCTCCATGTCGTCTTTATAGCGGTTCAAGTTTTTCTTTTCCAAGAGCGTCGAAGCGCTGACGTGTCGCTGGAAAAAAGGCTGCGACGCGCTGGAAGAAAGACTCCAGACTTCCTCCATCTTCCACCACTTCGTGCTTCCCTTCCTTTGAACCCCTACACTCAAACACACACTCCTTCACACACCAACATGTCGTGCAGCCATCTGCGCATCTGAGCCACACACACACAACCTCCTCCGCTGTTCGTGTTCCTTGTCCTTTTTCCATCGGTTGATTATCTTTTTTGTTCGTTATAATTGCAGCTCTCTCTTTCTTCAGTTCTTCCTCCAGGTGGTGCCGCAGTGATCGACTCGTTATACTATTTAGTTTTTTTTTGGTCTGCCGCATCTCGCGCACAACAATTCGCCTCCTGCCTGTTGACCCAATTTGTTCGTGACGCTTATCGCGTGCGTCTTCGTGCAGCGGCAACACGAGCTACCACACTTTCGAGCACACTGTCAAAAGGGACAGAAGACACGACGAAGAAGTAATACGAGAACCCACACACAAATACACAGTAGCAGCGCCGAGGCATGTACCGTCTCTCACGACTCGCCCGGTGCGACGCCCTGGCTGCTGCCATTGCCGGCCGCACCTCTCTCAGCGACGCCTTCCGTCAAGTACAGAAGGTGTGGAACTTCGACTTCAAGGACGGCCCCGTCACCACCAGCACCCTCACCTTCAACGATGAGCCCGACCCGGCCGCGCCGATCTTTCACGTATTGGACCTCGACGGCCGCGTTGTGTTGGACGACGTGACAGGCAAGAGCACTGGCACGACTGCGGGTGGTGCAGCAGCGGAGGTGGGTGACATCGAGGTGCAGAGCTCCGAGCATGGCGAGGTCTTCCGCTACCGCGTGCACGACGAGCAGAACGTCATCTCGCGCGATGTGGGCGAGCACATGCTGCGTGCGATGCTGATGCACAACACAATGGACAAGATCATGCTGGAGGCACAGCGTCAGGGCCGCATCTCGTTCTACATGACCATGTTCGGCGAGGAGGCGGCGGTGATCGGCGCGGCGGCGGGCTTGGCCAGCAACGACGAGCTCTTCATGCAGTACCGCGAAGCTGGCATCCTCACCTACCGCGGCTACACGATTCCGGAGTTCATCTCGCAGTGCATGGGGAACTGCGAGTGTGACTTGAAGGGCCGCCAGATGCCGATTCACTACGGCAGCAAGAAGCTTCACGCGCAGGTGATCAGCTCACCGCTCGCGACGCAGATCCCGCACGGCGCCGGTGCTGGTTACGCCTTCCGGCTGGAGAACGAGGCGCTGCAGAAACGCTTGCCGCCCGACACGCCGCTCTCCACTATTCCCGAAGCGCGCATCTGCGCCACCTTTTTCGGTGAAGGAGCGGCCAGTGAGGGCGACTTCCACGCCGGGCTGAACTTCGCCGGCACGGTGGGCTCGCACTCTCTTTTCTTTGTGCGCAACAACGGCTACGCCATATCCACCCCGACGCACAACCAGTACATGGGCGACGGTATTCTGAGTCGGGCCGTGGGCTACGGCCTGCCAGCTGCGCGTGTGGACGGGCTGGATGCGCTGGCCGTGTACCACACGGTACGTAAGGCACGCGAGATGATTTTGAACTACAACAAGCCCGTGCTGGTCGAGGCGCTCACCTACCGTCTCTCGCACCACTCCACGTCGGATGATAGCACGGCCTACCGCTCACGCGACGAGATCGAGCACTTCGCAGAGACCTTCAGCCCCATCGCGCGCTTCGAGCGCTTCATGACGGACCGCGGGTGGTGGACGCCTGAGCAGTCGCAGCAGATTGCCGAGGCGACGCGTAAGGAGGTGCTGAGTGAGCTGCGGCGTCAGGAGAAGCTGCCGTCGTGGCCGGTGTCGACGCTGGTCGATGACGTATTTGAAACTTTGACGCCCGAGCTGGAGCGCCAGAAGGCGGAGCTGATGGAGCACTACGAGTCGCACAAGCACCTGTACGACCAGGAGAAGCTGTAGCCGACGCCGCTTCTGCCTGCTCGCTGCGTCGTGGTCAGCCTGTCTTTCTCTGCACGGTTGATGTATGTTTGTGTTTTGTGATTTTCTCTGTTTTTTTTCGGTTGTTTGACTGTTTGGGAGCTCGTTGGCGTTAAATTTTTTGTTGTTGTTGTTCGATGTCTCCTCATCTCCCCTTTCTTCTGCTTTCCTCCTTCAGTGCGTCGCCATTCTCCATTACTTACTCACTCACACTCACAGACACAAAACGCACACGCATGCCTCTTTTCCTCTTGTCCTTTTTTTGTTTGTTTTTTGTTTTCCTTACTCTCTTGGACCGCACTTCTTCTCCTCTACTCCTTCCTTTCTGGTTTCTTGGACGCCTGTTTATGTTTTTTTTTTCTGCATCTTTGCCGAAGCGTTACTTTATTGAGCCTTAATTTGTTTTGTTTGATAGTCTTTTCTTGACGGTGCAGGGCGGAGCGGTTGAACAGGAGCGCCTCTCTCATTGGGTCGGTTGGCAACGGAAGACATCCGCGTGTGCGGGCTATGCACCTTTTTTTCTTGGTTTCTTCAGTTTTCTCTCACTGTGTAATACGCTGTGCGTCTCGGCCCTTCCATTGCGGCGCTCCGCCGTGCACACACACCCGCCCCCGCATCGATTAGTGCGCCGAGATGAGGACTTTTCTTTTTGTGTGTTTTCTCCCGTTTATCTCTGTATTTCCAAGAGAGAAAATCAACTACTTTTTCGATGTTTAAATGGCGGACCCGCATTTTTTTTTTCCACATATCCTTTTTATTCGCGCGCCGTTCACCTACTGACAACGAAACAATTCGCATAGCTGCCCCGCCGCTGCGTCTTTCTCTCCCTCTCTTCTTCTTCTTTGAACAAAGGTGACTTGGCATCGCGAGTGCCTTCGCTGCGTCTCTGTAGTGCTGAATTCCCGTGGACACTGCGCTGGGATCTGTCTCTCTCCTTTTTCTTTGCCACGCAGTTTTCGCTCTCTGGCCGTTCTCCGTCACAGTGGACAAACGCCCCGCGCACGCTTTTCACGTTTTCTTCTACTCCTCTCTTTATTACTGTCCGTGTTATCCTTTCTGGAAAAAAAAAACGAAATATGTTCGAGGAGTAAAGAAGGGAGGTGGTGAACAGCGTCTTCTACTCGTCTCCGTGTTTTGGTGGTTCTTTATTTTTATGATTTCTTTCTGTCGATCAGAAGCCAGCGATTAACAAACAATTTAAGTTTTTTTCCCTTTAAGTCTTACCAAGAAGCAGACGAAGGTCGATAACGACCCACGAGCTCAAAGAGAATATTCAATAAACAAACAAAAAAAGGATATTTGGCGTTCGAACTCCTAGCAGCGGTTCAGCGTACGGTGCATGATAGTGAGATCTCTTTTTTTCCCTTTCTTCCTTTAGTCATGTCTGCGTGTGTCTGTGTGTGTTTGTGCATAGGTGACTGTTGAGCACGTCTCTTCAGTTAGTCGTGTGGGGGAGAGAGAGATGAGGGAGGGAAGAGAATGTATGTGTGAGGAGCGCTGCCGTGTCGTGTGCTGAAGAGGTAGTAGACGACATTTCTGATCTTGCACGCACACGCACACACACCCATATACGTGTTTTTTCCTCTCTTTATAAGTATTGTATTATACAAAAAAAAAAGATGTTAAGAGTGCAGAGAAAAAAACAATACACGGTGGGAGCGCGGATGCGGTCGCATTAATAAAAGACAATAATGAAAGAAATACGGGGAGAACTGATGTAGCCACTGCGCTTTCTAGGTTAAGAGGCTGCGTTGTAGGTCACGAGAAGCGGACTCGCTCGAAGTGCATCGTTTGTGGTCCTCTGTTGGGTATAATGCGATCTCCTCACAGCTTTGCTTCTCCTACCATCCCTCCCTTCTCGCTCACATACGCGCGTGTGTGTATTGTATTCCACTCAGACGCATGCGTCCTCTCGACACAAACGCAAAGGACACAGAAATTTCCACTGGAAAGGGAGCACGTCGATGCCCGTTAAACGCTTCCGAGGCACCCACTACCGGCAGCTGCTGCAACGCCTTCCCCGCAACCTCCTCGTCTTCGATGGCCACTGCTTGATGTGTCAGGCACGCGTCCGCTACGTCGTCGAGCGCAACTTCAGCTTCTTCAGCCTCGCCAGCTACGCAGTTTCCGACGACGTGGACAGCGAGATGGCGAAGGGTCTTGACCGCCATCGAATCCACTTCGCCTCTCTCGACTCACCCGTTGGCAACGATCTGCACCGGTCTTTTTTCCAGCGCAGTGTGAAGCGCAGTGCGACGGCATCGTCAGCGACCCCTACTACGGTGTTGGCTGTTCTACCGGTGCCAGAGGACCTCGTGATGCTGTTTGTCGAGAAGGTGCCATCGCAGACGGCGAGCTTTCTGGCGCGAATGCGTCCTGGTGGACTCGCTGTCGACGACCGCAACCTATTTCAGTCTGCAGCAGGTGCTTCTGCAGCTTCATCTACTCGCAGTGGAGCTTCGTCGGTGAAGGCAGGTGGAGGTGGTGCTGGTGCTGCTGCCGGTGCGTCCAGTTCGCGTCTGGTGAGTGCTGAAGAGACGGACTTGTTGGTCTCCACGAACTACGCGGCGATGTGCCGTGTCGGCATGCACCTCGACCGCTTTCTGGTGCGGAGTGCCTTCCGTGCCTTGTACTACGCCGTGCCGTCGTCTGTTGGAGATTGGTGGTTCGAGCGCTACGTCTGTCAGCGCCGCAAGAAAATTTGGGGGACGTCGGAGCAGGACGCGGTGAAGGAGGACGGCATCATCGAGGGCATGCGAGAGCGTCGGTGGACGTGGCGCGGAGCGCCTGCTCGTCGATAGCCACAATGGAGCGTACGGTGTGGGAGACCAATTTTTCTTTTCCTTCGCCGTGCTTAAACCGCGCAGTCACAACTTCACAAGGGAAAGAAAAGAATCGATCGGGAAAGAAAAGGAAAAAGAATTGAACGCGCCTCTCCATAGCTTGCTGCGGACATCGCTTGCTTTCGCTGTTATTCCTCCAGCGAGCATGTCCCGAGAGAGGTAGCGAAAGTGCTGAAACTTGAGCAGCTTCATACATGCTAGTCACGCAGTTCTGGCAGACGAAAGAAATGCTTCTTTTTTTTTCCAATACCTTCTCATGAAATTTTGTTCTATCTCATGCTCTCTCTTTCTCCGCGCTTCACCAACCACGCGCTTCGCAGTAGCGCAGATCGACAAGAGCGAAGGGTGACGCGAGGTTCACAACAAGAAAGAAGTCAACTTTGGCACGTATCTTCGTAGCCGCACACATACCATACGAAATAAACACCCACAGCCTGTGGCCGTACTTGCTGTTGGTTTCTTCTTACATTACCACAAACTATTTTTCCGCTGCGATGTCTCGGCTGCGTTGCGCTCTCGCGCCAGCCGCAGCACCACACGCGCTTCGCCCCGCCCTGTGCGCCACCACTCTCTACTCCGGTGGGCGTCCTTTCTCGTCTCTTATCCGCAGCGTCAGCGACACCGTCACCGCCAAGGTTGCTCAACTCACCGAGGACGTCTGGCTAGCCGATGAGAAGCTCGTGACCGAGCCGCGGCGCAAGATCGAGCCCCAACGCGCTCTTCAGCAGAACTTAGCAGAGCGGCTGGCCACGCAGCGGGGAGTGCGGCAGGGGCTGGTGCCGATGAGCATTCGCGTGGATAAGAGTAAACAGTACGTCGAGTTCACCTGGCCCGCATCAGCGGTGGAGAGGGCGATGGCGGCATCCGCGGCGCAGCGAGAAGCAGAAGAGGCTGCGTCTTCACCGAAAGAAAACGCCGCTAGTACCTATTCATTAGGTGATGGAGACAGGCAAACAGAAAACAAGGAAGATGGGAGTGACACCAACACGCACTTGTCTACTTCAACCTCGTCATCTTCTTCTTCTGCAAAATCGACGCTCCCGCTGCAGCTCAATGAGCCCCTGCGCACACGCGCGCTCGCTGAATTTCTGCGCGCCTACACCCCCAGCACCGACGGCGCACTCGGCGCACGCGACATCGTCATCTACGGCCGGCGCGGTGTCACGATCACCCAAATTGTCCCAATGGGCAACTACGCGCTCCGCTTCGTCTTCTCTGACGGCCACACAGGGGGCATTTACAGCTATGAGTACCTCTTTTACCTCACAGGACCGACGACCAAATATGGGCTGATGCGGGCGTACATTAAGGACTTGCGGCGACGGCGCAAGCCGCGTGACCCGCCGAAGCGTGCGCCGTCGCGGCGGGTGGTTAAGGCGGCACAGCAACAGCAGCAGCAGGAGCAGTAAAGGACTGACGTCGGTGTAAAATGTTTTCTTTTTGGTTGTTTGTATCGTTTTTCAAACTGTGCAGTCTTTCACAAAAAAAAAGGGAACTAAATGTTTGTATAGAAAGTGTGCGAACATATTACTTCAAAGGATGTTTGTGTGGTGTAGGAGAAGTGCCACGTGCACCTCCTTTTCTAGAGTTGCGTCTTGCTTGCCATGGCAAAGATGTAAAACGAGACAAGACAACGAGAGAGGCGCACCAGTGCAAGTTTTTGTCACTACTGAACGCTTAAGCGCTTCCATTTCTCTCCCTGTTTTATCTTTTTCCATTACCCAACGTTGTTCCTGGCGAAATCTGCAAGCGCAGAGCACCAACACATACTCTTGCTCGCCGTTGTGGCTGCAAATGCCACTGCTTTTTAAATTGCTCTTACATCGCCTTTTCACTACCGTCACCCGCTGTCGTACTCGGCAGCTATCCATTAAGAAAAGAACACTGCACTCATGTAGAGGAGAATTTTTGTTTTGTTTTGCGCTTTTATCAGATTCACTGCAACACCCTTCTGCTTTAGAGGTGAAAAATTGACTTGTTTTTTTTTTTCAGAATAAGGCAACTCTAAAGCGGTGTCACGACGCACAATGGACAACAGCTCGCTGCTGAACTACGCGCTGAAGCGGCGCAACTTCCTTGTCGCGATGTGGCTCATGCTGCAGCAGCGGTGGTTCGTGCGCTCCTTCAACGCCTCGGCACGCGTCGTTAGCTGGATGGTGATCGCGTTGGGCATGTCGCTCGTCACGCTCACCGTTGTGACGCTCGCCCGCAACGTGGTGCCGGTCCTCACCACACCCTACACGCTCCCCTACGCTCTTCTGCAGCTGCTCGTAATGATTGTGGCCTTCAACATATACGTAAATTACCTTTGTGCGACAGCCTTCTCTCGGCGGCTGGGGGTGGCGCCGGCGGACTACGTGTACACCGACCCGTATGGGAGAAGCGCTGGGAGCCTCCCAACTGATGACTCCGCGTCCGCCACGTCCACCGACGAGGAGGGAGAGAACGACGAGAGAAATTCTGCGGCTGCGGTTCGTGTGGTGGTGAACAGCGGCGATGCACACTCCCTCTCGCACACGCAGCCGCTGCAATACGCTGAGGAGTTGAAGCGGCCCGACGGGGAAGAGGCAACTCAGGAAGCAGCAGCGGTGGCAGTGCAAGCGTTGGACGCTACTACTACTGCTGCTCCTGCCGCTGTGTGTCCTACTTCACCACCTCCACCACCACCACGGCGGTATGCAGGGATTCAAGTGGTGCGTGTCTTCGGCAGCGATCCACCCGCAGTCCCCTCAACTTCTTCGCTATCGTTCCCGCCGCATAGTGGGCTCTCTCGGCAGCAGCAACATCAGCAGCAGCAACAACCAGATGGCGTGCAGCAGCGCAGGACGCCGCTCTCTGCCACCTTAGCAGACGATACTGCCGCTGCTCTTATGGAGGAGGATGCATCGGCTTATAATGCGATAGGACGGCAGGGAAGGGGAGGAGTATTGCAGCGCGTGCTGCGGGGACGAGGCGGGGGCAGCTGGACGCGACGCTTGTGCATCTGCCTTCAGCCCATGTGGCGGCGGTTCGTCCCGCACGCAGCTAAAGCGTCTCACGCTTGCACGTGTGGCCACACCCCAACAGTCGCCTCGGTGAGTGTGGTGCGAGAGTTGGAGCACATCGCGGCCACGGCAGAGCGGTACGGTCCACGGCAGCGCGGGTTTCGTGTGCTGGATGCCCCGCGCCGCTACTGCAGCCACTGCCGTCGCCTGAAAGCGCCACGTGAGCACCACTGCGCGATATGCAACGAGTGTGTCGCCAAGATGGACCATCACTGCCCGTGGATCAATAACTGTGTGGGCATTGAGAACCAGCGCTACTTCATCCTTTTTATTGCGTGG
Organism: Crithidia sp. LVH-60A; assembly: GCA_030078075.1. NCBI lineage: Eukaryota > Euglenozoa > Kinetoplastea > Trypanosomatida > Trypanosomatidae > Crithidia > Crithidia sp. LVH-60A. The sequence continues at coordinate 201,823 of CP119651.1, forward strand.
TTGTGGCTCGGCACGTTGTTGGCTTCCGCCTTTGTGGGTTATGGTGTGGCACGTCAGCAGCGCTACACCACGCAATACGCGAAGCTTTACGCACTGTGGCTGCGTTCCCCCGCGAAAGGTGATCTGTACCAGCAGATGCAGGCTCTGCGCATGCCCTACGGTCCCGCCGGTGTGCTGCTGACGTCGTACCCCACCATCATGGTGCTTGCCATCTCCATCACCATGTGCCTCTGCATGACCTTCTTCATCTACTTCAACCGCCGCCTCGTCTTCGAGAACACCACGGTGATCGAGTCCATCTTCGTGGATGAGCGTCGGCTGCAGGCGAACCGCGGCGCTGGGATGCGCTACCGCAACCCCTACGACCTTGGTGGGTGGTTTAACTTTCTCGACATGTTCGCGACTGCCGGCGATCCGGTAGTGCGGAGGGCGACGGAGAAGCTGGAGAGGACCTCTCAAACGGTCGGTGCTTCTCTGCAACCCGAAGACAATGCACCAGCAGGAGCAGCAGCAGCAGAAGAACAGCAGCTACGGCAACGTGGGGGCGGAAGTTGTTGGTGGGCGACGGCCCGAAATGTTCTTTCACGCGTTGGTGTCGTGGTGTGGTTGGTGGGCTTTCCCACGCTGCGGCCGACGCACGGCGACGGTGTGCACTACGCCACGTTCGACGCTCTCGCCTCGGGTGAGCAGCGCTCCTTCCTGCGGTCGTGACAAAATGTGGGCTTGCTCGTTGCGTGGATTATGCTGGGATGGCAACTCTGCTTTGTACCTTCGTTGCACACTTACGCATACATATATATTACAAGAGGTTTGCAAACAGAAAAGGAAAAATAGGGACGTGACGCTTTGCATCTCGCTAGAAAAAAAATTGCGCAAATAGGGCTTTGAAGAGTGACTTTGCTAACTAATTTTTTTCACTCCGGTGTTGAGAGTGGTGCTGCAGCGATGTTCTTCCAGAGCGAGGAGCGGAGAGGCAGGCAAACCTTCTCTCCCTCACTCTCACTCTTTCTATGTGCAGCATGCTTTCTTTCTTCTCCTACCACCATCTGCATCTCGTTTCTCCCGCCTTTCTCTCCTCTTATTATTTTCTCCCTTCTCACATGATAGAATTACGGAATAGCGTCGTGTATCGAGTCCGTCGAGGGAGCGCAACTGCGCCGCTTTCCATTTTCTCCCCCTCATTGTTTGCTTTTTTGTTGTGGTGGTGGTGCTGTCGCGGAGGTCTTGTTAGCAGTAGTGCCGCTCTCCGCTGATACAACACAGGTGCACTTCTTCCACTCGTAATACCGTATTTTTACACGCACTGATTAAGTGATTGTTTTTCTTTTCTCTTTCTTGCATCTCTGTTCCTTTTCTGTGTGCGTTTTTTTTTTTTCTTTCTCTCTCAGGGCCCAGCTCCTTTCTTTCCTCTTGTTGTTTGGAAAAGCAGTACACCCCACATCGCCGCATTTTCCTTTTCCTCACGTTTCGTACAACCACTAGTAATAGCGGCTGTGGCGCACACACACACAACAAGTCCCCCCTGCAACACATTTTTCATTTTTGCTTTTTCTCTTTTCTTTCCTTCCTATTACGTAATCCACTCCCACCGAGAAACGCTGTCGCTCTCATCGCCGTCGTCTCTCTGCTGCTCCTGTTGTTGTTGTTGTTGTTGCTGACTTTGGTGTCTCGTGACTGCGCAATCGCGCGCTGCTTGGTTTGATTGAAGCTTTCTCTTGTCAGCAAAAGGGAGTTTGTGTATCTGTCCTTTGTGAGTACACACACCCACACCCAAACACTCAGTTCTTGTTGTTCTCGCTGTCCTCTTTAACATCCTGAGAAGCCTCTGCAACGCATCCCTTCTTCGGAAAAAGGTGGGCATGGGTACGCGCGAAACCTCGCTTAAGTATCTGCGAGAGACTCACAGATAAGCCACATCTACCGAGTCGGAGTGCCTGCAGCACATCGTGCAGGCGTCATGATCTTCCTTCTCGTGAACGCGGTGCTCTCAGCCATCTTCTTCCTTGTTGTGGTGCTGCCACCGCTTTATATTTACAACCCCGACACCTACCCAGGCGAGTCAAACGGGCCGCCAAGCGCCGGCGAGGTGATTCCGGACGACGACGTGACCCACGCCGTGAAGCAGAAGCTGTATCTTCTTTTCATCATTCCCACCTGCGCCACGGTGAACGCCATCTTCCTCTACTTCGCCTACTACCGGCCCATTCGCTTTATCCACTACCGGGTGGAGCTGAACCTGCTGACGCTGCGTCTCACCCTCGATGCGGGTCGGCAGCAGATACAGAAGAGCGGCGTCCCTCTCATGCCGAACCGCAGCGGCAACGTGCAGAATTTGTCCATCCTCGGCGCGAACACGAGCATGATCTCTCGCAACTTCTCCAAGGCACCGGGTAGGACCTTCTTGCTCGACGGCAACGAGAGCTCGCGGCAGAAGCTGGCTTCCTCGGTTAACTGGGAGTGGCGGCGCCACGCACGGCCGAAGAGTGTGCGGCGTGATGCGTGGGTGAACTCCGCCGTGTTTGCCGAGATCAGCGAGTTGAGGGACGAGATTGAGCAGCGCTTTCTGCTCGAAGGGAGTGTGGCAGATGCCAATTACGTGCGTGCCGTGGTGAAGACCATCGGTGCCTTTGTGCCCGCCACCACGTCCACGATAATGGAGACCTCCGTGCCCGTCGCGAAGGCAGAAACGCAGCAGCGCGGCTTCTACAACTCCAGCCGCCCACCGCTTATGTCTCTCGGGGCCCGCACCGCGCCGTCGGGGCGGGTGAGCGGTGGCACGGGTGGTGCGATGCGTGGGCCGCAGGTGGAGCACGTGGAGATGATGCCGCAGCGTGCGGACTCCGTTGTGATGGTGCCGACGGAGAGCGGGCATCGTCGCGGGAGCGGCGGAGGGATGCACGGTGCAGGTGGTGGCGGTGGTGGTGGCTCGTCGGCGCTGCGCTTCTTCAAAGGCGGCAGTCACCACCGCAGTGGCAGCAGCAGTGGCGGTGGCGGGACGGGCAACCGACTGGAGCAGAACCCCTCCGCGCAGGCGTCACCGACGCGCCGCACTGCGTTTGAGCCGTTGACCGTCAGCGGCGGTGGCAACTCGCCGCCCGAGCCGGCGAACGGGGACACGGCGGTGCGGGGCAGCCATGGCGGGGACGCGGCGTACAGCGGAGACGAGGGAGGGGCGGCGGCGGCGGCGGCAAAGCCTGGTTTCTTTGGCCGGATGTGGGGTCGAGGTGAAGCGAAGGAGGCGTGAGAGAGAGAAGCAGGAGGAGGAGTGGGGACGCTCTGCGCTTCTCGTGACGCCGTGTACTCTTGCATCTCGTCGCGTAATCAGTCCATGCAGTCAGTGCGGTGTGTGTGTGTGTGTGTGTGTGTGTGGAGGAAAAAATATGAGAAGCTGTTCGAAAAAGAATTGGTCGGGGCTGTGAAACGTTGATGCAGCTGAAGGGTGTTTGAGGGTGGCAATGCAGCGTGTGTTTTGTCATAACAGACGCACTCTCCTTCTAATCACCTGCTCTTTTAATAAAAGAAAAAAAAGCTTGCAACGTGTTCGATTTTTGTTTTTCGATCTTTCATGCCATCTGCGGGTGCTCATCGCACTGGTAGAGTTGGGGAGGGGGTCGAAAAAGACTTAATGTGTCTCTCATTTCAAATTTTTGTGTCTTTTGCAGCTGCGAGGCGAGAGAGAGAGAGAGGTAGGCGCGAGCGAACGATATGCGTCCGCATCCATTAACGTAGACCTTTGCAAGTAGTATCCTGTATCTTGACGAAGCCAGAGAGTTGGGATGGTGATAGCCATTTTTTTTTATTTGGCTGAGTTGTCCTTCATAGTCGTCTCCGGAAGAACGATGGAGAATAGCGTGAGAGGCGAGAGGGAGAACCCTTGTTGCACCAAGCGGACAATACGCCGTGCGGTGTCACGCGATGCTGCTCGTGTAGCACTGCGTGGGATGATCAGCGAACGGGTGAAGGCGGGCATTTCGCGAAGCCTTTCCGAGAATATATACTCTTCTAGTTTCTTCTTTTCCTTGATAGCGCTCGCTCTCGTTGTTGTTTTTCTTTTTTTTTTCTTTTGGGCACTATATATTGTGTGCATGGACGAATCGCCGTATGTCTCAGACTTTTTCTGAATAATTCTTCTCACCGCCTTCGCTCTTTTTTTTTTTCGCCGCAGCCTTGCGGACTTCTCAGCCTTCCCCCCTCTCTCTTTTCCAACTTGTACGTTCGTTGTCAGCTTTTCGTTTTTTTATTCTCGTGTCTCTCTCAGCTGCAGCTGACTTCGTTGCCTCCTCCGTTACTTTTGCGCTTTGCTTCTTTTGCTCGTTTCTTGCCTTTTGTTCATTGTACTGTATCAATCAATCAGATGACGCTCTTGTCTTTTTTCACGTGTCGTTTTCTAAAGCACACAACGAAACCTTTATACTTACGGCGAGCATACGTCTCCGCTCCTGCGTGCTCGCAGGGGAAAAAAAAGAAGAAAAAACTGTGCTTGGCGTGATGGCGAGAGTCGTCAGCGAGTCAGTTTAACATTCGCACGCCAATGCACTGCTCTCAATGAAACAGCTGCCTTTCATTCTCTCTCTCCTAGTCTTTACTTGACCAGAGGTCAAGGTTGGAGAGAAACAAAATGCTGAGTTTAAAACGAGGCGTTAAGCGGCTGAAAACGCAGTTATCGTGGTCGACGTGAGAGATGAATGGCTTTTCACTGTCTATGCCTTTCCACCTTCAAAAAAAGAGGGAAAAAAAGCGCATATGAGCCCCGCATTGCATCACCTACTCTCATTCTCTCTCTCCCCATTGTCCATCTCTCTGCTGATGAACATCCCTTTTTAAATCTTCCCTACGCAACTAAAAACAAAAAAAAAGCTGTGGTGACACGTACGCTAAAAGTGGCACCGTAGTCTGCGCTTGTTTCTTTTGTTGATGGAGGAGAGGGGGACTTCGTGCACACGTTGACCTTTATTGTTGAGAAAATAATAGTAAGATAAAAGAAGCCAAACTTACCCGTTGTTTTTCTGCTGCCACGAACACTCAGCTGTGTTAAAGGAGCTACAGGCACGTAAACCTGTTCTGTTAGCGCCCTTGCCTTCTGTTTCTTCTGAGTCTCTTTCGGGTGCTGCAGCAGCGCCTGATATTCTTTTCTGCACTTAAACAGGCACACTCTCTCTCTCGACAACACACACACACACTCCGGTGCTTGTTTCACAGCACGCACTTCAGAAAAGGCTTTTCCAGGGACGATCGCACACACGTTTGTAGAACGTCCTCCCCTCGTCTGCTGAGCCCTGCTGCACAATTCTTTGTTTTGTTTCGTTCTTTTACCCTTACTGACTTCTTTCTGTGTAAACTTCCTATTTTTTCTTTTCTCTGTGTACCTACCAGTTGTTGCCTCTCACCCCCTTCTCTCTTTCTCTCTTTCTTTTTCTATTTTTGCAGTGCTGTTGTTTGCAGCTCCTTTGCTGTGGTTCTATTTTTCTATTTTATCCGGTGCTGATTATCGCCTCTAGTGTCACCTGTTGTTCGTGTTGTTGCTTGTGCAGTGTAGTCTGGCTGCTGTCCTTTCAAGGGAAAGAAAAAGGATTCTGTTGTTACTGGTGCTGTTGCGCACAACAGAAGAAGAAGAGAAGAAGACAGTCTACCGCCTGCTGCACGACTGCGACTCCTCTTGTAACGCCTTGCTGCGAGCTTGTGTGCGTGTTTCTTTATTGTTGGTGTGGTTTGTGTGTGTGGTCCTTGGACTTAGATACTTAGCCTCATGAAGCATTTGGGCTTCCCAAAGAAGTCGGATGGTGAGAATGACGCGGGAGAGAAGACAGCGCAGGCGCCACCATGGAAGAAGGCAACAGCAGCAGCAGCAGCAGCAGCAGAGAAGCCTGTCGCCGTCTTCGTGCCACGACGTCCGTTGCTCGACACTCCTGTCGCGATTCAGCGCAGCAACCCCAACTGCTGTATAACGTTGCTCACCACAGTCACCACCGCTGCCGTGCTTGGCATCTGCTTCGTTGTCGTTGCCATTCCGCCGCTCTTTCTCGACACCTGGCACGGCCAGCGCATCTTCGTCGGCATCATGATCCCCCTGCTCACGATCATCTGCACGGTGCTGCTCTACTACTTGATGCAGCAGCCACAGCGCATCTTTAACACGGCGATGGTGAAGCTGGTAAAAGAGATGGAGCATCACTCGACATATTTGAGCACCGCGGTGGACAACGTTGAGAAGGAGCTGACGGCGCGTGGGGTAAGTCTCGGCGGCGGTGGCGGTGGCGTTGGCTCCTCGTTTGCCGGCCGGCAACGCAGTCAGCCCGTCACGCCAGAGGACTCCGCTCTCCCACGCTCGCCGGGCAACGCAGGACTGCGCGCCGCCAGCAGCTTCTATACAAACAGTGCGTCGGACATCCTCCACGGTATCGAGCACCTGGACGAGAGCCACGACGTGGTCATCTCCACCGTACACGTCGGGAAGGAGTGGAAGTGGTTTAAGGACACGCTCGGAAAGCTAAAGGCAACGACGCAGAGTGGGGGCGGTTTCGCCGGACTTGCCTATCAACAAGGGATGGTGCGTATGCTGTCCTTGGCCATCGCTCGCGTGGAAAAGCTGATCCTCTCCCTGTACTTCTCCTCTTTCTTGCTGCAGCGGCTCAACGTCGTGGCCCCGCTGAATCTGTGGGGGGCCAATGCAACCTCGATGGGCAGTGCAGGCGGTGCGCGCTTCGACATGCACGCCCGCGCCGCCGCCGCGCTCTCCCGCCCCTCACTGGCACTGAAGAACGTCAGTCCTGTCGGCATTGCGCCACCGCCGACCCAGCGTGCCCCGCTGCGTCTACTCGGTGCCTCGTGTGAGTCGCTGACGGAGAGCAGCTTCACCATACGCAACGGACGTGGTAAAGACAGCGGCGCACAGGAATTAGACAGCCCAGCCTTCTCGACCTCTGGCGCGCTCGACGTACACGGCGATGGCGAGACGCCAACTGATCTCACCCCGCCCAGCAGCGGGCAGGGTTACCTCTTCGGAAGGAAGGTGCATCTGCCACGGTTCACCCCTCTTATTGGCAGCGGAGAGGCATCGCCAAGCGGAGGGAACTCACCGCAGCCGCAGCAGCAACAGCAAACGCAGCACGCGCCAACCGCGCTGGCCTACGAGGCCAAGAACGGTGCTTCCGCCGCTGCTGCTGCTACTGCTGGCGACGATGGTCCGGCGGTGGTCGATCGCACGCAGCGGCGAGCCTCGGCGTCAGCTTCGATGCCGCCACCACCGCTGCAGCGCACCGTCACGAAGGAGGGTGCGCACGACGCGGCGGCGGTGCTGAGCCACCACACGCTCCGATCCGCCACTGAAGACAGTGATAGTGAGGAGGACGTGGATGCCGATGGTGTCGCGACGCCGCTGGCGCGCCTGCGCAGTGATCGACAGACCGCAGCGGTGCACGAAGAGGCTTCGCAGTCCGTTGTCGTGGTGCGGATGCGCAGCAACACGGGCATGGCGGCAGGTCCGGATGCGGCAACCCCGCGGCCGGGACGGCAGCCGCCACAGTCGACAACAAACGCAGCCGCGTATGCCTCGAGCAGTCGTGTAGCGTCTCTCGACGTGTCCGCCTCTCCGCTGCCGGTGAAGCCGCCGCTGCCACCCTCCTCTACGTCACAGCAGCAGCTGCATGGCGTGGGTGCGGTGCGTCCCCGGCGACAGGCAGGCACCGCGGTTGTGGCGAATCCCTCCCTCACGCTGCTGCGTGGTGCTCGGTTTGTCAACGACGAAGACTCCTTCTTCATGACGGCTCTCGTGCACGTTCGCAAGGCGAATCTCACCTGCTTTTCGCGCCTCTACGCGGCACAGGCGCACGTGCGCACCGACGGCAAGGAGAAAAAGATCTACTTTTTTAATTCGGGCGACTCGAGCTTCATGCGGCGCAGCAGCTACAACCCACTCACCATTTTCCACATCTCCGATGTCGGCGGTGAGAGGGAGGGTCTGACGGTGCAGGAGCAGCGCTTGTTGAACTTCGTGTACTGCAAGCCAGAGAACCACTCCGAGGTGGACTCGCAGGGAAGGGCGAGGAATGCCGCCGCAACCGACTTGTCGTCCCTCGCGGTGAAGGATGGCGTGAGTAGTGGCGCTGCGTCTGCGGCTGGCACCGAGGGCAACCCGAGCCCGACGGGCAGCATTGCCCTGCGCACCGTCACCTCCGTCTTCTCCGACGAGGTGGATGCCTTCATTCTCGCCATGGGGCTGCTGCCCGATCGTGCCATGCGGCTCACCTTCCTCCCGGTCCACATCGAGGCCGTGGGACGGAAGGGCATGTCGCAGTCCTTCAGCGGCAGCCTCACGTCCGCCTCCCTCAAAGCCTCGGCACCCACCAAGGCGGGCCGGGAGTCGGACGTCACCGCCGCAGCTGCCTCAGACGGCGGCGTGAGCAACTCCGAGGCGGAGCATCCACCGCCGCCGCCGACGAAGACCCTGCCAGTGCTGGAGTGTGTCGTCGATGACGTGCTGTGTGTGCTGACCAAGATTGAAATCACGGTGGACCCCACCTTTCAACGGCCATCGAAGATTGTGTTGGTCGGTGTGTCGCTGGAGGACGTCACAGAGGGGTCGGAGCGCGGCGTCGATGACGACGACGATGACGCGGACGGCGACCTTGACAGCCTTGCTGGGGCACAGGAGACGAAGCGGCCTCTCCACTCGAGTGCGGAGAATTCGCCGAACGGCCGACACTCACGAAGTATGGTGACGCCGCAGACGGAGGCTTTAGCAGCGCCTGCCGCATCATCATCATCAGCAGCAGCAGTAAATGGTGGTGTGATGGCGGCGCCGGGGTACGCGAGCGGCTGCACGCTGGGGCAGGAGTTCCGCGAGATTATCTTGTTAGAGTCGAACGCGGTCACTCCAGAAACGTCGCTGGGTTCAGCCTCGTAGCGCTGCAACCGCGTCCGCTTTAACCATATATACTTTTTTGTTTTCTTTGCATGTTGGTTTCTGCCAACTGAATGTCCTGGAAAAGGATTACGGGGAAGCAGAGGCGCTGCTGCTGTCTCTCTCTCAATCTCTCTGTCGCCTCATGTGTCTTAGATAGTGGTGCTGTTTAAAACAACAACAACAAAAAGAAAACTTTGTCAATACCCGAAAACGTGTGTACCGCGGAAATTTTTTTCTGTGAAAATGTTCCGTTTCTGCTTTTCGTTTTCACCGTGAATGGTGTCTTTCCTGAAGCGAGATAGCAGGATGCGCTTGTCTTCTTGCTTTATTTCTGGCGCAGAAGGTGGGTTGATGAAACATCGCTCACTTCGCTACGAGGTGTGCAAGCGCCATAACAGAAAAACAGAGAAGTTCACCATATTTGCATTGCCACAAGACTTCGTTGAAAATTCGCTTCACCTTCATTTACGCTGTTGTGGTTGTTTAAAGCACACGAGTGTCCACAGCTCTCCTTCTCCTACCTCTCTCTCTCCTTTTCTTTACCGCCTTTAAAAATAAAAATTGGTTGGTTTTCTCGCTTAGTTGCATACGTGTTCCCTCAGTGCCTTCTTCTTTAGGTTTGATTCGTGAAGCACAACATTCGTGCAGTATTATTTATTCGTACCCGTCCTTACTCATCTGTTTTTTCCTAGTTCTACTTGATTCTTTTTTTTTTTTACTTCTGCCAATGTCGCAGCGACGCACCGGGCAGGTCCGCGAGAACGCTTCTCGACGAGGTGGCCGGTGGCTGCCGACCTCCTCTCTCTCACTCTGTGCCCTCACGGCTCTCGTGCTTCTCTGCGTGTGTGCTGGCACCACTTCAGCCGCAGCGCATCCACAGGCAGAACCGTCAACCTTTCGCTGTCTTCGCCCCTTCAGCGCGATGAACGCGTTTGTTGACGTAGCCAAGGCCGCGGCGGCGCAGAACTGCGACTTTCACTACTTCACCGTCACGTCCGCTTCGGCTGCGGTGCGCTGCGCGGCGGAAGTCGGAGGAGGTGGCGGTGGCTCTGCTGCCGCTGCTGGATCGGATGCAACATCGTGCAACGTGACGCTGCGTTGGTCGATGCGACGTGCCGCTGACGTGGTGCACCGTCTGCAGCGGCAAGTAGGCACTGATGCCGACTACTTCACGCAGAACACAAACACGAATGCTGCTGCTGGTGCTACAACGCAGAAGAAATCGCCGCGTGCTACTGCTTCTTCTCCTCCCGCTGCTCCTGGCGGCGGCGCCTTTCTGACGGAGGACGATGACGTGTGGCGCTACACGCTCGCGCTTCGCGCCAAGGGTGACTCCACCGTGCACTACAAGGGGTATCACGACGGGGATGGTTACAGCATGTGCTGCGCGTGTCTGGTGGAGGGGGATTGCGTGTGGATGGCGGCGGAGCAGGGGGACAACGACTTGGCTGTCGATGAAGAAGTGGCCACTACGTTCTCGCTGGCGCAGAGTCGTCTGCTGCGCGGCTGCCCTTTGCCGTTCGCCACCGCAGCAGCAGCAGCGGACGCAGATGGCTCCCAAGACGAAGATGACGGCGCCTTTGGTGCTGGTGCTGCTGGTGCACATCTGCGTGTGGTGCTGACCGACCTCGACGACGTGGAAGGAGTAGAGGGAGATGGAGAAAACACTGGCGATGTGTTTCACGGTGAAGTGACAAAGCCGTTGCACCGCATCGTGGAGGGGCCGTGGGAGGCGACCGTGCAAATGTGGCGGAGACGGCAGCTGGGCGGGACGTCACTCGATGCATCGGCATCGGCATCGGATGAAGGCAGGGGGTCGGTGGTGGAGCCGGAGCTGCTGGGGCGGGTCGTGGTGCCCTTCGAGGTGAATCTAGCAAAGCTGCGGGCCGAGGGGCGGGTGACGGACGTGGTGAGCATGGCGCTGACGGTGGACGACGGCGGTGTCGCGGAAGACGACCACGGCGATCTGTGAGACATCGGCAAGCTGTCTGTCACGCCCTTCCACAAAGTCTAGCTCTGTGCTGGCTACTTCGTACTTATTTAAACGTGTGCTTTTCCCCTTTTGAGACTTCCTTTCTCAGTTTTCTTTCTCTTCTCTCATGCTTTTCTGCTCTTTTTCTCCCTTTTTTTCCTTTTCGCAGCACTAAATGTGGATATTGGCCGATGTCTGCTCTACCGAAAAAAAATATATGAAAAGTATCGTGTTGAGAATGACAGCCGGAAAAAAAAAATGCGGGCGACTGCGGACACACTTAGAATAGGGAAATGAGTTGAGTTGTGCCTATGAGCTCAGAAGAACAGACGAAGCTATCGCTGTTTTGCTATCTCGATGAGGCATCTCTCTCTAATTTCCTCCCCATGTATGTTGGTGTAGCGACTTCAACGTCGACTCTCCTCGTTGCTCGCCTCAAATCTTCTCTTTTCCTCTTTACATCCTCCCTCTGAGCTCACTTATCCGAACACGTGTTCAAATACATGGCTGTTCACTGTCAAGCAGCTGTTGCAGCATACCTTCTTTCTTCTTTCATTTCTCTAGCTACATTATTGAGTGTGCTGCAGTTCGCAACGTAGACGCAGTTACACACACACACACACACACAAACACACGCTGGAAGGTGCTCCGTTTTCTCGCAGCTTGCAAGCGCGTCCTCTTTTCCTCATTGATTATCTGCTTCTACCCAATCTCATTAATTTTTTTGTCGGGTCTTTTTCTTTTTTTCCTTTCGTGTATCTTGGCGAAGTGTTGCTCGTTTTGTTGTTTTGTTTAAACTTCTCTATTTTTGGTTCACACACGTTTTTACAGTTCTTCTAGAAGTATTTCATTTCTCCTTTCTCTACTTTTGTTTTCTTTCTTTTCGCACAATTGTACACTCGCTTGCTGATTTACCTTGTATTCTCAACTTTTTTTTATTGTTTGTGTGCTCTCACCGCTTCCACGTCTGTTCTCCGTTGCGTCTCAACGCGAACTACGAGCGGCTTCAGATTCCTTTATTAGACTTTTATCATTTTTCTACACCTCTCATTTTTTTCTTCCTCTCCTTACTCTCTCTCTTTCTCTTTGTTGTCACTTCTGGTTGTTGTTTTACTCCTGCTCGACAACGCAAATCCATCATCGCTTCTACTTCAAGCTACCTTTTCTCTCTCTTTTTTTTTTCTAGTGGTACTGCACCTTCTCGCCTTTCTCAACAGCTACCATGAGTCGTACAGCCGACAAGCACAACACGAGCACTGCAGCCTCCGCCGGTGTTGTCTCGCCTCCGCCGTCGCTCGCAGCGAACGGGGCACGTCACCGCAGCGGTGCCAACTACGCTCAGAGCTACGGCCGCAGCAGCTTCGAGCAGCAGCAGCACAAGTTTAAGCAACCTCTGCAGCCCGCCCCACACGAGTCGCTGCGGTCCACGCACTCCAAGTCTGGGCTGCGAGTGCGACAGGCCCCAAGCTCCTCCATTCTGGCAGACGTGTCCATTTCGGACGAATCAGAAGATGGAGAGGAGGGTGTGGACGTGAGCGCCATGACAACGCCGGCCCAGTCATACGTGCCGGAAGCCCGTCGGCGCGGTGTGCCTGCGACCTCTGCAGCCCTTTCTCCCTCGTCCCCGCCCCACACCGCACCAGCAGCAGCAGCGGTGAAGCCGATGGAGCGGAATGCGGACAAGGAGAACACGAACGTGGTCGTCGGCCCTGCGGCACCAGTAGTAGTGGTGGCGGCGGCGCACAGCCGACCCACGCTGAAGTCTGCACCGGCGACTGCAGCCGCTGCGGCTTCCGCTTCATCGTCTGCGAGTCCGGCTGTGCTGTACCGACGCACACCATCTGGTGTTCGCGGTGGCGGTGGAGGTGGAAGCCGTGTATTGGCACCTGGCGCCGCATCAAACACGTCCCCCACGACAGCAGCACCCTCCGCACCAGTGCTGAAGCGCACAACAAGTCTCAAGGCACACCCCGCGACGGCTGGTGCTCGTAAGGTGAGCGCCGTCTCCCCCTCTCCTCAGAAGCAGCCACAGCAACAGGAGCAGCAGCGGTCCACTTCATCTCCGCCCACCTCCTCTGCCTTGGATGTTGCCTACACGCCGTCAGCAGCAGTGGCAGAGCCCTCCTCGCCACCACCAAAGCAGCCCCCACACACCTTAGCAGCAGCAAAACCAGCAGCAATAAGTCCAGTAGACTGGGAGGTGCAGGTGCAGCTGGACAAGGCGGAGGCGGTGCTGTGCTACGTCAGCGAGGTCGCCCGAGCCCTGTCTGAGCGCCGCCGCTGCGGGCCGCCACCGGATTCAACAGACGACTTTCGCGCGTCTGTGGTGCCGTGCCGTCGCTCTCCCGGTCTCAGCACTACGCAGCAACATGGCCCGGAGGCTGAGGGCGGTGGCCGCTCTGGGGTGGTAAGCGGGCAACACGCAGACGCCTCTGTGGCTCTTCTGCCAGATTTACATCGTACCGCAGGCGCGCTGCTCAGCGCCTTTACCCGCCTCGAATACGCCCAGCTCAGCGACGATGTGGACCTGCCCCTGCTAGAGAGCGAGTCGGTGCAGCGCAGTGCGCAGCTGCGTCGGCTGGTGGACGGCGTGGCACGGCAGCTGGCGCTGCACGAGTTACCCGACGTGCGTCAGCGTCTTGCACAGCGCCGTGATGTCTTCACGTCATTTCATGCGCAGGTAGACTTCATAGCGCGCATGGCGCAACAGGTGGTGCTGCTGCGTGGCATCGCCGCCCATCGCGATTTGGCCGAGGCGCGCGAGGTGCTGGACAGCTTCACGCGCAGTGTCGAGCAGCAGGAAGCAGAGCAGCGGGCACGTGACAACGAAAACAACACTAAAAGCACGGATGCTCATGGCGCGTCTGCGTTCCGCTTCTCCCCTCTTCGCATGCTGCAGGCGAGCCCTTTCTTTGAGTGGCTCGACGCGCGGTGGTTCCCGACGATGCGGGCGTGGCGGCGAGTCGTAGTCGATGCCCGGCAGCTCGCCAGCACCGGTGAAACCGACGCCGCCCTCCGCCGCTCGAGGCAGGCTGCACTGCAGGTCGCCGGCCTGCACGAACTGCTGCGGCCGGGCGAGACGGTTGCCTCGCTGCATCACGAGGAGGTTGTGGTGCCGGTGACGGAGCTGGGGAACAGCTTCGCACAGAAGCGCGCCGTACTGGACGAGCTCCGCAGCGTGATTAGCGAAGATGCAGAGGGGAAGCCAGTTGATGTGGTGGCGCTGGCAAAGGCCCTCAAGTCGGCGCAGGCTTTTGCCCAGGTGCGTAGCGGGCGGCCCACGAGTGACAGCAACAACCTATCAGGTAGCAGCAGTGGCGTTTGTGCGAATGACGACATGGTTTTGGTCAGAGCTGCCGAGGATCTTCTGCGTCGTGTCCAGGAAGTAAGGCGTGTACGCGATGCTATTGCGGTGTTGCTGCAGACGCCCTCTCCAGCCCTCACTGCCTTGCTGGAGCACATCACTCGCGTAAACGAACTCGTGATGAATGGGCACTTGGCACGCGATGACGTTGCTGCTCGTGCGGCTCTTGAAGCTGGACGCCTGGCGCTTGGCCGCGGTGCTGAGACGGCAGATTCCGTGTCGAGTGGCCGCACCTCTGCTGCCTCGGGTGCCACCGCCGCCGCAGCGGCTTGGTCTGCAAGAAACACGCCGCACCGCCCTCACCACCCGCAGCCTGAGGTGCCTCCGCTGGACTTTGATGGCTTAACACAGAGCCCGCCTCCACCGTCGCAGCAGAGCTCAAAAGGAAGCGCAAACCGCTGGATTGGAGACGGCTTCCCGGTTGGCTTTGACGTGCACAGCCTGTACATCCCGCACACCACCGCCCCGTCGTGGCCCTCCGACCTCGACGTACTCTACCGGGAATCGTGCGATGTGTTCTGCATGCTCTTTGTGCAGCGACAGGCGCAGCGGCAACTCGAGCTCGCACTGGGCCACTCCCCGGCGGAGGGCCAGGGACGAAGCCTCGGGGGAGCAGCGCCTCCGCAGCCGCAGCACAACACTCACGCATCGATTGGTGCGAACGGGTTCACCACGCCCTCGCCACAGATTACGCCACGTCGTCCCACACGCGATGTCGGCACGCCGGCAACCGCCAAGACGACAGCCACCACAAACCGGTCAAGCGAGGAAGGGTCGCCGGCCACCTTGACGACGGCGCGGAGCAGCGGCTGCGACGGAGGAAGAGATGGCTTCAGTGCTGCCTCTGGCCCCTCCGCCGATGAGCTTCGACGTCGAATTCAGCAAGCTGAGGACGCCGGCGTGGACGGCTCGCTCGTCGAGGAGGCACGCGCACGCCTCCGCCGTCTCCTCACGGTGCGTCTGAAGATCCACTTCGATGCACAGACACGCGTGCTGCCGATCGCCGACGCCGCACAGGCGGACTTCACTGCCGTGTATGCGCAGGTGCACGCACACTGTCAGTCGCAGCTCGCACAGTCGCCGTCGTCGGCGTCGCCGCAGTGGGCGGAGCGGCGGCTGCGCATCCGCTACGAGGACAGCGACGGCGACTTCATCTCCTTGCTGACGCAGCAGGACTGGGACGTGATGCTGGCGGAGATGCAGGGAGGGGAAGGCACCAGTGCAGGTGGGAAGGTGGAGCTCTTCTGCGACTACCTCGTCCAGCCCAACACACCGCCGCCTCCAGCGCTGCCGTCTGCTGACAACGCGTCGTCGCCGCACCGAGGCGAGGGAGGAGCAGAGGCTGGAAGTGGCCAAGACACCAGCAACCCGCATCACCAGCATCAAGGACACGAAGAGGGCAACGAGGCAGCAAACACGACGACAACGCCGGAGAAGCAGCCCGATGTGTTTGCGCGGCTGGCGGCGTCGAAGGAGGTCACACCGGTCGCACACGGAGGACGCGGCGGTGGCGGCGGAGGCAACCGCACCCCACGCGGCCGTGCGCGTCTGGGTGGCCCGTCTCCCGGCTCCTCTCCGCAGCAGGCACTTATTCCTCGGACCCGCAACGCGGCATCAGGAATTGCTGGCGCGAATGGGAATCGGCAAGGCACGTCGAGCCCAGCCAAGCTGCGTCCGGCAGCCGATGCAGGCAAGTCACCATCATCCAAGGGGCAGGCGAACGCAGTGCGACGAGGCGAGGGCGTGTCGTCAGCGACAGGCGGCAAGAAAGCGTCGCCGCATGCCGTGCTGACAGCTGAGAATCTTCGCCGCAACTTGTTCCGCTCCTCGCCATCACCGCCATCAACGGAAGGCCGTCGATCTGGTGGTGGTGGTGGAGCGGCGGAGCGCACGGAGGGCAACGCCGGACGCTCCTCTGGAAGTCGCGGATCTGCCACGTCGGCACACCAGGCACCGCCTCCGCCATCATCGTCCTCTGCCGTGGCAGCCAAGACGCCACAGCAAACGCAACAAAAACAAGGAGATGCAGCCGCGAATGTGGCGGTCGCTGCGACTGCTGCTGACGACTCCCCGACCGCAACCCGCGTGGTGGAGAAGAATCCCCCTGCGGCGCGTGATGCCTCGAGCAGTGCGGTTCGCCTCGACCTCGACGGCGCGCGGCGCTGGGTCGGCGCGGAGGGAGCGGAGGAGGACGAGCTGCAGCTGCTTGAAATCCAGACCCGTGCCTCCATCTCAACCGTTCGTTTGGACCCTTATGTGTCCACCAGCAGCTTCGATCTCCTTCCCTCGTCGAGCGCAGTGACAGCCACAGCGCGACAGCAACAACAACAACAGCAACCGCCGCCGTCGTCGGGACGCAACACGTTTACCACCTCACACTGCTCCCGCACACCACCAGCTAACACAGAAATGCCACCGTCACCGACATCACCCGGCGCGGCAGCAGCAGCAGCAGCGGGAACACGCAAAGGACGCATGTCACAGTCACCGCCGCGTCGCGCAGCACGTCGGTGGACCTCCGACGACTTCTCCCTCGACGAGGTGGAGACGGTGTGCAGCGAGCGGTCGCGTCTCGCGATGCAGCCCGCCGTGCCGCGCGGCCCCACTACGCTCCCCCCGCGTCCGCAGACGTCCGCTGGCGCCAACCGCACTCCGCAGCGCGTGCGTCGCGGCGCGCGTGGGACGCCGACGCGCAGTCGCACCGACGCCGAGGGCGGGGAGGATGACGCCGCGTGGGCGGAGTCGGTCGATGACGTGTTTGCCGAGATGCAGCGGATGCGGGAGGAGAATTCGAAGGCCATGGGACAGCCGCGAAAGGCGGCGTGGCACTGAAGGGTGTGGGGCGGACCGATCCACCTGCACACTCACGCAGCGAGTGTGTCTATATTTCTTTTCCTTTTTTTTGAAGTAGAGTGCGGTAACGTACCGCACATGTTTTTTTTTCTTATCTCTTGTACACTACAGTCACTGTCTACTTCCTTTTGTACCACCTCTTCATATCGTGCCTTTTCTGACTCGCACGTTTCATTATTTTCTGATTTTATTTGGCTACATTCACGCTTTGCATTGTCGACACTACCTCATTTTCTCTTCAGAAACAATACCAACGATGACAACAATAAAATAAAGTGAGATGGCGCAGTGCTGCTGTAGCTGCACGTTCATCAGCGTCTGTGTGTTGGCCTCGCGCAGCTCGGCACTGTGAGCCGTACGTCGCGGTGTGAGAGTAAAAAAGTGGCGGAATGCCAAGGAGTAGTTTATCTTCGGCGGGTTTTGCAGCCATTCTCAACAACAAGCACATTGAATTGTACAACTTCTTTTTTCTCTCTCTCTCTCTTTCTCACCCTCATTGTTGTATACACGATGCGTATATAAATGGAAAGCAAAGAAAGAAAACTAGCACAATTTAGGAAAATTTGTCGTTCCGCTTGCTACCTCTCTTCTTCGTCACCGCCTTTTTCGTGTGTGTTTGTGCCCCGAAATCCTCAGTGGATCTTTCGAGGTAAAACTAAAAAGGCACACCAGTATATCGTACAGCACCTCTTTTTTTTTTTCTCACCTCCCGTCAGACAACTGTGGTTAGAAAAAAAACGAACACAAGAAGCGCAGTTTTTTCTTTTTTCCCATCGCCCATTTTTCCGCGATGCCCGCCCTTTCTGCCGATGCCGCTGACACCGTCAGCCTCGTCCGCCAGCTGCAGCTGCTCGACGACCACACCATCCGGCTTCTCGAGCAGCTCTTCACGAACCGCCTCGACGACGAACTTGTCACCTCGCTCGTTGGTGGTCGCGAAGAAGGCCTCGCCATCGCTCTCTTCCGTGTTTGCGCCGGCACGCACGCGGAGCACATCCTCGGCTACGCCCTGCGCTTCCTCGCGGATTTGGTTTATGCCGACAACGCGATCGGCGTGCAGCTGGGCCGCAACGAGCTGCAGAAGCAGTTTGGCGGTCACCCCGCCTCGCTGCTGTTGCAGATCGCGACGACGCACAGCGAGACACTCGGTATTGCGAACCCGGCCATCTATTTGGCGGCGACGGCTTTGCGCTTTGGCACCTATGAAGGCAACGAGAGCGCCTTCAAGGACTTCTTCGCGATGGCGCGCCACACCTTTGCGCCGGACACCCTGCAAGTGGCAGACGTCGAGTTCACCGTGCAGGCCTGCGTGCTGCTCGCCCGCCGCAAGGAGTACCGCGCGCTCTTCTTCAAGGAGGACATTGTTTCCTGCATTCCGCGCCTGCTGACGGACATCGTGTCGAGCGACTCCGCGGGTATCATTCAGGTTATCTACGAGACACTGCTGCTGTCGTGGCTGCTGTCCTTCGAGTACGAGGGCATCGTGCTGCTGGTCCGCGAGCGCATGATCCCGCAGCTCCACCGCGTCCTGCAGCGCGTGCAGAAGGAAAAGTGCGTGCGCGTGACGCTCATGACGCTGCTGAACATGGTCGAGGCGGAGCGCAAGTACATGAACCAGATGCTGAACCCGATGTCGAGCGAGTGGGTGGATGACAGCATTCACGTTCTGGGCCGTCTGCACCAAGGCGAGGCGACGGAGCAGCTCAGCACCTTCAAGAAGGGTCCCTCGCTCGTGGCGGAGATGGTGAGTGTTGGCATGCTCAAGACCCTTGGCCAACTCTTCCGCCGCAAGTTCGGTGATGAGGACATCAATGGCATGGTGGATCAGCTGAACGCCGCGCTGGAGAAGTCCATGCAGGTGCTGACGAGCTTCTCGCAGTACCGCGGCGAGGTGCTGAGTGGGATGCTGGAGTGGACGCCCGTGCACACGAGCGCCAAGTTCTGGAAGGAGAACGCGGAGAAGGTGGAGGACAACAACTACGAGGTGCTCGTCGCGCTCGGCAAGACGCTGCGGGAGTCGAAGAACGAGGTCACGCTGGCCGTCGCGTGTCACGATCTGGGCGAAATCGTCCGCTACCACCCGACAGGACGCAATCTCCTGACACTCGCGGCGATGGCGGGCGTGAAGGAGCGTGCGATGGCGCTCATGTCTCATTCGAACCCGGAGGTGGCGAAGGAGGCGCTGCTGTGCACGCAGAAGATCATGGTGCAGCGCTGGGAGTACATGCAGAATGCATAGAAGCTCACTGGTGATTAATTGAATCCAGTGGAGAGAGGTGAGAAGAAATGCCGGAAGTAGGAAGGCAAGAGAAAAAGAACACAATCTGTTTTTTTTTTGCATTTGTTTTTCCAACCCGCAGCTTTTTCTGTATGTTCTCCCCTCAAGATGCTCCTGCATTTTCAATTCGCCATTTTTTACCTGACGTGCTCTTTCGTTATAATTTTTTTTTCTGGTGTTTATCGTTCTGTATTGCGCTATCGACGTCATCGAATGATCTGAATTTGCTCTTTCGTTGGCTCTCCTCCCGTGTCGCGTGCTTTGCTCACAACTCTGATTTTTCGCCCTTATGGGTTTGCGCAGATCGGCTGTGAAAAATTAGTGTGTTGCAGGCAAACCGTGAATATGTTATAGGTTGTTTTTGTTCTTCCCCGCTCTGCTCACAGCCCCACCCGGCGACGCCGACGGACGACTGCGCCACGTGATGCGAAAATCGAGGCATTTGTATGAACCCGCAACGGTGATTCGAACTCCGTGTTCTCAAGCTACCTACATTATACACGGGACTGATGTGGCTGGTGTCTGTGCGCGCGGGTTGCGGTGCTGTGCTGGGGAGGGTGAATGTGAAGGTGAAGGTGAGGGTGCGACGGCGGTGGTGGGTGCGTTTGTGACGGCGGCAGCGTGCACGCGTGATGGCGCATCTGCGGATGCACGATTTAATTATACACCTGAAGCCGCGCGCTGCGGATGACAACCGGAACGACTGACGGTGCGTGCCGCCGCCCCCGCTGCTGCTGCCACTGCTGCTGCTGCTGCTGCTGCTGCGGTGCAGTCCACCTTCCTCCCAGCCGCACCCGGCCGCCATGCGTGGCGTGCCGTGCGATGTGCGTGTGCACTGGCTTGAAGGGTGGCCGAGATGCGCGTGAGCGTGCCGTGTTGGGCCGACGAACCAGGAGTAGCACCGTTGCGGAACACGTCCCATTGATCTATCGGCGGACTTGCTCTTGGGAGAGCTGCGGCGCGTGTGTGCGCGTGGCGCGGTGGCGCACGCCTGCGTCGCCCCCTCCTTCTTTCCTTCCTTTGGTTGCTGTGCGCGTGTTTGCTTGCTTGCTTGCTTGTTGTTGTGTTGCCTGGGTGCGCACGGATGCGTAGGTGTGTGTGTTTGTGAACGTGTGTGGACGCTGCGCGGTGGCAGCGGCGTGCGTGGTCGGTGGTGTCTCCCTCTCCTCCCTCCCCACCGCTGCTGTTACTGCCGCTGCTGCACCAGCACCAGAACCACCACCACCACCACCGCCGCGGCACGACGCCACGCTTTCAAGGTCCCTTGGCGGCAATTATATACTCTCGATGCTGTTTCACAGGATACCCAGCGGGGCAAGATCGCAGATGTTTGTGTGTCTGCTTGTGTGTGCTTGTGTGTGTGTGCTGCGCTGCGCGGCGAAGGCCAGCGAAAACACAGTCGAAGTGCTATTCTCTCCCATCATTTCGCCTGCACCTGTGCTGTCCGAGAGTCTGTGTGTGTTGATGTGTGTGTGCATGCGCGGCTGTGTGCGCGTGTGTAACCCAGCCAGCTCCGTGGGTGAGGCAGCGGACTCTACTATATCTTCGGTGCCGTACAACCGCCTCAATCGGGCTTGCGAGAGCTGTGCGTGTGTGTTTCTGTGTTTGTGTGTGTGTCGGTGTGTCCCCACCCCTCCTGCTTGTCTTCTCTCCCCCCGCCCTGCACACGCCCCACCCGGCGCCGCCGACGGACGACTGCGCCACGTGATGCGAAAATCGAGGCATTTGTATGAACCCGCAACGGTGATTCGAACTCCGTGTTCTCAAGCTACCTACATTATACACGGGACTGATGTGGCTGGTGTCTGTGCGCGCGGGTGGCGGTGCTGTGTTGGGGAGGGTGAATGTGAAGGTGAAGCTGAGGGTGCGACGGCGATGGTGGGTGCGTTTGTGACGGCGGCAGCGTGCACGCGTGATGGCGCATCTGCGGATGCACGATTTAATTATACACCTGAAGCCGCGCGCTGCGGATGACAACCGGAACGACTGACGGTGCGTGCCGCCGCCGCCCCCGCTGCTGGTGGTGCTTATGCTGCTGCTGCGGTGCAGTCCACCTTCCTCCCAGCCGCACCCGGCCGCCACGCGTGGCGCGCCGTGCGATGTGCGTGTGCACTGGCTTGAAGGGTTGCCGAGATGCGCGTGAGCGTGCCGTGTTGGGCCGACGAACCAGGAGTAGCACCGTTGCGGAACACGTCCCATTGATCTATCGGCGGACTTGCTCTTGGGAGAGCTGCGGCGCGTGTGTGCGCGTGGCGCGGTGGCGCACGCCTGCGTCGCCCCCTCCTTCTTTCCTTCCTTTGGTTGCTGTGCGCGTGTTTGCTTGCTTGCTTGCTTGCTTGTTGATGTGTTGCCCGGGTGCGCACGGATGTGTAGGTGTGTGTGTTTGTGAACGTGTGTGGACGCTGCGCGGTGGCAGCGGCGTGCGTGGTCGGTGGTGTCTCCCTCTCCTCCCTCCCCACCGCTGCTGTTACTGCCGCTGCTGCACCAGCACCAGAACCACCACCACCACCACCGCCGCGGCACGACGCCACGCTTTCAAGGTCCCTTGGCGGCAATTATATACTCTCGATGCTGTTTCACAGGATACCCAGCGGGGCAAGATCGCAGATGTTTGTGTGTCTGCTTGTGTGTGTTTTTGTGTGTGCTGCGCGGCGCGGCGAAGGCCAGCGAAAACACAGTCGAAGTGCTATTCTCTCCCATCATTTCGCCTGCACCTGTGCTGTCCGAGAGTCTGTGTGGGTGTTGATGTGTGTGTGCATGCGCGGGTGCGTGTGTGTGCGTGGTGTGTGTGTGTGTGACCCAGCCAGCTCCGTGGGTGAGGCAGCGGACTCTACTATATCTTCGGTGCCGTACAACCGCCTCAATCGGGCTTGCGAGAGCTGTGCGTGTGTGTTTCTGTGTTTCTGTGTGTGTCGGTGTGTCCCCACCCCTCCTGCTTGTCTTCTCTCCCCCCGCCCTGCACACGCCCCACCCGGCGCCGCCGACGGACGACTGCGCCACGTGATGCGAAAATCGAGGCATTTGTATGAACCCGCAACGGTGATTCGAACTCCGTGTTCTCAAGCTACCTACATTATACACGGGACTGATGTGGCTGGTGTCTGTGCGCGCGGGTGGCGGTGGCGGTGCTGGTGAAGGTGAAGGTGAGGGTGAGGGTGAAGGTGGGGGTGCGATGGCGGTGTGGGTGCGTTTGTGACGGCGGCAGCGTGCACGCGTGATGGCGCATCTGCGGATGCACGATTTAATTATACACCTGAAGCCGCGCGCTGCGGATGACAACCGGAACGACTGACGGTGCGTGCCGCCGCCGCCGCCCCCGCTGCTGCTGCTGCTGCGGTGCAGTCCACCCTCCTCCCAGCCGCACCCGGCCGTCACGCGTGGCGTGCCGTGCGATGTGCGTGTGCACTGGCTTGAAGGGTTGCCGAGATGCGCGTGAGCGTGCCGTGTTGGGCCGACGAACCAGGAGTAGCACCGTTGCGGAACACGTCCCATTGATCTATCGGCGGACTTGCTCTTGGGAGAGCTGCGGCGCGTGTGTGCGCGTGGCGCGGTGGCGCACGCCTGCGTCGCCCCCTCCTTCTTTCCTTCCTTTGGTTGCTGTGCGCGTGTTTGCTTGCTTGCTTGCTTGCTTGTTGTTGTGTTGCCTGGGTGCGCACGGATGCGTAGGTGTGTGTGTTTGTGAACGTGTGTGGACGCTGCGCGGTGGCAGCGGCGTGCGTGGTCGGTGGTGTCTCCCTCTCCTCCCTCCCCACCGCTGCTGTTACTGCCGCTGCTGCACCAGCACCAGAACCACCACCACCACCACCGCCGCGGCACGACGCCACGCTTTCAAGGTCCCTTGGCGGCAATTATATACTCTCGATGCTGTTTCACAGGATACCCAGCGGGGCAAGATCGCAGATGTTTGTGTGTCTGCTTGTGTGTGTTTTTGTGTGTGCTGCGCGGCGCGGCGAAGGCCAGCGAAAACACAGTCGAAGTGCTATTCTCTCCCATCATTTCGCCTGCACCTGTGCTGTCCGAGAGTCTGTGTGGGTGTTGATGTGTGTGTGCATGCGCGGGTGCGTGTGTGTGCGTGGTGTGTGTGTGTGTGTGACCCAGCCAGCTCCGTGGGTGAGGCAGCGGACTCTACTATATCTTCGGTGCCGTACAACCGCCTCAATCGGGCTTGCGAGAGCTGTGCGTGTGTGTTTCTGTGTTTCTGTGTGTGTCGGTGTGTCCCCACCCCTCCTGCTTGTCTTCTCTCCCCCCGCCCTGCACACGCCCCACCCGGCGCCGCCGACGGACGACTGCGCCACGTGATGCGAAAATCGAGGCATTTGTATGAACCCGCAACGGTGATTCGAACTCCGTGTTCTCAAGCTACCTACATTATACACGGGACTGATGTGGCTGGTGTCTGTGCGCGCGGGTGGCGGTGCTGTGCTGGGGAGGGTGAATGTGAAGGTGAAGGTGAGGGTGCGACGGCGGTGGTGGGTGCGTTTGTGACGGCGGCAGCGTGCACGCGTGATGGCGCATCTGCGGATGCACGATTTAATTATACACCTGAAGCCGCGCGCTGCGGATGACAACCGGAACGACTGACGGTGCGTGCCGCCGCCGCCGCCCCCGCTGCTGCTGCTGCTGCGGTGCAGTCCACCTTCCTCCCAGCCGCACCCGGCCGTCACGCGTGGCGTGCCGTGCGATGTGCGTGTGCACTGGCTTGAAGGGTTGCCGAGATGCGCGTGAGCGTGCCGTGTTGGGCCGACGAACCAGGAGTAGCACCGTTGCGGAACACGTCCCATTGATCTATCGGCGGACTTGCTCTTGGGAGAGCTGCGGCGCGTGTGTGCGCGTGGCGCGGTGGCGCACGCCTGCGTCGCCCCCTCCTTCTTTCCTTCCTTTGGTTGCTGTGCGCGTGTTTGCTTGCTTGCTTGCTTGTTGTTGTTGTGTTGCCTGGGTGCGCACGGATGCGTAGGTGTGTGTGTGAACGTGTGTGGACGCTGCGCGGTGGCAGCGGCGTGCGTGGTCGGTGGTGTCTCCCTCTCCTCCCTCCCCACCGCTGCTGTTACTGCCGCTGCTGCACCAGCACCAGAACCACCACCACCACCACCGCCGCGGCACGACGCCACGCTTTCAAGGTCCCTTGGCGGCAATTATATACTCTCGATGCTGTTTCACAGGATACCCAGCGGGGCAAGATCGCAGATGTTTGTGTGTCTGCTTGTGTGTGTTTTTGTGTGTGCTGCGCGGCGCGGCGAAGGCCAGCGAAAACACAGTCGAAGTGCTATTCTCTCCCATCATTTCGCCTGCACCTGTGCTGTCCGAGAGTCTGTGTGGGTGTTGATGTGTGTGTGCATGCGCGGGTGCGTGTGTGTGCGTGGTGTGTGTGTGTGTGACCCAGCCAGCTCCGTGGGTGAGGCAGCGGACTCTACTATATCTTCGGTGCCGTACAACCGCCTCAATCGGGCTTGCGAGAGCTGTGCGTGTGTGTTTCTGTGTTTCTGTGTGTGTCGGTGTGTCCCCACCCCTCCTCCTTGTCTTCTCTCCCCCCGCCCTGCACACGCCCCACCCGGCGCCGCCGACGGACGACTGCGCCACGTGATGCGAAAATCGAGGCATTTGTATGAACCCGCAACGGTGATTCGAACTCCGTGTTCTCAAGCTACCTACATTATACACGGGACTGATGTGGCTGGTGTCTGTGCGCGCGGGTGGCGGTGCTGTGCTGGTGAAGGTGATTGTTATTGTAAAGGTGAGGGTGCGACGGCGATGGTGGGTGCGTTTGTGACGGCGGCAGCGTGCACGCGTGATGGCGCATCTGCGGATGCACGATTTAATTATACACCTGAAGCCGCGCGCTGCGGATGACAACCGGAACGACTGACGGTGCGTGCCGCCGCCGCCGCCCCCGCTGCTGCTGCTGCTGCGGTGCAGTCCACCTTCCTCCCAGCCGCACCCGGCCGTCACGCGTGGCGTGCCGTGCGATGTGCGTGTGCACTGGCTTGAAGGGTTGCCGAGATGCGCGTGAGCGTGCCGTGTTGGGCCGACGAACCAGGAGTAGCACCGTTGCGGAACACGTCCCATTGATCTATCGGCGGACTTGCTCTTGGGAGAGCTGCGGCGCGTGTGTGCGCGTGGCGCGGTGGCGCACGCCTGCGTCGCCCCCTCCTTCTTTCCTTCCTTTGGTTGCTGTGCGCGTGTTTGCTTGCTTGCTTGCTTGCTTGTTGTTGTGTTGCCTGGGTGCGCACGGATGCGTAGGTGTGTGTGTTTGTGAACGTGTGTGGACGCTGCGCGGTGGCAGCGGCGTGCGTGGTCGGTGGTGTCTCCCTCTCCTCCCTCCCCACCGCTGCTGTTACTGCCGCTGCTGCACCAGCACCAGAACCACCACCACCACCACCGCCGCGGCACGACGCCACGCTTTCAAGGTCCCTTGGCGGCAATTATATACTCTCGATGCTGTTTCACAGGATACCCAGCGGGGCAAGATCGCAGATGTTTGTGTGTCTGCTTGTGTGTGTTTTTGTGTGTGCTGCGCGGCGCGGCGAAGGCCAGCGAAAACACAGTCGAAGTGCTATTCTCTCCCATCATTTCGCCTGCACCTGTGCTGTCCGAGAGTCTGTGTGGGTGTTGATGTGTGTGTGCATGCGCGGGTGTGTGTGCGTGGTGTGTGTGTGTGTGACCCAGCCAGCTCCGTGGGTGAGGCAGCGGACTCTACTATATCTTCGGTGCCGTACAACCGCCTCAATCGGGCTTGCGAGAGCTGTGCGTGTGTGTTTCTGTGTTTCTGTGTGTGTCGGTGTGTCCCCACCCCTCCTCCTTGTCTTCTCTCCCCCCGCCCTGCACACGCCCCACCCGGCGCCGCCGACGGACGACTGCGCCACGTGATGCGAAAATCGAGGCATTTGTATGAACCCGCAACGGTGATTCGAACTCCGTGTTCTCAAGCTACCTACATTATACACGGGACTGATGTGGCTGGTGTCTGTGCGCGCGGGTGGCGGTGCTGTGCTGGGGAGGGTGATTGTTAATGTAAAGGTGAGGGTGCGACGGCGATGGTGGGTGCGTTTGTGACGGCGGCAGCGTGCACGCGTGATGGCGCATCTGCGGATGCACGATTTAATTATACACCTGAAGCCGCGCGCTGCGGATGACAACCGGAACGACTGACGGTGCGTGCCGCCGCCGCCGCCCCCGCTGCTGCTGCTGCTGCGGTGCAGTCCACCTTCCTCCCAGCCGCACCCGGCCGTCACGCGTGGCGTGCCGTGCGATGTGCGTGTGCACTGGCTTGAAGGGTTGCCGAGATGCGCGTGAGCGTGCCGTGTTGGGCCGACGAACCAGGAGTAGCACCGTTGCGGAACACGTCCCATTGATCTATCGGCGGACTTGCTCTTGGGAGAGCTGCGGCGCGTGTGTGCGCGTGGCGCGGTGGCGCACGCCTGCGTCGCCCCCTCCTTCTTTCCTTCCTTTGGTTGCTGTGCGCGTGTTTGCTTGCTTGCTTGCTTGCTTGTTGTTGTGTTGCCTGGGTGCGCACGGATGCGTAGGTGTGTGTGTTTGTGAACGTGTGTGGACGCTGCGCGGTGGCAGCGGCGTGCGTGGTCGGTGGTGTCTCCCTCTCCTCCCTCCCCACCGCTGCTGTTACTGCCGCTGCTGCACCAGCACCAGAACCACCACCACCACCACCGCCGCGGCACGACGCCACGCTTTCAAGGTCCCTTGGCGGCAATTATATACTCTCGATGCTGTTTCACAGGATACCCAGCGGGGCAAGATCGCAGATGTTTGTGTGTCTGCTTGTGTGTGTTTTTGTGTGTGCTGCGCGGCGCGGCGAAGGCCAGCGAAAACACAGTCGAAGTGCTATTCTCTCCCATCATTTCGCCTGCACCTGTGCTGTCCGAGAGTCTGTGTGGGTGTTGATGTGTGTGTGCATGCGCGGGTGCGTGTGTGTGCGTGGTGTGTGTGTGTGTGACCCAGCCAGCTCCGTGGGTGAGGCAGCGGACTCTACTATATCTTCGGTGCCGTACAACCGCCTCAATCGGGCTTGCGAGAGCTGTGCGTGTGTGTTTCTGTGTTTCTGTGTGTGTCGGTGTGTCCCCACCCCTCCTCCTTGTCTTCTCTCCCCCGCCCTGCACACGCCCCACCCGGCGCCGCCGACGGACGACTGCGCCACGTGATGCGAAAATCGAGGCATTTGTATGAACCCGCAACGGTGATTCGAACTCCGTGTTCTCAAGCTACCTACATTATACACGGGACTGATGTGGCTGGTGTCTGTGCGCGCGGGTGGCGGTGGCGGTGCTGGTGAAGGTGATGTGTGAGGGTGAAGGTGAGGGTGCGACGGCGATGGTGGGTGCGTTTGTGACGGCGGCAGCGTGCACGCGTGATGGCGCATCTGCGGATGCACGATTTAATTATACACCTGAAGCCGCGCGCTGCGGATGACAACCGGAACGACTGACGGTGCGTGCCGCCGCCGCCGCCCCCGCTGCTGCTGCTGCTGCGGTGCAGTCCACCTTCCTCCCAGCCGCACCCGGCCGTCACGCGTGGCGTGCCGTGCGATGTGCGTGTGCACTGGCTTGAAGGGTTGCCAAGATGCGCGTGAGCGTGCCGTGTTGGGCCGACGAACCAGGAGTAGCACCGTTGCGGAACACGTCCCATTGATCTATCGGCGGACTTGCTCTTGGGAGAGCTGCGGCGCGTGTGTGCGCGTGGCGCGGTGGCGCACGCCTGCGTCGCCCCCTCCTTCTTTCCTTCCTTTGGTTGCTGTGCGCGTGTTTGCTTGCTTGCTTGCTTGCTTGTTGTTGTGTTGCCTGGGTGCGCACGGATGCGTAGGTGTGTGTGTTTGTGAACGTGTGTGGACGCTGCGCGGTGGCAGCGGCGTGCGTGGTCGGTGGTGTCTCCCTCTCCTCCCTCCCCACCGCTGCTGTTACTGCCGCTGCTGCACCAGCACCAGAACCACCACCACCACCACCGCCGCGGCACGACGCCACGCTTTCAAGGTCCCTTGGCGGCAATTATATACTCTCGATGCTGTTTCACAGGATACCCAGCGGGGCAAGATCGCAGATGTTTGTGTGTCTGCTTGTGTGTGTTTTTGTGTGTGCTGCGCGGCGCGGCGAAGGCCAGCGAAAACACAGTCGAAGTGCTATTCTCTCCCATCATTTCGCCTGCACCTGTGCTGTCCGAGAGTCTGTGTGGGTGTTGATGTGTGTGTGCATGCGCGGGTGCGTGTGTGTGCGTGGTGTGTGTGTGTGTGTGACCCAGCCAGCTCCGTGGGTGAGGCAGCGGACTCTACTATATCTTCGGTGCCGTACAACCGCCTCAATCGGGCTTGCGAGAGCTGTGCGTGTGTGTTTCTGTGTTTCTGTGTGTGTCGGTGTGTCCCCACCCCTCCTCCTTGTCTTCTCTCCCCCCGCCCTGCACACGCCCCACCCGGCGCCGCCGACGGACGACTGCGCCACGTGATGCGAAAATCGAGGCATTTGTATGAACCCGCAACGGTGATTCGAACTCCGTGTTCTCAAGCTACCTACATTATACACGGGACTGATGTGGCTGGTGTCTGTGGCGCGGGTGGCGGTGCGGTGCTGGTGAAGTAAGGTGGGGTGGGGTGAAGGTGGTGTGCGACGCCCGAAAACAACGCCCCACCCGGCGCCGCCGACGGACGACTGCGCCACGTGATGCGAAAATCGAGGCATTTGTATGAACCCGCAACGGTGATTCGAACTCCGTGTTCTCAAGCTACCTACATTATACACGGGACTGATGTGGCTGGTGTCTGTGCGCGCGGGTGGCGGTGGCGGTGCTGGTGAAGGTGAAGGTGAGGGTGAGGGTGAAGGTGGGGGTGCGATGGCGGTGTGGGTGCGTTTGTGACGGCGGCAGCGTGCACGCGTGATGGCGCATCTGCGGATGCACGATTTAATTATACACCTGAAGCCGCGCGCTGCGGATGACAACCGGAACGACTGACGGTGCGTGCCGCCGCCGCCGCCCCCGCTGCTGCTGCTGCTGCGGTGCAGTCCACCTTCCTCCCAGCCGCACCCGGCCGCCATGCGTGGCGTGCCGTGCGATGTGCGTGTGCACTGGCTTGAAGGGTGGCCAAGATGCGCGTGAGCGTGCCGTGTTGGGCCGACGAACCAGGAGTAGCACCGTTGCGGAACACGTCCCATTGATCTATCGGCGGACTTGCTCTTGGGAGAGCTGCGGCGCGTGTGTGCGCGTGGCGCGGTGGCGCACGCCTGCGTCGCCCCCTCCTTCTTTCCTTCCTTTGGTTGCTGTGCGCGTGTTTGCTTGCTTGCTTGCTTGCTTGTTGATGTGTTGCCTGGGTGCGCACGGATGCGTAGGTGTGTGTGTTTGTGAACGTGTGTGGACGCTGCGCGGTGGCAGCGGCGTGCGTGGTCGGTGGTGTCTCCCTCTCCTCCCTCCCCACCGCTGCTGTTACTGCCGCTGCTGCACCACCACCAGAACCACCACCACCACCACCGCCGCGGCACGACGCCACGCTTTCAAGGTCCCTTGGCGGCAATTATATACTCTCGATGCTGTTTCACAGGATACCCAGCGGGGCAAGATCGCAGATGTTTGTGTGTCTGCTTGTGTGTGTTTTTGTGTGTGCTGCGCGGCGCGGCGAAGGCCAGCGAAAACACAGTCGAAGTGCTATTCTCTCCCATCATTTCGCCTGCACCTGTGCTGTCCGAGAGTCTGTGTGGGTGTTGATGTGTGTGTGCATGCGCGGGTGCGTGTGTGTGCGTGGTGTGTGTGTGTGTGTGTGTGACCCAGCCAGCTCCGTGGGTGAGGCAGCGGACTCTACTATATCTTCGGTGCCGTACAACCGCCTCAATCGGGCTTGCGAGAGCTGTGCGTGTGTGTTTCTGTGTTTGTGTGTGTGTCGGTGTGTCCCCACCCCTCCTGCTTGTCTTCTCTCCCCCCGCCCTGCACACGCCCCACCCGGCGCCGCCGACGGACGACTGCGCCACGTGATGCGAAAATCGAGGCATTTGTATGAACCCGCAACGGTGATTCGAACTCCGTGTTCTCAAGCTACCTACATTATACACGGGACTGATGTGGCTGGTGTCTGTGCGCGCGGGTGGCGGTGGCGGTGCTGGTGAATGTGAAGGTGAGGGTGAGGGTGAAGGTGGGGGTGCGATGGCGGTGTGGGTGCGTTTGTGACGGCGGCAGCGTGCACGCGTGATGGCGCATCTGCGGATGCACGATTTAATTATACACCTGAAGCCGCGCGCTGCGGATGACAACCGGAACGACTGACGGTGCGTGCCGCCGCCGCCGCCCCCGCTGCTGCTGCTGCTGCGGTGCAGTCCACCTTCCTCCCAGCCGCACCCGGCCGCCATGCGTGGCGTGCCGTGCGATGTGCGTGTGCACTGGCTTGAAGGGTGGCCGAGATGCGCGTGAGCGTGCCGTGTTGGGCCGACGAACCAGGAGTAGCACCGTTGCGGAACACGTCCCATTGATCTATCGGCGGACTTGCTCTTGGGAGAGCTGCGGCGCGTGTGTGCGCGTGGCGTGGTGGTGCACGCCTGCGTCGCCCCCTCCTTCTTTCCTTCCTTTGGTTGCTGTGTGCGTGCTTGCTTGCTTGCTTGTTGTTGTGTTGCCTGGGTGCGCACGGATGCGTAGGGGTGTGTGTGTGAACGTGTGTGGACGCTGCGCGGTGGCAGCGGTGTGCGTGGTCGGCGGTGTCTCCCTCTCCTCCCTCCCCACCGCTGCTGCTGCTGCCGCTGCCGCACCACCACCAGAACCACCACCACCACCGCCGCCGCGGCACTACGCCACGCTTTCAAGGTCCCTTGGCGGCAATTATATACTCTCGATGCTGTTTCACAGGATACCCAGCGGGGCAAGATCGCAGATGTTTGTGTGTCTGCTTGTGTGTGTTTTTGTGTGTGTGCTGCGCTGCGCGGCGAAGGCCAGCGAAAACACAGTCGAAGTGCTATTCTCTCCCATCATTCCGCCTGCACCTGTGCTGTCCGAGAGTCTGTGTGGGTGTTGATGTGTGTGTGCATGCGCGAGTGTGGTGTGTGGTGTGTGGTGTGTGTGTGACCCAGCCAGCTCCGTGGGTGAGGCAGCGGACTCTAATATATCTTCGGTGCCGTACAACCGCCTCAATCGGGCTTGCGAGAGCTGTGCGTGTGCGTTTCTTTGTTTGTGTGTGTGTCGGTGTGTCCTCACCTCTCCTCCTTGTCTTCTCTCCCCCCGCCCTGCACACGCCCCGCTCGGCGACGCCGACGGACGACTGCGCCACGTGATGCGAAAATCGAGGCATTTGTATGAACCCGCAACGGTGATTCGAACTCCGTGTTCTCAAGCTACCTACATTATACACGGGACTGATGTGGCTGGTGTCTGTGCGCGCGGGTGGCGGTGCTGGTGAATGTGAAGGTGAGGGTGAGGGTGAAGGTGGAGGGTGCGACGGCGATGGTGGGTGCGTTTGTGACGGCGGCAGCGTGCACGCGTGATGGCGCATCTGCGGATGCACGATTTAATTATACACCTGAAGCCGCGCGCTGCGGATGACAACCGGAACGACTGACGGTGCGTGCCGCCGCCGCCGCCCCCGCTGCTGCTGCTGCTGCGGTGCAGTCCACCTTCCTCCCAGCCGCACCCGGCCGCCACGCGTGGCGTGCCGTGCGATGTGCGTGTGCACTGGCTTGAAGGGTGGCCGAGATGCGCGTGAGCGTGCCGTGTTGGGCCGACGAACCAGGAGTAGCACCGTTGCGGAACACGTCCCATTGATCTATCGGCGGACTTGCTCTTGGGAGAGCTGCGGCGCGTGTGTGCGCGTGTTTGCTTGCTTGCTTGCTTGCTTGCTGTGTTGCCTGGGTGCGCACGGATGCGTAGGTGTGTGTGTGTGAACGTGTGTGGACGCTGCGCGGTGGCAGCGGCGTGCGTGGTCGGCGGTGTCTCCCTCTCCTCCCTCCCCACCGCTGCTGCTGCTGCCGCTGCCGCACCACCACCAGAACCACCACCACCACCGCCGCCGCGGCACTACGCCACGCTTTCAAGGTCCCTTGGCGGCAATTATATACTCTCGATGCTGTTTCACAGGATACCCAGCGGGGCAAGATCGCAGATGTGTGTGTGTGTGCTTGTGTGTGCTTGTGTGTGTGTGCTGCGCTGCGCGGCGAAGGCCAGCGAAAACACAGTCGAAGTGCTATTCTCTCCCATCATTCCGCCTGCACCTGTGCTGTCCGAGAGTCTGTGTGTGTGTCGATGTGTTTGTGCATGCGCGAGTGTGGTGTGTGGTGTGTGGTGTGTGTGTGACCCAGCCAGCTCCGTGGGTGAGGCAGCGGACTCTACTATATCTTCGGTGCCGTACAACCGCCTCAATCGGGCTTGCGAGAGCTGTGCGTGTGCGTTTCTGCTACTTTGTTTGTGTGTGTCGGTGTGTCCCCACCCCTCCTCCTTGTCTTCTCTCCCCCGCCCTGCACACGCCCCACCCGGCGCCGCCGACGGAGGACTGCGCCACGTGATGCGAAAATCGAGGCATTTGTATGAACCCGCAACGGTGATTCGAACTCCGTGTTCTCAAGCTACCTACATTATACACGGGACTGATGTGGCTGGTGTCTGTGCGCGCGGGTTGCGGTGCTGTGCTGGTGAAGGTGAGGGTGAAGGTGAGGGTGAGAGTGCGACGGCGATGGTGGGTGCGTTTGTGACGGCGGCAGCGTGCACGCGTGATGGCGCATCTGCGGATGCACGATTTAATTATACACCTGAAGCCGCGCGCTGCGGATGACAACCGGAACGACTGACGGTGCGTGCTGCCGCCGCCCCCGCTGCCGCTGCTGCTTACGCTGCTGCCTCTGCTGCGGTGCAGTCCACCTTCCTCCCAGCCGCACCCGGCCGCCACGCGTGGCGTGCCGTGCGATGTGCGTGTGCACTGGCTTGAAGGGTGGCCGAGATGCGCGTGAGCGTGCCGTGTTGGGCCGACGAACCAGGAGTAGCACCGTTGCGGAACACGTCCCATTGATCTATCGGCGGACTTGCTCTTGGGAGAGCTGCGGCGCGTGTGTGCGCGTGGCGTGGTGGTGCACGCCTGCGTCGCCCCCTCCTTCTTTCCTTCCTTTGGTTGCTGTGTGCGTGCTTGCTTGCTTGCTTGTTGTTGTGTTGCCTGGGTGCGCACGGATGCGTAGGGGTGTGTGTGTGAACGTGTGTGGACGCTGCGCGGTGGCAGCGGCGTGCGTGGTCGGCGGTGTCTCCCTCTCCTCCCTCCCCACCGCTGCTGCTGCTGCCGCTGCCGCACCACCACCAGAACCACCACCACCACCGCCGCCGCGGCACTACGCCACGCTTTCAAGGTCCCTTGGCGGCAATTATATACTCTCGATGCTGTTTCACAGGATACCCAGCGGGGCAAGATCGCGGATGTGTGTGTCTGCTTGTGTGTGCTTGTGTGTGTGTGTGCTGCGCTGCGCGGCGAAGGCCAGCGAAAACACAGTCGAAGTGCTATTCTCTCCCATCATTTCGCCTGCACCTGTGCTGTCCGAGAGTCTGTGTGTGCGTTGTTGTGCGCGTGTGTGTGGTGTGTGGTGTGTGTGTGACCCAGCCAGCTCCGTGGGTGAGGCAGCGGACTCTACTATATCTTCGGTGCCGTACAACCGCCTCAATCAGGCTTGCGAGAGCTGTGCGTGTGCGTTTCTTTGTTTGTGTGTGTGTCGGTGTGTCCTCACCTCTCCTCCTTGTCTTCTCTCCCCCCGCCCTGCACACGCCCCGCTCGGCGACGCCGACGGACGACTGCGCCACGTGATGCGAAAATCGAGGCATTTGTATGAACCCGCAACGGTGATTCGAACTCCGTGTTCTCAAGCTACCTACATTATACACGGGACTGATGTGGCTGGTGTCTGTGCGCGCGGGTTGCGGTGCTGTGCTGGTGAAGGTGAGGGTGAAGGTGAGGGTGAGAGTGCGACGGCGGTGGTGGGTGCGTTTGTGACGGCGGCAGCGTGCACGCGTGATGGCGCATCTGCGGATGCACGATTTAATTATACACCTGAAGCCGCGCGCTGCGGATGACAACCGGAACGACTGACGGTGCGTGCTGCCGCCGCCCCCGCTGCCGCTGCTGCCGCTGCTGCTGCTGCTGCGGTGCAGTCCACCTTCCTCCCAGCCGCACCCGGCCGCCACGCGTGGCGTGCCGTGCGATGTGCGTGTGCACTGGCTTGAAGGGTGGCCGAGATGCGCGCGAGCGTGCCGTGTTGGGCCGACGAACCAGGAGTAGCACCGTTGCGGAACACGTCCCATTGATCTATCGGCGGACTTGCTCTTGGGAGAGCTGCGGCGCGTGTGTGCGCGTGGCGCGGTGGCGCACGCCTGCGTCGCCCCCTCCTTCTTTCCTTCCTTTGGTTGCTGTGCGCGTGTTTGCTTGCTTGCTTGTTGATGTGTTGCCTGGGTGCGCACGGATGCGTAGGTGTGTGTGTGTGAACGTGTGTGGACGCTGCGCGGTGGCAGCGGCGTGCGTGGTCGGCGGTGTCTCCCTCTCCTCCCTCCCCACCGCTGCTGCTGCTGCCGCTGCCGCACCACCACCAGAACCACCACCACCACCGCCGCCGCGGCACTACGCCACGCTTTCAAGGTCCCTTGGCGGCAATTATATACTCTCGATGCTGTTTCACAGGATACCCAGCGGGGCAAGATCGCGGATGTGTGTGTCTGCTTGTGTGTGCTTGTATGTGTGTGTGCTGCGCGGCGCGGCGAAGGCCAGCGAAAACACAGTCGAAGTGCTATTCTCTCCCATCATTTCGCCTGCACCTGTGCTGTCCGAGAGTCTGTGTGTGTGTTGTTGTGCGCGTGTGTGTGGTGTGTGGTGTGTGTGTGACCCAGCCAGCTCCGTGGGTGAGGCAGCGGACTCTACTATATCTTCGGTGCCGTACAACCGCCTCAATCGGGCTTGCGAGAGCTGTGCGTGTGCGTTTCTGTGTGTATGTGTGTCGGTGTGTCCCCACCCCTCCTCCTTGTCTTCTCTCCCCCGCCCTGCACACGCCCCACCCGGCGCCGCCGACGGAGGACTGCGCCACGTGATGCGAAAATCGAGGCATTTGTATGAACCCGCAACGGTGATTCGAACTCCGTGTTCTCAAGCTACCTACATTATACACGGGACTGATGTGGCTGGTGTCTGTGCGCGCGGGTTGCGGTGCTGTGCTGGTGAAGGTGAGGGTGAAGGTGAGGGTGAGAGTGCGACGGCGATGGTGGGTGCGTTTGTGACGGCGGCAGCGTGCACGCGTGATGGCGCATCTGCGGATGCACGATTTAATTATACACCTGAAGCCGCGCGCTGCGGATGACAACCGGAACGACTGACGGTGCGTGCCGCCGCCGCCGCCCCCGCTGCTGCTGCTGCCGCTGCTGCTGCTGCTGCGGTGCAGTCCACCTTCCTCCCAGCCGCACCCGGCCGTCACGCGTGGCGTGCCGTGCGATGTGCGTGTGCACTGGCTTGAAGGGTGGCCGAGATGCGCGTGAGCGTGCCGTGTTGGGCCGACGAACCAGGAGTAGCACCGTTGCGGAACACGTCCCATTGATCTATCGGCGGACTTGCTCTTGGGAGAGCTGCGGCGCGTGTGTGCGCGTGGCGCGGTGATGCGTGCCTGCGTCGCCCCCTCTTTCTTTCCTTCCTTTGGTTGCTGTGCGCGTGTTTGCTTGCTTGCTTGCTTGCTTGTTTTTGTGTTGCCTGGGTGCGCACGGATGCGTAGGTGTGTGTGAACGTGTGTGGACGCTGCGCGGTGGCAGCGGCGTGCATGGTCGGCGGTGTCTCCCTCTCCTCCCTCCCCACCGCTGCTGCTGCTGCCGCTGCTGCACCACCAGAACCACCACCACCACCGCCGCGGCACTACGCCACGCTTTCAAGGTCCCTTGGCGGCAATTATATACTCTCGATGCTGTTTCACAGGATACCCAGCGGGGCAAGATCGCAGATGTGGTGTGTCTGCTTGTTTTTTTTTGTGTGTGCTGCGCTGCGCGGCGAAGGCCAGCGAAAACACAGTCGAAGTGCTATTCTCTCCCATCATTTCGCCTGCACCTGTGCTGTCCGAGAGTCTGTGTGTGTGTTGGTGTGTGTGCAAGCGCGAGTGTGCGCGTGTGTGGTGTGTGTGACCCAGCCAGCTCCGTGGGTGAGGCAGCGGACTCTACTATATCTTCGGTGCCGTACAACCGCCTCAATCGGGCTTGCGAGAGCTGTGTTTCTGTGTTTCTGTTTCTGTGTATCGGTGTGTCCCCACCCCTCCTGCTTGTCTTCTCTCCCCCCGCCCTGCACACGCCCCACCCGGCGACGCCGACGGACGACTGCGCCACGTGATGCGAAAATCGAGGCATTTGTATGAACCCGCAACGGTGATTCGAACTCCGTGTTCTCAAGCTACCTACATTATACACGGGACTGATGTGGCTGGTGTCTGTGCGCGCGGGTGGCGGTGCTGTGCTGGTGAGGGTGAGGGTGAGGGTGAGGGTGCGACGGCGGTGGTGGGTGCGTTTGTGACGGCGGCAGCGTGCACGCGTGATGGCGCATCTGCGGATGCACGATTTAATTATACACCTGAAGCCACGCGCTGCGGATGACAACCGGAACGACTGACGGTGCGTGCCGCCGCCGCCGCCCCCGCTGCCGCTGGTGCTTATGCTGCTGCTGCCTCTGCTGCGGTGCAGTCCACCTTCCTCCCAGCCGCACCCGGCCGCCACGCGTGGCGCGCCGTGCGATGTGCGTGTGCACTGGCTTGAAGGGTGGCCGAGATGCGCGTGAGCGTGCCGTGTTGGGCCGACGAACCAGGAGTAGCACCGTTGCGGAACACGTCCCATTGATCTATCGGCGGACTTGCTCTTGGGAGAGCTGCGGCGCGTGTGTGCGCGTGGCGCGGTGGCGCACGCCTGCGCCGCCCCCTCCTTCTTTCCTTCCTTTGGTTGCTGTGCGCGTGTTTGCTTGCTTGCTTGCTTGCTTGTTGATGTGTTGCCCGGGTGCGCACGGATGTGTAGGTGTGTGTGTGTGTGTGTGTGTGAACGTGTGTGGACGCTGCGCGGTGGCAGCGGCGTGCGTGGTCGGCGGTGTCTCCCTCTCCTCCCTCCCCACCGCTGCTGTTACTGCCGCTGCTGCACCACCAGAACCACCACCACCACCGCCGCGGCACTACGCCACGCTTTCAAGGTCCCTTGGCGGCAATTATATACTCTCGATGCTGTTTCACAGGATACCCAGCGGGGCAAGATCGCAGATGTGTGTGTGTCTGCTTGTGTCTGTTTTTGTGTGTGCTGCGCGGCGCGGCGAAGGCCAGCGAAAACACAGTCGAAGTGCTATTCTCTCCCATCATTTCGCCTGCACCTGTGCTGTCCGAGAGTCTGTGTGTGTTGATGTGCGTGCATGCGCGGGTGTGTGCGCGTGTGTGCGCGTGTGTGGTGTGTGTGTGTGACCCAGCCAGCTCCGTGGGTGAGGCAGCGGACTCTACTATATCTTCGGTGCCGTACAACCGCCTCAATCGGGCTTGCGAGAGCTGTGCGTGTGTGTTTCTGTGTTTCTGTGTGTACCGGTGTGTCCCCACCCCTCCTGCTTGTCTTCTCTCCCCCCGCCCTGCACACGCCCCACCCGGCGCCGCCGACGGACGACTGCGCCACGTGATGCGAAAATCGAGGCATTTGTATGAACCCGCAACGGTGATTCGAACTCCGTGTTCTCAAGCTACCTACATTATACACGGGACTGATGTGGCTGGTGTCTGTGCGCGCGGGTGGCGGTGCTGTGCTGGTGAGGGTGAGGGTGAAGGTGAGAGTGCGGCGGCGATGGTGGGTGCGTTTGTGACGGCGGCAGCGTGCACGCGTGATGGCGCATCTGCGGATGCACGATTTAATTATACACCTGAAGCCGCGCGCTGCGGATGACAACCGGAACGACTGACGGTGCGTGCCGCCGCCCCCGCTGCTGCTGCCGCTGCTGCTGCTGCTGCGGTGCAGTCCACCTTCCTCCCAGCCGCACCCGGCCGCCACGCGTGGCGTGCCGTGCGATGTGCGTGTGCACTGGCTTGAAGGGTGGCCGAGATGCGCGTGAGCGTGCCGTGTTGGGCCGACGAACCAGGAGTAGCACCGTTGCGGAACACGTCCCATTGATCTATCGGCGGACTTGCTCTTGGGAGAGCTGCGGCGCGTGTGTGTGCGCGTGTTTGCTTGCTTGCTTGCTTGTTGTGTTGCCTGGGTGCGCACGGATGTG
This sequence comes from Crithidia sp. LVH-60A, assembly GCA_030078075.1. Classification (NCBI taxonomy): domain Eukaryota; phylum Euglenozoa; class Kinetoplastea; order Trypanosomatida; family Trypanosomatidae; genus Crithidia; species Crithidia sp. LVH-60A. The sequence goes on from CP119651.1 coordinate 240,369, forward strand.
TAGGTGTGTGTGTGTGTGTGTGTGTGAACGTGTGTGGACGCTGCGCGGTGGCAGCGGCGTGCGTGGTCGGTGGTGTCTCCCTCTCCTCCCTCCCCACCGCTGCTGTTACTGCCGCTGCTGCACCACCAGAACCACCACCACCACCGCCGCCGCGGCACTACGCCACGCTTTCAAGGTCCCTTGGCGGCAATTATATACTCTCGATGCTGTTTCACAGGATACCCAGCGGGGCAAGATCGCAGATGTGTGTGTGTCTGCTTGTGTCTGTTTTTGTGTGTGCTGCGCGGCGCGGCGAAGGCCAGCGAAAACACAGTCGAAGTGCTATTCTCTCCCATCATTTCGCCTGCACCTGTGCTGTCCGAGAGTCTGTGTGTGTTGATGTGTGCGTGCATGCGCGGCTGTGTGCGCGTGTGTAACCCAGCCAGCTCCGTGGGTGAGGCAGCGGACTCTACTATATCTTCGGTGCCGTACAACCGCCTCAATCGGGCTTGCGAGAGCTGTGCGTGTGTGTTTCTTTGTTTGTGTGTGTCGGTGTGTCCCCACCCCTCCTCCCTGTCTTCTCTCTCGCCGCCCTGCACACGCCTCACCCGGCGCCGCCGACGGACGACTGCGCCACGTGATGCGAAAATCGAGGCATTTGTATGAACCCGCAACGGTGATTCGAACTCCGTGTTCTCAAGCTACCTACATTATACACGGGACTGATGTGGCTGGTGTCTGTGCGCGCGGGTGGCGGTGCTGTTCTGGTGAGGGTGAGGGTGAAGGTGAGAGTGCGGCGGCGATGGTGGGTGCGTTTGTGACGGCGGCAGCGTGCACGCGTGATGGCGCATCTGCGGATGCACGATTTAATTATACACCTGAAGCCGCGCGCTGCGGATGACAACCGGAACGACTGACGGTGCGTGCCGCCGCCCCCGCTGCTGCTGCCTCTGTTGCGGTGCAGTCCACCTTCCTCCCAGCCGCACCCGGCCGCCACGCGTCGCGTGCCGTGCGATGTGCGTGTGCACTGGCTTGAAGGGTGGCCGAGATGCGCGTGAGCGTGCCGTGTTGGGCCGACGAACCAGGAGTAGCACCGTTGCGGAACACGTCCCATTGATCTATCGGCGGACTTGCTCTTGGGAGAGCTGCGGCGCGTGTGTGTGCGCGTGTTTGCTTGCTTGCTTGTTGATGTGTTGCCTGGGTGCGCACGGATGTGTAGGTGTGTGTGTGTGTGTGTGTGTGAACGTGTGTGGACGCTGCGCGGTGGCAGCGGCGTGCGTGGTCGGCGGTGTCTCCCTCTCCTCCCTCCCCACCGCTGCTGTTACTGCCGCTGCTGCACCACCAGAACCACCACCACCACCGCCGCGGCACTACGCCACGCTTTCAAGGTCCCTTGGCGGCAATTATATACTCTCGATGCTGTTTCACAGGATACCCAGCGGGGCAAGATCGCAGATGTGTGTGTGTCTGCTTGTGTGTGTTTGTGTGTGTGCTGCGCGGCGCGGCGAAGGCCAGCGAAAACACAGTCGAAGTGCTATTCTCTCCCATCATTTCGCCTGCACCTGTGCTGTCCGAGAGTCTGTGTGTGTTGATGTGCGTGCATGCGCGGGTGTGTGCGCGTGTGTGCGCGTGTGTGGTGTGTGTGTGACCCAGCCAGCTCCGTGGGTGAGGCAGCGGACTCTACTATATCTTCGGTGCCGTACAACCGCCTCAATCGGGCTTGCGAGAGCTGTGCGTGTGTGTTTCTGTGTTTCTGTGTGTACCGGTGTGTCCCCACCCCTCCTGCTTGTCTTCTCTCCCCCCGCCCTGCACACGCCCCACCCGGCGCCGCCGACGGACGACTGCGCCACGTGATGCGAAAATCGAGGCATTTGTATGAACCCGCAACGGTGATTCGAACTCCGTGTTCTCAAGCTACCTACATTATACACGGGACTGATGTGGCTGGTGTCTGTGCGCGCGGGTGGCGGTGCTGTGCTGGTGAGGGTGAGGGTGAAGGTGAGAGTGCGGCGGCGATGGTGGGTGCGTTTGTGACGGCGGCAGCGTGCACGCGTGATGGCGCATCTGCGGATGCACGATTTAATTATACACCTGAAGCCGCGCGCTGCGGATGACAACCGGAACGACTGACGGTGCGTGCCGCCGCCCCCGCTGCTGCTGCCGCTGCTGCTGCTGCTGCGGTGCAGTCCACCTTCCTCCCAGCCGCACCCGGCCGCCACGCGTGGCGCGCCGTGCGATGTGCGTGTGCACTGGCTTGAAGGGTGGCCGAGATGCGCGTGAGCGTGCCGTGTTGGGCCGACGAACCAGGAGTAGCACCGTTGCGGAACACGTCCCATTGATCTATCGGCGGACTTGCTCTTGGGAGAGCTGCGGCGCGTGTGTGTGCGCGTGTTTGCTTGCTTGCTTGCTTGTTGTGTTGCCTGGGTGCGCACGGATGTGTAGGTGTGTGTGTGTGTGTGTGTGTGAACGTGTGTGGACGCTGCGCGGTGGCAGCGGCGTGCGTGGTCGGCGGTGTCTCCCTCTCCTCCCTCCCCACCGCTGCTGTTACTGCCGCTGCTGCACCACCAGAACCGCCACCACCACCACCGCCGCGGCACTACGCCACGCTTTCAAGGTCCCTTGGCGGCAATTATATACTCTCGATGCTGTTTCACAGGATACCCAGCGGGGCAAGATCGCAGATGTGTGTGTGTCTGCTTGTGTGTGTTTGTGTGTGTGCTGCGCGGCGCGGCGAAGGCCAGCGAAAACACAGTCGAAGTGCTATTCTCTCCCATCATTTCGCCTGCACCTGTGCTGTCCGAGAGTCTGTGTGTGTTGATGTGTGCGTGCATGCGCGGGTGTGCGCGTGTGCGTGGTGTGTGTGACCCAGCCAGCTCCGTGGGTGAGGCAGCGGACTCTACTATATCTTCGGTGCCGTACAACCGCCTCAATCGGGCTTGCGAGAGCTGTGCGTGTGTGTTTCTGTGTTTCTGTGTGTCGGTGTGTCCCCACCCCTCCTCCTTGTCTTCTCTCCCCCCGCCCTGCACACGCCCCACCCGGCGCCGCCGACGGACGACTGCGCCACGTGATGCGAAAATCGAGGCATTTGTATGAACCCGCAACGGTGATTCGAACTCCGTGTTCTCAAGCTACCTACATTATACACGGGACTGATGTGGCTGGTGTCTGTGCGCGCGGGTGGCTGTGCTGGTGAAGGTGAATCCAAAGGTGAAGGTGAGGGTGCGACGGCGATGACGGTGGTGGGTGTGTTTGTGACGGCGGCAGCGTGCACGCGTGATGGCGCATCTGCGGATGCACGATTTAATTATACACCTGAAGCCGCGCGCTGCGGATGACAACCGGAACGACTGACGGTGCGTGCCGCCGCCCCCGCTGCTGCTGCCTCTGTTGCGGTGCAGTCCACCTTCCTCCCAGCCGCACCCGGCCGCCACGCGTGGCGTGCCGTGCGATGTGCGTGTGCACTGGCTTGAAGGGTGGCCGAGATGCGCGTGAGCGTGCCGTGTTGGGCCGACGAACCAGGAGTAGCACCGTTGCGGAACACGTCCCATTGATCTATCGGCGGACTTGCTCTTGGGAGAGCTGCGGCGCGTGTGTGCGCGTGGCGCGGTGGCGCACGCCTGCGTCGCCCCCTCTTTCTTTCCTTCCTTTGGTTGCTGTGTGCGTGTTTGCTTGCTTGCTTGTTGCTGTGTTGCCTGGGTGCGCACGGATGCGTAGGTGTGTGTGTGTGTGTGAACGTGTGTGGACGCTGCGCGGTGGCAGCGGCGTGCGTGGTCGGCGGTGTCTCCCTCTCGTCCCTGCCCACCGCTGCTGCTGCTGCCGCTGCTGCACCACCACCAGAACCACCACCACCACCGCCGCCGCGGCACTACGCCACGCTTTCAAGGTCCCTTGGCGGCAATTATATACTCTCGATGCTGTTTCACAGGATACCCAGCGGGGCAAGATCGCAGATGTGTGTGTGTCTGCTTGTGTGTGCTTGTGTGTGTGTGTGTGCTGCGCGGCGCGGCGAAGGCCAGCGAAAACACAGTCGAAGTGCTATTCTCTCCCATCATTTCGCCTGCACCTGTGCTGTCCGAGAGTCTGTGTGTGTGTGTTGATGTGTGTGTGCATGCGCGGCTGTGTGCGCGTGTGTGACCCAGCCAGCTCCGTGGGTGAGGCAGCGGACTCTACTATATCTTCGGTGCCGTACAACCGCCTCAATCGGGCTTGCGAGAGCTGTGCGTGTGTGTTTCTTTGTTTGTGTGTGTCGGTGTGTCCCCACCCCTCCTCCCTGTCTTCTCTCTCGCCGCCCTGCACACGCCTCACCCGGCGACGCCGACGGACGACTGCGCCACGTGATGCGAAAATCGAGGCATTTGTATGAACCCGCAACGGTGATTCGAACTCCGTGTTCTCAAGCTACCTACATTATACACGGGACTGATGTGGCTGGTGTCTGTGCGCGCGGGTGGCGGTGCTGTGTTGGGGAGGGTGAATGTGAAGGTGAAGCTGAGGGTGCGACGGCGATGGTGGGTGTGTTTGTGACGGCGGCAGCGTGCACGCGTGATGGCGCATCTGCGGATGCACGATTTAATTATACACCTGAAGCCGCGCGCTGCGGATGACAACCGGAACGACTGACGGTGCGTGCCGCCGCCGCCGCCGCTGCTGCTGCTGCTGCGGTGCAGTCCACCTTCCTCCCAGCCGCACCCGGCCGCCACGCGTGGCGTGCCGTGCGATGTGCGTGTGCACTGGCTTGAAGGGTGGCCGAGATGCGCGTGAGCGTGCCGTGTTGGGCCGACGAACCAGGAGTAGCACCGTTGCGGAACACGTCCCATTGATCTATCGGCGGACTTGCTCTTGGGAGAGCTGCGGCGCGTGTGTGCGCGTGGCGCGGTGGCGCACGCCTGCGTCGCCCCCTCCTTCTTTCCTTCCTTTGGTTGCTGTGCGCGTGTTTGCTTGCTTGCTTGCTTGCTTGTTGTTGTGTTGCCTGGGTGCGCACGGATGCGTAGGTGTGTGTGTGTGTGTGAACGTGTGTGGACGCTGCGCGGTGGCAGCGGCGTGCGTGGTCGGCGGTGTCTCCCTCTCCTCCCTCCCCACCGCTGCTGTTACTGCCGCTGCTGCACCACCAGCAGAACCACCACCACCGCCACCGCCGCGGCACTACGCCACGCTTTCAAGGTCCCTTGGCGGCAATTATATACTCTCGATGCTGTTTCACAGGATACCCAGCGGGGCAAGATCGCAGATGTGTGTGTGTCTGCTTGTGTGTGCTTGTGTGTGTGTGTGTGCTGCGCGGCGCGGCGAAGGCCAGCGAAAACACAGTCGAAGTGCTATTCTCTCCCATCATTTCGCCTGCACCTGTGCTGTCCGAGAGTCTGTGTGTGTGTGTTGATGTGTGTGTGCATGCGCGGCTGTGTGCGCGTGTGTGACCCAGCCAGCTCCGTGGGTGAGGCAGCGGACTCTACTATATCTTCGGTGCCGTACAACCGCCTCAATCGGGCTTGCGAGAGCTGTGCGTGTGTGTTTCTTTGTTTGTGTGTGTCGGTGTGTCCCCACCCCTCCTCCCTGTCTTCTCTCTCGCCGCCCTGCACACGCCTCACCCGGCGACGCCGACGGACGACTGCGCCACGTGATGCGAAAATCGAGGCATTTGTATGAACCCGCAACGGTGATTCGAACTCCGTGTTCTCAAGCTACCTACATTATACACGGGACTGATGTGGCTGGTGTCTGTGCGCGCGGGTGGCGGTGCTGTGAAGGTGACGTTGATGAAAGTAATGTTAATATTTTGTTAATGTGAGCTTTTAACTAACAGTATAAGCTTAAATTAACGTTATTGATGACTGATTTCGATTTGAAAGCTTTGATTGTTTTGGAGACTTCCTTAAAATTGCAGGTGAAAAAAAAATGCTCACTGGAGCTGATTCGTGCCGTGCGATGTGCGTGCCTTGCTGCCTCGTTTTTAAAAATTTTTATCTTCTTCTCATTTCTCTCTCTTGCTCTTCCATCTCTCTGCTACTTAATTTCCTTTTACTCAACCACTATTTCACAGCGTAAAGGAGGGGTGAATGAGCAATTAGGATATTATTTTGTTTGGTCTGCTCAGTTTGTTGTTATGAGGTTGGCGAAACAGCATTAGCATAGTCGCAGATGTCGTGCTTTCGACGCTCCCCCGCCGTATTTAGTAATGGTGAGCGCTGGCAGAAAAGATAAAAAAAGGTGTAGACGAGCACAACGTGCCTGTCCAAGATCGCCGTCCTTTCTGCTAGTGCGTTTTGAAGCCTGTCGATGCGGTGAGCGGGGAGAGTTGTGGCGCGGCGCTTGGTGTCTGTCGGCTTACTCAATTGTTGGAGATTATTGGTTCATGAGAGGGAAGAATAATAATAATTAAAAACACGAGCGGTTTGGTTGCAAGCATCCTTATTGCTTGCGCAATGCTGTAAGGTGGTGTGCTGACTGCCGAAGGTATCTCTGCTATTAATTTGATTACTATTTGGGTGATTGTGCACGTAGTGCTGGTGTTCCGCAGCGTCACCGTGAAGGTTGAAAAAAATCTCAAATTGTCAATTTAAAGACCTTTTTCTCACTTTTTTTTCTGGGTTATTGTTGGTAGGAAGCAGCGGGGAAACAACAACAACAAAATGCGTTTCATCTCCTCTTAGTCACGATGGAGGAAACTTTCGTGGAAAATAGAATGCTTTGTGAGAGTTGCTCGCTTCTCTTCGATTCTTTCACGTTGCAGCGTGCATGAGACAATGATGCTGCTGTCATTCTTCATCCCATCTCATCTTTCACACTCTCTCTTCCTCTCTTGTATCTCTCTCAGCAGCGCGCGGCCCAAGGCGATAAATTACTCACAAGCACATTATTACAGGATTGGTGATTTCTTTACTCTCCCTTCTTCACGTACTAACGGGGAAAAGATACACTTGCACACGCACACACGTACTTGCTTGCACACAGACACCAACACGCATAGAGACGCTACAGACTTGCGCACATAGATAGACAACCAGCTCACGGCGTGTGTGCTCGACACATCCTCTACTTCCCCTACTGCCCTTATTTCCTTTCTTTCGCTCCTTTCTTCCGCAGCGCTTTCGTGATACCCTTTTTTTTTTCACTGACCAAGACGTTAGCACAGAGAGCCACTCGCTACGGTACCATCGCTCTTGAGCTTGTCTGTATCTCTCTCAACAATTGACATCCAACAGAATTTTTCGATTTTCCTTTTTTTTCACTCGTAGAAACCGCTCTGCAAAGGATGCCGCCACGCAATGGTAAAGCGGCGGCTCGTCGTCGCACTGGTGGTCAAGCTGCCACGTCCAATCCCCAAGCAATAAAGAAGGAGCAGCACAGTCAGGAGACGGAGCAGGACGACGCACCGCAGCACCGAAGCAGTGACGAAATGCCAACATCGGAGGCAGCTGCGGCGGCAACAGCACCGGTAAAGGCGGAGAAGGTAAGCGAGGTGCAGAGAGCGCCAACCCCGTCGCTGTCTTCATCTTCGGAGGCAGAGTCCTTCTCGAACGACGTTTCCGATGCCGGGGAGGGTAACAGCGAGGCAGACGAAGAGCACAACAACGAAGATAGAAGCAGCAAAAACAGCAGCACAGGAGGCGTTGACGCGTCTGCCGCCTCTACGGCACACCGCGGCAGCGACGCCGCCTCCCCTCGTGTGAGTGGCACCGACTTGGAGCTCATTGAAGCGATTCCGTTCACCGCGTCGCAGTTGGGCTTCATCGGTGGTCACCCGCTACCAGCGAGCCATCAACCAAACCAAAATGGTTCTGCTGCTGCTCTTAATGGCAATGGCTCGAGGGATTTCCTCTCCTTTACCCCGCAGACACGTCTGGTGATTCGCGACATCGACGTGGAGAACTTCAAGTCTTACTTTGGCCAACACCGCATCGGCCCTTTTCACAAAACCTTCACGGCGGTGATCGGGCCGAACGGGTCCGGCAAGTCGAACGTGATTGACTCCATGCTCTTCGTCTTTGGCCGTAATGCGAAGAAGTTGCGGCTGGACAAGCTTGCCGAGGTGATTCACAGCTCTGCGGCTCATCCAAACCTCTCCTACGCCTCCGTCACCGTCAACTTTGTGCGGGTGACGGAGACGGCAGCGGAGGAGAAGGATCCAGACCAGCGGCAGGAGGTGCCAGACAGTGCGCTGCGCATTAAGCGAGAGGTGTACCGGAGTGGCGTCTCGCAGTACTACATCGACGGCACTCGCAGCTCGCAGAAGGAGGTGATGGAGTGCTTAATTGCCCAAGGCGTCGACCTCGAGCACAACCGCTTTCTCATTCTGCAAGGTGAGGTGGAGCAGATTGCGCTGATGAAGCCCAAGGCGGAGAAGGAGGGCGAAGAGGGCCTGCTGGAGTATCTGGATGATTTGATCGGCACGAACGAGTACGTGCAGCGCATCACGGACATGACCTCGACAGCAGAGGCAGCGCAGCTGGCCCGTCTCGAGGCGCTGGACAAGGAGCGGAAGCTCAAGGCGGAGCGGGAGGCCCTTGACGACGCCAAGAACTCGACTCTCTCCTTCGTCACCAAGGACAACCAGTTGCAGAAGACGCTCATCGTGATGTGTCAGCTGCGGATGCGCGGGATTGAAGGCCGACTCGAGGAGCCGCGGCGGCTGCTGACGGAGATCGACGAGCGCATCGCTGCGATGGAGGCAGAGGTGGTGCAGCGACGCGACGAGAAGGCCAGGGCGGAAGAAACGGCTGTGACCACCAAGAAGGCGGTGGCCGAGGCGCAGCGCAGTCGTGACGGTGTGCGCACCCGCAAGCAGGCCGCCGAGGCGCAGCTCGAACAGGTGAAGTCTGGCGCGGACCAAGAGGAAAAGGCACGCAAGAAGGTGCAGGACCAGCTGCGGAAGGCGAAGGAGGAGCTGCAGCGCGCACTGCTGCACCAGCAAGACGCCGAGCGAGAAGCCGCGATTCATCAGCAGAACCACGATGAGGCGACGGAGTCAGCGACGAAGCTGCAGGCCGAGTACGACGCCATGTCGGAGCGCCTGCTGCCGCTGCTGCGACCGCTGCGGCAGGAGCTGGAGGAGAAGAAGCAGCGCTTCGCCCCGTACGAGCGCGCGGTGACCGAGGCGACGGAGCAGCTGCGCACCGCGCAGAGCCGATTGAGCGGCCCTGCGGAGACGGCGGAGCGCAAGGAGCTGCAAATCGCAGAGGCAGCGGCGTCGATCGCACGAGGAGAGGCACGCGTGGCGGAGCTGGAGCGCGTCCTGCGTGAGGCCGACCGCCGCGACACCCAGGAAGAGGTGCTCCGCCTGCAGGACCAGATTGGGGAGAGTGCGCAGCGCAAGTATGCCATTAACAACGCCATTCAGGAGCTCAAGAACAGCTACCGCGACGGCGAGGCGGATGACAGGGCCATGGAGTTTTTGTTGGCCCAGCGCTCTCTCAAGGGGTACTACGGCACGCTGCGGCAGCTGGGGCGTATAGACGACACCTATGACGTCGCAGCTGGTGTGGCGAGCAACGCCTGGGGCTTCCACGTCGTCGAGGACCGCGCCACCGCCACCGCCGCGCTCGAGCTGCTGAAGCAGAATAACATTGGCCGCGCCACGATGATGGTCGTGAGCGAGGTGGAGCGGGAGATGGCAGCGCGGATGGCGGCACCTTTTGCCAATCCCAACGCAAAGGCGCGTCGTCTTTTTGATCTTATTCAGCCGACCAATGCAAAGTTCCGCTCCGTTTTTTACCAGGCGGTGCGGGACACCTTAGTAGTGCAGACGCTCTCTGAGGCACGTGAGACCGCCTTCGGTGGCGGGAATGGCAACGGCCCGCGTCATCGCGTCGTGACGGTAAAGGGAGAACTCGTGGAACCGTCCGGCGCGATCACTGGCGGCGGTGCCGCCCCGCGCGGAGCCAAGCTGAAGGCCGCGCGCTCGCCACAGGACAAGCAAGCCATCAAAGAAGACCTGCAGCGCCTCCAGCAGGACCTGGTCCACGCCGCCGAGGAAGAGCGGGCCCTGAATGTTCGCCTTCACCAGCTGCACGAGCAGGAATCGCAGGTGTCGCCTGATATGCTGCGCAAGGCACGACATGAGCTGAACGGCCTCGTCGCGAAGCTCGACGGTGAGACGGCGCGAGTGGCGGCACTCAGGACAGAGTTAGCGCAGGCTAAAGAAGACTACGCCGCGAAGCGCGGCTCCTACGAAGCTGCCGTTGGCGAGTGTGAAGCGGCGCTCGAGGCAGCTGTGGCCTCCCGCACCGCGCATCACGCCGATGTTGCCGCGCTGGAGAAGGCGGTGGATGACGCCGGTGGTGCGCAGTTTCGTGACGTGAATGCCGCCTTGACGCGTCAGCAGGAGCGTGTAGAGGCGGAGGAAGGCAGCTTGCGTGCGTGTCGGCGTCTTGCCCAGAAGCACCGCGCCACGCAGGAGCGCAAGCGCAGCGACATCACCGACTATGAAGCGCAGCTCGCCAAAGTAGAAGCAGAGATGCAGGACAACGTGAAGGAGAAGGTGCAGGAGTGTATTGCGGCGCTCGAGGTGTTAGTGCGTGAGTTGAATGGGGCGGAGGCGCAGCTTGCAACGGCGCAGTCCGCCGCCGAAGACGCACGCGCCGCCGTCCCCGTCATCAACGGCGCTGCCCTCACCGCGCAGAAGAAGTTGGACGACGAGCAGCGCTACCGACAGACCGAGGCCGCGAAGATTGCCGACGCGCTGCAGGAGCTCTCGAAGTTCCAGCAGAAGATCGAGGGGTGTGAGGAGAAGATTCGCGAGAATGCGGAGCTGTACGGCGTGGAGACGCTGCAGCTCGGCGGTGAGGCAGAGGCGGAGGCCGAGGACGATGACGATGGTGCATCCCAGTCCAGTGACGACGACCATGACGATGACGACGACGACGCAGTGGCGGAGGAGGGTGACAAGGCTGAGGGAGGCGCCGGCGGCACACGCAAGCGGCGTCGACGAGCGAGCCGTCACAGTCACGCCAGCACAGCCGACTCGGAAGAGCGCGGGAGTCATCCTGCTAACGTTGACGATGTCAAGGGGGAAGAAGAGGAGAGCGGAGAGGGGAGGTCTGAGCGTGGCTCACGGCACTCGAATACAACACGTCGCGCCAAGCGTCCGCACGTCGACCTCCGTGCGATGCACTTCCGCCTCTCTCCGGCAGAACTGGACGGCTGCGATTATGACCGCTCTGTCCATCTCGCCAAGGCGCTGAGCGAGGAAACGCGGCGTCTGCATGGCGAGATCGACTTCCGCGCTGTTGCGCTATGGCGGGAGAGGGACGTTGCGCACCGGCAGGCCAAGGCGTACTACGAGGCGAAGAAGACGCTGTCCGACGCCGCCGAGCAGGAGCTGATGTCGCTCAAAGAGGCACGCAAGGCCGCGTTCACTGAAGTCTTTGAGAACATCCGCATGCGCCTGAAGGAGGTGTATCAGCTGCTCACCCAAGGCGGCGATGCGGACATGGAGCTGGTGGACGTGAACGATCCGTTCGAGGGCATCAACTTTGTGGTTCGCCCACCGAAGAAGTCGTGGAAGCAGATCTCGAACCTGTCGGGAGGGGAGAAGACGCTGTCCAGCCTCGCGCTCATCTTCTCCCTGCACTACATTAAACCGACTCCGATCTATGTGATGGACGAGATCGACGCGGCGCTTGATTTCCGCAACGTGTCCATCGTCGCCAACTACGTTCTGCGGCAGGCCCGCGGCGCGCAGTTCATCATCATCTCGCTGCGCAACAACATGTTCGAAGAGGCTCATCAGCTGGTGGGGGTGTGCAAGGTGAACGACACGACGTCGACGCTCGTGCTTGTCCCTCGCGCCTTTCGTCGCCTGATTGCCTCGCAGCTCGCCGAGGAGGCCGCGGAGCAGCGACGGGTGCGGAGTGAACACCGCCGCCGCAGTCGCCGACTGGAAGGCGATGGCACACCTCTGACAGACGCGAGACGCGTGCAGACAGAGGCAGAAAGAGCAGTGGGGGAAGACCGCATTTGTAGTAGTGCACGCTCTTCTGCCTTGTATCAGCCGCGCACCCCGTCCAGCGGTGCGCGTCCCACCGTCGGCGACGCCTCGCCGCTGACGCCGCAGTCGACGTTGCGGGGGCGGCCATCAAGCGAGTCCGATGGCACGCGGGGCTCGCGCAAGAGTGTGCGCTTCCAAACTCCTGGTAGTGACTCGGCAGTGGCGGAGGAGAGGCTGTGAAGCTGCTGGCTCTGGACACCCGCTGTTCTTTTTCTTGTTTGCCGTTTGCTGTTGAATTCGTTTCTCACGTGACGGCTGCGAGAGTGATAGAAGACGAGGGCCTTTTTTAGGCTTCTTTAGCGCACCGATGAACGGATCGGAGTGTCGTGCGTGTGCCCAAAGAAATAATTTGGAGTCTATGTTGCTTTTATTCGATTTTCGTCTTTATAGATTTGCGATAGAAAGAGAGAGAGACACAAGCGGCGATATTAATTTACTCTCATTGTGTGCAATTCTCTTTGTGTGTGGTTCTTGATGGCCTTTTCATTTCTTTAGTTTTTTTTAAAAGAGTCTGAAAGGAATATCGACGCTGGAAGGGCAATTGAGGGCGGCCACACGGGCCACGAAGGGGAGGAGAAGACGTTGCGTCGCCTTCCCATGGCAACAGACGGACACAATGTCAGAAAAGCAGTTATCGCTTTTTTAAAACAGTCAAAGCTTGTTTCTTTCCGCAATTTGCGTTTCGTCATCTCAATGAGTTCTGCTTTCGTGTTTGTCAATGTTGAAATCCTTTACGTTCCCGATGTATTGTCACTACATTTTTCTTTTCCCTCTTTGATCCCGCTGCACCGCCGCACCTGACGGAAAAAAAAACACACAAACAAACACACGCACAGAACTAGGAAAGTGGAATCCAGAAGCTGCTAGAGCACGAGAGGGAGAATATGGCGTTGCGTATCTCTTGCCGTCCGGCAGCAGTTGCTGTGCTGCTGCTCTGCTGCCTGCTGTGCAGCTGCGCTTACCCGGTAAGCGCCAAGGACTGTGCCACGCGTGCTGCCGGTGCGATGATGGCCTGGAAGCATGAGCAGGGCAGCTTTCAGTGCGTCAACTGCCTCGGTGCGCAGGCAGAGGCTGTCCAGTCTGGCACCGTACGTCGTCGGTGGCATGAGTACGATCGCGAGCGACACCTTGTGAACAGCTTCGTGGAGGAGATGCGCGACGGCACGCAGATTGTACTGCGCGACGAGGGCCGCGAGATATCGATTCTGCTCCGCACAGATCTGTGTGGCATTCGCACCGCTGGTGAGCAAAACTTCCGGCAGTTGTACGGCGGTACCTTCATGGCAGTCGTGGACTGCACGTAGGAAGAAGGGAAGGAACAAATTTGAGTTGCGTTGAGTTGGTTTGCGTTGCATCTGTCTTTCTCTCAGTGCGCGCTTTGGGTAATGTACATGTACGCATGGCTTTGTCTTTTCTTTCCTATATTGTACCTGCTCCGTAGTGGCGATGACTGTGCTCCTTCTCCCTGCGGCTGTGTGCTATCTTAAATATTTACAAGAATAGGAAGAAAAAAAATTTGGCGAATGTCCGCTTTTCGCTATTGGCCCAACAACTTTTTGTGTGGCTGCTTTTACAGGCGGAATGGTGCTGCTCGGTGCTATCTTTGGCAGCACAATCACGAAGCTGGAGTGCGGTTGCGCTCGTACTTCACTGCCGTCGCGTCGTCCTCGTCAAGCACGTTTTTTATTCTCTCTGCCTCTCTCTCTTACTTTAAAACCTTTTGCTTTACTTGGTAGCCATTCTCTTTTCTTGTGCGACGTCGGCCCATCAAGGTCAGCGTCCGCGACACCCACCCGCGCCTCTTCCTTGTCGCAGAAGCTAGTCGTACGCGCAGGCAACAGCCGTCGTCATCATGCGCTGCGTGCGCGTCCTCCTACACGGCAAGCTGCGCTACCCCGTCGGCACCGGTCAACTGACCCTCGGCACCGAGCTGCTGCCTCTCCTGCCCTCCAACGACATCTTCTACGACCCACCGAAGTTGCGCTACCGCCTCGACCAGGATGGCTACCTCTACTTCAAGAACTCGGTACCGCGCGAGGTGGTGAGCGCGGGACTCGACGACCTGGCCAACCAAATGCGCGACTGTGGGTGGACGCTGGACGCCGATCGCGCAAAGCAAGCCGCGCTGAACGGCTTCGCCATGGGTGTGCCCTATCCATCTACCGGCGGAGAGTTGCCGCCACCCATCATCCAGTACACCGACACGATCCGCAACGCGGTGAGTGGGACAAGCGTCATGGCTACCGTGCGTCAAGTCTTCGGCGGGGCGGTGACGCCGGCCACGCTGCAGACGCTCCACTTAGGTGCACCAGGCGAGTCCTTTGGCTTCCGCATGCCGAGTGTGACGATGAACCGCGGCACGAAGCTGGCGCTCGTCGCGCTTGTCCCGCTGCACGACACCCCGCTGCACATGGGTACGCCGCTGGTGGTGCGGAGCAGCAACAGCCACGACACCTACGCGCCGCTGCGCAAGACGTACGGGCAGTGGGAGGTGGAGGGCGACGGAATCGCTGGGGATGGGTGCTACACGGACGACCCGGCTGAGTTATCCCCTGTAGGGAAGGTGGCGGGCCGCGACGAGGTCACCGGAGCCTCCATTATTGTTGACGTGAACCCCTTCGCGTCCTCTGCCTTTGAAGCTGGTGACCTGCTGCTGACCACTGTCTACACGATGCAATCCTTCTTGACAAACCAAACCAGCTGCTGGCGCTTAATGGCGGAAGCGGTGTGGTGCATGGAGGGGGATGATGTGGGCCTCGACCCGCGCTACATGGGGCCACAGGCCGCCGGGTTGGCGGAGTGGATGGAGCATCGCGAAGACGTGACGCGGTACCCGAAGACGCTGCAGCAGGCGAAACGGGAGTGGGGGCTGCTGAAGGACTTCTCGAAGGTGGACGGCATGACGCCATCGCCCTCACAGCCGGGTGCGTAGGTGTTGTCGGGTGTTGCGCTTTTTGGAGAAGAGAAAGTCACAGAATATTGCCTTCGTGCCCCTTACTCACTCACTTTTTTTATTGTTTTGTTTGCGTGCATGCTTCCCCCATCCTCTATTCCATTCTTTCTTCTGTTCGGTTTTTGAAGTTCATTGTGCGAGTGTTTGTGTTGTGCGTGTCTGCTGCTGAGGCACGCAACTTGTGAAGGAAGGAGTTGGGTGAACATGAAAACTTGCATCTCGTGTAAACTAAGAATCAAATCTGCTTTTAAGAGAAGAGTAAAAAGAAAGATGAGAAGATAAAGGAGGGTAGCTTGCTAGTTCTGCTTCCTTGTAGTGTCGGAAAGCGCGACGTGAATGCGTTCTTAAATAATCAAACAAGAGAGAGAGACTACCCTCTATATGATGTGCTTGTGTGTGTGTATGAGTGTTCTTGTGTCCCTTTTCAAATATCTCTCTTTTTTTTTCTTCCTGTGTGTGTTTGTGCTTCCCTCCCACAGCAACAAATACAACTTCTTAATTTGGTGCGTGTCAGGCAGCTCTCTGCGTCTGTGTAGGTGTTTATGTGAAGCGTGGCGCCGCACTTCACCTGCACTCCGCCTCTGTTCGAATACACCTTAGTGCACGCCCTTCTCTCCTCCGCCTGCTTTCTCTTCTTGTATCTCTAAACTGTTTCTTTCTTACTTCGATACCTTGGTGCTCACAGTGAACAAGGAAAAAAATGCTGCGTCGTGGCACTCCTGCTGCGCCGCTGCAGCTCAGCCTCCTCACCGCCACTGCTGCCACTCCCCTCAGCACACCGCACCGCACCTTCTTCGACAAGCTGAAGAAGCAGCTGGGAGCCGCGACAGGCAACAGTAGTAGCAGCAGCACCAACAACAGCAATGCGAGCGGTAGCAGCAGTACGTCTCCCGGTGACTCAAGTGCCTCTCAAGGAATGCCCGGCTTTCCACCTGGTCTCAACGCACAGCAGCTGCAAACCATGCAGCAGCTCTTCGCCAGCCAGCCAAAAGAGAAGCAGGAGCAGCTGATGAAGCAGGCCATGGAGATGCAGAAGATGATGGGAAAAATTCCAGGCTTTGGTAAGTTTGCCCAAAAGAACGCCGCGATGATGGAGCAAATGCTAAAAATGCAAGGCGGCGGTGATGCCGCGGCGGCACCACCACCGACTGGGGGAGCAGGTGGAACGAGTTCGGCATCCTCTTCCTCACCACCACAGGTACCACAGCGCCGGGACTTGTTCAGCGGCGCTGCAGCTGGCAACGCAGGGTCGTCCGCTGCGTCGCGCACACCATCTGGCCCCTCGCTCGACGACCTCCGCAAGGTGAACCTCGGCCCCGAGATCGAGGCCCTCTTCCAGGAGCTGCGTACGATCCGCAACCGCAAGAATGAGTACCGTGACAAGTACCACGCCGCGCAGTCGGCGCTCGATGCGCTGCGCAAGGAGCACAACGATCTTGTCGCACGCGAGGCCAGTGTGCGGGGTAAGTTAGCCAAGGCCGAACAGGACGTGATGCTGCTCACGTCGGAGAACATGGAGCTGCGAGAGAGCAGCAAGACGGTGAAGCAGGTCACCCAAGCCAACCGCCGCTTGAAGAGTGAGGTGGAGCAGCTGAAGGCGGCGACGCAGGCGAGTGCGGCACCGGGTACGGCGTCCTACACGGCGTTGCAGCAGCAGCATCAAGCTGCAGAGGATGCAATGCGCTCGTTGCAGCGGAAGGTGGACCGCATGCGGCGCCGGGACCCCTTGCTGCAATTCTCACTGGCTTGCAGTGACGTCGCACGACTCTGTGCTCCTGTGCGCGCTGAAGACGGGGCAAATGCTGCTGCTGTATCGGCGGCAGCAACGGGTAGTGCTGCTGTAGGTAGTGGGGTGGATGTGGTCAGCGAGGCTGCGCAGGAGGCGGCTGATCGTGCCTTCGCTGCGCTGGAAAGCGCGTACCGGACACGGCAGCAGGCGGCGTGGGAGGCCGCGGCGCACGACGACGGGGCGGCTGCGAAGGCGTACGTGGCGGTGGTGCGGCGCTACGTGATGACGCGTGTGCCGCACTCGAATTACGACGCCGTGGTGTCCTACACGGGCAATTTGGCTGCCGTGCGCGCTGCGTTTGGGGAGTTGGGTTTCAACGTGGAGGAGGTGCCAGGCGAGAGCGCGCGCGTGCATGTCGTCGCTGCTGCCGATGCGGCGCCGTTCGCGGAGGCGCCAGGGCCGTTCGGGTACGCGGTTGCGTGGAGGCTCGCCGCGTCTGCGTCTGCACCGGCTGACGGTTTCACCGTGACCGGTGCCCACCCCTTCGTGTCTGCCACGCTTGTTGACAACTCAAAGCGCAGCACCGTGCAGTACGAGACGGCGCGGGCGAGCGGTCCGGGTGGGCAGGCGACCAACGTCACCGAGACGCAGGTGTACGCCAAGCTGAGCATCGACGGCGTCTTCGCCGTCACCGCGGAAGCGCAGGACTCGCGGAGTGCCTTGAGCAACAAGGAGGCTGCCTTGGCGAAGCTCCGGCAGCAACGCCGGCAGCACCTCAATGACATGCTGGCGAAGCAGGAGAGGGCGGAGTCGGTGCAGGCGCAGCTGGTGTCGGCGATGGCGCAGCAGCGAGGCTTCGTGGTGGAGGAGAAGGCGGCGACGGTGGTGGCGGAGGCGGCAGCTGCCAAGGTGATCGCGGCGGGCGATGCGGCGTTGGTGGCGATGTTGACAGAGGTGAGCCGCTCGGCTGCAGCCGCGGCAGCAGAGGCGTAAAGATAGGAATAGACAAGCAACATCTGCGCCGGTGTTCGTTCAATTGTTTTTTCTTCGCCGACTGAAGGAATTTTTTTCCCGTTTTCTTTTTTCCAAACGCTGTTTACATCCACACACATATTTCCTTGAAAAGAAGTATTTTTCCTCAAAACGCAAACGGGACTCGCTGGCGCTTGGGTGGCTTCACGGGTGTAATGCTGTGACGTGCCGCAGCAGCTGGAGCTGCTTCAAGCCCTACCTTGCAGGCGGCAGTGGAGTAGAAGGAAACAAACAAACGGATATAAAGTGTAGAAGATGGAAGTGCTTCATGTGCGGCGGAGCGTTGGGAGAGCATGCAGTTTACAAGATGCAATGACTGCTATGTGCTGTCGCGTAGAGCTCGCACGTCCTTGCATCGCATCTCCTTCAACTGCGACTGTTCTACCTGAACTCTCTTACTCTTTGCGTTTCGGCCTCCCTGCTTACTTTGTTTTTGTGTGTTACTGTTGTTGGTGTTGTTCTTCATACGCGTGCACTCGATGCTGCATCACTGCCACCGCTCACCGTCTGCCAACGCAACAAACAAACAAAACAAAATAGAGAAAAAAGAAGTAGTGCCTTCAATTTTACCTCAGCAACTCAAACCGCCACGGAGATTTTCACGCCTTTCTCCGCTCCAGCTTCTTCTTCTCCTCTTTCGCTTCTTCTCCCCTCGTAGTTGCGGATCACGTCAGTCTGTCCTGCACGTAAGGAGGAACACAGGCGCGTAATTTTAACAGTGCGTGTGTATAACGCCGAAGCGTAAGGAGGAAAAATAAGAAAAGGAGGATGAGCTTTTGTGGCTTGAGCAGCAACAACGAATAACAACACAAGACAGCGAAGCCGACCACTTTTTCTCCCACTGTATTGTTTTTCTGTTCTTGTATTTGTGTGTCGTTCCTTTAGCTGTCCATTGCACTATTTTCTCCTTTTTTTCACAGCTGTGCATAGAACAGAGAGGAGGAAGTATCTGCTGGCCCACAGCAACACTTTTTTTTTTTTGCGTGGGTCACAACGATTGAGCTCGGATCACGCTGGCCTTCTCTCTCTCTCTCTCTCTCTCTCTTTCATAGTCACTTGACTGCGAAAGCGTTTCTTTCATATTCGACGCTTCGCTGGGCCTGTACAGCTCCTCTTCTCCCTCGTACACGCTGTACGTCGACCGTGTATGTGAGTGTGACCGCTTTCCCTCAGCACCTGTTCTACGAGAGGAAAGAAGGCACCATTTCTTTGTTCCTTTCCCACTTCTATTATTATTATCATTGTTTTCCTCTGTCTTCTTTTATACTTGTACTTCTCTCCTTTCTTTGCGCGTTGCAGAAGATAAAGACGACAAAAAAAAAGCGGTGTCCGGATTCATTCAATCCCTTTCTGCCATCATCATCATCATCTCTCTTATCTCGCATCCCTTTCACTTACTTTTTTCTGTTTCTTCGTGTCGTCAGCGGCACACCACTTCTTTACTCATTTTTCTTCTTTTGCACTTATTCTGTTCTCTCTCTAATCATTTATCCTATTTAAAAAAAACGGAAAGAGAAGCGAAAAGCCCTTTTTCTCTTTGTTGTCTTTCATTGTTTTTCGGCGATTGTTATTTAACGGTGCCAGAGTTGTTGACGTCTTCGTTTTTTTTTTCTGTGTGTGTGTTTGTGCATCTGTCCGTTTCAGAAGTGCGAGTAGATTGCGCGTGTCTGTGTCGTTGTTTTTTTGCTTTTCTTTTTTTCCGCATTGGTGATAAAAAAAAGGCTTTTCGAGCCTTCCCTTCCGCTTTACTTCCATCCGCT
This sequence comes from Crithidia sp. LVH-60A, assembly GCA_030078075.1. Taxonomy (NCBI): domain Eukaryota; phylum Euglenozoa; class Kinetoplastea; order Trypanosomatida; family Trypanosomatidae; genus Crithidia; species Crithidia sp. LVH-60A. Next base: position 259,802 of record CP119651.1, read on the forward strand.
ATTTCATTTTTTCTGTTTGTCTTTTTTTAAAATTTGAGGTACGCTACGTTGCCATTGTTCGCTCTTGTGTCTCTAATTTGTGTTGGCCTTTGTCGGTGTGAATACCTCTGTCTAATTTTTTTTTTCTCTTTACTCAACTAAAACACTAAAAAAAAAATTCCCAGAACCAAAAACAAAACAAAAAAAGAAAAACTCAAACTCTTTTTGTTTTCTTTTTACCTTATTGTTGCCCTTTCTCTTGTCATATTTCGTTTTCTTTTTCTCTCTTTTTTTTGCTGTTTATTGTTGTTTTTTTCTCTTTTGACTGGTAGTGGTGGTTGACCTCAACAACTTCCCAGTCTTACTTCTCGTTGCATAGACGCCTGTGTGTGTGATTGTGAGTATTTGTGGGTGCGCGCTTTCTACTTCTGCTTCTCTCTCTTTGAAAGTGCGCCTCATCAAATTGTCGTTCACCTTCACATATAATATACTGTTTCTTTTTTCACGCTGGGCTTTTATTGAGGTATTGGAGGTGTCGGCAAGGAGAAGACGTTGTCTTTGCACAACACACACGAGCCGTCCGCACGCATTCTCAAGAAAACCTTTTTTCTTTGCTTCTCTTCTTTGCCCCTACACCTTTCTCGACCCGCATCAATACTTTCAGATACTGTGTCTTGAGTGCTTGATACAAGCAACTTCTCGAGTAACTGCTGGTTTTTTCCCTTGCTTTTGTGCGGCAAAAAAAAGGCATACGACAAAGCTGTTACCGGAAATGCCGTGCGAGGATGGGCTGACAGCAGCGAGCATGTCGCTAACAGAGGAGAAGAGCGCTGTCACTGCTCCTCAGGACAAGGTAAAAAGCACAGTCACCGACGAAGCCGCAATGCTTTGGACGGACGACACGACTGCGGCAGCAACACGCGTGGCGGGTGTGGATGACGTAGAGCCCCGCACCACCGTCACCACTCTCACCAGCATTGTCGTGATTTCGAAGATGGGCGTGGCGCGCAACGCGACGGCAGCGTACACATCGCCGCCCTCCGCAGCATCGCTGAAGCAGCATCAACGACTGCTGGCGCGGCGGCACTTGAATCAGTCACGCCGTCAGCATCCCCGCATGTCCCCGCTGGAGGCAAAGGTGGTAGTGCGCAGCTTTGCAAACCAGCTGAGTGGGCTCACAGCAGAGGCGCGGATGTTGGCTGATGAGGCCGCCTTTTGGGTGGAGAGTGTGGCCTCCCTGCGCCATCAGTAGTGCTCATTGCGTCCTTGTGTATGTGAAAGTCGTGTGTTATTATTATTTGATCTTTCTACTTGTTTGCTTCGCTTCTCTTCGCAGAGGTCCCTCCTTACCCCTCTCTTTCTCTCTCTTCTCAGACTTGCGGTGGAGAAGATGGATGAGATGCACAACAACGTATAGTGTGCGTTTCTTTTCTCTTTTTCCCACCTTTTTTTTTCCGAGATGCAACGAAAATTAGAGAGTCGCTGAGAGGAGGAAGAGAGGAGGACGGAGGGGTTGAGGTGAGTGAGTTGAGTCTGCCTTGTGTGCTCTGTGGTGCTGAGACGTTGATAGCACAACGCCACCTCGTCAGGCACGAAGCACCGGAATAGACGAAAAAGTTCGCGCCAGCAAACTGCACACAAACTCTATTTTTTTTTTTTTTTGCGTGTGTGTTTTTGTTTCATTCACTGCTGCTCGAGTCTCTCTCCGATTCACGGTACTGGCTCTATAACCGTGGGAAAAGAGAATAGAAAGCAAAAAAAAAAAACACTCGACGCAGCGTCATCTTATCTTTTTTTTTCCTTGTTATGTGTGTTTTCCAACCACTTCGGTGGCCTTAAAAGGAACGTTGCAGCCAAATACACACCTGTGGCTTCCCTGAGCAGATGTGAGTACAACACACATCATGTATGAGCTGGAGAAAAGCAATCAAGAGAAATAAAAAAAACATTAATCAAGCAACGGATGGAGTACGCGCTGAAAGTGACAAGCAGTTTGAAGAATCGTGATATAATCAAGAGTGTCGAGCAACAAATGCAGGTGTGTTCCGCTGTACTGGCAAGCAGAGTCTCTCTTGCTGTTGTTCCTGTTTTCTACTTTCACCCCACTTACTTCCGCTTTGATCCATTGTGCTCTCTCCCACACGCACCAGCGTCCCAACCACCTTTTTTTTTTTATCATCGTCGTCGTCTCATACTGCCGCACATTAAAGGAAGGAAAACACCACCGATTCAGGTAACGCACCACCATCAGCTCGCTTCTTCTTCTCGGGCAATGTTCTCCTTTACCTTTGGTAGCGCCAGCGATGACTCGGGCAGCCAGAGCAGCAGTAGCAGCAGCACTACCTCTAGCACGTCTACGCCCTCCTCGACATTCACGCGCGGTGTCAGTCAAGCCACCACCGCACCGCACGAAAACCACTTCATCTGGTCCTCGCCTTTCTCGCAGCAACGCGGCTTCAACATCAACACACGCAGCGACAACAGAGAGAGAATGCACGTCCCCTACATCGAGATCACGGGTGCCGATCTGGGAGAGATGCCAGAGTTCGTGGCGCGTCTTCTCGGCCTCTCAGCGAACGCCTCCACCTCTCCTTCTACCACGACTGCTAACACTTCTCATACGAGTACTCCTGCGCAGAACGGCAGTGGTGAGAGCAGCAGTGGACGTGGAAGCGCGACGGTCTTTGGGGGTGTGATGAACGTCCCCGTCACGCTGACACCAGCTGCAGCAGCAGCAGCAGCAGCGTCGTGGCCCTTGCGTGGCTGCCCTCCCCTGAGTGCTGAAGATGTCGTGTCTACCTTTACCATTGTTGAAGTCGATGACGGCGATGGCGGTGCCAGTGCAAGTGGGCCTACAACGGCAGCGCAGCAAGCAAATTCGGCGGCGCCTGCAGAGGAGCCAGAGTGTTCGATTTGCCTGGAGTTGCTGAAATGGGAGGCGTCGCGCTCCTCTCGCGTACCTCAACAGCAGCCAACAGCAGCAGCGAAGAGTGGCGGCTCCTTCACCACTGAAGAGACGTATTCACCGATTGGCAATGCGAATACGAAAGAAAAGCCAACTCCTTTGCTTTACAACACGCAAGCTCAGTTCTTTTCTGCGCAGCAAGACGCGCCAGCCTCGCATGCGGCACGTGCGGTGGTGCGGGAGGTGTACTGCGGCCACCGCTTCCATGAAGGCTGCATCCTGCACTGGATCCGTCTTGGGCACTACACCTGTCCACTGTGCCGTGCACCTTTTCTCTACGAGTGAGGTCGACAACATCACGTGCTCGTAGTACACATGTACGCGCGCGTGCGTCTTTCTGCTTCTTTCTTTTCCCTTTTCTTTCTTGCATTTCTACCTACTAGCCGTTGTGTAAACCGCCGCTACTCGTTGTGTCCAATTCTTTTCTTAACAACGCATGGGCCAGTAAATTCGTTGAGGACGTGCTGAGGGATGCTGATAAGATTGTGCTTATGATTTCTGTTGTGGTTGAAAGGTATGCAGCCTTTTGCATGTCTGCTGAGGCGCGTCGACATGTCTCGCACTTGATGAATGGACTCGTTGAGGCTTCTACAACATTTTCTCTTTTTCTTTGTTCCCTTTTCTCAAAATCTCTCTTCGTCATATCTAGTCTGCGTCATTAATTATTAGAGAGCGCATTCATCTCACCAACTCCTTATTGATTTCTTCCTAAGGATCTGCTTCTCTTCTCATCGCCTTCTTCCTTCTAGTTTTCCCCTCCCTTTTCACCACACACACACACACACACACACACACGCACGACACGATGTCCAACCCTGCCGGCAATGCCAACGCCGCCGAGCCGCACGCGCTCTACGGTGCCGTCGTCGTGCGCCTCGTCGACCGCGTGATGCTCAGCAAGACGCCCGGCGTGCCCACCGACGGCTTCACCATCCCTGGCACGGCCTGGGCGGATCTTGTCAGTCGCTGCAGTGCCCCGCACTTCCGCACGTCTGCCTTTCTCAACGTCACTGCTGATCGCGACCCAACCGAAGAGGTCGCGCTGTCGTACCACATCATGACGGACGACGCACTCGGCTACGGGATTATCGGCGCGAAGGCGGTGAGCCGCCGCGAGGGCCACGCCGCACTGGATGAGCTTGCCGCGTTGTTTAAGAAGATGTTTGTGGAGCCGCCGGTGAAGCTGAACCCGAAGCTGGTCGACGTGTTTGCGCGGCCCGGACGTGATCTCTTGATCAAGCTGAGCAGTGGCGCCTCGGGGGAGTCGGGCGAGAACAAGGTGCGCAAAGTGAAGCTGGCCGTGGATGAGGTGAAGAACATGGCCCTCGATAACGTGGAGCGCGTCATCCAGCGAGGTCAGCGCATCGACGACATTGTGCAGGCAACAGATGATCTGCAGTTCCAGGCCGAGGGATTTCAGCGCAACAGCCGCGATCTGCGCAATCAGATGTGGTGGAACTCGATGCAAGGAAAGCTGATGATTGCAGGTGCGGTCTCGTTTATGCTGCTCATCGTGTACTTTACCTTCTTCATGGGTGGAAAGAAGACGACGACGACAACAACAACGACGACAACGACAACAAAAGCCCCGTCGCTTCTGTAGTAAGTGACACAACGTCTTTTTTTTTTTCTGTTAGCTTGTCATCTGCTGCTAGTGATGATGATGACGAACCTGTTGTTGACGGTGAAGTACTTCTTCAGGCGCAAGACCGCCTTTCTTGGTAACAGACCCCCTTCTTTTTTGTCCGTCTCTTGTTGTTTTTGACGATGGTGTAGATCACCAGTCTATAGCGAGTTGTAACTACTCTCTCCCCTTGCCGTGTCTCACGTGCAGCTTTCCGCTGTTATTTAAGGCTCCTCTCACCGCAGTCCTCCCTTCTCTCTCTCTGTGGAAGTATGTGTGCGTGTTACTCTCTTCTTATTTCGGAGGCATTCCTTTTATCGTTGCAGTATGAGGCGCGGGGCTCTCTGCCTCTTTCCTCCCCATGGAAGAGAGCGCGTGCATGCGTGTGTATGTGAGCGTGACACCACATCCACTACACCGTATCGAACTACCCCTTGTTGCTCTCTTTGAAATCTGTCTTTTTGTTGCCATGCTGTTGTTTTGCTTTGCTGTATTCTCACTCTTCCTCTTATCTTTTTTTTCTTGGCTTTTATGAACTTGTATTCGATCTCTGATGCTTTCCTTTACGCCACAATCGCCACTTCAGCAATACCCTTTTTTGTGTGACGGGAAGTACGAAAGGAAAAAAAAAACAAGAGGCTGGAATATGTCCTGACATGCAGCGCCGTCTTCATTGTGAAACACAACTGCGTTCTCTGCCGTGAAGTCTGCGGTTGTGAAATCGATCTAAATGATGTGTGTGTGCGTATGTGTGTTTTTTGCAGGTAGCTACCGTGAAGCAGCAGGCACAAGATAACGTCACAGAAACACACATGGAAAGTCTGTTTCTTTTGCCATCGCCACCTTCCTCACCTCCATATCTCTGCTTTTTTTTTCTTTCTACTTCCTTTTCGCATTGATACTTTCTGATGCATCTGCTACCTTCACAGTGGTTGTGCTGACGCATCTAAAAGAAGAACTCGTTGCAGCACATCATCGTATCTGTTTTGTTCTTTTCTCCTTTTTCGCTGGCTCCTTGCTACTGCACCGGCTCCTCTTGCTGGGTGTGTGCGTGCTTTTTGTTGTTTGTTCGTGTCTGCGTGTCGTACTTTAAGCAGAAAAGTTTGTTAATTTCACCATGTCCAGCAGTCACCTCGGCTCCTCCGCTGAGGCCCGTCCGGTGCTGCCTCCGCGGCGCAATCTAGCAGCTGGAAAGCGCCTCGCTCCCCTCCCGCCCGGTCTCCGCAGCCGTCTTCGCGGTGGCCCCCTCGCAACATCTGCGTCCGCGGCAACCGTCACAGGTAATAACGGCGATACTGCGCAGGATCTTGCCCATACTGCCTCTTCAGTTGCGCACCCGTCTCCCCCGTCCTCCGCACAGCAGCCGCAGCGTAGCTCGAGCAAGACGCGCCACACCACTAACCCACTGGCCAATTCAGCCAGTCCACGTCTTGGTGGCGGGAAGGACGGACGTCGCTACCTGCCACCAGTGGCGCAGAGGGAAACAGCGCAGAGTCGCTCCAGTGCCTCCTCGCTCTCCTCCGTATCGTCACCGCCGGCGAGCGGACGGCTCAGTGCCCCGGCAGACGCAGCGCACAGTCGTCGCGCCAGCAACGATGGTCCTGCCGTGCCATCGACCACCACAACGACAACAAACGTTTTAGTAGCTCGCACTGGCCCGCGTGCGTCAACGTCGGAGGGGATGCGACGACCCAGCCCACAGCGAGGGCGAGAAGGCCTCGTCCGTCCACCAGTCGCGTCGACGCGTGTTGCGCAGCCAAAGCCCCGCGCGCCAGGGCTGCCCCGTACGTCAGGAAGCTCATCCGTGAGTACCGTTGCTGCTGCAGCGGCGGACAGTGCGAGTGCGAGTGCGCGTAATGGGCGGGTGTCAGCCGTGGTGGTGGCCGCAAAAAACTCGGAGTTGGATGCTGTGGCTGAGAAGGAAACGCCGTCTGCTGTACCGAAGGATGTGCGAGCAAGCATCGCGATGCCGGAGTTACCGCTTGCGCCGCATGACATGGACGCTGCATTTTACACTGACACAGCACAGTGGGCCGCCGCGGGCGACTTGCCACCACTCGTCCACACACTGCTGGAAGGGACAGCGTTGGAGGCACCCTACACGACGTCGCTCTGGACACAGGCGTACCCGAAGCCTGCAGACTTGCTGCCCACCCGCGCAACCACCACGACGCAGTTTGTTCCGATGAGCGCGTCTTCCACCAGCCACGACGACAGCAGCAACGCTGTGCCGCTTTCCTTTCAGCACCGCGAGGCAGAGCGGCGGCAGGGCGGCTTCTACGCCTGTGTGCGGTGCGCCACACCCGTTTGCAGCCCATCCTTTCAGGTTGTCCCGGCAGCTGCCGCAATGCGTGGAACGGCCGCCTTCAGTCGACTGAACCTCGATGGCGTGGAGCTGCGGGTGAAGATGCCGGGACTGGAGTCGCGCCGCCGCTCTCTACCCGCTTCCTCTCTTGGTGCGTCGAGCCACAGCAGCAACGCCGGTGGAGTCGAGTTGCTGGTGCACTGCAGGCACTGTGGCGGCTGTCTTGGCGTGATGCTGATTGCGGACGTGGCGGTTGCCGCTGCCGTGGCGGCGCCTTCTTCGTCGTCACGCAATACGCACCAGCCTGCTCTCACCTACACACAGGAGCTGCTCTGCGCCAACAGTGCCTGCTTGAGGTACCTACACTACAACACGCGTGCGGCGTTGGATGGTGAGCTACTAGGGACGTCGTCGTCGTCCCCATCCACTGTGCGCGGTGGCATAAGCGGCGCTGCTGCGTTTACCGCGCCTCAGGTGGGCGGAGGAGCGACGATGGGAGCTGCATTCGCGCCAGCACGACGCTCAGCATGGGGACTGCCGCCGTCATCGCAGCAGCAGCAGCTGGAGAGCAGCAGCGGTAACGGAGACGGTGCAGACGCGGGTGACGACGACGGCGATGACAGCGCAGAGAGCTCGCTCGGTGATCTGCTGGATGCGCTGAACCCGTATAGTGGAGGTGGTGGAGGCAGTGGTGGCTACGACTCGGACTGAGACAGCAAAATCTTGCTGCTCTTGAAGCCTGCGCGAAGAGCGCTGTTTTTCCTCGCGGAGGAGAACGCAGTCAATTTGAGCATCACTGCAGCGTCTTCTGCACCTACAGACTTGCGTGCCGTCGTGTAGCCAGCATCACTCACAGCATCGCCGCCACCGCATTTCCCCTTCTCAATCTTTCTCGCACGCAGCGTCGTCTTCTTTTTCCCCTCTTCTACTTGCCAGAATGCATGGCGACCCGCTTCGTGATGTACAGCAACTCTTTTTTTTTTTTTTACCTCTTTGCCCTTTCCGGTGTTTGTCGCCTCGCCGCTCTCTCTTCACCAAAAGACAAACAATTTGCTATCAGACTCTAAAAGAGAGAATAAAGATAAGTAATAGCGCCAGCGTGGTGCTTCGACAAACTGGAAACAATACCGTCTGTTGTGGTGACTGGCTACTGCTGCATGCATTGTTGTGTAAAATCGATTTTTTTTTCTCGTCTTTTAATGCTTTGCGCCACGCCGCCTTCTAGCGCTATCAACGTCTTTCCTGATGCATCACTCGTCTCTGCTTCAATCCACCGCTGCTTTTTCTTTTTCCCGCTTCTCTCCTTCATCTTGCGCATCCATGTGTATGTTTCTGTCTGTGTGTGTACGCGACAACACATAAACTCCACCTCGTCACCATCGATACAACCTTGCACCATAGGGAATTACTACTATTTACTCTTTTCTCTACCACACTCTCTTTTGAAAACTCTACTTTCTTCTTCTTTTCTTTTCTACTTCGTTCATCATCTTTCCTTTCTGTCTCCCCTCCTTCACAGCACACGACGTCAGGCCACCAAACAAGCAGCACGTGAAGCGTTCCTGAAGCAACAGCAACAACAAAATATTCGGCAGGGAAAGGATCAATACATTGCACGCACACACACGAACGAACCTTGTCTTTTTTTTTCCTCTTTATTTTTTCGCTTTGGTAGGTGTTCACGCTGGCAGCCCGCGGCCGACCTCCGTCTCGTTCCTAGGCCTCTCCCTGCACGCTCCGTACGCCGCTGACCAAGTGCCTAGGCAATCGTTGCTGTATTTTTCTTTGTGTTGTTGCCGTTGTCGTGGTTCTCCGTTGACATTCGCGTTCGATCTCTCTTGCACGCCGTCCTACGCTTGTTGATCGCCGAGATCGGAACGCAAGGTGAAAAAAAGGAAGAAAAAGACGGTACCATCTTCTCGTGGCCTTTCTTGTTTCGCTGTGTGTGGCTCTCTTTCTGTGCGTGGGTGTGTATTTGAGTGCGGTCTCGATCGAGAAGGCTGGTTGTGGTGCTGCGGAACGTTGAACCTTCTCTTGTTTCTGTGTGCATCAGCTCCGCTTTCCCTTTTTTTACGTTCTTTTCTCCGGTTTTGCTGAGAGGTGGTCGCTTCGTGGGGGTAAAACAACAGCAACAAAAACAAAGAAGCGGCTGAACTGCGTTGGTGAGCTGAAGCCGTGTTCACGGTGAAGGGTTGCCACGAGTGCGCTGCTGTCTTTCTCCCCCTCTTGCTTCCCCCTCTCTCTCTCTCTCCTTGTACTCAACTGAGAAGCACGCGTGGTGGGATAACATTGTGAACACTGGGTGCGGTGTGCTGGCGGCGTTAGCTTCCAGACGCGCTTTTCCTTTTTTCATTTTGTTTGTTCCTTTTTTTTTCCTCCTTCCACACCGTTGGCCAGCTCTCATAATACTCTTTGTTGCACACGCACGCGCATACTCTGTCCCTCTGGGTACGCACACACCTGTTAGCGTTGCTGTCTATTCTCCCTTTTTTTTTTTTTTGCTCTCTCCTCGTTCGTTGGTTCTTTTGGACCTCCGATAGAATTGGCCTTGCGCATCCTCACGGACATCCACAAACACGTACACACGGAGAGTGCTCTCAGCGCATCGACGTCTCCCTGTTTTCCTTTTCTTTTCTTTTCTATTTACATTTCTGGGTGAAAGCTGGAGGAGCCGAACAACGTGACAACAACACGCACACAATCAAAACAAAACAAAAGAACGAAGAGGACTCTTGCGAGCACACCCATACCCCACTTACGCCATACCACGCCTACACGAATAGTCGCACCTGTGTGCGAGAGTGTGTGTTTGTGTGTGTGTCGCTCCCATCTTCTTTTTTCCCACTCATGGCATACAAGTCTCATGATGAGGACGAGGTTGCCGACCCGGCGATCCTCGAACTGGCCAAGGGCGTGCAGCACCTGGCAGCGGACATCAGCGGCCCATTCCGCAAGGAGGAGTTCACGACGGTGCTGCAGCAGTTCGACATGCTCATGGCGTCTCCATTGATCGAGGAGGCAGCCGCACGAGCTTTGGACTGCCGAGATGAGATGCGGGCCCTCGATGCGCTTGGCAGCTCGCTCAACCTGCTCGATCCCGATTTTCTGCACTGGCGCTTAACGACACCGCAGGGTCGGATGATCGGCGTGGAGGGCAACTACGCGCTGCCGCGGCCGCCAACTGTGTCGGCAAACACGTATCAGATCTTCGAGATGGAGCACCGCACCGAGGAGGCGTGGGGGCAGGCGTTGCTGGCTGCGATGCGGCTGATGCCGGACGAGCTGGAGCACCACGAAGAAATCGTGAACGACTTCGAGCGCCTCTTTGAGCGCTGCTCGGATTACTTACGTGCTCTACTGCAGGACACGACGGACGCGAGGCAGCTGCTCGACGTGGCGGTGATGGACTCCAGTGAGGTGGCGGCGCAGTACGTGGTGTGCGCTGCGCTGCTGAAGCACCCGCCTGGTGACGTGCAGACACTGGCAGCGCTGGTGGCGTACCTGAAGGAGCGCGCGATCCCGTTGTCGATTGCGGCAGCGGAGCTGATGGAGCGTATTTACACTCGTTTCATGAAGGGGCCTGCGGCAGCGGATGTCTTTCGGCAGCTGACCTCCGTCGGGATCATCCCCCTCTCTGCTCGCCCCTTTGCCATGCTGTTCAACAGCCTCACCGACTCCAGCGCTGTGCTGGACGCCTACGACTTGATGCTGGACTACGGCATCGCCCCTGAGGCGTCGACGCTGCGCATCTTGTGCAAGCAGTCCAGGATGGAGTACGCGAAGCTGCACTTCACCACCGTGTTGAAGAACAAGGCGAGCCCGATCGCCGCCGATGCTGCGCTTGCGGTGGTGCCAGGCAGCGTATCGCAGACGCCGTCGCCGTCGCCACCCCCACGCTCGCCGCTGGCGAATCTGACGAGCGGCAGTGGTGGTGGTGGTGGTGCTGCTGCTACGAACGCGAGCGGCGCGAACGCAGCCGCGGCAGCCGCAGCCGCAGCCCACGCCGTCTCTCGCCGCCGTGACGAGCGGTCTTACTTCGCGCAGCGTCTTGAAGACATGATTGAGAAGGACCCACAGGTGTCGCTGCTGGAGGCGCTGAAGGTGCTGCACCGCGCCGAGGTGGAGGGGACGTCGTTGCAGGGGGACACCTACATCATGTCCGCCCTCCTGCGCCACTACTGCCGTGGCACGACGCCGCGTGACCTTCTCGTCCTGCCCTTCACGGCATCGCTGGCCTACCGCCCAGGGAAGGTGGTCCACGACACACAAGTCACAGCAGCGAAGAGTCTCGAGGAAGAGCGGGCGTCTAAAAAGTTTGAAGTCACGAACGCCTTTCAATTCGGGCTCGAAAACGCAGACGACGACCTGCTCGAGGCAGAGGGGGAGTGCACGATCTACGACGAGTCGCTGCAGCCACCGACGGGCTCAGCAGGGCGGCGCGGCGGCGGTGGCAACAACAACAACGAACACGACAGCGAGAAGGGCCGCCGTCCGCAGCGCACTGCCCCGCGTGATGCCGCGATTGCCGACAGCGGCGAGGAGGGCGATTACATCGTGGAGGTGCTGAAGTCGTACGGCTCCTATCCGGACAACAACGTGCTGCAGGCGCTCTCAGCGCAGTACGAGGGCCGCATGCCGGAGATGGAGATTGTCGCCAAGGCGGCCGACGCCTTCTTTGAGGGCTGCATGGCGTCGCAGGGGACGATGGAGCCGGTGAACTGCCGCGTACTGCACGCGCTGGGCTACTACTACATCGACAACCGGTGGCGCGAGCGTGCGCACCAGCTGCTGTGCCAAGTGTTGGAGCTGTACCACGCGTACCAGGTGGTTTTTCACGCCGATCTCGCCGGGACGGAGAAGTGGTTCTGCTACTTTGCCGTGATCGTTGGCACCAAGACTGGGCCGCTGGATCTCGGTATTGGCCTGTTTACGGTGTCACTGGCTCTGAGTGATAAGGTGATCAACCCGAAGGTGCAGACGAAGCTGGCGGTGAAGCGCGACTCGTCTGAAAACGTGATGGAGGTGATCGAGGAGCTGGAGCGCTGCGGGTGGGACCGCAACCGTATCCTGTGCTGTGACGCCCTGATGCTGGACCCGCAGGAGCGTGTGCTAGCGGACAACCACAACGCCGATGGTGTGGCGGCGAGCGGCGCTGGTGGCAAGGGCGGGGCGGGCGACCTTGCGGGCGGTCGTGCTGCTGCGGACGATCTTGGCAAGGACAGCATCTACACGAACGTTGTGCAGGGCCCGAGCTCGTTCGCGAATGCGCATCTCGTGTCTGCGCGGCCGAGTCTCGCAACCTACATGTCGGTGACGCTGCGGGAGTTGGGGGTGGAGAAGGCGACGATGAACTGGCTGCGGGAGCGGCTGCGTGCGGCACGGCAGGAGGCACTCGCTGCTGCGGGGCGTGGACAATAGAAATGGTTGGGAGAGAGCGCTTGAGGAGAAGGGAGCAGTGGCATTGAATGTGTGTGCGTGTGTGTGTGCAAGTGTGTGTCTATTTGGTATTTTCACTCGTCGACGTTTCTGCGGAGCCGCCACTCTCTCTCTCTCCTCGTTATCCTTTCGTTGTGTTTGTTTGTTTTTTTCTGAGTTTTTGTGTTCTTCTTGCTGATGCCTTCTCGTGTGACCGGATTTCAATTTTTTTTCTGCTGTGTGACATACAGAGTACGTGATTTTTTTTTTTTTTCGGTTTTTTTTCCCTGGTATACAGTCATACATGTTTATACACCTTTATGTCGGGTGGATGTTGTGCAGAAAAAGGATCCTGGCTTTTTCTCTGCGTTCTATTACTACTATTATTATTATTTTCGTGACATTGACTGTCTGTGCTGAGTATGCGTTCTCTCTCTCTCTTAATGTGCGTAGGTGCTTGGGTCGAAGCAGCAACAAGAAAAGGGTTAAGAGAACATCCTTTTAAATTCAAGCAGCACCTCTCACGCCTTCTTGTGTTGATGCCTTCAGGTTGTTATCTTTTTTTTTTTTCCTTCCACCGCTTCTTGTTTTATCTTGGGTTAATTATATATATATGCATTTTTTTGTTGTTGTTTTACCTTCCTGTGGTTAAATTCGTCGAATAACCGATGTAGGTGATTGAAGGTCAGAGACGCAACTTTTTCATTTCCCGCACTCTCGTATCTCTCTTTCTTACAGTGTGAGGCTCGTTTCGGTGTCAACAACGATCAATGCAAACCTTTATTTTCCTTTTTTTTCTCTCATCTATCTTGCCTCGACGTGCTCCTACTCTATTTTTTGTGTTCATATCTCTCTCTTTTTTTCTCTGATGCTGGATTTTGTTGTTGTCGTTGTTGCGTATCCGCTTGAGGCGTTTCAAGCCCTGAGCCGACTCTCTCAACTCCTCCTCCTCCTCTTTCACGATCGGTACCTCACAAGGAACACTTTTATGGGTTGTGCATGCACACCGCGAGTAAGCAGAAGCGCGATGTCGAGGTCTCTGCCTGATTGTGTGTGTGTTTGTGATTGTTTTAGGAGGGGTCGAACGGTTACGACGACGCGCGACGCAGCAGCAGCAGCGAAATTGTGCAGGGTGCCAGTGGATGTCGGGACGATGCAACACGTGTTTTGGAAAAAGAAGGAAAAGGAAGATAGAAAGCAGCAAATATGAACAATCTAAAAAGAGGTTATTTGCCATGAACTGTTTGGCAGTGAAGGAAGAAGCTCAGGTGTGAGAGTCCAGGAATCGAAAACAGAGGCCGCTGCTGCCGACACTGCCGTCGCCGATAAAGGTTTGGCGCCACCGCTTTGCTGTGGCGAGTGGCACCACGGCTTCCTCTTCTTCTTGTGGTCTAATCCCCAGGTTTTGTCTTGCTGATCTTCTCTCCGATACCAGTGACGTGCGGTACATCATCCCACCACATCTGCGGCGTTGGTGACCCGCACTTGAGAAGCACCAAGTTTCGACGAAAAAAAAACTTTTTCTTCTTCTCTGTTCGCTCCCAATTATGCTTGGAACTGCTTCTCTCTTCTTTCTTCCTTCTACTCCTCCCTTAGCCCTGGAAAAAAAAAAGAAAAGACCACATCTCCGTGACTACTAAGGGAGGCGGAAAACAACATCCTCTTTTCTGATCTGCTCCCCTTTGCATACATGACCTCTCTGCTGCCCATCTATGAAGAAGGCTGTGAAGCCTCTCATGTGACGCCGAACTCTGCTCTTCGCACCTACTGCGCCGCCAGCAGCATCACCGACCCCCCGCACGTCTTGTCGCTGAGTACGAACCTGCTGGGGCCACGCGGCTTGCAGGCGCTCTTTCCCGTGTGGCGTGTCTGCCGGCACACGCTGCACACGCTCGACCTGAGCTACAACAACCTCGACAACGCAGCAATTCGAAACCTTGCGCTGTGGCTGCTGACGGCGACCGACGACGGCTTTTCCGCTTTGCGCCGTTTAGAGCTACGCGGGAACCCGTTCACCTATCAGGCCGGCAAGTCCCTCGTACACTGCTGTGAAGGTCTGCGGCCGGCTGCCGGTGCATCAAGCGTTGGTGGGACGGACGCGAGTACGAGCAGTGGGAGCTACTGGGAGGATGTGCCAGGAATGCAGGTGGACTACGTCGGGGTGGAGGAGACGCTGATGCCTGCTGGGCTGCTCGCGGCATTGCAGAAACGCATCGCGGAGGCCATCGCGCATCGCGAGCTGCGCCGCCGCCGCCACCGGCCGTCTGCTGCGCGGTCATCTGTTGCCGGCGACAGCAAGCGCAGCCAGCGGGGTAGCGAAGCGGAGCAAAGCAAGAGGGACGAGGACGACGTCCCCTCCTCTTTCTCTGCGCCTGCAGTGGCACCACCAGCAAGCGCCTACAGTCCTGCTGCCCTCTTTGACGAGTTGGATAGCGGCGTGGTGGAGGTGGAGCTGCAAAGCGCACCACCACCGCCACCAGAGCCCACCGTTGAGACACATGCACCACAGCACAACAGCAACGAGGTGTTCACGGTGGACGAGGAAGCAGAGAGAGACGAAGCGCAAGTCGACACGAGCGGCGAGGACAATGCGGCGTCGTCGAAAACGGAGGTGCCGCACATACGTGGCGGACAGGATTCCACCGCAACGAACAGCTCCTTCTCGCATGACGACTCCGAGGCTTTTTCGAGCCATTTAAGTATGTCATACCCGACCTCACGCGTCGATACCGAGCACACCGTGCGGCCGCCCCATCGACTCTCCACCAGCTCCAACCGCGTGGGTGCTGCGAGTGTCAGTGTGAGTGGCGTTGGTGGCCGCGGTGGGAGCAGCAGCCTGGCGCGGCGAGACGAGGACGAAGGAGCGGAGGGGAGTATGGGCTCTGCCCTTCACAGCGTGATGGACTGCACGGCGCCGGAGGAGCGCAGTGTCACTGCTGGCAGCACTGCCGTACCCGTACCCTCTCCGCCGCCACTACCTGCAGCGTCGTCGCCATCGCCACACTATCACCAGCAGCAGCAACAGCAACAACAGCAGCACGTACCTTTTCCCGTACCGTCGCCACCGCCACTACCGAAGGAGGCGTCTGCGCAACGGCCTGTGATGCCTCCTCCGCCTCCGCCGCCACCTCCTCCGTCATCCCCGCCAAAGACAGCGTCAGACATCTTAGATGAACTCGATCTGACTCCGCCTGCTGGGGCTGGTAAGGCGGTTGACGATGAGGCGGATGGCCCTCCGTCGTGGCTCGATGAGATGTAGAACAGTGGGATGTACGGAGAGAGAAGAGAGTTTGTGTGCGAAACGCACATGGATGAGGTGTTTTCCAAGGCCTTTTCAACTCAGCTTTTCTCCCTTTTTTAGTGATGTTTTTTATTTTTGCTTGTTTGAATCTTTTGCATGATGTACGCTAGAATTCACCTTGCCAAACACCTTGGCAGATCGCGAAGCTTTAACAAATGAGAACACAAAAAGAATAAAGGAGTCGCATTGTTTTTTAAGACGCCAACTTTAAGCCGCCCGCCATCGTTAGCGGCCTTCACTGCGTATTCCTTCTCTTCCTACTCTCTGCTACTCTCTCTATCTCTCTCTATTCTGGCTCTTCTTTGCTTAACGTGGCACGCTTCTGTACCGTCGCACCAGCAGCCGACTTCCCCACCTCTCAAGTCCACACAAAACCCACACACCATCTCTTCGCATACAACGCCAACTATACCCACTCTAGCTCGTCGAGTCCCGTCCATTCCTTTCCCCTCTAAATTTACACACCCAAACAAAAAAAATGACGAACGCCTCTGAAAACACGCCGGCGGCGCGCGAGCAGCAGCAAAAGGCACAGGAGAAGCAGCATCAGCAGCCGCTTGTCATGTCCTCGACCGATGGCCTCTCCGAGGACTCTCTCAAGTACATCAAGGAGCACCACATTTCCCAACTCATGGAATTTCTCCTGCGCAACATCCTGACCGAGAAGCCCGCGAACCCTTTAAAGCACCTGCACGCTATCACCGGGCAGGCGCTGCCGCCGCAGCTTGTGCTGGCCGGCCCGCCTGCGAGTGGCAAGGGCACCCAGGCGCACCATATTTGCGCCTACTACGAGAAGCGCGATGGCAAGAAGCCCGTGCACGTCTCCTCTGGTGATCTTCTCCGCGAGGAGGTCAGCAAGGGCACCCACATGGGCAAAATTGCGCAGGACTACATGACGAAGGGCGATCTCGTGCCGGACAGTCTTATCATCGGCATGATCCGCAACCGCCTCTCGCAGGATGATGCCGTGATAAACGGGTGGCTGCTCGACGGCTTCCCCCGCACCCGGGCTCAGGCAGAGGAGCTGGACGCTGCGGGCTTCTGCCCCCGCGTCTTCCTCGTTCTTGAAACGCCAGAGGACATTCTAATTGAGCGTGTTGAGGGGCGACGCACCGATCCGGTGACGGGGAACATTTATCACATGAAGTACAACCCGCCGCCGGCGGACGACACGGCGTTGCTGGAGCGGCTGCAGCAGCGCGAAGACGACTCGCGGGAGATTCTCGTGCCGCGTCTGAAGCGGTATCATGAGATGCTGGACGGCCTCGTGGACTTTTACGCGCCAGTGTTGGTGCGCATCGATGCGAACCGGGCAGAGGCGGCCATTACCACAGATATTACCAACTACCTCAGCAACCACCTGCTGAGCTGAGGAGGAGAAGGGGGAAAGAGAGGGAGCGCGCAGCATATTTAAAAAAAAAAAGTAGCAAAAGAAAAGGTGGAAAAGGAGAAAAAAAAAGGAGCTGAGCTCTGTTTGCCTGCTCTTCTATGTTTTTCTCCTTTTCTCTTTACTTTCCCAAATTCGGTTGTGCCTTCTTCTCTCTTTATGTCTTCCACCGCTTTATGTTCTCTATTAATATTATTTTTTTCTCTGCAAGCGTGACGAGTGACGGGAAGTATCACCAGCTTTTTTTTTTTTTTACTGAGAATTACGTGTTTCTTCTCAAAAGCTGGCCTCATTTTGTCTTCCACTCACACCCAAATGCATAGCCAAGCAAAGACATCACACACACACGAACCCACACACACACAAACATACGCGAGCGTTAAGGATATCCTTTTCTTCACCATTGTACATCACCATTCAACTTCGTTGTCTCTTATTCCCCGCTTGTAGCAAATATTTTTTTTCTCTTTTTTTTCCTCTTTTGTGTTTGTGTGAATATGTGTGAGTCTGTGTGTGTTTGTGTCTCTGCGCGCAGTGCATGTACAATTGGAGTGCGTGTCTTTCCACTCTCTACTCGTCTTCTTCTTTCCGTTGTGTTCTGTTTTTTTTTTCCCTCATGCTTAAGGGTTACATCTGCATGTTTTTCTCCCCTTCGCTCTCCAACTGTTTACACGCACACACCCACACAAAAACACACGCATACTCACTACTCTCTCAATCTCAATCTCAATCTCAATTTCAATCTATACATGTATTTTTCTCCTTCTTTTATTTATTGCCTATGTATGCAGTGGTGTGTGCGTGTGTGTGTGAGAGAGCTCTCCATCAGCAACGTAGCCTCTTTGCTTCTTCTTTTTTCTTCTCCCCCTTTTTCGATTCGTTGTTTATGTGATTGAACTACCGATACATATTCATCGGCGTGTAAGTGTGGAGATGTTTTTATTTTTTTTCTCCTTGATGCTTCACTCATCTTCCCTCCCCGTTGCTTAGTTTTATCTCTTCTCCTTATCTTACTCTCCCGGACTCGTGTGCACGTGTACGCCGGTGTGTAGATGAGTGATTTACAGATCGTCCAGGCAGATTTCAGGAAGAGCCCAGCAAAAAGAAGAAAAAAACTATGTGCTTAAAGGTGAAACAAGCAAGCAAGCAATCGCCTTTTATTGAGAAGCCCTGCATACAGCACCGTCGCCGTTGTACAGCAGCCAATAAGAGAGAGAAAATAGAACACAAACGTCGCTTTCACTCTTCGTGTCACGGTTGGCCGTGACTCCTTCGACTCAAGAATGCATTAAAGAATACGTGGTTGAAAACATAAATTGTGTAATGATGCTCGCCTTCCTCCGACTGCTTTCCACTTTTAACAATTCTTCTCGCTTTATCTTTTTTTCTTCTTTATTTTATCGCTTTTCCCTGCTTCTCTTATACAGTCTCGAATCG
Source organism: Crithidia sp. LVH-60A (assembly GCA_030078075.1). Classification (NCBI taxonomy): domain Eukaryota; phylum Euglenozoa; class Kinetoplastea; order Trypanosomatida; family Trypanosomatidae; genus Crithidia; species Crithidia sp. LVH-60A. The sequence continues at coordinate 278,215 of CP119651.1, forward strand.
AAAAGGTTACACTCTCCCTCCCACGAACACTCCCACAAAGTCTTTAGCGTAACGATAGCACTTGTTGTCTTCCCTCAATTATTGACGCTCGCGTCTCTTTTTCTTTCTTAAAATTCTCCTCCCACTATTCTTCTTCTCTCTATTTATCATCGTTGGACTCGTCGGTGTTCCGCTTGAGCACCACTATTTGTTAACTTCTTCTTTCTTTTGCGTCAACTCTAGTGCTAGCCCCCTAGTGTCTATTATTCTCGTGGGCAAACTATACCCACTTTGTTTCTTTTTTTTTTTTTTTACCGCTTCATCTCTCTTTATTTTCTCTCTTTCTTTTCGCGTGGCAGTGTACGGCACGCTGCTCAGCCTTTCCATCTGCGGTTTCTCTTTTCTGATTCCTCTCTCTGGTTGTTGTTGTTTTTTACTGAGACCTTTCCCTCTTTTCTTTCCCTCTCAGTGCTAGCGCGTCGGTGTAAGAAACAACGAAGAAGAAGTTGTGTCCGTCAAAATCTTGCTCCTATCGACATTACTTCGCTTTTTTGGCCAATTTGGTTTTGATACAGCTTTGATTGTTGTTGTTACTGTTGTTATAAGTTTTTTTTTTCTTTCCGGATCGATAACGACCAGTGTGCAGCACGTGCCTTACTCAACCGTCGCTCTCGCCACTTCGCTCTCTTTCCGGCTCTGCCCACTAAAACATCTCACGCACACACACAGCACGTGAAATATTGCTTATTTTTTCATTTATTTCTTATTTTGAGTAGTCCTCTGACTCCCGCTTCGTAGGTGTGTGCCCGGCAATTAACAACAACAAAAAAAAGAAACAGTAAACAGGCTCACAGTGTCCTCTTGGTTTTTTCTTTGTTTTCTCTTGCGGTCCAGGAAGCTCGAGCAACGCGTCACGTAACGTCGTTTCTGCCTTTTCTCCCTCTCGCTGCGGGGCCAACTCTTCTTCTCCACCCTTCACGGGGCATCCGCTTCTTTCTTTCTCGCCGCGTGTTTTTTCGTTTTACTCCTTCCTCCCCTTTTCCCCCTTCTTCTTTTTTTTTTTTTTCACTTTCTCTCGTTGTCATTCGTACTTAGAATATTAAAAAGAAGAATATCCTAGGGCTCAAACAACCACGTGCCCACATACACATACACTCACAGAGAGAGAAAAGGAAGAAAAAGAGAAGGGAAATCGTATAGCGAAGCGTAGAAACGTGCTGTGTAGCGCGCTCTCACCCCTCGTTCAACTTACTCTTTCTCCTCTATATTTTTTCTCACGAACGCTTTTGACCGATTTTGACTTGTGGCTTTATTTTTTCCTTTCCTTTTCTGCGTAAAAGAAAGCAAACAAACAAAATATCTGCCCCTTCTTTTTTTTGTGCGCACTTTGACCTCTGCCCTCGTTGCCTGGTCTTGAGAATACAAGAAATATAGATAAAGTGGGTTGTTGTTTACTCAAAAAAAAAAAGACATTCGAAGACAAGAACATTCATACACGACGCATGCAGCCCTTCCGCTCTGCTCCGCGGGCAGACTCGCCCACGCACCAGCAGCTGTACAAGCGCAACGCGTCGCCCTCGACGACGCGGCGCCGCAGCTCCGTCACGCCGCACCGCAGCGGCCTCGCACTCGCCGTCGTCCCACCCGGCACCTCACCCCGCCGCGCCTCTCACCAGAACAATGGTGGAAACGGTGGTGAGGACGCCATGGTGTACGTCGCCGATGTCAACCCCGTCTACTCCATCACGGCAGCGGTGCGCTGCTTCGTGCCGGTGAATGATCGTGTGATGTGGAGCGGGGAGTACGACGGCACGCTCTGTGTGCGGGCGCTACCGAAGGGGACGGCGCTGAAGCGGCTGCCAGGTCGTGAGGGCACCTGCTGCATCTCGCTGCTGCACGTGCCAGAGGAAGGCACGGTGTGGGCCGGCTTCCAGGATGGCTACCTGCACGTGTACGAAGCACGCACGATGGAGCTGGTGCAGGAGACGATGGCGCATGGGGGAGGGTTAAGCTGCATGACGCTCGTCGAGGACAGCGTTTTCACCGGCGGCGCAGATTGGAAGGTGTCACAGTGGGGTGTGCGAGGCGAGAGCGGAGAAGGAGCGGAGCTGCTCCGCACCCTGCACGGCCACCGCGGCGGCGTGCGCTGCGTGAGCGTGTACGACGGGCCTACAGGGGCTGTGTTGTTCTCTGGCAGTGATGATGGCACGATCCGCGCCTGGGACCCCTACATCTCCGCTCAGGGCAGCACCGGCGACTCGCCCAACATCCACACCTTCACGGGGCACAAGCGCGCAGTGCTGTCTCTCGTCGTGATCTCCCACGTGAACCAGCTGTGGTCCGGCGGTGAAGACATGACAGTGCGGGTGTGGGATTTGTTGACGCTCGAGTGTCTGAGTGTGCTGCGCAGCGGACACACCGCGCCGATTGCGAATTTGATGGTGGTGGAGTCGCGTGTGTGGTCGGCTGACAAGCACGGACATGTCTTACTGTGGGACATCACAACCCGCTCGCTGCTGCAGGATCTGGCCGATCGTGTGCCGTACTGGGGCATCGGGCAGGGCATGATCCACGCGATGCAGAAGGTGCAGCCGACGACCGCCTACAAGGTCTGGACGGCGTCCTCGAACGGCGTGCTGCAGTGCTGGAATGCAGAGACGATTCCCATCGTCTTCGATGACGTCCCGATCGCCGCCGGTGTTGCGCGACCCGCTGCGGCCATAACAGCAGGAGGGAGTGCGAGCAACGCGCCAGCACGTGGTAATGCCGCGAGTACACCCAACGCACAGCAGGCAGGTGCGGATGCGACGGATATTTCTGCCCTCACCGTGTCCACGCACCAGAATGGGAGTACCGGTGGTGATGGAGCTTCTCCAGCGCAGGCAGCGGCAGCGGCACGCATGCAGGACTTCGTGCGTCGTCTGCAAGACGAGTTGCAGGCGGCACAGCGCGACGCACGCATGAATTACGAGAAGTACCGGCTGGAGGTGCAGCTCGAGATTGAAACGCAGCAGCTGCTCGCACAGGAGAACGCACGTCTGCGCGACCGCGTTGAGGAGCTGGAGGCAACGGCTGCTGGTGCTGGTGGTGACGATGCCCCACTGTCGAGTGCACGCGCTGATGCTCCACCCTCTGCGGCAACGTCGCGACTGCCAGCCGGCACGGTACACTCTGCGCGCCGCCCCGCAGCACAAAAGCAGAGTGGCCCGGCCGTAGCGGATTTAGAGGCGTGGAGGGCGGAGGTGGACGACCTTCGCCATCAACTCGAAGTCGCGCACCAGGAGCTTGACGAGGCGCAGCAGCGTCAGCAGGAGCTGGAGGAGCAGCTGGAGGCGTCCAAGGCTGCCGCGGAGCCGTCGCCTGAGATCGATGTAGGCGACCGCATCCCCGACCCTGCTGCCTCGCGCCAGTTTGTTCGACAGGACGACATGAAGAAGCTACCGAGTGTTGCGAACGGTGACACCGATAGCGCAAAGGATGCTGCTGCTGCTGCTCCGTACGTGTCTGCGATGGTGGCCAACCCGCACGATACGCAGTGGGGCGGAGACGCCATCACCCGCTCCTCCCTCAGCCGCCACCTGTCTGGCGACAACTGGGAGTACTTGATGAACGAGAAGCCCTACGAGCTGCACAGCACCTTGACGGCTGAGCTTTGCGCAGGCCTTGGCGTGGCGCCGACGCAGCTGGAGCGTGTTAGCCTCGAAGACAGCGGACGCACCGTGGAGGTGGATGTCGTGCACCCCGTTGCCGTGTCAAGAGAGGAGCTGCAGCGCCGTCTGCGTGCCTATCCTTTCCCTGGTATCTCACGCCTGCACGCAGAGGCGTACACGACGACCAAGACGGGGCCGGATACTGCCGAGGCAACTATTCTGGACCTGCAGGAGCAGCTGGCGAATGCGGAGCGGGAGCTGGCCGAGGCGCTGGAGGAGCAGCAGACACAGCATGCAGAGCCCTCTCCTGAGCCACAGCAGCCGTACAGCAATGCACGTCCCAACTCCAGCGGTGTTGGGGGCGATGCCAATGCACACGCAACGCAGGAAGCCGCTGCACGTGCTGCTGCTGCTGTGGCTGCGGCGGAAGCTGAGCAGGCACGCCTGAAGGACGCAAACGCCGCGTTGAAGGAGAAGGTGCTGGACCAGCAGCGCACTATGCAAAAGCTGGAGAGCGCCGTCGACGACACGCAGCGGCAGCTGGCCGCCACACGCACGGAGTTGGAGAAGGCCGAGGACGCACTCGAGCTCGCACAGCAGCAACTGGAGCAACAGCAGCAAATGCAGCAGACTCCCAACGCACGGGGTGTACGCGACAGCGGAGAGAGCGCCGACTTGCACAGCCCTCACCCGTACGACAGCGCTGCCCCGCCGCCGCCGACGGTGCTGGACGGGACGGCACGCAAGCCGGCCGGCTCCGAGTCCGGGCGGCCCACCGAACTCGTCGCCGTGCCGCTTGCCCAGGAGATGAACGACGCAGCTGCGCACGCAGTGAGAGGCACTGAGGCGCAGGAGCGCGTGGCGGCGCTGCAGCAGCTGTTGGAGGAGGCCACCGAGAAGCTGGAGGTTGCACAGCAGGAACGGAAGGACGCTGATGACGAGCTCGCTGCTCTGCGCGCCGCCGCGTCGGCAGAGAAGCTGCGCACGGCAGAACTGGAGCAACAATTGCGGGCGGAGCGACAGAAGTTAGCCGCCGCTGCTGCCGCATCGCCGTCGGCGCTGACAAGAAGCACTGCGTCGTCGCCGCACTCCCCAGTGGCCTCTGTGAAAGGCAGCGAGGAAAACGTTCAACAGCTGCGTGAGGATTACGACGCGCTGAACGCGTACCTCCACGACCAGTTGAAGCCGATGATCTCTCGGCTGAAGCGTGCCCGTGGCGAGCTGCAGTATGACAAGGATGGGCTTCTGCTGCGGCTTGAAGCGGCGGAGAAGGCGTCTGCAGCCCTTGATGTGGAGCATCAGGCACAGCCACCCTCGAAAGCCAATGAGGTCGCCCCTGTATCCGACGGATCGGTGAAGGAGAAGAAGACAGATTCGAACCAGCAGCTGCGTGAGGACTACGATGCACTGAACAGCTACCTGCAGAACCAGCTCAAGCCGTTGATCTCACGACTGAAGCGTGCGCGTAGCGAGTTGCAGTACGACAAGGACCGCCTTCTCGAGCGCCTGGAGGCAGCGGACAAGGTCATTGACGCTCTCAAGGTCGATAAGGCTCCGATGAGCGAAGAGTCAGCCGAGAAGAACAGGGAACCACTGCCAGCAGCATCATCAGCAGCGGCATTGCCCGAGGAAGCCGCATATCATCAGCTCCGCGAGGACTACAACGCACTAAACGACTACCTCCACGACCAGCTCAAGCCAATGATATCCCGCTTGAAGCGTGCCCGCGGTGAGCTGCAATATGACAAGGACCGTCTTGTGGAGCGCCTGGAGGACGCGGAGAAGGCGCTGGAGGAAGCTCGTGGCACGGAGGCACAGCCGGAAGGCGAAGCACCGTCAGCTGCAGCTGCAGCATCAGAAGCTGCCCCATCTTCCCAACACGCTGCTGTCCCCGATGAGCAGCTGCGCGAGGACCACGATGCGCTGGACAGCTACCTGCAGAACCAGCTGAAGCCGCTGATCTCACGACTGAAGCGCGCGCGTAGTGAGTTGCAGTACGACAAGGACCGCCTTCTCGAGCGCCTGGAGGAGGCACAGCAAACCATCGAGGCTCTCGAGAACGACAACGCGGCGCTGAGCGAACGGGCGGCCGCGAAGGAGAGCGAAGCGCCTTCACCCTCCCCTGCAGCTGCAGCACCACAGCGTGCCGCCGACGAGACTCGCTCTCCGGACGAGCAGCTGCGCGAGGACTACGACGCCCTGAACGACTACCTGCAGAACCAGCTCAAGCCGATGATCTCCCGCTTGAAGCGTGCCCGCGGCGAGCTGCAGTACGACAAGGATCGTCTTGTGGAGCGCCTGGAGGACGCGGAGAAGGCGCTGGAAGAGGCTCGCAGCGCGGAGGCACAGCCGGAAGGCGATGCACCGCCAGCAGCAGCACCAGAAGCTTCCCCGTCATCCCAACACGCTGCTGTCCCCGATGAGCAGCTGCGCGAGGACCACGAGGCGCTGGACAGCTACCTGCAGAACCAGCTGAAGCCGCTGATCTCACGACTGAAGCGCGCGCGTAGTGAGTTGCAGTACGACAAGGACCGCCTTCTCGAGCGCCTGGAGGAGGCACAGCAAACCATCGAGGCTCTCGAGAACGACAACGCGGCGCTGAGCGAACGGGCGGCCGCGAAGGAGAGCGAAGCGCCTTCACCATCCCCCGCAGCCGCAGCACCACCGCGTGCTGCCGACCAGACTCGCTCTCCGGACGAGCAGCTCCGTGAGGACTACGATGCCCTGAACGACTACCTGCAGAACCAGTTGAAGCCGATGATCTCCCGCTTGAAGCGTGCCCGTGGCGAGCTGCAGTACGACAAGGACCGTCTTGTGGAGCGCCTGGAGGACGCGGAGAAGGCGCTGGAGGTGGCTCGCAGTGCGGAGGCACAGCCGGAAGGCGATGCACCGCCAGCAGCAGCACCAGAAGCTTCCCCGTCATCCCAACACGCTGCTGTCCCCGATGAGCAGCTGCGCGAGGACCACGAGGCGCTGGACAGCTACCTGCAGAACCAGCTGAAGCCGCTGATCTCACGACTGAAGCGCGCGCGCAGTGAGTTGCAGTACGACAAGGACCGCCTCCTCGAGCGCCTGGAGGAGGCACAGCAAACCATCGAGGCTCTCGAGAACGACAACGCGGCGCTGAGCGAACGGGCGGCCGCGAAGGAGAGCGAAGCGCCTTCACCCTCCCCTGCAGCTGCAGCACCACAGCGTGCCGCCGACGAGACTCGCTTTCCGGACGAGCAGCTGCGCGAGGACTACGACGCCCTGAACGACTACCTGCAGAACCAGCTCAAGCCGATGATCTCCCGCTTGAAGCGTGCCCGCGGCGAGCTGCAGTACGACAAGGATCGTCTTGTGGAGCGCCTGGAGGACGCGGAGAAGGCGCTGGAAGAGGCTCGCAGCGCGGAGGCACAGCCGGAAGGCGATGCACCGCCAGCAGCAGCACCAGAAGCTTCCCCGTCATCCCAACACGCTGCTGTCCCCGATGAGCAGCTGCGCGAGGACCACGAGGCGCTGGACAGCTACCTGCAGAACCAGCTGAAGCCGCTGATCTCACGACTGAAGCGCGCGCGCAGTGAGTTGCAGTACGACAAGGACCGCCTCCTCGAGCGCCTGGAGGAGGCACAGCAAACCATCGAGGCTCTCGAGAACGACAACGCGGCGCTGAGCGAACGGGCGGCCGCGAAGGAGAGCGAAGCGTCTTCGCCCTCCCCCGCAGCCGCAGCGCCACAGCGTGCCGCCGACCAGACTTGCTCTCCGGACGAGCAGCTACGCGAGGACTACGACGCACTGAACGACTACCTGCAGAACCAGCTGAAGCCGATGATCTCCCGCTTGAAGCGTGCCCGCGGTGAGCTGCAGTACGACAAGGATCGTCTTGTGGAGCGCCTGGAGGACGCGGAGAAGGCGCTGGAGGAGGCTCGCAGTGCGGAGGCACAGCCGGAAGGCAATGCACCGTCAGCACCAGCTGCAGCACCAGAAGCTGCCCCGTCATCCCAACACGCTGCTGTTCCCGATGAGCAGCTGCGCGAGGACCACGAGGCGCTGGACAGCTACCTGCAGAACCAGCTGAAGCCGCTGATCTCACGTCTGAAGCGCGCGCGCAGTGAGTTGCAGTACGACAAGGACCGCCTTCTCGAGCGCCTGGAGGAGGCACAGCAAACCATCGAGGCTCTCGAGAACGACAACGCGGCGCTGAGCGAACGGGCGGCCGCGAAGGAGAGCGAAGCGCCTTCGCCCTCCCCTGCAGCTGCAGCACCACAGCGTGCCGCCGACGAGACTCGCTCTCCGGACGAGCAGCTGCGCGAGGACTACGACGCCCTGAACGACTACCTGCAGAACCAGCTCAAGCCGATGATCTCCCGCTTGAAGCGTGCCCGCGGCGAGCTGCAGTACGACAAGGATCGTCTTGTGGAGCGCCTGGAGGACGCGGAGAAGGCGCTGGAAGAGGCTCGCAGCGCGGAGGCACAGCCGGAAGGTGAAGTCGGCAACGGGAAGAGCGACGCAACACCCACAGAGGCAGCCGCAGCCACCGCTCCGAGCGAGCTTGCATACGAACAGCTGCGCGAAGACTACGATGCCTTGAACGACTACTTGCACGACCAGCTGAAGCCGATGATCTCGGAACTAAAGCGCGCTCGTGGTGAGCTGCAGCTGGATCTGTCCCGCTCCCAAGAGGAGCTGCAACGCGTGTACAGCATGTACGACGACGCCGCCGCCGCCCTCGACGAGGCGCACGTCCGCGAGGAGAAAATGGGCGAGACGATGGAGGCGCTGCGCAAGGCCCTCGAGGCTGAGCAGCACAAGAACCAGGCAACCGCAGCATCCGCGGCTTCGGGTGACACCACGCCGACCGCTGGGCAGCCGGCACGCAACGGGCGGCAGCAGTCGGAGGCCAATGCAGGACGGCCGACGCAACCCGCGCAGCTCAGTAACGGTCGCAGCGCTGACGAGGCACGGCCACCGAAGTCGCATGCAGAAGGAGAAGAGGACGCAGCACCAGCAGATGATGCTGACGCAAAGTTGCACGGCGCCATCGATCGTCTGGCGGCCCAAAACCTCGACCTCTCGGTGCGGCTGGCCGATGCAGAAACGGTCATTGCCCAGCTGCAGGACTCTCTTGCTCACTCCTCCGCGCAGCTGACGCAGCAATGCGGTGAGACGCAGCGGCTGCTGGGCACGATCGAGAAGTACAAGCAGGGTGGACGCAGCCACAGCGACAACACGCCGAGTGTGTCGGCGTCCGACAGCCTCCCGTAAGGGGATTAAGAAGCAGCAGATAGCTCCTATTCTTTTATGTCTTTTTTTCACCTGTACCGACATTTTTTTTTCTAGCCGGAATATTTATTTTCCTTTTGACCTTTACCTGTCGTCTGGTTCTTTTTTTTGTTGGCTCCTTTAGTTTTATTATTATTTTACCATAAACCGAAGTGCTGCTATGAAGGTTTAGTTGCGGCTGTTGTCCATTTTGCGCGATTTAAAAAAAAAAAAGTTGATGAACGTTGAGGAACGGCTTCGTTTTTCTCTCTCTGCATGTTGTTTGCAAAGCAATGTTGTTTGTTTCTTTCTTTCGCTTGGTGATTCCCAATCTGTGTAAGCTTGTCGTTGCGCAACGCATTGTCATTGTCTCCTCCCCTTACCGCATTGTATTCTTTTTTACCTTTTTTAATTACCTGTAGACGTACGCGACACCCTCTCGTGATCTGTTGCTCCTCAGCTCTGATCCTTCGAGATAAAAAAAAATTCTGAGCTAGAAAAGATATGTGTGTGGTGTGCCTATGTACCGTCTTTAATACGTGGTCTGTGCTTGAAAGAGCCCAAGGCGTCGTGTTCGTTGAAATGGTCCGTTAGGCACTCACAAACACACTTTGGCAAAAAGCTTTATTTAAATTCCGCATCTGCCTTTTATTACTGTGCTCCTACGCTGCAAAAGTTAGCCTCTGCCTCATGATGATTCGAATAGGTATTCTTGCTACGTGTTAAGCCATTCTCACTCCCTTTCCCTCCCGCACACTACGCAGAACGATAGAGCAAAAAACAAACACTCACCACCACCACTACCGACATCACAGTCCTCACCCCTTCTTAGCCTTGAGCAGCGTCGTCTTCTCATCACGTTCACCCTCTCTTTCAATCTCACAGTGATTCTTTCACAGCAGTGAAACACGCACACACCACACACATACATATAAATCCCAAAAGATGCCGCCGATCACGAATGGTGACCGCCCGTCGGCTCGCCCCTCCACCCGCAAGGCCGCCGCATCGAGCGCCTCTGCCACGCACAGGCCACGCACCGCGAAGGTCACTGCGGGCGCTACTCCCGCCACTCCCGCCAAGACACCCACGAAGGGAAAAGTCGTGCGCAGGGCTGACCCGGCAACGAACCGTGCTGCTGCTGCTGCTGCTGCCGGTGGCGAGGAGAGCGCGCCGGCGAACATGCGTGCGCTTCCGCGGCGCAACATCACCGCCGTGTGCGACGCAGTGAGTGTGGCGAGTCGTTTTCCCAGCCAGTCGCGCTGCTCTGCCGTCGCGCCGGACGCCACCGTCTGGACCGGCGAGGCCGACGGCTCCATCGTCATCCGCCTCGCCCCCAGCGGACTAGAGGTGCACCGCCTCAGCCCGATCGGCCGCTCCGTCGTGCTGACGCTGGCGAACGTGTCGGGTCGGATGTGGGCCGGCTACTCGGACGGCGCTCTGCGTGTCTTCGACCCAGCAACCCAGGCCGTCGTGGGCGAGTCGACGCAGCACACGGCTGCTGTCTACGCCATGTGCGCCGCGGACGGCTTCGTTTACACGGGCGGTGCTGATTGGAAGGTGTATCAGTGGGAGGCGGAGGACCTGCATTTCTGCCGCATGTACCACGGCCACCGCAACAACGTGCGCTGCCTGACAACGTACCGTGACCCGGAGAGCGGCCGCCGCTACGTCGTCTCTGGCAGCGATGATGGCACGGTGAAGGTGTGGGACGCCTCGTCCGCCTTGACGCCGATGAAGCGTTCCATTGCCGGTGGTGCGGGCAGCGACAAGGACACAGGCTGCATCGCGACGCTTGATGGACAGGGCCGTGGTGTGCTGAGTGCCTTGGTGCTGGAGGACACGGCGGAGCTCTGGGTCGGCAGCGAGGACACTGCGATTCGCGTGTGGGACCTCTATTCCATGACCATCACCTCAGTCATCACGGCCCACCGCACGCCGGTCGTGACCCTGCAGCGGGTGGAGGAGACGATCTGGTCTGGCAGCAAGGACGGCGCGGTGGTCATCACGAACCGCTTCTCGAAGGATGTCGTGCATCAGGCCACGCAGCCGCCGGCGAGCGTGGTGAGCAGCAACGGCGCCGGGCCAAAAACGCAGCAGCGCTTCAACATGTCCATCCAGCCCGTCACCCGCACCGTGGTGTACAACGTGTGGACGACGAGCGTGGACGGGTCGTGGCAGTGCTGGAACTTCGCAGCACCAGAGAGCGCCACCGCGCCGTCGGCGGCGGAGCGGGACATCGAGGCCGAGATGATCGGCTACCCCGAGGGTCACTACCTCTCGCAGAGTCGCCAGCGCCGCTCCTCGCACACGAGCCAGCGGCGTGGCAGCAGCGCACGTGGTGCTGCAACCAACGACGCGGGTGCTGCAGCGGCCAGCAGCGCCTGTCCACCGCTTTCGCACGACAACACCAGCGCAGGGGGCGACGGCGAGGATGCCGAGCTGCGCGCCAGCGTGGCGCGGACGCGGCGCTCCGTGGCGGAGTTGCTGACGGAGCCGGCGGAGGTGCGCCGCAACGGCAGCCGCAGCGCCGCCAACGCTGATTTCGCTGCCACGGGTGCGGACGGCGAAGGCACCGCAGCGGCGGAGGAGGACGACGCTGCCATCGACGCTGTTGCCGAGTCTATCCGCAACGACCGCGCCGAGGCAACCAAGAAGGAGGTGGAGCACCAGCTGGCCGCGCTGAAGAAGGAGGTGCAGCGGACAGAGAGGCTGCACGCGGAGCTGCGCCGGCTTGGCCAGGACCCTGACGCCGTGGAGGCTGCTGCGGTTGGGGATGAAAGCACGTCGTCGCTCGGGCAGCGTGGCGCGACGGATAGCCCGAGCACGCAGGCGCTGGAGAGTGTGTCGGCGAAGCTGGAGGCGCAGCGGGCGGAGAACGTGGCCCTGGCGGCCGCCATTGTTGCTGCAAAGAGCTAAATCGACGGGATTTTTCTCCCGTCTTTTTTTGTGACAAGTGCGTGTGGCGCTTCCGTCTTCACTAAACGCATCTGCTCATCGCCGTCTGTAGCTGAGTCTTCCTCTTGCGTGTTCTTTTTCACCCGGCACCTTTTCTTTTTTCGTTTGTGGTTTGTTCCCTCCCGAAAATGAGAATGTGGTTCTACTGCTTTGTGCGTTCTTATTTATTTCTTCTTCCTGCCACACAAGTAGAGTGTGGAGAGAGAGCATCCTACCGTGCGCCGCTCTTCCCGTCGTATTCTTTCCTCTGGTGGCGAACTTCTTTTTCATCGCTTGACTCTCGCCCTCTCTCTCGCTGGGCTTACAACACCGCAGCTCTTGCTGCGCAGCATCGTTGGTTTACATTGACTTCTTTTCTTCTCGCTCCTTTTTTGTTCCTTTTCCTCTCGCCAGCATCCATTGTTCTCCTCCTTATTTGTTTTTGTTTTTCTTCAGTGCTCTTCTCACTTCTTTTCCATTTTCTAGGCCCTTTTTGTTGGGGGGGAGAGGGCGAAAAAACCCCACAAACCCCCCCCCCCCCCCCCCCCCCCCCCCCCCCCCCCCTTTTTTTTTTTGGTGGTGGAGGAAAAGGGGGGGGGGGGGTTGTGACGTCGCTTAGCGGTGATGAGCAGCGCACGAATACGCTCACAAAAACACCCCCACAAAAAAACTTTTCCCCCAACTCCCCCCCCCCCTTTTATAACCCTTTTTTTTTTTTTTTTTTTTTTTGGTGTTGGGGAAAAAAAAAAAATCTTTTTGTGCCCTTTTTTTTTTTTTTTTGGTGGGGGGGGGGTGGTTTTTTTTTTTTTTTTTTTTTTTTTTTTTTGTGAGGTGGTTTTTTTCCGATTATGCCTCTCAGGGCACGCGTCGCCCCTTTTTTATTTTATTCCTTACCTCCTTCTCGTTATTTTTATTCGTTTCAGATCGTTTTCTTCCTTTTTCTTTCTGTACGAGAGGACGGAAAGCGGACCGAGCACATCCCCACGCACACAAGTACACTCGCCAACACATGAAACACTATCGCTGCTACTTGCGTCAGTGAGCTGGTGTAACCCACAATTCTTTTTTTCTTTCCAATTTTTCGAAAACGGAGGTTGATGGAGACAAAGAGAGCTGTGATGGACGCACGTGCAATGTGTGTGCGTGTGCTCTCGCGATCCTTCTCCCTGGTTGTTCCTTTGACATTCTCTCTTCTCTTTCTCACTCGCTGTTGTGTTTTCGTCTCCCATACTCCAGCAGCCCTCACAGGCTTGAAATAGCGCTTTTTCTTTTTGTGTCTGTTCTTTTTTTTTTTTTTCTTACTTCGCGTCTCGTGATGATGCACGATGAACGGTGTCGGCGGCTGCAGGTAGATCCTCTATAGTTGTTCTTTTTGTTCTTTGCCCTGTATTCGCAGAACAAAGGCCGGTCTTGTGTTTCGCCCTCCGATTCTCTCTCTCTTTCTGTCGAGTCACCTTTACTCCGCCAATTAATAAAACAAAAACACAGGTTTAAGATGCAGCGAAGGAAGGAAAAAAAGAGTGAAAGGAGGAAGTCGAGAAAGCCGGTTCTGTAGTTCTTCTTTGTGTTTTGCGTTTTCTTTTGTCTGTGTCGGTGCTCCTCTTGTGCGTCTTGTAGTGTGCTTTACTGATGTGATGGAAATGATTTGAGTTTTTTTTCCCAGCGCTCTGAGTTGTGCTACGCGCACCATTCTCTTTTACTCTACCTCTGAAAGTGTTGCGTGTTTGATGGCGCAGCGTGCAGCTGTGCGGCTTCTTCTTCAATAACTTTTTTTCTTTTCAGCGGATGTGCTCGATTTAGCGTCGCTCTCTGCGCGTGCGTGGTGTGTTTTGGTTCCAAGTTTTATTTTTGTTAGAAGAAAAACTCTCACCTGTTTAGGTAAAGGAGGCGAGGACGACGGTGTTCGGAAATTAACAAATAGAAAGATGGGTCACTGGAGATCATCCCGCACTCCGTTGCTCGCTTTTGGACACTATGTGTATTACTAAAAGCTAATCCTGCAGGAAAAGCAAGAAGAAACAACGGATCTTTTCGATTCTTTAAACTTGCAGTTGGACGCAACTAATAGAAGATCAACGTTACCATGCAGCTTCGCTTCACAAGCACACTCACACATACACTGACTACTCTCTGCGTCGTCTTTAATCAGTGTAAACCTTCTTCTTCTCTACTCTTTCTTATACTCTCTCTTCCTCCATCTTTCTGCACTAAAAAAAGCAAAGCATCTGCGCACAGCAACGTGAGAGACTCTTTTCTCGAGGTGTCTTCTTCTCTCTCCCTCTCTCACGTCACTCTCGTTGGCGCGCCAAATTTGGACTGTGAAGTGCGTCGGGGCGTGGAGTCCTTGACGAGATCGACAAGTCTAGATTGAATTTTCCCTCAATCATCTTTTCTTCTCTTGAACGCAAAATAGGGAGATTTGAGTATTGAAGGAAAAGCACAGCCATCACCAGCATATCTCTCTTACCTCTCCTACTTTTCTTTCATTGTTTTTTCTATTAGACTCTCATTTTACGTGTTGTTGTTCTTCACTGTATCTTTTTCTTCTCTCCCCTCTCTTCGACTGGAGAGGGAGCAGAACGGTTCTTTTTAGCGTGCCTCTCTCTCTCTCCTTTCCTTCCACCCACTTGTACTTGTCTTTCTCTCTTTATTGATTTCATTCTTTTTTATTCTTTTTCTTATCTTAGATCGCTGTTTTATATATCTTTGCCTTTTTTGTCCTACATCTGTTTTCCTAGATCTTTTTTTTTCTTCACTATTTCCCCTTTCTCCTCCACTTAGCTATCAAGATGGAGAGCCGTAAGCTGAAGCGCTACGACTCAGCGCCGATTTCCTCGGGAGCATCGGCTTCAGCCTCTGCCGCTGCCGCTGCTGCTCGTGCCGCCGCCGCCCACGTCACGAACCTTCCTCGCCCACAAGCCGGCATCACCACCACGACGGCCACCGCGAAGCCCACCATCAACGCATCGACAGCTGCTGCCAACACCACCAGCCATGCCGTATCCGCCGCGAGCACGGCGGCCGGCGCGGTGAACGCGTCGGACCCCTACGAGAAGCAGCTGGAGGCGTACTACCGCTGCATGGAGGAGGACAATCAGTCGCTTCTGACCTACTACGAGACACACACCATGGACATCGCGTCTCTCAAGGTGCTGGCGCAGGAGCGCAAGTACAAGGAGAGCGTGATGCGGGCGATGGAAGCGAAGGTGGCGGCGATGGACGCCTTTCTGGTGGACGTGATGGACGTCGCGGCGCCGACGCGCGGGCTGCGTGCGCGTGGGGACACCAACCTGCGTGAGTCCGGTAAGAGCTCTAGCGCGAAGAACAACGCTGCGAACAGCACGGCTGTTGTACCGTCAATGCACGCTGTGCGCGAGGCGGTCGTGAAGCTGCAGTCCACCCTGCAGGCGACCACCGCGAGTGAGGAGAAGCACCGCATCGCCATCGAGGTGCTAGAGAAGGAGGTGGCGGAGTGGAAGGAGAAGGCGCGTCCACGCACTGCCCGCACCCGCTCTGGTGCTGCAGACAGTGCGCAGGCAGAGGACGACGGTGTTGTGTTGCCCGGCACGGCGAAGGAGCTGCGCGAGGCACAGCGCAAAATACGCGACCTCGAGCGTCGTCTCTCGACTGCAACCAACGAAGCAAGAGATGCGGCGGCGGCAATACGGCAGCTCGAGCAGCAGCAGCGCACCACAAACGAAACGCTGCAGCGCCGCGACGAGGAGGTAATCGCGATGCGCAGCCTGCTCAACACAAAGGAGCAACTGCTATCTTCGTATGAAGCCGAGGTGAAGACGGCGCGGTCGACTGGTGCGTCGGGTGTGGTGGGCCCACGTGGTGGAAGTGGCCGCTACGTCCGCACGAACTCTGCACCTGCGGGTCAGCAGCAGCAGCAGCAGGGGCACTTCTTTGGCGGCGAGACGAGCAGCGATCGCCTTGTCGTCACGCACCACTACCGCCTTCTTGGTGGCCAGCGCTTCGTGGACGGACGCAGCTTTTCCCCTGAATCCTTCAAGGATGCGCTGCTCCGTTCCATCTCCACGATGCTTCACGTCCCGTACGGCTACTTAACCAACGTCGAGCTCCGCACCCACGCCGAGGCGGTCAGCATTGAGCTCGACATCCGCCACTCCGCTCGCCTATCAGACGACGAGATCGACTTCCGCCTCCTCAGCCACGACTACCCTGAGGTGATGAGTTACCTCGAGAAGGTGGCGACGGAGCTGGCGGCGCAGACGCCGTTAGACCCGAACGCTGCACGTGTGCGGGAGCTGCAGGCAACGCTGGCAGAGCGGGACAACGAAGTGGCGCACCTGCGGCGTCGCCTGCGTGGACTCGAAGCCTCGCTAGAGCGCCGCGACGCGGATCGCGAAGGCATCGACAAGGACGTGGACGCCGCGCTGCAGGAGACGGAGAACACCGTGCAGGACCTCTACGCCGCACTGCAGGCTGCGCAGCAGGAGGCAGAGAAGGCAAGGAAGTCTCTGTCCACAAAGGCGCTGCAGGCGCGTGTCGCCGAGCAGGCAAAGGACGCCGTAGTGAACGCCGCCGCCGCAGCAGAGCGTTCGTTGCAGGAGGAGGTGTCACGGCTGACGGCGTTAGTGGCCGCTGCCAAGGAGGACGCCGCACAGGCAACGACGCTGGCGAAGGCAGAGGCAAAGGGAGAGCTTCGCGTCGTTGCATTTCAGCTAGATGTGCCGCTGCCGACGAGCTCCACGCAGCGCGTTGCGGCACAGCTGCTGTCGGAGGCTCCGCAAACCCGCATCGTGCACGCCCTGCTGCTCGCTCACGCCGGCCGCACCGGTGGTGCCATCCCAATGCAGGTGAAGAGCTGCGTGTTGGGCGACGGTGTGTCTGGAGAGAAGCCCACTACCAGCGCCAGTCGCACCGCTGCATCGGCTGCTGTGTTGCGCGTCACGGTAGAGCTTGCCTACTTCGCAGCGCAGCACGAGGCAGACACGTTAAAGGCTGAGGTGCAGGAAAAGCTGCGCGACGGTGGCGCCTGCAGCGTTCTCGTCGAGTACCTCCGCCTGCGCGACGACGCCGCCCGGCGCGAGGCCGCCGCCGCTGCGGAGGCACAGCGGGCCGTCAGCGAGGCCGAGCAACGCGCAGCTGCCGCCTTCGCTGCCGTGCGCAGTGAGACGCAGCGCGAACACGAGACGAAGCTGGACGCGGCGGTGCGGCAGCTGCAGGAGGTCGGCTTGCGGGTATCGAGCGTGCTGCCCGACACGTTATCGAGCAGCAGCAACAGCAACAGCAGCAACAGCAACGTGAGTGTTGTGAAGCGGGTGGAGGTGTTGGTCACGCGACTGACGTCTGCCGAGGCTGCGGCGCGTCGCCACGAAGAAGCCAGCCAGCGCGCCGCGCGCCGTCTCGCCGAGGCGCAGCAGGAGCGGGAGCAGCTGCAGCAGACGCTGAGTGAGTTGACGGAGCGCTGCGCGGAGGTGCGCGTGGCGAGGGAGCAGCTCGAGTCACGCCTGTGCACCGCGGAAGGAAGGCTCACCACGTCGGGTGCGGCAGAGGCGGCGCTGAGCGAAAAGGTGCGGCGGCTGGAGGCGGCGCTGCGCTCCTCAGCGGCCACTGCGGACGCTGAGCGGGAGCGGTGGGCGACGGAGACGCGAGCGGCGCAGGTGCTGACGGACAGTCTGCGGACTGAGCTCTCCGCAAAGGAGAAGGAGTTGCAGCTGACGAAACAGAGTGCTACCTCTGCTCCTACTGCTAGCTGCAGTAGCGGAAAGGGATCGGCAAGCGAAGAAGCCGCCCTGCGCGAGGCACTGCGCATTGCCAAGGAGGATCGTACCGCCCTCGCCCGCCAGGTGCGTGAGATGGACATAGACATGAACGACTTGTCCAACATTCAAGCCGCCATGCAGCGCGAGCTCGAGTCTGCACAGCAGGAGCTGCGGGCGAAGAAGCACGACTTCGACCTGCTGGTGAAGCAATTGATCCGCATGGAGGAAAAAGAGAAGAAGTGGCAAGCGGACCAGCGCATGAAGCCCGAACAGCAGCAGCAGCAGCAGCAGCAACAGCTCAGCTCTCCTGACTCCCCCTCTCGCCAGCACGACGAAGAGGCTGAAAAAGACGACGTGGCGCGCGAGTCACTCGTTGTGCTGACAAACAGCAACACCAACCTCCAGCAGTGTCTTCGCAAGATGCAGCGGACGATGAGCGCGATGGGCATGAACGTCCGCATCGCACCGTCTGCGCTGAGCACCAGCACAACTGTCAGTGGTGTGGAGGAGCAGTCCGGCAGCGGGCGTACGCGCCGCAGCGGACACCGCAAGGGAGCCCTCTCCGCCACCGTGTCGCGCGCTGCCATGGACCACCAGCAGCTGTCGAGCCAACTCGCCGAGTTGCTGTTTCCGATGCTGAGTGAGCTGGAGCGCTGCGCGGGTCCACCTTCTACGCACGAAAACGGTGGGAGGGACAGCGGCGCGGCTTTTGCGCGTACGTCGAGCTACCAGAGCGTGCAACAACCCGGCGGTGCGCCGGTGCGGATCGTCAAGCAGCACCTCAGCAGCTCGCCTTTTGCCCGGACACGATCCACACCGGTTGTGCTGGAGAGGGCGATTCCGAACAGCAGCAGCAGCACCGACGCCGGAGCTGCGAGTGTTGTGATGACCTCGCAGCGCAACACACCCAAAAAGGAACGAAGTGCCTCTGATGCTGCCTTTGCCAGCCCCACCGTGGTGGGCTCTGGCGGAAAAGCCACGGTAGACGCCGCGCCACGGCTCGACTTCCACCGGCAAGGCAGCGGGCGGAGCTTCATGCGCAGCAACACCGCCACCACAGCACCGGCGATGGTAGTGTTAAGCAGCCACAACAACAACAGCAATAACGCGAACACCAGCGCCGGTCTGCCTCCTGCGTCGAGCAACACGGCGAATTTGTCCGATGGAGAGAAGGAGCGCCGCAGTAAGGAGTTGCCGCACCGACGCACCGGCAGCGGCGCTGCGGGGTCGGGTGGCTCGTACGCCAACGCGCCGCGTCGTTACAACGCGAATGCGGCAGCAGCGGCGGCATCGACGACGACGGCGAAAACGAATCCCTTCCGCCGCAGCAACACGGCGACGGCGAATGTTTCAGGCGGACCAACAACAGCAGCAGCTGCAGCTACGGCATCGTCGTTGTCTGCTGTTGCTGCTGCTGGTGGTGGCGTTGGTGTCACGGCGCCGGCGAGCAGTGGCGTCGGCGCAAGTTTTGTGCGTGTCAACAGCGGGTATCGGCGGACGCCGACGAGCACAACGCTGCTGGAAAGCGGTGCGGCAACAGCGGGGGCTTCGCAGACCCACAAGCCGTATCGCATGCGCTTTTAAGTGTGCAGTCGGAAGAAAGGGACGGCGCCGTAAGATTTGTGTTGTGCTTTTTTTTTTTTGTATTCTGTTCATTGTACTAGATTTCTTTTTTTTTTACACTTCATTGTGTTTGCGCTTTTACCATCGGTGCAGCACATTCACACACACACACCGCACTCTTTTTTGAGATTGCGTGTCGAGGACGAGGCCGCTGAGTCTGCCGAGCCTCACATCACGCACTCTTTACTTTCACCATCTCTTGTACACCTTACGAATGCAGCTTATAGAAAAAGAAAAAAGAAGCTAAAAGAAACGAGAGCGAGCAGAAACGTTTCGATCACGTCGCATTTGTGCACAGCTGGGAGACGACTGCCTTCGACAATGTGGCAAGTAGAAAAAATAATTAGGTGAGACACTTCATTTTTTTTTTTGGAGTGAAATGCCTCTTTTGGGACCTTAATGAGCCCTTGAGAGCCAGTTTGCTTAGCGTGCTTTCCCGCTTGGAGAAACTGTTAGAGCATCACAGCATCAGCTGTAAGTGATGCGTGTCAGTAGAGAACTTAAAAAGGCAAGAGGAGCATGCCTGTATGTTCGCTCCCCCTCTTTCCCCTCTTCATAATCTTAACTCCCTCCATCGCTCTTCTCCTGCCTCCCTTCTGCACCCCTTACCACGTGCACAGGTAACGCACCGCGTCGCTCTCCACTAAGTCAGTCTCCTCCTCGTCTCTCATCGCATACAACTTCACCATACCCATACACTCCCTATTTTCGCGTTTTTCAACTAATACTGAGTTGCTGTTTTTGTTCTTTTCTCTTTATACACGCACACAGGACACTCTTCCTCATTCTCGTCTTGATCCATATACACTCCGTTACACTCCAACTCACACTATCCAATAGAAGCGTGTAAGCGGGCTTAAATAATATTTTTCCCTTTGCTCTCTCTTCGTGCCTTGACGTGCCTCGTAGAACCGTTGACCTCCACTGAAGCCGTCGCTGCCTCTCTCTGATAGACCCAAACAGTCCGCATTTATCGAGTTTTTTTTTCTTTTGGTGTTGCTGGTCCTTTCTCTCGCCCCTCTCTTTCTCCTTCTCTCTATTATCATTTCCTATTTGGCTGTGTTTTTGCTGCTCTTGGTTGCTGTGGCCGCATACACGCCTTTTCACACATTTTTCTTCTCCGCAGCTCTGCGCGCTTTTCACAGCTTTACCTTGCTCTTTGTCACCCAGCGTTTCTGCGAGAAGGTGCAGTGCAAAACAAAGGAAAGAAATTAAATCCAAACCCAAACACAACGAAGAAGCGAAGATGTTTCGTGGACGCATTGAGCTCGTGATCGGCCCGATGTTCGCCGGCAAGACCACCGAGCTGATGCGCCGTGTCAAGCGCGAAATTCACGCCCGTCGCAGCTGTTTCGTGATCAAGTACGCCAAAGACACCCGCTACGACGCCTGCAACGTGGCCTCGCATGATCAGCTGACGCTGCGTGCGCAGGCCGCCGTATCGCAGCTTGACGAGGTGAAGGAGCAGTGGCGCAAATTCGACGTGCTCGCGATCGACGAGGGGCAGTTCTTCAGCGACCTGGTGGACTTCTGCAACACCGCAGCCGACGCGGGGAAGATCGTGATGGTGTCCGCGCTTGACGGCGACTACCGCCGCAAGCCGTTTGGACAGATCTGCGAGCTCGTGCCCTACTGTGAGTCGGTGGAAAAGCTGACGGCGGTGTGCATGATGTGCCATGATCGGCCCGCCTGCTTCACGCGACGCACCGTGAACGTCGAGCAGCAGGAGCTGATTGGTGGCGCCGACATGTACATCGCGACGTGCCGCGAGTGCTACATGAAGCAGCAGGTGCCATCGCTTGATGAGATGCGCAGCCAGCAGCAGGCCATCAAAGAGATCGAGCGCAGCTACCTCGGCGTGGCGAGCAAGAAACCGCTGACGAGCGTCACGACGCCGGAGAAGCCCGCTGGCAGCGACAGCAGAAACGAGACGACGTCGCCAGTGTCTGCGGCTGCAGTAGACCCTGTGGCATCGGACTTGAAGAGCGCGCGTGTGGAGAGTGTAGGTGACTTTGTGCTCAGCCCACCGCCAAAGTTCGGCAAGGTGGAGAAGATGCTTGTCAACGCATTTCAGTAAGCGAGAGTGAGAAATGAGACCAGATTGAGAAAGACACTTACGCGAAGTGCTGCATCAATGATTGCGTGTGGCAGTCAGCTCCGACAGTCAAGTGCTTTGGTCTTTCTTCGCGAGCAGCTTCCCCGATGTTTGCACACGGCTGCGTATCTGCTGCGACCCCCGCACACGCAAATTCACACATGAACATAGAGAGAGACTATGAGAGGAAAGATGCAGAGGAGGAGAAGCCGTTCCAAATGCACATCGGCACGTGTGTGCAAGTGTGCGTCTTTTTTAAGTGTTGCCCGAAGAGATACACCACATACACGCTCCGCAGACACGTACGCACTTCTTGCTCTTCCCCCTGCTCTTTTCTCATATATATAGAAGCCCTTCTTTTCTTCCTTTTTTTTTAACGTTGTTAGGTGACATCCGAACTTCCATTACCGCGACGATGCTGTCGAGCTCTTCCTCCTTTTTTCTCCAAGGGAATGATAGAGTGCCGTCTTTGCACCCTTCCGACGGCTCTCTTCTTTTTTTTTTCTTTTTAAAATGCTGTTTGCCGTTTTGTGAAACGCGCGCGCTGAAATAATGAAACCAAATAGTAAATGTAGAAGCTGCAAAGATGAGTTTGCCTGAGCTTCCGTCGAGTGGACAAAGCAATACGCCAGTTTAAAGTCTCCCTCGGCTACGCCTACACATAAGAAAAAGAGGGGAAAATAGGGTGCCTGAAGAGAGGGCAGTGCAACTTTTTCGAGCGTCGCAAGGAAAGGATGCTACGACACAGAATTACGAGGATAGAAGTAATTCTAATGCTCCTTTCTCTTTTAATTTCATCTTGTTGCTGATATGATGCCGCATCCTCGCTGTGTGCGAACGTCTAAAAAAAAAGAGTATGCTAAATATCAGCTATCAATTCTCTCCACGTTGCATCCGCTTTGACCTCCCCGCACTCCCTCTCTTTTCTTTCGCTTCTCTATACCCCTCATCTTCTCAAGAGCACGTTATATTTTTTTCACCAATCCCACGAATGCTCTACCGCGGCCGCCTTGGCCCTCGCCGTGTCCTGCACACGTGGCCACACAACGGAGCGCTCACAGTCACCGCTGCTGTCGTGACTACCCCTCTTCGCTGTTTTCACAAAGCGGTGAGGCCCACGCAAACGTGCAGCGTGAAACAGTCAGTACGTGAGTCAGCGCACGGGAAGTCGCCAGCGCCAGCAGCCACTGGCACCTCTTCATCCACCACCACAGCAGCCCAGTCGTCTGCGACCTCTCACCGCTATGCCTCCCAACAACTCCATACTTCAACCTCCGACTCAGAGAGTTCCAGCGTGGCATCAGCGACGGCAGCGGCGCCACCTCCCGCTGAGAGTGCGGAGCAAGGGCGGCTCGGTAGCGCACCACCGCGTCGCCAACGCGTCTACACCACCTCCGCAGACGCGGTGGATCAACAACTGCGAGAGGTCCAGCGTGAACTCCTGCACACTCGTCTCCGACTGGCCAAGGCGGAAGCCACGCACGCCGCCCTTTACGAGGGCATTCTCGCACGCCTCGGTGACACCGATCGACTTGCACATCACACGGCATCGAGCCTGCGATACACCGGTATGGCACTGCGGTGCGCACACGACAACTTGGAGGTGGAGCTGCGTCGGCTCTTGACGATTGGACTGACGGCAGCGGAGGTGGACGCCGCGGCGCTGGAGGCGGGTGCGCGGCAGTACGTGCGGCAGAACATTGGCTACTACGCGCAGCACGTTGCGAGTGCGCCGTCAGCGGTGCCGAACTTGGTGGCGGCGGCGCGTGGTACTGCTGACTCGAAGTTTCAGCCTCTGCGCTGATCAAGACTGCTCCATTTTTTTTGTGGGCATTACTTTCTTGTTTCAATGAACAAGCAGTGAGTCTTTCTCGTGTGGTGTATGACACGGCACGCAAATTCAAAACCAAAGAACAAACACTCGCAACGTATCAACAATCATCTTTCTTCAACCAATACCGTGCTTTTTTTTTCCTACGAGGCAAAGCCAGCGCCACTACTGTACTGCGTAGTATCAGCGCTCTTTCCGCAACTCCCTCCCGCTATCCATCACAGTGTCCCTCTTCATTTTCCCCTGCTGTTCCTCCGCACAGATAAAACACACTCCTGAATCTTAACCCACTAACTACACAGCCACAGCACACAAAATAACTTTTTTCGCTTTTTCTCTCTCTTCACACTCACTACCCCCACACTCCCACACACGCACCCCCCTTCCTGCACCGCGATGCCGCTGGCGGAGAAGACGATCAAAGTGGTGGAGGCGACGGCGCCTGTCGTGGCTGCTGCCGGCCCCCAGCTGACGGCCGCCTTCTACAAGCGCATGTTCAGCAACAACCCCGAGCTGAAGGACGTCTTCAACATGGCGCACCAGCGCGACCTGGCGCAGCCCAAGGCCCTCTTCAACGCCGTCGTCGCCTACGCCACGCACCTGCGCGACCTCGGCGCGCTCGGCCCCGCCGTGGAGAAGATCGCGCAGAAGCACGCCTCCTTCAACATCAAGCCGGACCAGTACCAGATCGTCGGCTACAACCTGCTCAAGACCATCGAGGTGGAGCTGAACCCCGGCCAGGACGTGCTGGACGAGTGGGGCAAGGCGTACGAGCAGCTCGCCCAGATCTTCATCGCGCGCGAGGAGGAGATCTACGCCGAGGTGGCGGGCCGCCCCGGTGGGTGGCGTCCGACCCGCCCCTTCCGCGTCGCCGAGAAGGAGGCGGTCAGCGACCTCATCACGCGCTTCCGGCTCGTCCCGGCGGACGGCCAGCCCGTCGTCGCCCACGTCCCCGGCCGCTACCTCGCCATCTTCGCGCGCCACCCCTCCATGCCCTACCAGGAGATCCGCCAGTACTCCATCGTGTCGCCGCCCAACGACGCCTACTACGAGGTCGCCATCAAGCGCCACGACCAGGGCCAGGTGTCGCGCTACATGACCGACGTCGTCAACGTCGGCGACCAGCTGCAGCTCGCGCCGCCCTACGGCGACTTCTTCCTCGACACGCCCGCCGACGCCGCCACGCCCATCGCCCTCATCTCCGGCGGCGTCGGCCTCACGCCCATGCTCAGCATGCTCCGCAGCCTCGCAGCCGCCAAGGCGCCGAACCCCATCTTCTGGGTCCACGCAGCGCACAACAGCCGCGTCCGCGCCTTCGCCAGCGAGGTGCGCGAGATGCAGGCCGTCGCGCTGCCGCAGCTGCGCACCTACAACTGGCTCTCCGAGGTCACCCCCGCCGACAAGCACGGCGTCGACTACGACTTCCAGGGCCACGTCGACCTCGCCAAGGTGCCCGACCTCTGCGCCAACCCCGCCACGCGCTACTACTTCGTCGGCCCCGACGGCTTCATGCACAACGTCGAGAAGCAGCTGCAGAGCCACGGCGTGTCCGCCGACCGCATCCACTACGAGTGCTTCGGCCCCTTCAACCCCGTCGCGTAGAAAGAAAAACAACGTTATAGCAGGGGTGTCGTCGAGTGTCTGTATTCGGTGGTGGTGTGTGCTGCTCCTCGTAGCAGCACCACACCCTCTACACGCACACACAGACACTCACACGCCTCTGTCAGCCCCTGTTTCTGGTTGTTTCCACCTTTCTGCCCTCCATCACTTACGAACTTAGCATTTAATCTTCCTCATTTCGCAGTTTTTTTTCTTTCGCTCTTTTTTCCCCCACTCTATTTGTTTTTCTTTTCCCGCTCTTTTCATTTGGGTTTGTTTCTTTCTCGTGAAGTAATCGTCTCTGTCCCTATTTTGGCTGCTGCTGGCTGGTGTGGCGACACTGCCGTGTCCCTCCAGCGCAGCCTTCACATCCTCATTTAGTCACCCCTTCACTACTTCCATTATTTTATTATTATTTTGCATTCTTTTCTCCGCCTCGTGCCTTCAAAAATGAATAACTAAGCGCTCTATTTTCCTTTTCTGCGTTTCTCCGACTCGTTTTGATCTTTTCCCTTTTCCTTCTCCACCGCCTCCCGCTGCGGCCTCTCTTTAAACCTCTGCGAGTCTCCAGCAGAGCGGCAACGTCACGTTATCTGTTTTTCTTCCTCTCGTTCGTGTGTCGCTTGCTCCATTTTCTTTTAGTCCACAAACACGAGTGTAGTCTCACTTGTTTGATGTTTGTTTCTTCTCTCCCCGCTGTGTGAGGGTGTACGTGTGCGTGTTTGTGCGCGAAGACAAATTAGCAACCCTTCGCTCTTAGCCTCCTTCTCTGATTCTCTTCTCGTGCCACTGCTGTCGTGCAAAGCAGTGTGTGATCCACGACTTGCCACTCACAATAAACTGCCTTTTCGGTCCCACACACTCCCACACGGAACACGCATGCAGATGTGCCATTGGCCTCTCACTGATAGTGGTAGGGCTGAAAAAGGGAGAAAAAAGAAGAGGAAAGGTGGAGAAAAGAAACCGCAGCAGACACCAACGCCTGATGGGTGCGCTTCTGCCGCTCAATTTTCTCTCCACTTCCATCAGTCTTTGCTTACTTTCTTGTCTTAATTCTTTTCTTTTTTTTTGCTGTGGAGCAGTAGCTGCACTTCCTGGTCCACCCTCATTCGTTCACCACCCCGCTCAACGTTTCTTTTTTTTTTCTTTCTAATACTTTTCCCCGCCCTAGTAGCAGCAATGTAGATGTGCCTTCCCTTCGAGTGGTTCGCATCCTCTTACATTTCTCCCTCTTTTCTTTTCGTGACTTACAAACGATCAAGCGACTTCTAAGCGTGTGTGTGCGTATGTGTGTGGTTCACCGGGCAGTGGAGCTCTCTCTCCCTCGATTCCCACATATCATCAAAACGGTATCTTCCATGTTACTTGTCTATCCCTTTCTTCCCTTTTTACTATTATTTGTTTTCCTACTCTTTTTTTGCACGGCCTCACTCCCTTTCTAAGTAGATGAGTGCAGACCGCCATATTAGTGCCGGCAGCTGGCACTCTGCAAACACCCCTTAAACTTCAAAAAAAAAAAGAAGAAACTGCCCAACCTTAGCAAAGCCTCACACGTGTTGGTGCAGCAGGCCTTTACCTCTCTCTGCTCTGCGTTTTCCCCCTTTTTTGCATTCATATGTCACAACCTTGCCTACTGCAGACAGTGGTAATGCAGTCATTTCCTCGGCTCGCTCGCTCTCGTTTACGTTGAGCGATCTCTGGGTAGGACAGCACTTGTTAGCTCAGTGCCCACCGGCCCCCAGCTGACTACGGTCAACATCCGTCTCCTCCAGTCCCTCTTCCTTCCACCACGTCCTTCTTCACCGCCTCTCTTCTTTCTACTCCTTCGCTTCCCTTTCCACCCGCTTCAGACCAAACGCCATCACACACCATTTAACTCACATCAGCCTCTCTCCCTGTCTCTTCTCTCTTCACACTCACCACCCCCACACTCCCACACTCCCACACACGCACCCCCCTTCCTGCACCACGATGCCGCTGGCGGAGAAGACGATCAAAGTGGTGGAGGCGACGGCGCCTGTCGTGGCTGCTGCCGGCCCCCAGCTGACGGCCGCCTTCTACAAGCGCATGTTCAGCAACAACCCCGAGCTGAAGGACGTCTTCAACATGGCGCACCAGCGCGACCTGGCGCAGCCCAAGGCCCTCTTCAACGCCGTCGTCGCCTACGCCACGCACCTGCGCGACCTCGGTGCGCTCGGCCCCGCCGTGGAGAAGATCGCGCAGAAGCACGCCTCCTTCAACATCAAGCCGGACCAGTACCAGATCGTCGGCTACAACCTGCTCAAGACCATCGAGGTGGAGCTGAACCCCGGCCAGGACGTGCTGGACGAGTGGGGCAAGGCGTACGAGCAGCTCGCCCAGATCTTCATCGCGCGCGAGGAGGAGATCTACGCCGAGGTGGCGGGCCGCCCTGGCGGGTGGCGTCCGACCCGCCCCTTCCGCGTCGCCGAGAAGGAGGCCGTCAGCGACCTCATCACGCGCTTCCGGCTCGTCCCGGCGGACGGCCAGCCCGTCGTCGCCCACGTCCCCGGCCGCTACCTCGCCATCTTCGCCCGCCACCCCTCCATGCCCTACCAGGAGATCCGCCAGTACTCCATCGTGTCGCCGCCCAACGACGCCTACTACGAGGTCGCCATCAAGCGCCACGACCAGGGCCAGGTGTCGCGCTACATGACCGACGTCGTCAACGTCGGCGACCAGCTGCAGCTCGCGCCGCCCTACGGCGACTTCTTCCTCGACACGCCCGCCGACGCCGCCACGCCCATCGCCCTCATCTCCGGCGGCGTCGGCCTCACGCCCATGCTCAGCATGCTCCGCAGCCTCGCAGCCGCCAAGGCGCCGAACCCCATCTTCTGGGTCCACGCAGCGCACAACAGCCGCGTCCGCGCCTTCGCCAGCGAGGTGCGCGAGATGCAGGCCGTCGCGCTGCCGCAGCTGCGCACCTACAACTGGCTCTCCGAGGTCACCCCCGCCGACAAGCACGGCGTCGACTACGACTTCCAGGGCCACGTCGACCTCGCCAAGGTGCCCGACCTCTGCGCCAACCCCGCCACGCGCTACTACTTCGTCGGCCCCGACGGCTTCATGCACAACGTCGAGAAGCAGCTGCAGAGCCACGGCGTGTCCGCCGACCGCATCCACTACGAGTGCTTCGGCCCCTTCAACCCCGTCGCGTAGAGAGAAAAACAACACATCATAGCAGGGGTGTGGTCGAGTGTCTGCATTCGGTGTGGGTGTGTGCTGCTCCTCGTAGCAGCACCACGCCCTCTACGCGCACACACAGACACTCACACGCCTCTGTCAGCCCTTCTTTCTGGTTGTTTCCACCTTTCTACCCTCCATCACTTACGAACTTAGCATTTAATCCTCCTCATTTCGCATTGGTTTTCCTTTCGCTCTTTTTTCCCCCACTCTATTTGTTTTTCTTTTCTCGCTCTTTTCGCTTGGGTTTGTTTCTTTTCTCGTGAAGTAATCGTCTCCGTCCCTATTTTGGCTGCTGCTGGCTGGCGTGGCGACACTGCTGTGTCCCTCCAGCGCAGCCTTCACATCCTCATTTAGTCACCCCTTCACTACTTCCATTATTTTGTTATTATTTTGCATTCTTTTCTCCGCCTCGTGCCTTCAAAAAATGAATAACTAAGCTCTCTATTTTCCTTTCCTGCTTTTCTCCGACTCGTTTTGCTTTTTTTCCCTTTTCCGTTCTCCTCCGCCTCCCGCTGCGGCGTCCCTTTAAACCTTTGCGAGTCTCCAGCAGAGCGGCGGCGTCAGGTCTTTTGTGTTTCTTCCTCTCGTTCGTGTGTCGCTTGCTCCATTTTTTTCCTTTAGTCTACAAACACGAGTGTAGTCTCACTTGTTCGATGTTCGTTTCTTCTCTTCCCGCTGTCTGAGGGTGTACTTGTGTGCGTTTGTGCGTAAACGCAAAGCAGCACTCCTTCGCTCTTAACCCCCTTCTCCGATTCTCTTCTCGTGCCACTGCCGTCGTGCAAGGCAGTGTGTAATCCACGACCTGCCACTCACAATAAACTGCTTTTTCAAAACCACACACCCCCACACGGAACACGCATGTAGATGCGCCATCGGCCTCTCACTGATGCTGGTAGGGCTGCAAAGAAAAGTGGAAAAAAAAAAGGGAAGGTTGAGAAAAGAAACCGCAGGAGACACCAACGCCTGATGGGTGCGCTCCTGCCGCTCAATTTTCTCGCCATTTCCATCAGTCTTTGCTTACTTTCTTGTCTTTATTTTTTTTTCCTTTCTTTGCTGTGGAGCAGTTGCTGCACTCCCTGGTCCACCCTCATTCGTCCACCACCCCGCTCAACGTTTCTTTTTTTTTCCAATACTTTTCCTCGCCTTAGTAGCTGCAATGTAGATGAGCCTTCCCCTCGAGTGGTTCGCATCCTCTTCCATTTCTCCCTCTTTTCTTTTCGTGACTTACAAACGATCAAGCGACTTCTAAGTGTGTGTGTGCGTATGTGTGTGGTTTACCGGGCAGTGGAGCTCTCTCTCTCTCTCGATTCCCACATATCATCAAAACGGTATCTTCCATGTTACTTGTCTATCCCTTTCTTCCCTTTTTACTATTATTTGTTTTCCTACTCTTTTCTTTGCACGGCCTCACTCCCTTTCTAAGTAGACGAGTGCAGACCGCCATATTAGTGCCGGCAGCTGGCACTCTGCAAACACCCTTTTAACTCTAAGGGTATTTTTAAAAACAGTCAAATCTTTGCAAAGCCTCACACGTGTTGGTGCAGCAGGCCTTTACGTCTCTCTGCTCTGCGTTTTTTTTATTTCCCTCTTTTCTTTTATTTGTCTCAGCCTTGCCTACTGCAGACGGTGGCAATACAGTCGTCTCCTCTGCTCGCCCGCTCTCGTTTACATTGAGCGATCTCTGAGTAGGGCAGCACTTGTAAACTCAGTGCTCACCGGCCCCCAGCTGACTACGGTCAACGTCCGTCTCCTCCAGTCCCTCTCCCTTCCACCACGTCCTTCTTCACCGCTCTCTCTCTCTCTTCTTTCTACTCCTTCGCTTCCCTTTCCACTCGCTTCAGACCGAACGCCATCACACACCATTTAACTCTCAGCAGCCTCTCTCTCTCCCTCTCTCTCTCCCTCCACACTCACCACTCCCACACTCCCACACTCCCACACCCCTTCCTGCACCACGATGCCGCTGGCGGAGAAGACGATCAAAGTGGTGGAGGCGACGGCGCCTGTCGTGGCTGCTGCCGGCCCCCAGCTGACGGCCGCCTTCTACAAGCGCATGTTCAGCAACAACCCCGAGCTGAAGGACGTCTTCAACATGGCGCACCAGCGCGACCTGGCGCAGCCCAAGGCCCTCTTCAACGCCGTCGTCGCCTACGCCACGCACCTGCGCGACCTCGGCGCGCTCGGCCCCGCCGTGGAGAAGATCGCGCAGAAGCACGCCTCCTTCAACATCAAGCCGGACCAGTACCAGATCGTCGGCTACAACCTGCTCAAGACCATCGAGGTGGAGCTGAACCCCGGCCAGGACGTGCTGGACGAGTGGGGCAAGGCGTACGAGCAGCTCGCCCAGATCTTCATCGCGCGCGAGGAGGAGATCTACGCCGAGGTGGCGGGCCGCCCCGGTGGGTGGCGTCCGACCCGCCCCTTCCGCGTCGCCGAGAAGGAGGCGGTCAGCGACCTCATCACGCGCTTCCGGCTCGTCCCGGCGGACGGCCAGCCCGTCGTCGCCCACGTCCCCGGCCGCTACCTCGCCATCTTCGCGCGCCACCCCTCCATGCCCTACCAGGAGATCCGCCAGTACTCCATCGTGTCGCCGCCCAACGACGCCTACTACGAGGTCGCCATCAAGCGCCACGACCAGGGCCAGGTGTCGCGCTACATGACCGACGTCGTCAACGTCGGCGACCAGCTGCAGCTCGCGCCGCCCTACGGCGACTTCTTCCTCGACACGCCCGCCGACGCCGCCACGCCCATCGCCCTCATCTCCGGCGGCGTCGGCCTCACGCCCATGCTCAGCATGCTCCGCAGCCTCGCAGCCGCCAAGGCGCCGAACCCCATCTTCTGGGTCCACGCAGCGCACAACAGCCGCGTCCGCGCCTTCGCCAGCGAGGTGCGCGAGATGCAGGCCGTCGCGCTGCCGCAGCTGCGCACCTACAACTGGCTCTCCGAGGTCACCCCCGCCGACAAGCACGGCGTCGACTACGACTTCCAGGGCCACGTCGACCTCGCCAAGGTGCCCGACCTCTGCGCCAACCCCGCCACGCGCTACTACTTCGTCGGCCCCGACGGCTTCATGCACAACGTCGAGAAGCAGCTGCAGAGCCACGGCGTGTCCGCCGACCGCATCCACTACGAGTGCTTCGGCCCCTTCAACCCCGTCGCGTAAAAAGAAAGACAACTTTATAGCAGGGGTGTAGTTCAAAGTTTATTGTTGCTGTGTGAAGCAGAAGTGAAATGAGTTGGCCTCGTTTTATGTCCCTTCTCCCTCTGGTAATCATGAAACCGGTCCGTCTTCATTCAAAAAAGTTGTGCGACAAGGTGACGTGCTCGTAGCGTTATATATATCTTTTCGTTTATATTTTATTTTACTTTGAACTTGGCTCCTCTATCTTATGTTTTTCTTTCTCACCGAAGCGATCAGGGGTGATTGTGGGGCGGGTATTTGTGCGTATGTAAGGGGTTTTTTTTTTGTTCTTCCCTTTTTTTGGAGAAAAGAGGTCACAGCACAGAACAAGTCTTCGTCGAAAACTAAAGAAAAAGAAAGTCAATTTAGGTGACGTTCTTGAATCTGGGTTTTGAGATTCTGTGAGGTTTCCCACAAAGTCTGGTTTTTTTTCTTCTATCGCTACCTTTTTTTCTCCTGCATCATCATCGCTTGATTCTGAACCCCCGCTAACTCCGTCCCCCTTTTTTTTCTCTTTTCTTGTTTTTTCTCTAAGTCCACCCATCGAGAGGTTGGTTCTTCTTTTCTCTCTTTTCCGCTTCGCTATTTGCGGCAGTCTGCTGCAACTGATAAAAGAAAGAAATAGAATAAAAACGAGAAAGAGAGAGACGCAATAATTAGGGTGACGCTTAAAATTAACGCTCTCTGTCTTCCTGACGTTTATCTTTCTATTTAGTTTTGTTTTTCCTTTTGTACTGAGAGGCTCTGCTGGAGCTCTCCTCTCTCTCGCTACTCGTTTATTTCTTTCCCTTGGACTCACCGCTCAGCTTACGATTCATGTATTCTCAAAACGCTTTTTTTTTTCTTTTTTTCCTTTTCGGTTCTTCACCACTTCTCTTTCTCTCTCTCACTCTTCGCAACATTTTAATAGAGGCACAGTCACGGCATGGCTCGAATAGTAACTCGCGCTTCCGTTTTTGGACCTCTTTTATGAGAATTGAGAAGTCGTGCGGATGTACTTGCCGAGTTTATGTGTATGTGTATGTTGGTGGGTGAGTGAACAGCGACGCAGCACCGCCTTCTTCTTCCTTTTTTTCCCATGTGCTGCAAGTGTACGCAGCAGGAAATACAGGCGCGTCGACATCAAAAATAAATTTTAAAGTATTAATGCAAAGAAGAAAGGACTCGTACCTGTGTCTTGCCTCTCTCTCTCTCTCTATCTATCTTCCTTTTTGGTTTTCCTTTTCCTCGGGTCTCAGGTTTACGGGCATCCCCGCCTCGTCGCTTGATGAACATCCTGATTTAGCTCCCCCTTTTTTTTTCCTTTCCTTTGCTGTTCTATGTGCTGCTCTTCTTGCCATGTATGTCTTTCGTTTGCCTGCAATAAACCTTACTACTTCCCCTCGCTTACGCTCTTTTTTTTTTTTTAAATATATATCTCGCTTCTCCCTCGTGACGCGGTGATAATGCGGATATTTTATTTTTAACCTTTTTTCGTTACTTCTTGACCACCTCGCGATATTAATTCAGTGTGATGGAAAATGAGTGCATACCCTCCTTGCGTGGACGAGAGTGTCCGTCGTGATCGTAACTTCCCTTCTATTTTTGAGGTTTCTCTTCTATTCCATTAAGTAGTACTTTTCTATGTGTGTGCGCGTGTGTGTGATTTAGATACGCGTAGGCATCTAGGTAGCCGTGAGAGAGTTTTTGGTTAGTGTGTGGTGGGTGTCATTTCACCTCACTTTCGCTTTTTTTTTCCTCCCTTCTTGTTTGAGCATCACTTCAGCTTCAGTGTGTCGCACAGACAGGTTTTTCGTGCTGGCAGAGCTGCTTTGGACATGCGCATTGTCACCGCAGCAGGTACGACTCTCTTCCCATGCGTCTTCTTTTAATTTCTCTTTTTTTTCTTCTTTTATATTTCTCCTAATAAAAAGGAGTCTAGTTCTTCCTTTCTTGTCTTCGTCTTTCCCGTTTCACGTAGTAAGTGCGCTTTCTCTTCATATATTTTTTTTAGTTTGACGGAGTGAAAACGGCAAAAAGAAAGGAGTTTTTACTTTTGCGCCGTAGGAGGTGAGTTTAACGGATGTTGAATTCCCCTCCCTCCTTCTTTCTCTCTTATTTTTTGCCCCTCGTCCCACTGTCAAACTGCGAGTGAGCCTTTGATTTTTCCCCCTTTTTTTTTCTGAACTTTGATGCATCTTTCTCTCTCTCTTTCTCTCTCTCTCTCTCACTGCAAAGATGTGAGGAAAGGGGGAAGAAGAAGAAGCAGACGAGTTTTCAGAAGAGTCACACGCTGTTGATGTATGTCGACTTCACCGTCGATTGCTCTCTCTCTCTCTCTCTCTCCTTCTCTCTCTCGTAACGTCCGAGCTCACCTCTCAGTGGAAGGCGGGTTGGAGATTGCTGGGGGATTTTGCTGCTTGTGACTTCTGTGCGAAGCGCAGTCGAGGCATACGACGCAGCACGTCTCTTTCTCTCTCTCTCTCTCTCCCTCCCTCTCTGTCCCTTTTGCCTATTCACAGTGGTGGTTTGGTTCACGTTTTAGTGAGGAGGCTGCGTGGTCTCTCCCGAGAAGTTTAAAAGAAAAAAGACTTCGCCGTGCTTCTCAAGCATGTCTGGAATATTGGCGAGTTGGAATGGCCACGTAGCAGCACCCGCACGGCGAAGGTCCAATACCTCAGCTGTGTAGCGACTCTCAAGCGAGTGCAAGGGAGACTAGCTCACTTCAGGAACTCAATGTTTTTTTTTTTCGTGTGTGGTTGCTGAGTTTCGCCTCGCCCTCTTTCACCGCTGGTGGTAAAGAATAATTATAATAGGAACAAACGGATATGAACGTCAAATGCAGCGTAACTGGAGAAAGGCTGCGTGTGTTGATGGCTGCTCTGCACGCTGCCTCGTCTACCTGTCTTATTATCTCTCTCCGCGATCTCCTTTTTTTTTCTTTTTAATCCCCTTTTAGTATTAGCACCGAGACACAAATAGATAACTAAAAGAAATATAAAAAGCGCAGAGCTACTCGTAGATAGAGGTGCTGGTGTCGTGGAGAGATCCCTGTTTGAGAGTGCGAGAGAAGGCGGCGGGTCTTTGCCCTCTCTCTCTCCTTCACCTCCTCCAGAAAGCACCATAGAAGCCACCTCGGCGGACACTCATAGACACGCACACCGCTTCGGGAGCGAGGCGAGGGAAACACGCAGAAGGAAGCTTCCCCTAAAAAAAGAATTAACAGATTATAGACACAACGTACAGCAAAGGATGGCAGCCGTAGCAGTGCGCTTGCCAAAGCCCAAAATGACGGTCAGCGCCGTCCAGGGCCGCATACTTGTCTACGCCGAGGACGGCGAACGCATCGGGCAGTGGGGCGGCACCGAGTGCTTTCTCTCCCGCCAGAGCAGTCTCGGCCCCTGCCTTGTTGTCCGCTCCGCTCGCCACAAGAAGCACGAGGGCACTTTCTTCCGTCTCGCTGGCCTGCAGCGCGTCCTCTCCACCCACGTCGCGCTGGGCAAGCTGACGGTGCTGGTGCCGCATGAAAAACGTGTCTGCAGCGTGTACATTGAAACAACCGAAGACTTGGATGCACTGCGGATGATGGCGGGGGTCTTGCAGGACAGGTCACGTTGGCGGGATATGGAACGTAACGTGGCGTCGCGCTCGTCGCGTCAGCAACAACAGCAACAACAGCAGCAGCAACACGGAGGACGGCCAAGTGTGGGGGCGGCAGGTCTGCGTGATCCACTGCGGGATGCGCTGACTGGCGCGGGTGCCTTTGATGAGGATGACTTCGATGACGAGGACAGCAGAGAGGGACACTACGTGTCCGTGGCCAACGACAACAGCATCGACAGTGGAAACAACAGGAAGGCCGATGTTGCAGAGGCTGTAGTGCCCGGGGAGACACGCAGCACGATGCAGCCACCTCCGTCGCAGACGATGACGAGCACACCTTTAGCCTCCGTCTTCAACACCGCCAGTCCCACTGCTGTTGCCTCTGCTACGCGCGTGTCGTCTGGCGGCTCCCTGGTGCCGAACTCCTTTGCATCAGAGCAGCGCCGCGCCGTGCAGCTGCTCGAGGCGGGGCACAACATCTTCGTCAGCGGCGCTGCCGGCACGGGCAAGACGGAGTGGCTGCAGCACGTGCTTCAACATGTCTTACCTACCTGGAAGGCTCCCCAGCAGTCACCCATGAGCGCGTCTGCAACCGGAGCGGAGGTGGGTGGCGAAGGCGAAGAGAGGTGGACAGGGCGGGTTGCTGTCACGGCAGCCACCGGCATCGCAGCTCGCCTCATCGGTGGCAGCACGGTACACGCGTTCGCTGGCATCGGCCGCGGCGAAGGCGACGAAGAAGCCATTCTTCAACGGGTGAAGAGTCGCCACGACGTGGTGCGTGCCTGGCAAGCCTGCGAGGTGCTCATCATCGACGAGATCAGCATGTTGTCGGCGCACACCTTCGTGCTGCTAGACCGCGTTGCACGGGTGCTGCGAGCACCACTGCCGTGCACGAAGATGCCGCGCCGGTCAAATGCTGATCTTCCCTTTGGTGGGTTGCAGCTCGTCGTCGTGGGCGACTTTCTGCAGCTGCCGCCGGTGTCTCGTGGGGCAGGCGAGGAGGCGCAGCCGGCCTTTGCGTGCGCGGCGTGGAAGGCCTGCCACTTCTGCTCCGTAATTTTCCAGAAAGACTTCCGCCACGCAGATGACGGCGCCTTCGCACAGTGCTGCGCCGATGTCCGACTCGGACGCTACACACCCGCCGTGCAACAGGTTGTAGCTGCCTGCCTGGACCGCCGACTGGACGAGCGATTTGGTGTCGAGGCAACCGTGGTGATGGCACGCCGCAAAGACGTGGAGCGGCACAACGCGCAGCGGCTGCAGCGGCTCGAGTCCCCCGCCTTCCACCGATACGCGTCGGAGGACTACGCGGCCGTCCCAGGCAGCGACATCGACAGCGAAGTCTCCCTTCCTGCTGTGCTGACGCTGAAGGACGGCGCACAGGTGGTTCTCCTCGCCTCCCTCCCCGACGCAGCGCAGCTCTCCAATGGAGAAGTTGGTGTTGTCACGGGCTTCGTGCAGCAGGCGCATGGCCCGGCGCTGCCGCGGGTGCGCTTCACCACCGGCGCAGAAGCTGTCGTACCGCCGATTACGATGGAGGTGTACGGCCGTGACGGACGTCTGACGCTTAGTCGGAAGCAGGTGCCGCTGCAGCTAGCCTGGGCCCTCACGATGCACCGGGTACAGGGGTTGACCTTGCCGATGGTGCGTCTCGCACTCGACCGCTCCCTCTTTGAGGCAGGGCAGGCGTATGTGGCGCTGTCGCGTGTGCGACGTGCGGAGGATCTCTGTTTGACAGCCTTCGATGCTGCGGTGATCGCGAATGTGTCGCAGGCGGCGATGGAGTTTTACGCTGCCACGTGCGGCGGTAGCGGTGGTGGTGGCGCTGCGTCTGCTGCTGCGACTTCTGCTGGGTCTGCAGCTGCCACTAACGGAGAAAAAGAGGAGAAGGTGGCTGCCACCGACATCTCCTCTCAACGGCGGCGGCCACGTGAGAGGGAAGAAGAACACGCGTTGCAGCATCCTCGAGTCACCTTGTTTGGCGCGGATGACGAGTGATGAACCGCAACGAGGTAGTGAGCATCCACACTGTCTTTTCCTTCGTGAAGATTGTTGTTGTCTTTTCTTCACGTGTATGTGTGAGTGTGTGTCCATCGACACGCATGTTCTGTGAAATGCGCAAAAAAAGAAAGATGCAAAAGATGTCAACAAGAGTTAGAAAAGCGAAGCGGGCGATGGCCGGGATAAACGTGGGGTTTGGTTTTTGTTGCTCTTCTCTATGATCCCCCTTTTTTTTTCCTTCATTGCAGCATCTCCATCATGCTCCTATTTGACGAAAATGACCGGGCATATTAGCTCCAGACACGCACATCGGGTTGGGTAGGGAAATGACGTTGTCCTGCTGCTCATCCCTGTCATCTTTCATCTCTTCCCTGCCTTATTCTCCAAAATGTTGCCTTTACACACCCTCACACACACAACGCAGCAAGCCATCTATTACTGTCTACCTCCCCTATTTGTTAGCCTTACTTTGCACACTTTTCTGTCTTTTTTTTATTGTTATTTCCGTCTGAAGCCACGCCCATCTAGCTTGTCGAGCGATGCCACAGGACAAGCGGCTCATCATCGCCAAGGCGGTCGTCTACAAGCTGCAGCGCGTCTGCGGCGAGAAAGACAGTGGTAAGAGTGCAGCGAGCAGTAGCAGTAGCAGCAGCACCGACCCTGCTGCAGAAGAAGGCGTCTACCTCGAGTTTATTCTCCCATCGGTGGTCATTGCGCAAACACCTGAGCTCGTCCAGGGACACCGCTTTCACCTTCCTCACGCCGTGTACGTCCGCAATGGTCGCACCACCTGTCTGATTGTCCCCAAGGTCATCTCCCGTGATTGCAACAAGATAAACAAGCGGCGCGGTTTTTACGACGCGGTGGTGACGGCAGAGGCGGTGTGCAAGCAAGGCGATCCGGAGGCAGCGAAGCGTGCGCTCCGTGTGGCTGCCACCTTCAGCCACTTCGTCGTGGATGCCCGCATCGCTGGCCGGCTCCCGGTATGTATTGTAGATGCGGTGAAAAAGTCGATCAACGGCCCCACAGTAGCGCATCCGCGAAACTCTGCAGCTGCAGCCGCGACGCCGAGTACGGTGGTGCGGTGCCCCACGAAGAACATTACCACGCTGGACCACCTGGATGAGCCCGAGACTCTCGCGGTCCGCCTTGCCCAGGGCTCCACCTCGGGGCTGCTTCAATCCAAGCAGCAGGGACAGCTCCTTTTTCGCGTCGGACACGGCGGCATGACAGGCGGACAGCTGTGTGAAAACGCGAAGAGCTTCATCTTTGCACTAAAGAAGGAATTTCCGCCGGTGTGGAAGTACATTCACGAGTTTGCACTGGTGTCCAACAAGACGGACCGTATTCGTTTCATGGAGGTGCATATCAGTAAGTAGACAACAGGCGCGAATGAATGTGCGGGTATTTTTGTGTATCCAAATTGCATAATAAAATGGCACATTGACGCTGCTGAAACGTCTATGTGTCATTTAACCAGATAACAAACAGTGCGATATTTTTTTTTGGCTCTATACGGCTGCGACAATCCTAACATAATTGAGTAACTACCTACTTTTGTTATTAAAGCTGCAAAAGCACTAGAAAAGGAAAACGAACCATGACACTCAACACCAAAGAAAAAAACGGTTTGAAAGAGAGCAGTCCGGCACAAATTGAGACCATCACTCCAACCACTTTCTTAACACCCTGCATTACAACAGAAGATTTAAAAACTCTAATAGTCCATCTAAACATAACAAGGTAAGAATGACAAAGTGACTCCACAGTGTCTTCGTGCTGTCTGCGCTACGCCCTGTCGCCGGAGCGGTAGCGTCACCTTCTTCGCCACTCTGCTCTCCTCCACACCTCCTCTCCTCTTCTCCTTCTTTCTTGCCTTTTTTCCTTTATTCTTTCACCAACGCATAGCACGACCGCGACCTCAGTTCCCTTCTCTACCAACTCCGTGTCAAGTCCTCCGAGTTTTCTCACTGCCAACCACCCTACGCTAAACGCCACTATAACAAGCATACAAAGGAACACAAGCGAAAGCCGCATTCCCGCCATGTCTTTCACACTTGCCCAGCTCGTCCCAAAGAGGCGCGCGGCGTGGCCGGTGGCCACTGCTCTGCTCCTGCTGCTCGTGTGCGCCATTCTCGCAAGCAGCGCGTCCGCCAGCGCGGACAGCAGCAGCGCGGCAAAGCCGCCGCCGCCCAGGCCCACCACCAGCGGCGACAGCAGCAGCGCGGCAAGGCCGCCGCCGCCCAGGCCCACCACCAGCGGCGACAGCAGCAGCATGGCAAAGCCGCCGTCCGGCACCACCACTCGCCCGTCCACGCCCGCCGCCACTTGGTGGCCCAGGCCCACCACCAGCGAAGGCAGCAGCAGCATGGCAATGCCGACGCCCAGGCCCACCACCAGCGGCGGGAGCAGCAGCAGCATGGCGATGCCGACGCCCAGGCCCACCACCAGCGGCGGGAGCAGCAGCAGCATGGCGATGCCGCCGCCCGGCACCACCACTCGGCCGTCCAGGCCCGCCTACACCTGGTGGCCCAGGCCCACCACCACCCGGCGTCCCACCACCACCCAGCCTCCCACCACTACCACCACCACCACCACCACTACCCGTCAGCCCACCGCCTCGGAGTGGCGCGACTCCGATCCGTCGTACTTCTACACGCCGCAGCAGATTGAGGCTACGACTGCGGTCATGAAGGCCATGCGCGCCGCCTTTGCCGATCAGCTGGCCGACCAGTGGCAGGGCGACAACTTCTGCTTGTGGGAGGACGTTTTCTGCGCTACTGCTGGTCTGTGGATCTATCTCTTCTTCCGCGACCTGCAGGGCGTGATGCCTGCCATCCCGGACGGCGTCTCGGCGAGCGACGTGGTCATTTGGAAGTTGTTCCTGACGGGCAACCCGGGCATCACCGGCACCTTGGACCAGCAGTGGTACTCGATGCCGACGCTGGAGAGGCTGGACCTCCGCGGCACCGCGGTGGAGGGTGTGCGGCCTGACATGTGAGCTACCCGGATGACGTTTTCCTTTTAACTGTCTCTTTTTCTTTTTTCTTCACTCTCTTTTGTCTGCATGTGTATAACGCAGCCCACACCTCTTCTACGTTGGTTCTCTTTCTTTCCTTACCGGCACCGGCACCGGCACCGGCAACAGCGTGAAGAGACACCCACGTCGTCGCGAGGAGAACGGCGCAGGGTGGTCGCCTCACTCGCCTCCTCTTTTCCAATTCGTCGTGCCTTGCTCATCCTCGTGCTTGTTGTTTTCGACTCGGCTCTTACTTTTCCCCCGCTTTTGAGGCGTTGTCAGTGCAGCATGCCGTGTATGGTCCGAAGAGAAGCAACACGAAGCACCAGTGGAGAGAGTGTTTTTCTTTTCTGTTCTTTTTGTTTTTCTTGTACTCCCCCCTTCTACACTTTTCTTTCTGCCACCTCTCTCAGCTCCGTTCGCTGCCGTTTTCCATCGCGGTGTCCTTTTCTTGTTAGCGCTTGCCGGAGGCCAGCGCTCCGCCCTCGGCTGCTTCCCTCCTTCTGTCTGCCTGCCTGCGTGTGCGTGCAGCAACGGCTGCCCTGTCGCTTTGCGTTCCCCGTCCTCTCTCGTGTTTTGCCATCGCAAGCGACGGTGCCTGCCCTCTCCTGGGGAGAGTCTCCCCTTCCCTTTTTTCGGTACGCCGCCACACGGCAAAAGAAGAGGTGGCGCCGCGGTGGTCATAACGGTGCATCGGCGCACCGCTGTTTTTGTTGCCTCTGCCTTTCTCTGTTTCTCTCTCTTCCCCAACACGTCTTTTGTCTTCTTGTTTGTCCTCTTGAGATCCGCAAATCGGCTGAAACCTCTCTTTTTGTCTTCTCTTGATTATCTTTCTCTTTTGTTTTTTCTTCTCAAGTCTGCACGGAAAAAAGGGTGTGCGGTGAAGGCCGTTCCACACTCCTGCCCTGCCCGCAACTTGGCGAGCGCGTTGTCCAAGCAGCGGCAGAGGGCAGTGCTTCCCGTAGCACGTCGCAGGACATACACACGCGCTTGTAAATCGTTGATTTGTGGGAGGAGGCGTACAGCGAGTCTCGATCCTCGCCTTCTCTTTGGATTGTTTCTTCGCTTCTATTCCCCCGCTCGTTTTGGTTCTTGATTAACACTCTCTTTTTCTTTCTTTTCTCTCTTTTTTCCCGTACTTGTTGTTCGCCATTTCTCTTTCTTTTTCTCGTCTCCCTCTCTCTCCCTCTCTGATCCCCTAATACTACTATGTTCTTTTTTCAGAGCGTTATGCGCGTTCTCACGCAATGAGAATGTGACGGAGAGGCGCGCAAGTGTCGCGTGCGCTGTGGACAAGGAGAGGCGTCACCTCCTCGTACACCCGTGTTTCGTTTCCCTCGGTGCTTCGCCTTCACTTTCCTTCAATACACAGAAGAGAAAATAAGGGGATCACTCTTTGGAGGCTGATCCGTGGTACGAGAGAGGTCGACGTCGCAATCCTTGTCCCTTCAGCGCTGTTTGCCACTCCGTCGCTGCCTCGCTCTCGTCGTCGCCTTCGCTCTTTTTTTTTTTTAATTTGTGTTCTGTTTTGTTTCGTTTTTTCGCTTCTATTCTTTTCCGGGTCTCTCTTCCGTGACACAAATGGGTGAAGCGTGCTGTACACGCTTCCAAGGGTAAAAATGAAAAAAAAAAAGAAACAAACAGGAAAAGAGTGTCTTCGTGCTGTCTGCGCTACGCCCTGTCGCCGGAGCGGTAGCGTCACCTTCTTCGCCACTCTGCTCTCCTCCACACCTCCTCTCCTCTTCTCCTTCTTTCTTGCTTTTTTTCCTTTATTCTTTCACCAACGCATAGCACGACCGCGACCTCAGTTCCCTTCTCTACCAACTCCGTGTCAAGTCCTCCGAGTTTTCTCACTGCCAACCACCCTACGCTAAACGCCACTATAACAAGCATACAAAGGAACACAAGCGAAAGCCGCATTCCCGCCATGTCTTTCACACTTGCCCAGCTCGTCCCAAAGAGGCGCGCGGCGTGGCCGGTGGCCACTGCTCTGCTCCTGCTGCTCGTGTGCGCCATTCTCGCAAGCAGCGCGTCCGCCAGCGCGGACAGCAGCAGCGCGGCAAAGCCGCCGCCGCCCAGGCCCACCACCAGCGGCGACAGCAGCAGCGCGGCAAGGCCGCCGCCGCCCAGGCCCACCACCAGCGGCGACAGCAGCAGCATGGCAAAGCCGCCGTCCGGCACCACCACTCGCCCGTCCACGCCCGCCGCCACTTGGTGGCCCAGGCCCACCACCAGCGAAGGCAGCAGCAGCATGGCAATGCCGACGCCCAGGCCCACCACCAGCGGCGGGAGCAGCAGCAGCATGGCGATGCCGACGCCCAGGCCCACCACCAGCGGCGGGAGCAGCAGCAGCATGGCGATGCCGCCGCCCGGCACCACCACTCGGCCGTCCAGGCCCGCCTACACCTGGTGGCCCAGGCCCACCACCACCCGGCGTCCCACCACCACCCAGCGTCCCACCACTACCACCACCACCACCACCACTACCCGTCAGCCCACCGCCTCGGAGTGGCGCGACTCCGATCCGTCGTACTTCTACACGCCGCAGCAGATTGAGGCTACGACTGCGGTCATGAAGGCCATGCGCGCCGCCTTTGCCGATCAGCTGGCCGACCAGTGGCAGGGCGACAACTTCTGCTTGTGGGAGGACGTTTTCTGCGCTACTGCTGGTCTGTGGATCTATCTCTTCTTCCGCGACCTGCAGGGCGTGATGCCTGCCATCCCGGACGGCGTCTCGGCGAGCGACGTGGTCATTTGGAAGTTGTTCCTGACGGGCAACCCGGGCATCACCGGCACCTTGGACCAGCAGTGGTACTCGATGCCGACGCTGGAGAGGCTGGACCTCCGCGGCACCGCGGTGGAGGGTGTGCGGCCTGACATGTGAGCTACCCGGATGACGTTTTCCTTTTAACTGTCTCTTTTTCTTTTTTCTTCACTCTCTTTTGTCTGCATGTGTATAACGCAGCCCACACCTCTTCTACGTTGGTTCTCTTTCTTTCCTTACCGGCACCGGCACCGGCACCGGCACCAGCGTGAAGAGACACCCACGTCGTCGCGAGGAGAACGGCGCAGGGTGGTCGCCTCACTCGCCTCCTCTTTTCCAATTCGTCGTGCCTTGCTCATCTTCGTGCTTGTTGTTTTCGACTCGGCTCTTACTTTTCCCCCGCTTTTGAGGCATTGTCAGTGCAGCATGCCGTGTATGGTCCGAAGAGAAGCAACACGAAGCACCAGTGGAGAGAGTGTTTTTCTTTTCTGTTCTTTTTTGTTTTTCTTGTACTCCCCCCTTCTACACTTTTCTTTCTGCCACCTCTCTCGGCTCCGTTCGCTGCCGTTTTCCATCGCGGTGTCCTTTTCTTGTTAGCGCTTGCCGGAGGCCAGCGCTCCGCCCTCGGCTGCTTCCCTCCTTCTGTCTGCCTGCCTGCGTGTGCGTGCAGCAACGGCTGCCCTGTCGCTTTGCGTTCCCCGTCCTCTCTCGTGTTTTGCCATCGCAAGCGACGGTGCCTGCCCTCTCCTGGGGAGAGTCTCCCCTTCCCTTTTTTC
This sequence comes from Crithidia sp. LVH-60A, assembly GCA_030078075.1. NCBI lineage: Eukaryota > Euglenozoa > Kinetoplastea > Trypanosomatida > Trypanosomatidae > Crithidia > Crithidia sp. LVH-60A. Next base: position 321,429 of record CP119651.1, read on the forward strand.
GGTACGCCGCCACACGGCAAAAGAAGAGGTGGCGCCGCGGTGGTCATAACGGTGCATCGGCGCACCGCTGTTTTTGTTGCCTCTGCCTTTCTCTGTTTCTCTCTCTTCCCCAACACGTCTTTTGTCTTCTTGTTTGTCCTCTTGAGGTCCGCAAATCGGCTGAAACCTCTCTTTTTGTCTTCTCTTGATTATCTTTCTCTTTTGTTTTTTCTTCTCAAGTCTGCACGGAAAAAAGGGTGTGCGGTGAAGGCCGTTCCACACTCCTGCCCTGCCCGCAACTTGGCGAGCGCGTTGTCCAAGCAGCGGCAGAGGGCAGTGCTTCCCGTAGCACGTCGCAGGACATACACACGCGCTTGTAAATCGTTGATTTGTGGGAGGAGGCGTACAGCGAGTCTCGATCCTCGCCTTCTCTTTGGATTGTTTCTTCGCTTCTATTCCCCCGCTCGTTTTGGTTCTTGATTAACACTCTCTATTTCTTTCTTTTCTCTCTTTTTCCCCGTACTTGTTGTTCGCCATTTCTCTTTCTTTTTCTCGTCTCCCTCTCTCTCCCTCTCTGATCCCCTAATGCTACTATGTTCTTTTTTCAGAGCGTTATGCGCGTTCTCACGCAATGAGAATGTGACGGAGAGGCGCGCAAGTGTCGCGTGCGCTGTGGACAAGGAGAGGCGTCACCTCCTCGTACACCCGTGTTTCGTTTCCCTCGGTGCTTCGCCTTCACTTTCCTTCAATACACAGAAGAGAAAATAAGGGGATCACTCTTTGGAGGCTGATCCGTGGTACGAGAGAGGTCGACGTCGCAATCCTTGTCCCTTCAGCGCTGTTTGCCACTCCGTCGCTGCCTCGCTCTCGTCGTCGCCTTCGCTCTTTTTTTTTTTTAATTTGTGTTCTGTTTTGTTTCGTTTTTTCGCTTCTATTCTTTTCCGGGTCTCTCTTCCGTGACACAAATGGGTGAAGCGTGCTGTACACGCTTCCAAGGGTAAAAATGAAAAAAAAAAGAAACAAACAGGAAAAGAGTGTCTTCGTGCTGTCTGCGCTACGCCCTGTCGCCGGAGCGGTAGCGTCACCTTCTTCGCCACTCTGCTCTCCTCCACACCTCCTCTCCTCTTCTCCTTCTTTCTTGCCTTTTTTCCTTTATTCTTTCACCAACGCATAGCACGACCGCGACCTCAGTTCCCTTCTCTACCAACTCCGTGTCAAGTCCTCCGAGTTTTCTCACTGCCAACCACCCTACGCTAAACGCCACTATAACAAGCATACAAAGGAACACAAGCGAAAGCCGCATTCCCGCCATGTCTTTCACACTTGCCCAGCTCGTCCCAAAGAGGCGCGCGGCGTGGCCGGTGGCCACTGCTCTGCTCCTGCTGCTCGTGTGCGCCATTCTCGCAAGCAGCGCGTCCGCCAGCGCGGACAGCAGCAGCGCGGCAAAGCCGCCGCCGCCCAGGCCCACCACCAGCGGCGACAGCAGCAGCGCGGCAAGGCCGCCGCCGCCCAGGCCCACCACCAGCGGCGACAGCAGCAGCATGGCAAAGCCGCCGTCCGGCACCACCACTCGCCCGTCCACGCCCGCCGCCACTTGGTGGCCCAGGCCCACCACCAGCGAAGGCAGCAGCAGCATGGCAATGCCGACGCCCAGGCCCACCACCAGCGGCGGGAGCAGCAGCAGCATGGCGATGCCGACGCCCAGGCCCACCACCAGCGGCGGGAGCAGCAGCAGCATGGCGATGCCGCCGCCCGGCACCACCACTCGGCCGTCCAGGCCCGCCTACACCTGGTGGCCCAGGCCCACCACCACCCGGCGTCCCACCACCACCCAGCGTCCCACCACTACCACCACCACCACCACCACTACCCGTCAGCCCACCGCCTCGGATTGGCGCGACTCCGATCCGTCGTACTTCTACACGCCGCAGCAGATTGAGGCTACGACTGCGGTCATGAAGGCCATGCGCGCCGCCTTTGCCGATCAGCTGGCCGACCAGTGGCAGGGCGACAACTTCTGCTTGTGGGAGGACGTTTTCTGCGCTACTGCTGGTCTGTGGATCTATCTCTTCTTCCGCGACCTGCAGGGCGTGATGCCTGCCATCCCGGACGGCGTCTCGGCGAGCGACGTGGTCATTTGGAAGTTGTTCCTGACGGGCAACCCGGGCATCACCGGCACCTTGGACCAGCAGTGGTACTCGATGCCGACGCTGGAGAGGCTGGACCTCCGCGGCACCGCGGTGGAGGGTGTGCGGCCTGACATGTGAGCTACCCGGATGACGTTTTCCTTTTAACTGTCTCTTTTTCTTTTTTCTTCACTCTCTTTTGTCTGCATGTGTATAACGCAGCCCACACCTCTTCTACGTTGGTTCTCTTTCTTTCCTTACCGGCACCGGCACCGGCACCGGCACCAGCGTGAAGAGACACCCACGTCGTCGCGAGGAGAACGGCGCAGGGTGGTCGCCTCACTCGCCTCCTCTTTTCCAATTCGTCGTGCCTTGCTCATCTTCGTGCTTGTTGTTTTCGACTCGGCTCTTACTTTTCCCCCGCTTTTGAGGCATTGTCAGTGCAGCATGCCGTGTATGGTCCGAAGAGAAGCAACACGAAGCACCAGTGGAGAGAGTGTTTTTCTTTTCTGTTCTTTTTGTTTTTCTTGTACTCCCCCCTTCTACACTTTTCTTTCTGCCACCTCTCTCAGCTCCGTTCGCTGCCGTTTTCCATCGCGGTGTCCTTTTCTTGTTAGCGCTTGCCGGAGGCCAGCGCTCCGCCCTCGGCTGCTTCCCTCCTTCTGTCTGCCTGCCTGCGTGTGCGTGCAGCAACGGCTGCCCTGTCGCTTTGCGTTCCCCGTCCTCTCTCGTGTTTTGCCATCGCAAGCGACGGTGCCTGCCCTCTCCTGGGGAGAGTCTCCCCTTCCCTTTTTTCGGTACGCCGCCACACGGCAAAAGAAGAGGTGGCGCCGCGGTGGTCATAACGGTGCATCGGCGCACCGCTGTTTTTGTTGCCTCTGCCTTTCTCTGTTTCTCTCTCTTCCCCAACACGTCTTTTGTCTTCTTGTTTGTCCTCTTGAGGTCCGCAAATCGGCTGAAACCTCTCTTTTTGTCTTCTTTTGATTATCTTTCTCTTTTGTTTTTTCTTCTCAAGTCTGCACGGAAAAAAGGGTGTGCGGTGAAGGCCGTTCCACACTCCTGCCCTGCCCGCAACTTGGCGAGCGCGTTGTCCAAGCAGCGGCAGAGGGCAGTGCTTCCCGTAGCACGTCGCAGGACATACACACGCGCTTGTAAATCGTTGATTTGTGGGAGGAGGCGTACAGCGAGTCTCGATCCTCGCCTTCTCTTTGGATTGTTTCTTCGCTTCTATTCCCCCGCTCGTTTTGGTTCTTGATTAACACTCTCTTTTTCTTTCTTTTCTCTCTTTTTTCCCGTACTTGTTGTTCGCCATTTCTCTTTCTTTTTCTCGTCTCCCTCTCTCTCCCTCTCTGATCCCCTAATACTACTATGTTCTTTTTTCAGAGCGTTATGCGCGTTCTCACGCAATGAGAATGTGACGGAGAGGCGCGCAAGTGTCGCGTGCGCTGTGGACAAGGAGAGGCGTCACCTCCTCGTACACCCGTGTTTCGTTTCCCTCGGTGCTTCGCCTTCACTTTCCTTCAATACACAGAAGAGAAAATAAGGGGATCACTCTTTGGAGGCTGATCCGTGGTACGAGAGAGGTCGACGTCGCAATCCTTGTTCCTTCAGCGCTGTTTGCCACTCCGTCGCTGCCTCGCTCTCGTCGTCGCCTTCGCTCTTTTTTTTTTTTTAATTTGTGTTCTGTTTTGTTTCGTTTTTTCGCTTCTATTCTTTTCCGGGTCTCTCTTCCGTGACACAAATGGGTGAAGCGTGCTGTACACGCTTCCAAGGGTAAAAATGAAAAAAAAAGAAACAAACAGGAAAAGAGTGTCTTCGTGCTGTCTGCGCTACGCCCTGTCGCCGGAGCGGTAGCGTCACCTTCTTCGCCACTCTGCTCTCCTCCACACCTCCTCTCCTCTTCTCCTTCTTTCTTGCCTTTTTTCCTTTATTCTTTCACCAACGCATAGCACGACCGCGACCTCAGTTCCCTTCTCTACCAACTCCGTGTCAAGTCCTCCGAGTTTTCTCACTGCCAACCACCCTACGCTAAACGCCACTATAACAAGCATACAAAGGAACACAAGCGAAAGCCGCATTCCCGCCATGTCTTTCACACTTGCCCAGCTCGTCCCAAAGAGGCGCGCGGCGTGGCCGGTGGCCACTGCTCTGCTCCTGCTGCTCGTGTGCGCCATTCTCGCAAGCAGCGCGTCCGCCAGCGCGGACAGCAGCAGCGCGGCAAAGCCGCCGCCGCCCAGGCCCACCACCAGCGGCGACAGCAGCAGCATGGCAAAGCCGCCGTCCGGCACCACCACTCGCCCGTCCACGCCCGCCGCCACTTGGTGGCCCAGGCCCACCACCAGCGAAGGCAGCAGCAGCATGGCAATGCCGACGCCCAGGCCCACCACCAGCGGCGGGAGCAGCAGCAGCATGGCGATGCCGACGCCCAGGCCCACCACCAGCGGCGGAGCGCAGCAGCAGCATGGCGATGCCGCCGCCCGGCACCACCACTCGGCCGTCCAGGCCCGCCTACACCTGGTGGCCCAGGCCCACCACCACCCGGCGTCCCACCACCACCCAGCCTCCCACCACTACCACCACCACCACCACCACTACCCGTCAGCCCACCGCCTCGGAGTGGCGCGACTCCGATCCGTCGTACTTCTACACGCCGCAGCAGATTGAGGCTACGACTGCGGTCATGAAGGCCATGCGCGCCGCCTTTGCCGATCAGCTGGCCGACCAGTGGCAGGGCGACAACTTCTGCTTGTGGGAGGACGTTTTCTGCGCTACTGCTGGTCTGTGGATCTATCTCTTCTTCCGCGACCTGCAGGGCGTGATGCCTGCCATCCCGGACGGCGTCTCGGCGAGCGACGTGGTCATTTGGAAGTTGTTCCTGACGGGCAACCCGGGCATCACCGGCACCTTGGACCAGCAGTGGTACTCGATGCCGACGCTGGAGAGGCTGGACCTCCGCGGCTCCGCGGTGGAGGGTGTGCGGCCTGACATGTGAACTACCCGGATGACGTTTTTCTTTTAACTGTCTCTTTTCCTTTTTTCTTCACTCTCTTTTGTCTGCATGTGTATAACGCAGCTCACACCTCTTCTACGTTGGTTCTCTTTCTTTCCTTACCGGCACCGGCACCGGCACCGGCACCGGCGTGAAGAGACACCCACGTCGTCGCGAGGAGAACGGCGCAGGGTGGTCGCCTCACTCGCCTCCTCTTTTCCAATTCGTCGTGCCTTGCTCATCCTCGTGCTTGTTGTTTTCGACTCGGCTCTTACTTTTCCCCCGCTTCTGAGGCATTGTCAGTGCAGCACGCCGTGTATGGTCCGAAGAGAAGCAACACGAAGCACCAGTGGAGAGAGTGTTTTTCTTTTCTGTTCTTTTTGTTTTTCTTGTACTCCCCCCTTCTACACTTTTCTTTGTGCCACCTCTCTCAGCTCCGTTCGCTGCCGTTTTCCATCGCGGTGTCCTTTTCTTGTTAGCGCTTGCCGGAGGCCAGCGCTCCGCCCTCGGCTGCTTCCCTCCTTCTGTCTGCCTGCCTGCGTGTGCGTGCAGCAACGGCTGCCCTGTCGCTTTGCGTTCCCCGTCCTCTCTCGTGTTTTGCCATCGCAAGCGACGGTGCCTGCCCTCTCCTGGGGAGAGTCTCCCCTTCCCTTTTTTCGGTACGCCGCCACACGGCAAAAGAAGAGGTGGCGCCGCGGTGGTCATAACGGTGCATCGGCGCACCGCTGTTTTTGTTGCCTCTGCCTTTCTCTGTTTCTCTCTCTTCCCCAACACGTCTTTTGTCTTCTTGTTTGTCCTCTTGAGATCCGCAAATCGGCTGAAACCTCTCTTTTTGTCTTCTCTTGATTATCTTTCTCTTTTGTTTTTTCTTCTCAAGTCTGCACGGAAAAAAGGGTGTGCGGTGAAGGCCGTTCCACACTCCTGCCCTGCCCGCAACTTGGCGAGCGCGTTGTCCAAGCAGCGGCAGAGGGCAGTGCTTCCCGTAGCACGTCGCAGGACATACACACGCGCTTGTAAATCGTTGATTTGTGGGAGGAGGCGTACAGCGAGTCTCGATCCTCGCCTTCTCTTTGGATTGTTTCTTCGCTTCTATTCCCCCGCTCGTTTTGGTTCTTGATTAACACTCTCTTTTTCTTTCTTTTCTCTCTTTTTTCCCGTACTTGTTGTTCGCCATTTCTCTTTCTTTTTCTCGTCTCCCTCTCTCTCCCTCTCTGATCCCCTAATACTACTATGTTCTTTTTTCAGAGCGTTATGCGCGTTCTCACGCAATGAGAATGTGACGGAGAGGCGCGCAAGTGTCGCGTGCGCTGTGGACAAGGAGAGGCGTCACCTCCTCGTACACCCGTGTTTCGTTTCCCTCGGTGCTTCGCCTTCACTTTCCTTCAATACACAGAAGAGAAAATAAGGGGATCACTCTTTGGAGGCTGATCCGTGGTACGAGAGAGGTCGACGTCGCAATCCTTGTTCCTTCAGCGCTGTTTGCCACTCCGTCGCTGCCTCGCTCTCGTCGTCGCCTTCGCTCTTTTTTTTTTTTTAATTTGTGTTCTGTTTTGTTTCGTTTTTTCGCTTCTATTCTTTTCCGGGTCTCTCTTCCGTGACACAAATGGGTGAAGCGTGCTGTACACGCTTCCAAGGGTAATAGCGCACCTTTTGGTATTAGCTTGTCGTAGGACCCGGTTGGGAGAGGTCCGTATTCTGTCGCCACTGCGTGAACCGGTAGGGAGGCTTATGCCCTTTAGTGTGAGAGGAGTTTGGGGATTTTGGATAATTGTAATTCGGAGTAAAAGATAATTCTATAATTGCACACCGATGTCGGTCGTAGTCGCCCAGACTACCGTAGAGTCTGCTGAAGGCCAATGCATTAGACCAAACCTCTTCTGCTATCTTTCTTCCATCTTCCCCGGTACCTCAATGTGAATACAAACTACAGCGAAGAAGATTATTTTGGCCGAAGCAATATTTCATTTATAAAACTTTTCAAGTAAACATTCAAAGAATACAGAAATATCTTCAACACACACAAGTATGTCTTCGAACACCGACACGCACAAGTCACTCTCGGAGGAATGCGAGAAGAGGCTGAAGCTGCTCGAGCTTAACAGGTCAGTCTACACGGAGGTAGAGTACAAGGAGGAGAAGAAGAAAATCCTTTCTTTCCTGTCAAATGCGGCCCCGACGGCGCCCGCTAATGAGGACTCACTCAGTAAGACCGTGGCTACCCACTGGGCAGAGGAGGCCCAGAAGCAGCTGTACCCTTGGTACACACAAAAGCTGCTGGCGGAGAACAGGCAGGCCGAGATTGCCGGTCACTACGCCGAGCCTGGACACTGGGACAAGCTGAAAGAAAGTTTCCTGGTAAACGCCCGTAACAAGGAGCTGCCCGCTCTGAACGTCCTCATCGGCCATTACCTGATGTACGCAGACGATTTGGAGGCCAGCCGGTACATCCTCATGTACATGTTGACGAACTTCACGTCGCAAGAATGCGTGGAAACGCACAACTGGTACGTGGCCAGCCTCTGGGACAAGGGGACCCTGACCTCTCGGGGAGAGCAGCTGGCGGAGCTACCGTACCCTTTGTTCCCGGCCCCGATGAACGAGTTGAACTCGAAGTTGATCCGTGCGCAGCAGCGGGCGTCTTCCAAGATGGTCGGTGCGGGGGAGGATCCCGTGGGCGAGTTCTACAAGAAGCCTGAGGACAATGTGCTGCATGGCGGCAGCTACATCCCCGTATACGATGCGCAAGGGACCCAGGTCGGGGTGGGTGATCTCGCCGAGCTGGAGGCGCAACTCAACACGTTTTCGGAGCAAGTGACATCTAACATGAACAAGCTGACCAAGCAGATTCAAGACGTTCAAAAGCGGAACTCCAACCCACCGGTGTACAACCGCGGGTACGCTTCGCGAGGCGGCTACAACGGGTATGGAGGCCAAGGCCGCGGCTACGGCCGTGGCGGTTACCGTGGCGGTTTTCGCGGAGGCAACGCGGACGAGAGCACGGACGGTGCTGATCAGCCGAAGACTGTGGCAAAAAACTGAAGCGGGGCTGTCACGGCGGCAGCCCGATAAAACAAAAATTAAAAACCGAGGATGTATTGTGCGGTGGAGACCTGCTCGAAGGTACAACGACCAACCTAGAGCTGGACAATCTGCTGTCCAAGTACATGCCTCGTAAGAATTTCTTTAAATGCACACGGCTGTGCATGGTCACGATCGACCAAATAACAGAGGCCGCGAAGCAGGTGCGGGAGACCGAGGAGAATTTTTATTTTCCGCTCCACACGAGGCACCATTGGCTGGCAGGCATTCTGACGATCGATGACCTTAATAAAAATTTAAGGCTCAGGATTTTCGATTCCGCCCCCTCATGCGTAGTCAAGAAAGAGGTGAAAAGCCTCTTCCGAAAACTTGCGCCTCAGCTCCCCGTCACTTTTGTTCGGTGCACACGGCAGGAAAGAAACAGCAACGACTGCGGTATTTTCATGTTGGCACACATCTTCTCTGATGCGGTGAAGCAGCGCATAGCAAGCCCCACATCGTTTCCCGCTCGCGTCCGACCCCTGTTCCACGAGGCTTTGAAGCTGAAGCTAGGCAAGAGGGTGTTCCTAGATCGGCTACGGGCGATCATGAGCGCGACGACGACGGCACCGTTGCCGGGAAGGACGAAACGTGTTGTGGTGGGCGGTGCTCCCGTCTCAGACTCGGACGAGGACGACATCCTCTTACGGGATTTGTTGGTGGATAGGCCTCGGAATGCGCCGCGCAGCGAAGCAGTCGATGAGCAGACGCAGGAGATTCTGAGCGAGGCGCAGCAGCACTTGAGCGCCTTGATCAGACGGGACCTGACCGGCATCATGACATCGGTTGCGCTGCACAGGAGGTGCTTAGGCGTGAAAATCGCATTGACCGTGGACGCGCTGTTCAATCGCAAGGCACGGATGCAGATTACCGCCGACGATCCCGACCTCTTTTTGAGGAAGCTGCCCACAGCCCTGTACCAGTATCGAGGGGAGGTAGCCGAAGAGGATGCCGCTGCCCGGCCGCAAGACGAACCGTACGTCTTGAAAAGAGCAGGCGAGGATGCGCTACCTCTGACCTTGCCAGGCGTGAAGTTCACTCTAGGCATCACACTCAAAGTGCAAGAGACCACACAGGCCACACAGCGAGGCAACTCCCGGCCTAGGTCCCAACCTAACACGCCACGTGAGCGAGACCCGCGTACCGTAGAGTATTTCACTCTGACGACGGATCATGCTCAGGCCAAGTGGGGACTCTACTTGCCAACGGCAGCACCCGCGCCGACGGAGGAGAGCATTTTAGACCGCACGCGCTTGCTCAATGAAGAAGAGCCGGGTTTAAACGGGAGGGGCAGCCGTCAACGTGGGTACGTCTGCCCCCGTCACTGGCGTGTTTACGCTGGAAAACCCGCGAAGATATCGCAAGCAGCCTGGGAGAAACTCTCGCCGCACACACGCAGGCAGCACCGACTGGCCATCGAGGACCTGACCAACATGCCGCACGACCTGCTCAGCCTGGACCTGGCAGCGGCCGCCATTCGCCTGATCCACAGGGCGGCGAAGATGAGGAAGTGGAAGTCGTCGACGATCGTGTCGAAGTTCGCGACGATGCACGGTGCGTTGATGCACCTGCCGCTGTACACGGACCAGCCGCGGCCGATCAACCTGAAGGAGTCCCCGGAGTGGACCGCGGCGTACGGCCGGTGGTTCCAGCTGATGAGCAGCGAGATCCCAAATCCACCCCCTTACGTTCTGAAGCACCAGGTCGAAGCCGCCGCACACCAGCTCCTGTCCGACCCCGAGGCGCGGCTCTTCCTGATGATGATGTGGAGCTTCGCGGCGAGGCCAGGAGACATCGGAGGACTGAAGACAACGGACGTACACGTGCAGGTTCCCATACCCGAATCGTATCCGGTGGGCCTGACATACAGGCGAGGGAAGGCGACGCATTTTCGCGGCCCGTATCCGGTAGCCTCCCACCTCAGCAGACAGGACGGATCGCAGCTAGTTCATCTGCTCTCGCAGCGGCCGCCGGACAGCTCCCTGTTCAGGGACCCTCCGACCATGAAGAAGAAGGTGAGAGCGGCGCTGAAGTCGGTAGACCCAGCGCTGGAGTTGGCGTCGCTGCGCAAGGGTGCGGTGCACCACCTGGCCAAGGCGCGAGTGCCAGAGGCGGACATTATGCGCCTCACCGGGCACACCTCCGTAATAACACTGAGGCGATACCTCAATTATTCGGAGCAACCCACCCGGGAGGCCGCAATGGCGCAGGACAGCGCCTCAGCCCTCCTCCACGACCCAACGCCTTAGGACACTCAAGGCCTTCATGGCACGAAATGGGGTTAGCGATCGGCGAGCTTCACGATGAGATCCGCCGCATGCAGGGACTTCCGCCGGGAGACATTGGAGGCGACCCCTCGAAATGGCCCCTCCACTTGAAGGACGTCACGTTGGCCGACATTGCCGCTATTCGAGCGTTACCGTCAGCTAGACCCTCAACACACAAGGACCTGACCCGAGCCCTAGAGTACCTCGAAGCCGATATCTTTCGATGGTACCACACGTCCAGGACAATCTCGTCGACGAAGCTGCAGGTGGGTGACCTTGCGATGGCGGTGCGGAAGGGGAAGTTTGAAATGTGCCCCATTGGATTCGGGCAACCCCTGACGGCGGACACGCACTCGGTGGCGGTTTTCTGGGTGCCGGAGCACAAAGGCAGACGACGGCTGATCACGCAGCCAGCTCTGAACGGACCCATTCGGAAAGAAACTGTGCCGAAGATCCTAAGGCCATCGCGTCTCAGTATTCGTCAGGACCTCACAGAAGCGCGTTACATGGTCCAAGTGGACTTCGATGCCTTTTACGACGCGATACCGCTGCCTGAGTCCGTCCGCAACTTCTTTGTGTTTCGAGTAGGGAAACAGTTCTTCCGGTGTCGCACCCTGCCAACTGGCGCTCGTTGGAGCGTGGCGGTGGGGCAGGCCATCACGTCCAAAATCGTCGACATCGACACCCCCGTTACGATCCATTCCATGATTGACAACATTCTTGTAGCGGGGAGGGTTGGTCAGGAGGAGGCCTTTTGCAGTGCGGTGCGACGGATCGTGGAGCGTATCAAGCTGGCGAGGCTGAAGACCACCCCGACGATTGAGGAGCTGGAATCCCTGTCGGACGCGAGGCTGCTGGAGTTGGCGAAGGGCCCGAACACTTTTCTGGGTGAGGAGTATGAGTGGAGAGAGAACCGCCGCATGGTTCGGAATTCGATCAAGTCGGTGGCGAAGCTCAAGCTGGCGCTGCAAAAGACCGAGTACACGAACCGGCAATTCGTCAGCATGATTGCGTTGATCATGTATATGCTGCACACGACGAGGCTGAACCCGGCGGCATCGTACCACCTGATGGCAGTGTATCGAGGTATCTTTGCGCAGGTAGACAGAGGGAGATTGTGGGACGAGCCGTTGGCTTTTGTGTCTGAAAAGGCGAAGCTGGCTTTGGCGGCACTAGGTGAGCAGCTACTCCGGAATGATTGGTGGGACATCGCCCCCCGAATCGCGAGACCGATGGACGACAGTGCGTACGACCTGATAGTGTTCACAGATGCATCACGCACCGGGTGGGGTGCGGTGCTTTCGTGGAAGGATGGAACTACAGAGAGTATGCAGCAGCGTTGGTTGTCCGACGGAGCAGTGACGAGGGAAGATGATCTGCCAGCCATGGGACCGGCTGAACACTTTGCGGCAAAACACTCGGCGCACAGCGAGCCCAGGGCGGTGGGGTGTATCCTGAGGGAACTGAGACGACAGGGTATCCCGCGGCGGACACGTATTGCAATTGTGACAGACCATAGCGCCATCGCTTTTGCGCAGCGCAGGCTGAACGGTTTCGGTGGCATTGGCAGAGGATATGCCCTCAACAAGCTCTACGAGCAGACCAACCAACTGTTTCACGAAGAAGGTGTAGTCGTTTTGTTCTTTTACATCAACGGAAAGAGTAATCCGGCAGACACCTTCTCGAGGAACTTTGGGGCGGAGGTCGGCGACGAGGTCACACGACGAGTCATCAAGGGACCCAGCCTACCGCAGCTGAAGGAAACTGCAGCTTTTGGTCTAGAGCGCAACGAAGTGCGTACTGTGGGGTTCGAGGCTTCATCGCCATAAAAAGAAAAGAATCACTAACAGTGTCGCAATGGGCCTGCCCGCCCAATCGAAAGGCCATCGAGAGATGGGCACGACAGGCAGGGAAGCCCGTTTCTTCTTGCCCGGTCATCCTCAGTTGCAGTACCAGCCAGACAATAGCGCACCTTTTGGTATTAGCTTGTCGTAGGACCCGGTTGGGAGAGGTCCGTATTCTGTCGCCACTGCGTGAACCGGTAGGGAGGCTTATGCCCTTTAGTGTGAGAGGAGTTTGGGGATTTTGGATAATTGTAATTCGGAGTAAAAGATAATTCTATAATTGCACACCGATGTCGGTCGTAGTCGCCCAGACTACCGTAGAGTCTGCTGAAGGCCAATGCATTAGACCAAACCTCTTCTGCTATCTTTCTTCCATCTTCCCCGGTACCTCAATGTGAATACAAACTACAGCGAAGAAGATTATTTTGGCCGAAGCAATATTTCATTTATAAAACTTTTCAAGCCCGCCCACCCAACCCTGTAAAATTGTAAGGGGGTCAGGAGCTAAATCATTTCCTTTTCTTGTGGAACGTTTTCCAAGCTTAAGTGGGTTTTGTTTTTTCCTGGATTACTGGATTTGGTCGTCTTCACGTTTTCCAGCAGCACATTGTTCTTTCGGTTAACCATTTTGTTCCTTTTAAACTTATGAGGTCTAGACCATTACGGTTACGCTGATCCTCAGAGGTTCAATCTGCCCCGTGTTTTTCGTTCATGTGTGTTTTTTCATACCCGTTAAGAATACGTTACCATAATTAAGTCTTCTCCCTTTTCCGTCAAGTAAGTTACTTACACTTCTTTTATGTTACTGTTATTTTTCCCCTTTCATCTAATAGTTTACTTTTTCAGTGAGGTGTTTAGTTCAGCCTCGCCCGTGGTTAAGACTGTATGAGTTTTCCCCGTGGGGGTTCGAGGCTTCATCGCCATACAAAGAAAAGAATCACTAACAGTGTCGCAATGGGCCTGCCCGCCCAATCGAAAGGCCATCGAGAGATGGGCACGACAGGCAGGGAAGCCCGTTTCTTCTTGCCCGGTCATCCTCAGTTGCAGTACCAGCCAGACAAAAATGAAAAAAAAAAGAAAAAAACAGGAAAAGAGTGTCTTCGTGCTGTCTGCGCTACGCCCTGTCGCCGGAGCGGTAGCGTCACCTTCTTCGCCACTCTGCTCTCCTCCACACCTCCTCTCCTCTTCTCCTTCTTTCTTGCCTTTTTTCCTTTATTCTTTCACCAACGCATAGCACGACCGCGACCTCAGTTCCCTTCTCTACCAACTCCGTGTCAAGTCCTCCGAGTTTTCTCACTGCCAACCACCCTACGCTAAACGCCACTATAACAAGCATACAAAGGAACACAAGCGAAAGCCGCATTCCCGCCATGTCTTTCACACTTGCCCAGCTCGTCCCAAAGAGGCGCGCGGCGTGGCCGGTGGCCACTGCTCTGCTCCTGCTGCTCGTGTGCGCCATTCTCGCAAGCAGCGCGTCCGCCAGCGCGGACAGCAGCAGCGCGGCAAAGCCGCCGCCGCCCAGGCCCACCACCAGCGGCGACAGCAGCAGCATGGCAAAGCCGCCGTCCGGCACCACCACTCGCCCGTCCACGCCCGCCGCCACTTGGTGGCCCAGGCCCACCACCAGCGAAGGCAGCAGCAGCATGGCAATGCCGACGCCCAGGCCCACCACCAGCGGCGGGAGCAGCAGCAGCATGGCGATGCCGACGCCCAGGCCCACCACCAGCGGCGGGAGCAGCAGCAGCATGGCGATGCCGCCGCCCGGCACCACCACTCGGCCGTCCAGGCCCGCCTACACCTGGTGGCCCAGGCCCACCACCACCCGGCGTCCCACCACCACCCAGCCTCCCACCACTACCACCACCACCACCACCACTACCCGTCAGCCCACCGCCTCGGAGTGGCGCGACTCCGATCCGTCGTACTTCTACACGCCGCAGCAGATTGAGGCTACGACTGCGGTCATGAAGGCCATGCGCGCCGCCTTTGCCGATCAGCTGGCCGACCAGTGGCAGGGCGACAACTTCTGCTTGTGGGAGGACGTTTTCTGCGCTACTGCTGGTCTGTGGATCTATCTCTTCTTCCGCGACCTGCAGGGCGTGATGCCTGCCATCCCGGACGGCGTCTCGGCGAGCGACGTGGTCATTTGGAAGTTGTTCCTGACGGGCAACCCGGGCATCACCGGCACCTTGGACCAGCAGTGGTACTCGATGCCGACGCTGGAGAGGCTGGACCTCCGCGGCACCGCGGTGGAGGGTGTGCGGCCTGACATGTGAGCTACCCGGATGACGTTTTCCTTTTAACTGTCTCTTTTTCTTTTTTCTTCACTCTCTTTTGTCTGCATGTGTATAACGCAGCCCACACCTCTTCTACGTTGGTTCTCTTTCTTTCCTTACCGGCACCGGCACCGGCACCGGCACCAGCGTGAAGAGACACCCACGTCGTCGCGAGGAGAACGGCGCAGGGTGGTCGCCTCACTCGCCTCCTCTTTTCCAATTCGTCGTGCCTTGCTCATCCTCGTGCTTGTTGTTTTCGACTCGGCTCTTACTTTTCCCCCGCTTTTGAGGCATTGTCAGTGCAGCATGCCGTGTATGGTCCGAAGAGAAGCAACACGAAGCACCAGTGGAGAGAGTGTTTTTCTTTTCTGTTCTTTTTGTTTTTCTTGTACTCCCCCCTTCTACACTTTTCTTTCTGCCACCTCTCTCGGCTCCGTTCGCTGCCGTTTTCCATCGCGGTGTCCTTTTCTTGTTAGCGCTTGCCGGAGGCCAGCGCTCCGCCCTCGGCTGCTTCCCTCCTTCTGTCTGCCTGCCTGCGTGTGCGTGCAGCAACGGCTGCCCTGTCGCTTTGCGTTCCCCGTCCTCTCT
The DNA here is from genome assembly GCA_030078075.1 of Crithidia sp. LVH-60A. Taxonomy (NCBI): domain Eukaryota; phylum Euglenozoa; class Kinetoplastea; order Trypanosomatida; family Trypanosomatidae; genus Crithidia; species Crithidia sp. LVH-60A. The sequence continues at coordinate 336,576 of CP119651.1, forward strand.
CGTGTTTTGCCATCGCAAGCGACGGTGCCTGCCCTCTCCTGGGGAGAGTCTCCCCTTCCCTTTTTTCGGTACGCCGCCACACGGCAAAAGAAGAGGTGGCGCCGCGGTGGTCATAACGGTGCATCGGCGCACCGCTGTTTTTGTTGCCTCTGCCTTTCTCTGTTTCTCTCTCTTCCCCAACACGTCTTTTGTCTTCTTGTTTGTCCTCTTGAGGTCCGCAAATCGGCTGAAACCTCTCTTTTTGTCTTCTCTTGATTATCTTTCTCTTTTGTTTTTTCTTCTCAAGTCTGCACGGAAAAAGGGTGTGCGGTGAAGGCCGTTCCACACTCCTGCCCTGCCCGCAACTTGGCGAGCGCGTTGTCCAAGCAGCGGCAGAGGGCAGTGCTTCCCGTAGCACGTCGCAGGACATACACACGCGCTTGTAAATCGTTGATTTGTGGGAGGAGGCGTACAGCGAGTCTCGATCCTCGCCTTCTCTTTGGATTGTTTCTTCGCTTCTATTCCCCCGCTCGTTTTGGTTCTTGATTAACACTCTCTTTTTCTTTCTTTTCTCTCTTTTTTCCCGTACTTGTTGTTCGCCATTTCTCTTTCTTTTTCTCGTCTCCCTCTCTCTCCCTCTCTGATCCCCTAATACTACTATGTTCTTTTTTCAGAGCGTTATGCGCGTTCTCACGCAATGAGAATGTGACGGAGAGGCGCGCAAGTGTCGCGTGCGCTGTGGACAAGGAGAGGCGTCACCTCCTCGTACACCCGTGTTTCGTTTCCCTCGGTGCTTCGCCTTCACTTTCCTTCAATACACAGAGGAGAAAATAAGGGGATCACTCTTTGGAGGCTGATCCGTGGTACGAGAGAGGTCGACGTCGCAATCCTTGTTCCTTCAGCGCTGTTTGCCACTCCGTCGCTGCCTCGCTCTCGTCGTCGCCTTCGCTCTTTTTTTTTTTTAATTTGTGTTCTGTTTTGTTTCGTTTTTTCGCTTCTATTCTTTTCCGGGTCTCTCTTCCGTGACACAAATGGGTGAAGCGTGCTGTACACGCTTCCAAGGGTAAAAATGAAAAAAAAAAAGAAAAAAACAGGAAAAGAGTGTCTTCGTGCTGTCTGCGCTACGCCCTGTCGCCGGAGCGGTAGCGTCACCTTCTTCGCCACTCTGCTCTCCTCCACACCTCCTCTCCTCTTCTCCTTCTTTCTTGCCTTTTTTCCTTTATTCTTTCACCAACGCATAGCACGACCGCGACCTCAGTTCCCTTCTCTACCAACTCCGTGTCAAGTCCTCCGAGTTTTCTCACTGCCAACCACCCTACGCTAAACGCCACTATAACAAGCATACAAAGGAACACAAGCGAAAGCCGCATTCCCGCCATGTCTTTCACACTTGCCCAGCTCGTCCCAAAGAGGCGCGCGGCGTGGCCGGTGGCCACTGCTCTGCTCCTGCTGCTCGTGTGCGCCATTCTCGCAAGCAGCGCGTCCGCCAGCGCGGACAGCAGCAGCGCGGCAAAGCCGCCGCCGCCCAGGCCCACCACCAGCGGCGACAGCAGCAGCGCGGCAAGGCCGCCGCCGCCCAGGCCCACCACCAGCGGCGACAGCAGCAGCATGGCAAAGCCGCCGTCCGGCACCACCACTCGCCCGTCCACGCCCGCCGCCACTTGGTGGCCCAGGCCCACCACCAGCGAAGGCAGCAGCAGCATGGCAATGCCGACGCCCAGGCCCACCACCAGCGGCGGGAGCAGCAGCAGCATGGCGATGCCGCCGCCCGGCACCACCACTCGGCCGTCCAGGCCCGCCTACACCTGGTGGCCCAGGCCCACCACCACCCGGCGTCCCACCACCACCCAGCGTCCCACCACTACCACCACCACCACCACCACTACCCGTCAGCCCACCGCCTCGGAGTGGCGCGACTCCGATCCGTCGTACTTCTACACGCCGCAGCAGATTGAGGCTACGACTGCGGTCATGAAGGCCATGCGCGCCGCCTTTGCCGATCAGCTGGCCGACCAGTGGCAGGGCGACAACTTCTGCTTGTGGGAGGACGTTTTCTGCGCTACTGCTGGTCTGTGGATCTATCTCTTCTTCCGCGACCTGCAGGGCGTGATGCCTGCCATCCCGGACGGCGTTTCGGCGAGCGACGTGGTCATTTGGAAGTTGTTCCTGACGGGCAACCCGGGCATCACCGGCACCTTGGACCAGCAGTGGTACTCGATGCCGACGCTGGAGAGGCTGGACCTCCGCGGCACCGCGGTGGAGGGTGTGCGGCCTGACATGTGAGCTACCCGGATGACGTTTTCCTTTTAACTGTCTCTTTTTCTTTTTTCTTCACTCTCTTTTGTCTGCATGTGTATAACGCAGCCCACACCTCTTCTACGTTGGTTCTCTTTCTTTCCTTACCGGCACCGGCACCGGCACCGGCACCGGCGTGAAGAGACACCCACGTCGTCGCGAGGAGAACGGCGCAGGGTGGTCGCCTCACTCGCCTCCTCTTTTCCAATTCGTCGTGCCTTGCTCATCTTCGTGCTTGTTGTTTTCGACTCGGCTCTTACTTTTCCCCCGCTTTTGAGGCATTGTCAGTGCAGCATGCCGTGTATGGTCCGAAGAGAAGCAACACGAAGCACCAGTGGAGAGAGTGTTTTTCTTTTCTGTTCTTTTTTGTTTTTCTTGTACTCCCCCCTTCTACACTTTTCTTTCTGCCACCTCTCTCGGCTCCGTTCGCTGCCGTTTTCCATCGCGGTGTCCTTTTCTTGTTAGCGCTTGCCGGAGGCCAGCGCTCCGCCCTCGGCTGCTTCCCTCCTTCTGTCTGCCTGCCTGCGTGTGCGTGCAGCAACGGCTGCCCTGTCGCTTTGCGTTCCCCGTCCTCTCTCGTGTTTTGCCATCGCAAGCGACGGTGCCTGCCCTCTCCTGGGGAGAGTCTCCCCTTCCCTTTTTTCGGTACGCCGCCACACGGCAAAAGAAGAGGTGGCGCCGCGGTGGTCATAACGGTGCATCGGCGCACCGCTGTTTTTGTTGCCTCTGCCTTTCTCTGTTTCTCTCTCTTCCCCAACACGTCTTTTGTCTTCTTGTTTGTCCTCTTGAGGTCCGCAAATCGGCTGAAACCTCTCTTTTTGTCTTCTCTTGATTATCTTTCTCTTTTGTTTTTTTCTTCTCAAGTCTGCACGGAAAAAAGGGTGTGCGGTGAAGGCCGTTCCACACTCCTGCCCTGCCCGCAACTTGGCGAGCGCGTTGTCCAAGCAGCGGCAGAGGGCAGTGCTTCCCGTAGCACGTCGCAGGACATACACACGCGCTTGTAAATCGTTGATTTGTGGGAGGAGGCGTACAGCGAGTCTCGATCCTCGCCTTCTCTTTGGATTGTTTCTTCGCTTCTATTCCCCCCCTCGTTTTGGTTCTTGATTAACATTTTTTTTTTCTCTCTTTTTTTTTTTTTTTTCCTTTTTTCCTCCCTTTTTTTTTGTTCTTCTTTTTTTTTTTTTCTGATCCCCTCTATTACTCTGTTCTTTTTAGGTTTTTCCAAAAAAAAAAAAAGAAAAGGAAGGGGGGGGGGGGGGGGGGGGGGGGGGGGAAGAGGAAACCCTCGTTTTTCGTTTCCCTCGGTGCTTCGCCTTCACTTTCCTTCAATACACAGAAGAGAAAAAAAGGGAGAAGAGAAAAAAGGATCACTCTTTGGAGGCTAATCCGTGGTACGAGAGAGGGCGACGTCGCAATCCTTGTCCCTTCAGCGCTGTTTGCCACTCCGTCGCTGCCTCGCTCTCGTCGTCGCCTTCGCTCTTTGTTTTTTTTTTTTTTTTTTTTTTTTTTTTTTTTTTTTTTCTTTTTTTCTATTCTTTTCTGGGTCTCTCTTCGCACAAATGGGTGAAGCGTGCTGTACACCCCTTCCAGGGGAAAAAAAAAAAAAAAAAAAAAAAAAAAAAAAAAAATAGACTTCGTGCTGTCTGCGCTACGCCCTGTCGCCGGAGCGGTAGCGTCACCTTCTTCGCCACTCTGCTCTCCTCCACACCTCCTCTCCTCTTCTTCTTCTTTTTTTTTTTTTTTTTTTCACCAACGCATAGCACGACCGCGACCTCAGTTCCCTTCTCTACCAACTCCGTGTCAAGTCCTCCGAGTTTTCTCACTGCCAACCACCCTACGCTAAACGCCACTATAACAAGCATACAAAGGAACACAAGCGAAAGCCGCATTCCCGCCATGTCTTTCACACTTGCCCAGCTCGTCCCAAAGAGGCGCGCGGCGTGGCCGGTGGCCACTGCTCTGCTCCTGCTGCTCGTGTGCGCCATTCTCGCAAGCAGCGCGTCCGCCAGCGCGGACAGCAGCAGCGCGGCAAAGCCGCCGCCGCCCAGGCCCACCACCAGCGGCGACAGCAGCAGCGCGGCAAGGCCGCCGCCGCCCAGGCCCACCACCAGCGGCGACAGCAGCAGCATGGCAAAGCCGCCGTCCGGCACCACCACTCGCCCGTCCACGCCTGCCGCCACTTGGTGGCCCAGGCCCACCACCAGCGAAGGCAGCAGCAGCATGGCAATGCCGACGCCCAGGCCCACCACCAGCGGCGGGAGCAGCAGCAGCATGGCGATGCCGCCGCCCGGCACCACCACTCGGCCGTCCAGGCCCGCCTACACCTGGTGGCCCAGGCCCACCACCACCCGGCGTCCCACCACCACCCAGCCTCCCACCACTACCACCACCACCACCACCACTACCCGTCAGCCCACCGCCTCGGAGTGGCGCGACTCCGATCCGTCGTACTTCTACACGCCGCAGCAGATTGAGGCTACGACTGCGGTCATGAAGGCCATGCGCGCCGCCTTTGCCGATCAGCTGGCCGACCAGTGGCAGGGCGACAACTTCTGCTTGTGGGAGGACGTTTTCTGCGCTACTGCTGGTCTGTGGATCTATCTCTTCTTCCGCGACCTGCAGGGCGTGATGCCTGCCATCCCGGACGGCGTTTCGGCGAGCGACGTGGTCATTTGGAAGTTGTTCCTGACGGGCAACCCGGGCATCACCGGCACCTTGGACCAGCAGTGGTACTCGATGCCGACGCTGGAGAGGCTGGACCTCCGCGGCTCCGCGGTGGAGGGTGTGCGGCCTGACATGTGAGCTACCCGGATGACGTTTTCCTTTTAACTGTCTCTTTTTCTTTTTTCTTCACTCTCTTTTGTCTGCATGTGTATAACGCAGCCCACACCTCTTCTACGTTGGTTCTCTTTCTTTCCTTACCGGCACCGGCACCGGCACCGGCACCAGCGTGAAGAGACACCCACGTCGTCGCGAGGAGAACGGCGCAGGGTGGTCGCCTCACTCGCCTCCTCTTTTCCAATTCGTCGTGCCTTGCTCATCCTCGTGCTTGTTGTTTTCGACTCGGCTCTTACTTTTCCCCCGCTTTTGAGGCATTGTCGGTGCAGCATGCCGTGTATGGTCCGAAGAGAAGCAACACGAAGCACCAGTGGAGAGAGTGTTTTTCTTTTCTGTTCTTTTTTGTTTTTCTTGTACTCCCCCCTTCTACACTTTTCTTTCTGCCACCTCTCTCAGCTCCGTTCGCTGCCGTTTTCCATCGCGGTGTCCTTTTCTTGTTAGCGCTTGCCGGAGGCCAGCGCTCCGCCCTCGGCTGCTTCCCTCCTTCTGTCTGCCTGCCTGCGTGTGCGTGCAGCAACGGCTGCCCTGTCGCTTTGCGTTCCCCGTCCTTTCTCGTGTTTTGCCATCGCAAGCGACGGTGCCTGCCCTCTCCTGGGGAGAGTCTCCCCTTCCCTTTTTTCGGTACGCCGCCACACGGCAAAAGAAGAGGTGGCGCCGCGGTGGTCATAACGGTGCATCGGCGCACCGCTGTTTTTGTTGCCTCTGCCTTTCTCTGTTTCTCTCTCTTCCCCAACACGTCTTTTGTCTTCTTGTTTGTCCTCTTGAGATCCGCAAATCGGCTGAAACCTCTCTTTTTGTCTTCTCTTGATTATCTTTCTCTTTTGTTTTTTCTTCTCAAGTCTGCACGGAAAAAAGGGTGTGCGGTGAAGGCCGTTCCACACTCCTGCCCTGCCCGCAACTTGGCGAGCGCGTTGTCCAAGCAGCGGCAGAGGGCAGTGCTTCCCGTAGCACGTCGCAGGACATACACACGCGCTTGTAAATCGTTGATTTGTGGGAGGAGGCGTACAGCGAGTCTCGATCCTCGCCTTCTCTTTGGATTGTTTCTTCGCTTCTATTCCCCCGCTCGTTTTGGTTCTTGATTAACACTCTCTTTTTCTTTCTTTTCTCTCTTTTTCCCCGTACTTGTTGTTCGCCATTTCTCTTTCTTTTTCTCGTCTCCCTCTCTCTCCCTCTCTGATCCCCTAATACTACTATGTTCTTTTTCAGAGCGTTATGCGCGTTCTCACGCAATGAGAATGTGACGGAGAGGCGCGCAAGTGTCGCGTGCGCTGTGGACAAGGAGAGGCGTCACCTCCTCGTACACCCGTGTTTCGTTTCCCTCGGTGCTTCGCCTTCACTTTCCTTCAATACACAGAAGAGAAAATAAGGGGATCACTCTTTGGAGGCTGATCCGTGGTACGAGAGAGGTCGACGTCGCAATCCTTGTCCCTTCAGCGCTGTTTGCCACTCCGTCGCTGCCTCGCTCTCGTCGTCGCCTTCGCTCTTTTTTTTTTTTAATTTGTGTTCTGTTTTGTTTCGTTTTTTCGCTTCTATTCTTTTCCGGGTCTCTCTTCCGTGACACAAATGGGTGAAGCGTGCTGTACACGCTTCCAAGGGTAAAAATGAAAAAAAAAAAAGAAACAAACAGGAAAAGAGTGTCTTCGTGCTGTCTGCGCTACGCCCTGTCGCCGGAGCGGTAGCGTCACCTTCTTCGCCACTCTGCTCTCCTCCACACCTCCTCTCCTCTTCTCCTTCTTTCTTGCTTTTTTTCCTTTATTCTTTCACCAACGCATAGCACGACCGCGACCTCAGTTCCCTTCTCTACCAACTCCGTGTCAAGTCCTCCGAGTTTTCTCACTGCCAACCACCCTACGCTAAACGCCACTATAACAAGCATACAAAGGAACACAAGCGAAAGCCGCATTCCCGCCATGTCTTTCACACTTGCCCAGCTCGTCCCAAAGAGGCGCGCGGCGTGGCCGGTGGCCACTGCTCTGCTCCTGCTGCTCGTGTGCGCCATTCTCGCAAGCAGCGCGTCCGCCAGCGCGGACAGCAGCAGCGCGGCAAAGCCGCCGCCGCCCAGGCCCACCACCAGCGGCGACAGCAGCAGCGCGGCAAGGCCGCCGCCGCCCAGGCCCACCACCAGCGGCGACAGCAGCAGCATGGCAAAGCCGCCGTCCGGCACCACCACTCGCCCGTCCACGCCTGCCGCCACTTGGTGGCCCAGGCCCACCACCAGCGAAGGCAGCAGCAGCATGGCAATGCCGACGCCCAGGCCCACCACCAGCGGCGGGAGCAGCAGCAGCATGGCGATGCCGACGCCCAGGCCCACCACCAGCGGCGGGAGCAGCAGCAGCATGGCGATGCCGCCGCCCGGCACCACCACTCGGCCGTCCAGGCCCGCCTACACCTGGTGGCCCAGGCCCACCACCACCCGGCGTCCCACCACCACCCAGCCTCCCACCACTACCACCACCACCACCACCACTACCCGTCAGCCCACCGCCTCGGAGTGGCGCGACTCCAATCCGTCGTACTTCTACACGCCGCAGCAGATTGAGGCTACGAATGCGGTCATGAAGGCCATGCGCGCCGCCTTTGCCGATCAGCTGGCCGACCAGTGGCAGGGCGACAACTTCTGCTTGTGGGAGGACGTTTTCTGCGCTACTGCTGGTCTGTGGATCTATCTCTTCTTCCGCGACCTGCAGGGCGTGATGCCTGCCATCCCGGACGGCGTTTCGGCGAGCGACGTGGTCATTTGGAAGTTGTTCCTGACGGGCAACCCGGGCATCACCGGCACCTTGGACCAGCAGTGGTACTCGATGCCGACGCTGGAGAGGCTGGACCTCCGCGGCTCCGCGGTGGAGGGTGTGCGGCCTGACATGTGAACTACCCGGATGACGTTTTCCTTTTAACTGTCTCTTTTTCTTTTTTCTTCACTCTCTTTTGTCTGCATGTGTATAACGCAGCCCACACCTCTTCTACGTTGGTTCTCTTTCTTTCCTTACCGGCACCGGCACCGGCAACAGCGTGAAGAGACACCCACGTCGTCGCGAGGAGAACGGCGCAGGGTGGTCGCCTCACTCGCCTCCTCTTTTCCAATTCGTCGTGCCTTGCTCATCCTCGTGCTTGTTGTTTTCGACTCGGCTCTTACTTTTCCCCCGCTTTTGAGGCATTGTCAGTGCAGCATGCCGTGTATGGTCCGAAGAGAAGCAACACGAAGCACCAGTGGAGAGAGTGTTTTTCTTTTCTGTTCTTTTTTGTTTTTCTTGTACTCCCCCCTTCTACACTTTTCTTTGTGCCACCTCTCTCAGCTCCGTTCGCTGCCGTTTTCCATCGCGGTGTCCTTTTCTTGTTAGCGCTTGCCGGAGGCCAGCGCTCCGCCCTCGGCTGCTTCCCTCCTTCTGTCTGCCTGCCTGCGTGTGCGTGCAGCAACGGCTGCCCTGTCGCTTTGCGTTCCCCGTCCTCTCTCGTGTTTTGTCATCGCAAGCGACGGTGCCTGCCCTCTCCTGGGGAGAGTCTCCCCTTCCCTTTTTTCGGTACGCCGCCACACGGCAAAAGAAGAGGTGGCGCCGCGGTGGTCATAACGGTGCATCGGCGCACCGCTGTTTTTGTTGCCTCTGCCTTTTTCTGTTTCTCTCTCTTCCCCAACACGTCTTTTGTCTTCTTGTTTGTCCTCTTGAGATCCGCAAATCGGCTGAAACCTCTCTTTTTGTCTTCTCTTGATTATCTTTCTCTTTTGTTTTTTCTTCTCAAGTCTGCACGGAAAAAGGGTGTGCGGTGAAGGCCGTTCCACACTCCTGCCCTGCCCGCAACTTGGCGAGCGCGTTGTCCAAGCAGCGGCAGAGGGCAGTGCTTCCCGTAGCACGTCGCAGGACATACACACGCGCTTGTAAATCGTTGATTTGTGGGAGGAGGCGTACAGCGAGTCTCGATCCTCGCCTTCTCTTTGGATTGTTTCTTCGCTTCTATTCCCCCGCTCGTTTTGGTTCTTGATTAACACTCTCTTTTTCTTTCTTTTCTCTCTTTTTCCCCGTACTTGTTGTTCGCCATTTCTCTTTCTTTTTCTCGTCTCCCTCTCTCTCCCTCTCTGATCCCCTAATACTACTATGTTCTTTTTTCAGAGCGTTATGCGCGTTCTCACGCAATGAGAATGTGACGGAGAGGCGCGCAAGTGTCGCGTGCGCTGTGGACAAGGAGAGGCGTCACCTCCTCGTACACCCGTGTTTCGTTTCCCTCGGTGCTTCGCCTTCACTTTCCTTCAATACACAGAAGAGAAAATAAGGGGATCACTCTTTGGAGGCTGATCCGTGGTACGAGAGAGGTCGACGTCGCAATCCTTGTCCCTTCAGCGCTGTTTGCCACTCCGTCGCTGCCTCGCTCTCGTCGTCGCCTTCGCTCTTTTTTTTTTTTAATTTGTGTTCTGTTTTGTTTCGTTTTTTCGCTTCTATTCTTTTCCGGGTCTCTCTTCCGTGACACAAATGGGTGAAGCGTGCTGTACACGCTTCCAAGGGTAAAAATGAAAAAAAAAAGAAACAAACAGGAAAAGAGTGTCTTCGTGCTGTCTGCGCTACGCCCTGTCGCCGGAGCGGTAGCGTCACCTTCTTCGCCACTCTGCTCTCCTCCACACCTCCTCTCCTCTTCTCCTTCTTTCTTGCTTTTTTTCCTTTATTCTTTCACCAACGCATAGCACGACCGCGACCTCAGTTCCCTTCTCTACCAACTCCGTGTCAAGTCCTCCGAGTTTTCTCACTGCCAACCACCCTACGCTAAACGCCACTATAACAAGCATACAAAGGAACACAAGCGAAAGCCGCATTCCCGCCATGTCTTTCACACTTGCCCAGCTCGTCCCAAAGAGGCGCGCGGCGTGGCCGGTGGCCACTGCTCTGCTCCTGCTGCTCGTGTGCGCCATTCTCGCAAGCAGCGCGTCCGCCAGCGCGGACAGCAGCAGCGCGGCAAAGCCGCCGCCGCCCAGGCCCACCACCAGCGGCGACAGCAGCAGCGCGGCAAGGCCGCCGCCGCCCAGGCCCACCACCAGCGGCGACAGCAGCAGCATGGCAAAGCCGCCGTCCGGCACCACCACTCGCCCGTCCACGCCTGCCGCCACTTGGTGGCCCAGGCCCACCACCAGCGAAGGCAGCAGCAGCATGGCAATGCCGACGCCCAGGCCCACCACCAGCGGCGGGAGCAGCAGCAGCATGGCGATGCCGACGCCCAGGCCCACCACCAGCGGCGGGAGCAGCAGCAGCATGGCGATGCCGCCGCCCGGCACCACCACTCGGCCGTCCAGGCCCGCCTACACCTGGTGGCCCAGGCCCACCACCACCCGGCGTCCCACCACCACCCAGCCTCCCACCACTACCACCACCACCACCACCACTACCCGTCAGCCCACCGCCTCGGAGTGGCGCGACTCCGATCCGTCGTACTTCTACACGCCGCAGCAGATTGAGGCTACGACTGCGGTCATGAAGGCCATGCGCGCCGCCTTTGCCGATCAGCTGGCCGACCAGTGGCAGGGCGACAACTTCTGCTTGTGGGAGGACGTTTTCTGCGCTACTGCTGGTCTGTGGATCTATCTCTTCTTCCGCGACCTGCAGGGCGTGATGCCTGCCATCCCGGACGGCGTCTCGGCGAGCGACGTGGTCATTTGGAAGTTGTTCCTGACGGGCAACCCGGGCATCACCGGCACCTTGGACCAGCAGTGGTACTCGATGCCGACGCTGGAGAGGCTGGACCTCCGCGGCTCCGCGGTGGAGGGTGTGCGGCCTGACATGTGAGCTACCCGGATGACGTTTTCCTTTTAACTGTCTCTTTTTCTTTTTCTTCACTCTCTTTTGTCTGCATGTGTATAACGCAGCCCACACCTCTTCTACGTTGGTTCTCTTTCTTTCCTTACCGGCACCGGCACCGGCAACAGCGTGAAGAGACACCCACGTCGTCGCGAGGAGAAGGCGGGGGGTGCTTGTTGTTTCCTCGCCTGGCCTCTTTTCCACTTTTCCCGCTTTCGTGAGGCCTTGCTCAGTTTTCCTCGTGCTTGTTTTTTTTTCGACTAGGCTCTTACTTTTCCCCCCCTTTTAGGGAATTGCGGGAGGGCGACCCCCCATGGGGGAAAAAAAAAAAAAAAAAAAAAAAAAAAGAAAAAAGTTTTTTTTTTTTTTTTTTTTTTTTTTTTTTCTTGTACTCCCCCCTTCTACACTTTTCTTTCTGCCACCTCTCTCGGCTCCGTTCGCTGCCGTTTTCCATCGCGGTGTCCTTTTCTTGTTAGCGCTTGCCGGAGGCCAGCGCTCCGCCCTCGGCTGCTTCCCTCCTTCTGTCTGCCTGCCTGCGTGTGCGTGCAGCAACGGCTGCCCTGTCGCTTTGCGTTCCCCGTCCTCTCTCGTGTTTTGCCATCGCAAGCGACGGTGCCTGCCCTCTCCTGGGGAGAGTCTCCCCTTCCCTTTTTTCGGTACGCCGCCACACGGCAAAAGAAGAGGTGGCGCCGCGGTGGTCATAACGGTGCATCGGCGCACCGCTGTTTTTGTTGCCTCTGCCTTTCTCTGTTTCTCTCTCTTCCCCAACACGTCTTTTGTCTTCTTGTTTGTCCTCTTGAGATCCGCAAATCGGCTGAAACCTCTCTTTTTGTCTTCTCTTGATTATCTTTCTCTTTTGTTTTTTCTTCTCAAGTCTGCACGGAAAAAAGGGTGTGCGGTGAAGGCCGTTCCACACTCCTGCCCTGCCCGCAACTTGGCGAGCGCGTTGTCCAAGCAGCGGCAGAGGGCAGTGCTTCCCGTAGCACGTCGCAGGACATACACACGCGCTTGTAAATCGTTGATTTGTGGGAGGAGGCGTACAGCGAGTCTCGATCCTCGCCTTCTCTTTGGATTGTTTCTTCGCTTCTATTCCCCCGCTCGTTTTGGTTCTTGATTAACACTCTCTTTTTCATTCTTTTCTCTCTTTTTCCCGTACTTGTTGTTCGCCATTTCTCTTTCTTTTTCTCGTCTCCCTCTCTCTCCCTCTCTGATCCCCTAATACTACTATGTTCTTTTTTCAGAGCGTTATGCGCGTTCTCACGCAATGAGAATGTGACGGAGAGGCGCGCAAGTGTCGCGTGCGCTGTGGACAAGGAGAGGCGTCACCTCCTCGTACACCCGTGTTTCGTTTCCCTCGGTGCTTCGCCTTCACTTTCCTTCAATACACAGAAGAGAAAATAAGGGGATCACTCTTTGGAGGCTGATCCGTGGTACGAGAGAGGTCGACGTCGCAATCCTTGTCCCTTCAGCGCTGTTTGCCACTCCGTCGCTGCCTCGCTCTCGTCGTCGCCTTCGCTCTTTTTTTTTTTTTAATTTGTGTTCTGTTTTGTTTCGTTTTTTCGCTTCTATTCTTTTCCGGGTCTCTCTTCCGTGACACAAATGGGTGAAGCGTGCTGTACACGCTTCCAAGGGTAAAAAAAAAAAAAAAGAAACAAACAGGAAAAGAGTGTCTTCGTGCTGTCTGCACTACGCCCTGTCGCCGGAGCGGTAGCGTCACCTTCTTCGCCACTCTGCTCTCCTCCACACCTCCTCTCCTCTTCTCCTTCTTTCTTGCTTTTTTTCCTTTATTCTTTCACCAACGCATAGCACGACCGCGACCTCAGTTCCCTTCTCTACCAACTCCGTGTCAAGTCCTCCGAGTTTTCTCACTGCCAACCACCCTACGCTAAACGCCACTATAACAAGCATACAAAGGAACACAAGCGAAAGCCGCATTCCCGCCATGTCTTTCGCACTTGCCCAGCTCGTCCCAAAGAGGCGCGCGGCGTGGCCGGTGGCCACTGCTCTGCTCCTGCTGCTCGTGTGCGCCATTCTCGCAAGCAGCGCGTCCGCCAGCGCGGACAGCAGCAGCGCGGCAAGGCCGCCGCCGCCCAGGCCCACCACCAGCGGCGACAGCAGCAGCATGGCAAAGCCGCCGTCCGGCACCACCACTCGCCCGTCCACGCCCGCCGCCACTTGGTGGCCCAGGCCCACCACCAGCGAAGGCAGCAGCAGCATGGCAATGCCGACGCCCAGGCCCACCACCAGCGGCGGGAGCAGCAGCAGCATGGCGATGCCGACGCCCAGGCCCACCACCAGCGGCGGGAGCAGCAGCAGCATGGCGATGCCGCCGCCCGGCACCACCACTCGGCCGTCCAGGCCCGCCTACACCTGGTGGCCCAGGCCCACCACCACCCGGCGTCCCACCACCACCCAGCCTCCCACCACTACCACCACCACCACCACCACTACCCGTCAGCCCACCGCCTCGGAGTGGCGCGACTCCGATCCGTCGTACTTCTACACGCCGCAGCAGATTGAGGCTACGACTGCGGTCATGAAGGCCATGCGCGCCGCCTTTGCCGATCAGCTGGCCGACCAGTGGCAGGGCGACAACTTCTGCTTGTGGGAGGACGTTTTCTGCGCTACTGCTGGTCTGTGGATCTATCTCTTCTTCCGCGACCTGCAGGGCGTGATGCCTGCCATCCCGGACGGCGTCTCGGCGAGCGACGTGGTCATTTGGAAGTTGTTCCTGACGGGCAACCCGGGCATCACCGGCACCTTGGACCAGCAGTGGTACTCGATGCCGACGCTGGAGAGGCTGGACCTCCGCGGCTCCGCGGTGGAGGGTGTGCGGCCTGACATGTGAACTACCCGGATGACGTTTTCCTTTTAACTGTCTCTTTTTCCTTTTTCTTCACTCTCTTTTGTCTGCATGTGTATAACGCAGCTCACACCTCTTCTACGTTGGTTCTCTTTCTTTCCTTACCGGCACCGGCACCGGCACCGGCGTGAAGAGACACCCACGTCGTCGCGAGGAGAACGGCGCAGGGTGGTCGCCTCACTCGCCTCCTCTTTTCCAATTCGTCGTGCCTTGCTCATCCTCGTGCTTGTTGTTTTCGACTCGGCTCTTACTTTTCCCCCGCTTTTGAGGCATTGTCAGTGCAGCATGCCGTGTATGGTCCGAAGAGAAGCAACACGAAGCACCAGTGGAGAGAGTGTTTTTCTTTTCTGTTCTTTTTGTTTTTCTTGTACTCCCCCCTTCTACACTTTTCTTTGTGCCACCTCTCTCAGCTCCGTTCGCTGCCGTTTTCCATCGCGGTGTCCTTTTCTTGTTAGCGCTTGCCGGAGGCCAGCGCTCCGCCCTCGGCTGCCCTTCCCTCCTTCTGTCTGCCTGCCTGCGTGTGCGTGCAGCAACGGCTGCCCTGTCGCTTTGCGTTCCCCGGTCCTCTCTCGTGTTTTGCCATCGCAAGCGACGGTGCCTGCCCTCTCCTGGGAGAGTCTCCCCCCCCCTTTTTGGGGCCCCCCCCCACAAAAAAAAAAAAAAAGGGGCCCCCGGGGTAAAAAAAGGTGCATCGGCGCACCGCTGTTTTTGTTGCCTCTGCCTTTCTCTGTTTCTCTCTCTTCCCCAACACGTCTTTTGTCTTCTTGTTTGTCCTCTTGAGGTCCGCAAATCGGCTGAAACCTCTCTTTTTGTCTTCTCTTGATTATCTTTCTCTTTTGTTTTTTTCTTCTCAAGTCTGCACGGAAAAAGGGTGTGCGGTGAAGGCCGTTCCACACTCCTGCCCTGCCCGCAACTTGGCGAGCGCGTTGTCCAAGCAGCGGCAGAGGGCAGTGCTTCCCGTAGCACGTCGCAGGACATACACACGCGCTTGTAAATCGTTGATTTGTGGGAGGAGGCGTACAGCGAGTCTCGATCCTCGCCTTCTCTTTGGATTGTTTCTTCGCTTCTATTCCCCCGCTCGTTTTGGTTCTTGATTAACACTCTCTTTTTCTTTCTTTTCTCTCTTTTTTCCCGTACTTGTTGTTCGCCATTTCTCTTTCTTTTTCTCGTCTCCCTCTCTCTCCCTCTCTGATCCCCTAATACTACTATGTTCTTTTTTCAGAGCGTTATGCGCGTTCTCACGCAATGAGAATGTGACGGAGAGGCGCGCAAGTGTCGCGTGCGCTGTGGACAAGGAGAGGCGTCACCTCCTCGTACACCCGTGTTTCGTTTCCCTCGGTGCTTCGCCTTCACTTTCCTTCAATACACAGAAGAGAAAATAAGGGGATCACTCTTTGGAGGCTGATCCGTGGTACGAGAGAGGTCGACGTCGCAATCCTTGTCCCTTCAGCGCTGTTTGCCACTCCGTCGCTGCCTCGCTCTCGTCGTCGCCTTCGCTCTTTTTTTTTTTTTATTTATTTGTGTTCTGTTTTGTTTTGTTTTTTCGCTTCTATTCTTTTCCGGGTCTCTCTTCCGTGACACAAATGGGTGAAGCGTGCTGTACACGCTTCCAAGGGTAAAAAAAAAAAAAAAAAAAGAAACAAACAGGAAAAGAGTGTCTTCGTGCTGTCTGCGCTACGCCCTGTCGCCGGAGCGGTAGCGTCACCTTCTTCGCCACTCTGCTCTCCTCCACACCTCCTCTCCTCTTCTCCTTCTTTCTTGCTTTTTTTCCTTTATTCTTTCACCAACGCATAGCACGACCGCGACCTCAGTTCCCTTCTCTACCAACTCCGTGTCAAGTCCTCCGAGTTTTCTCACTGCCAACCACCCTACGCTAAACGCCACTATAACAAGCATACAAAGGAACACAAGCGAAAGCCGCATTCCCGCCATGTCTTTCACACTTGCCCAGCTCGTCCCAAAGAGGCGCGCGGCGTGGCCGGTGGCCACTGCTCTGCTCCTGCTGCTCGTGTGCGCCATTCTCGCAAGCAGCGCGTCCGCCAGCGCGGACAGCAGCAGCGCGGCAAAGCCGCCGCCGCCCAGGCCCACCACCAGCGGCGACAGCAGCAGCATGGCAAAGCCGCCGTCCGGCACCACCACTCGCCCGTCCACGCCCGCCGCCACTTGGTGGCCCAGGCCCACCACCAGCGAAGGCAGCAGCAGCATGGCAATGCCGACGCCCAGGCCCACCACCAGCGGCGGGAGCAGCAGCAGCATGGCGATGCCGACGCCCAGGCCCACCACCAGCGGCGGGAGCAGCAGCAGCATGGCGATGCCGCCGCCCGGCACCACCACTCGGCCGTCCAGGCCCGCCTACACCTGGTGGCCCAGGCCCACCACCACCCGGCGTCCCACCACCACCCAGCCTCCCACCACTACCACCACCACCACCACCACTACCCGTCAGCCCACCGCCTCGGAGTGGCGCGACTCCGATCCGTCGTACTTCTACACGCCGCAGCAGATTGAGGCTACGACTGCGGTCATGAAGGCCATGCGCGCCGCCTTTGCCGATCAGCTGGCCGACCAGTGGCAGGGCGACAACTTCTGCTTGTGGGAGGACGTTTTCTGCGCTACTGCTGGTCTGTGGATCTTTCTCTTCTTCCGCGACCTGCAGGGCGTGATGCCTGCCATCCCGGACGGCGTCTCGGCGAGCGACGTGGTCATTTGGAAGTTGTTCCTGACGGGCAACCCGGGCATCACCGGCACCTTGGACCAGCAGTGGTACTCGATGCCGACGCTGGAGAGGCTGGACCTCCGCGGCTCCGCGGTGGAGGGTGTGCGGCCTGACATGTGAACTACCCGGATGACGTTTTCCTTTTAACTGTCTCTTTTTCCTTTTTCTTCACTCTCTTTTGTCTGCATGTGTATAACGCAGCTCACACCTCTTCTACGTTGGTTCTCTTTCTTTCCTTACCGGCACCGGCACCGGCACCGGCGTGAAGAGACACCCACGTCGTCGCGAGGAGAACGGCGCAGGGTGGTCGCCTCACTCGCCTCCTCTTTTCCAATTCGTCGTGCCTTGCTCATCCTCGTGCTTGTTGTTTTCGACTAGGCTCTTACTTTTCCCCCGCTTTTGAGGCATTGTCAGTGCAGCATGCCGTGTATGGTCCGAAGAGAAGCAACACGAAGCACCAGTGGAGAGAGTGTTTTTCTTTTCTGTTCTTTTTGTTTTTCTTGTACTCCCCCCTTCTACACTTTTCTTTCTGCCACCTCTCTCAGCTCCGTTCGCTGCCGTTTTCCATCGCGTTGTCCTTTTCTTGTTAGCGCTTGCCGGAGGCCAGCGCTCCGCCCTCGGCTGCTTCCCTCCTTCTGTCTGCCTGCCTGCGTGTGCGTGCAGCAACGGCTGCCCTGTCGCTTTGCGTTCCCCGTCCTCTCTCGTGTTTTGCCATCGCAAGCGACGGTGCCTGCCCTCTCCTGGGGAGAGTCTCCCCTTCCCTTTTTTCGGTACGCCGCCACACGGCAAAAGAAGAGGTGGCGCCGCGGTGGTCATAACGGTGCATCGGCGCACCGCTGTTTTTGTTGCCTCTGCCTTTCTCTGTTTCTCTCTCTTCCCCAACACGTCTTTTGTCTTCTTGTTTGTCCTCTTGAGATCCGCAAATCGGCTGAAACCTCTCTTTTTGTCTTCTCTTGATTATCTTTCTCTTTTGTTTTTTTCTTCTCAAGTCTGCACGGAAAAAAGGGTGTGCGGTGAAGGCCGTTCCACACTCCTGCCCTGCCCGCAACTTGGCGAGCGCGTTGTCCAAGCAGCGGCAGAGGGCAGTGCTTCCCGTAGCACGTCGCAGGACATACACACGCGCTTGTAAATCGTTGATTTGTGGGAGGAGGCGTACAGCGAGTCTCGATCCTCGCCTTCTCTTTGGATTGTTTCTTCGCTTCTATTCCCCCGCTCGTTTTGGTTCTTGATTAACACTCTCTTTTTCTTTCTTTTCTCTCTTTTTCCCCGTACTTGTTGTTCGCCATTTCTCTTTCTTTTTCTCGTCTCCCTCTCTCTCCCTCTCTGATCCCCTAATACTACTATGTTCTTTTTTCAGAGCGTTATGCGCGTTCTCACGCAATGAGAATGTGACGGAGAGGCGCGCAAGTGTCGCGTGCGCTGTGGACAAGGAGAGGCGTCACCTCCTCGTACACCCGTGTTTCGTTTCCCTCGGTGCTTCGCCTTCACTTTCCTTCAATACACAGAAGAGAAAATAAGGGGATCACTCTTTGGAGGCTGATCCGTGGTACGTGAGAGGTCGACGTCGCAATCCTTGTCCCTTCAGCGCTGTTTGCCACTCCGTCGCTGCCTCGCTCTCGTCGTCGCCTTCGCTCTTTTTTTTTTTTATTTGTGTTCTGTTTTGTTTTGTTTTTTCGCTTCTATTCTTTTCCGGGTCTCTCTTCCGTGACACAAATGGGTGAAGCGTGCTGTACACGCTTCCAAGGGTAAAAATGAAAAAAAAAAAAGAAACAAACAGGAAAAGAGTGTCTTCGTGCTGTCTGCGCTACGCCCTGTCGCCGGAGCGGTAGCGTCACCTTCTTCGCCACTCTGCTCTCCTCCACACCTCCTCTCCTCTTCTCCTTCTTTCTTGCTTTTTTTCCTTTATTCTTTCACCAACGCATAGCACGACCGCGACCTCAGTTCCCTTCTCTACCAACTCCGTGTCAAGTCCTCCGAGTTTTCTCACTGCCAACCACCCTACGCTAAACGCCACTATAACAAGCATACAAAGGAACACAAGCGAAAGCCGCATTCCCGCCATGTCTTTCACACTTGCCCAGCTCGTCCCAAAGAGGCGCGCGGCGTGGCCGGTGGCCACTGCTCTGCTCCTGCTGCTCGTGTGCGCCATTCTCGCAAGCAGCGCGTCCGCCAGCGCGGACAGCAGCAGCGCGGCAAAGCCGCCGCCGCCCAGGCCCACCACCAGCGGCGACAGCAGCAGCGCGGCAAGGCCGCCGCCGCCCAGGCCCACCACCAGCGGCGACAGCAGCAGCATGGCAAAGCCGCCGTCCGGCACCACCACTCGCCCGTCCACGCCTGCCGCCACTTGGTGGCCCAGGCCCACCACCAGCGAAGGCAGCAGCAGCATGGCAATGCCGACGCCCAGGCCCACCACCAGCGGCGGGAGCAGCAGCAGCATGGCGATGCCGACGCCCAGGCCCACCACCAGCGGCGGGAGCAGCAGCAGCATGGCGATGCCGCCGCCCGGCACCACCACTCGGCCGTCCAGGCCCGCCTACACCTGGTGGCCCAGGCCCACCACCACCCGGCGTCCCACCACTACCACCACCACCACCACCACTACCCGTCAGCCCACCGCCTCGGAGTGGCGCGACTCCGATCCGTCGTACTTCTACACGCCGCAGCAGATTGAGGCTACGACTGCGGTCATGAAGGCCATGCGCGCCGCCTTTGCCGATCAGCTGGCCGACCAGTGGCAGGGCGACAACTTCTGCTTGTGGGAGGACGTTTTCTGCGCTACTGCTGGTCTGTGGATCTATCTCTTCTTCCGCGACCTGCAGGGCGTGATGCCTGCCATCCCGGACGGCGTCTCGGCGAGCGACGTGGTCATTTGGAAGTTGTTCCTGACGGGCAACCCGGGCATCACCGGCACCTTGGACCAGCAGTGGTACTCGATGCCGACGCTGGAGAGGCTGGACCTCCGCGGCTCCGCGGTGGAGGGTGTGCGGCCTGACATGTGAACTACCCGGATGACGTTTTCCTTTTAACTGTCTCTTTTTCCTTTTTCTTCACTCTCTTTTGTCTGCATGTGTATAACGCAGCCCACACCTCTTCTACGTTGGTTCTCTTTCTTTCCTTACCGGCACCGGCACCGGCACCGGCGTGAAGAGACACCCACGTCGTCGCGAGGAGAACGGCGCAGGGTGGTCGCCTCACTCGCCTCCTCTTTTCCAATTCGTCGTGCCTTGCTCATCCTCGTGCTTGTTGTTTTCGACTCGGCTCTTACTTTTCCCCCGCTTTTGAGGCATTGTCAGTGCAGCATGCCGTGTATGGTCCGAAGAGAAGCAACACGAAGCACCAGTGGAGAGAGTGTTTTTCTTTTCTGTTCTTTTTGTTTTTCTTGTACTCCCCCCTTCTACACTTTTCTTTCTGCCACCTCTCTCAGCTCCGTTCGCTGCCGTTTTCCATCGCGGTGTCCTTTTCTTGTTAGCGCTTGCCGGAGGCCAGCGCTCCGCCCTCGGCTGCTTCCCTCCTTCTGTCTGCCTGCCTGCGTGTGCGTGCAGCAACGGCTGCCCTGTCGCTTTGCGTTCCCCGTCCTCTCTCGTGTTTTGCCATCGCAAGCGACGGTGCCTGCCCTCTCCTGGGGAGAGTCTCCCCTTCCCTTTTTTCGGTACGCCGCCACACGGCAAAAGAAGAGGTGGCGCCGCGGTGGTCATAACGGTGCATCGGCGCACCGCTGTTTTTGTTGCCTCTGCCTTTCTCTGTTTCTCTCTCTTCCCCAACACGTCTTTTGTCTTCTTGTTTGTCCTCTTGAGGTCCGCAAATCGGCTGAAACCTCTCTTTTTGTCTTCTCTTGATTATCTTTCTCTTTTGTTTTTTCTTCTCAAGTCTGCACGGAAAAAAGGGTGTGCGGTGAAGGCCGTTCCACACTCCTGCCCTGCCCGCAACTTGGCGAGCGCGTTGTCCAAGCAGCGGCAGAGGGCAGTGCTTCCCGTAGCACGTCGCAGGACATACACACGCGCTTGTAAATCGTTGATTTGTGGGAGGAGGCGTACAGCGAGTCTCGATCCTTGCCTTCTCTTTGGATTGTTTCTTCGCTTCTATTCCCCCGCTCGTTTTGGTTCTTGATTAACACTCTCTTTTTCTTTCTTTTCTCTCTTTTTCCCCGTACTTGTTGTTCGCCATTTCTCTTTCTTTTTCTCGTCTCCCTCTCTCTCCCTCTCTGATCCCCTAATACTACTATGTTTTTTTTTTCAGAGCGTTATGCGCGTTCTCACGCAATGAGAATGTGACGGAGAGGCGCGCAAGTGTCGCGTGCGCTGTGGACAAGGAGAGGCGTCACCTCCTCGTACACCCGTGTTTCGTTTCCCTCGGTGCTTCGCCTTCACTTTCCTTCAATACACAGAAGAGAAAATAAGGGGATCACTCTTTGGAGGCTGATCCGTGGTACGAGAGAGGTCGACGTCGCAATCCTTGTCCCTTCAGCGCTGTTTGCCACTCCGTCGCTGCCTCGCTCTCGTCGTCGCCTTCGCTCTTTTTTTTTTTTAATTTGTGTTCTGTTTTGTTTCGTTTTTTCGCTTCTATTCTTTTCCGGGTCTCTCTTCCGTGACACAAATGGGTGAAGCGTGCTGTACACGCTTCCAAGGGTAAAAATGAAAAAAAAAAGAAACAAACAGGAAAAGAGTGTCTTCGTGCTGTCTGCGCTACGCCCTGTCGCCGGAGCGGTAGCGTCACCTTCTTCGCCACTCTGCTCTCCTCCACACCTCCTCTCCTCTTCTCCTTCTTTCTTGCTTTTTTTCCTTTATTCTTTCACCAACGCATAGCACGACCGCGACCTCAGTTCCCTTCTCTACCAACTCCGTGTCAAGTCCTCCGAGTTTTCTCACTGCCAACCACCCTACGCTAAACGCCACTATAACAAGCATACAAAGGAACACAAGCGAAAGCCGCATTCCCGCCATGTCTTTCACACTTGCCCAGCTCGTCCCAAAGAGGCGCGCGGCGTGGCCGGTGGCCACTGCTCTGCTCCTGCTGCTCGTGTGCGCCATTCTCGCAAGCAGCGCGTCCGCCAGCGCGGACAGCAGCAGCGCGGCAAAGCCGCCGCCGCCCAGGCCCACCACCAGCGGCGACAGCAGCAGCGCGGCAAGGCCGCCGCCGCCCAGGCCCACCACCAGCGGCGACAGCAGCAGCATGGCAAAGCCGCCGTCCGGCACCACCACTCGCCCGTCCACGCCCGCCGCCACTTGGTGGCCCAGGCCCACCACCAGCGAAGGCAGCAGCAGCATGGCAATGCCGACGCCCAGGCCCACCACCAGCGGCGGGAGCAGCAGCAGCATGGCGATGCCGACGCCCAGGCCCACCACCAGCGGCGGGAGCAGCAGCAGCATGGCGATGCCGCCGCCCGGCACCACCACTCGGCCGTCCAGGCCCGCCTACACCTGGTGGCCCAGGCCCACCACCACCCGGCGTCCCACCACCACCCAGCCTCCCACCACTACCACCACCACCACCACCACTACCCGTCAGCCCACCGCCTCGGAGTGGCGCGACTCCGATCCGTCGTACTTCTACACGCCGCAGCAGATTGAGGCTACGACTGCGGTCATGAAGGCCATGCGCGCCGCCTTTGCCGATCAGCTGGCCGACCAGTGGCAGGGCGACAACTTCTGCTTGTGGGAGGACGTTTTCTGCGCTACTGCTGGTCTGTGGATCTATCTCTTCTTCCGCGACCTGCAGGGCGTGATGCCTGCCATCCCGGACGGCGTCTCGGCGAGCGACGTGGTCATTTGGAAGTTGTTCCTGACGGGCAACCCGGGCATCACCGGCACCTTGGACCAGCAGTGGTACTCGATGCCGACGCTGGAGAGGCTGGACCTCCGCGGCTCCGCGGTGGAGGGTGTGCGGCCTGACATGTGAACTACCCGGATGACGTTTTTCTTTTAACTGTCTCTTTTCCTTTTTTCTTCACTCTCTTTTGTCTGCATGTGTATAACGCAGCTCACACCTCTTCTACGTTGGTTCTCTTTCTTTCCTTACCGGCACCGGCACCGGCACCGGCACCGGCGTGAAGAGACACCCACGTCGTCGCGAGGAGAACGGCGCAGGGTGGTCGCCTCACTCGCCTCCTCTTTTCCAATTCGTCGTGCCTTGCTCATCCTCGTGCTTGTTGTTTTCGACTAGGCTCTTACTTTTCCCCCGCTTTTGAGGCATTGTCAGTGCAGCACGCCGTGTATGGTCCGAAGAGAAGCAACACGAAGCACCAGTGGAGAGAGTGTTTTTCTTTTCTGTTCTTTTTGTTTTTCTTGTACTCCCCCCTTCTACACTTTTCTTTCTGCCACCTCTCTCAGCTCCGTTCGCTGCCGTTTTCCATCGCGGTGTCCTTTTCTTGTTAGCGCTTGCCGGAGGCCAGCGCTCCGCCCTCGGCTGCTTCCCTCCTTCTGTCTGCCTGCCTGCGTGTGCGTGCAGCAACGGCTGCCCTGTCGCTTTGCGTTCCCCGTCCTCTCTCGTGTTTTGCCATCGCAAGCGACGGTGCCTGCCCTCTCCTGGGGAGAGTCTCCCCTTCCCTTTTTTCGGTACGCCGCCACACGGCAAAAGAAGAGGTGGCGCCGCCGTGGTCATAACGGTGCATCGGCGCACCGCTGTTTTTGTTGCCTCTGCCTTTCTCTGTTTCTCTCTCTTCCCCAACACGTCTTTTGTCTTCTTGTTTGTCCTCTTGAGATCCGCAAATCGGCTGAAACCTCTCTTTTTGTCTTCTCTTGATTATCTTTCTCTTTTTTTTTTCTTCTCAAGTCTGCACGGAAAAAGGGTGTGCGGTGAAGGCCGTTCCACACTCCTGCCCTGCCCGCAACTTGGCGAGCGCGTTGTCCAAGCAGCGGCAGAGGGCAGTGCTTCCCGTAGCACGTCGCAGGACATACACACGCGCTTGTAAATCGTTGATTTGTGGGAGGAGGCGTACAGCGAGTCTCGATCCTCGCCTTCTCTTTGGATTGTTTCTTCGCTTCTATTCCCCCGCTCGTTTTGGTTCTTGATTAACACTCTCTTTTTCATTCTTTTCTCTCTTTTTTCCCGTACTTGTTGTTCGCCATTTCTCTTTCTTTTTCTCGTCTCCCTCTCTCTCCCTCTCTGATCCCCTAATACTACTATGTTCTTTTTTCAGAGCGTTATGCGCGTTCTCACGCAATGAGAATGTGACGGAGAGGCGCGCAAGTGTCGCGTGCGCTGTGGACAAGGAGAGGCGTCACCTCCTCGTACACCCGTGTTTCGTTTCCCTCGGTGCTTCGCCTTTACTTTCCTTCAATACACAGAAGAGAAAATAAGGGGATCACTCTTTGGAGGCTGATCCGTGGTACGAGAGAGGTCGACGTCGCAATCCTTGTCCCTTCAGCGCTGTTTGCCACTCCGTCGCTGCCTCGCTCTCGTCGTCGCCTTCGCTCTTTTTTTTTTTTTTAAATTTGTGTTCTGTTTTGTTTTGTTTTTTCGCTTCTATTCTTTTCCGGGTCTCTCTTCCGTGACACAAATGGGTGAAGCGTGCTGTACACGCTTCCAAGGGTAAAAAATGAAAAAAAAAAGAAACAAACAGGAAAAGAGTGTCTTCGTGCTGTCTGCGCTACGCCCTGTCGCCGGAGCGGTAGCGTCACCTTCTTCGCCACTCTGCTCTCCTCCACACCTCCTCTCCTCTTCTCCTTCTTTCTTGCTTTTTTTCCTTTATTCTTTCACCAACGCATAGCACGACCGCGACCTCAGTTCCCTTCTCTACCAACTCCGTGTCAAGTCCTCCGAGTTTTCTCACTGCCAACCACCCTACGCTAAACGCCACTATAACAAGCATACAAAGGAACACAAGCGAAAGCCGCATTCCCGCCATGTCTTTCACACTTGCCCAGCTCGTCCCAAAGAGGCGCGCGGCGTGGCCGGTGGCCACTGCTCTGCTCCTGCTGCTCGTGTGCGCCATTCTCGCAAGCAGCGCGTCCGCCAGCGCGGACAGCAGCAGCCGCCGCCCCGCAAAGCCGCCGCCGCCCAGGCCCACCACCAGCGGCGACAGCAGCAGCGCGGCAAGGCCGCCGCCGCCCAGGCCCACCACCAGCGGCGACAGCAGCAGCATGGCAAAACCCCCCCCCCCCCCCCCCCCCCCCCCCCCCCCCCCCCCCCCCCCCTCGGGGCCCCCCCCCCCCCCCACAGCAAGGCAGCAGCAGCATGGCAATGCCGACGCCCAGGCCCACCACCAGCGGCGGGAGCAGCAGCAGCATGGCGATGCCGACGCCCAGGCCCACCACCAGCGGCGGGAGCAGCAGCAGCATGGCGATGCCGCCGCCCGGCACCACCACTCGGCCGTCCAGGCCGCCTCCTACACCTGGTGGCCCAGGCCCACCACCACCCGGCGTCCCACCACCACCCAGCTCCCACCACTACCACCACCACCACCACCACTACCCGTCACCCCCCGCCTCGGTGGGGCGCCCCCCCCCTCCCTTTTTCCCCCCCCCCCCAATATTGAGGAAACGGTGTTGAAGGGAAGGCCCGCCCTGGGGGTTGGGGTTTTCTTCTTCTTCCGCGACCTTCAGGGCGTGATGCCTGCCATCCCGGACGGCGTCTCGGCGAGCGACGTGGTCATTTGGAAGTTGTTCCTGACGGGCAACCCGGGCATCACCGGCACCTTGGACCAGCAGTGGTACTCGATGCCGACGCTGGAGGCGCTGGACCTCCGCGGCTCCGCGGTGGAGGGTGTGCGGCCTGACATGTGAACTACCCGGATGACGTTTTTTTTTTAAAACTCTCTTTTTTTTTTTTTTTCCCCCCCTTTTTGTCTTTTTCCTTTTTTTTTTTTTTCACTCTCTTTTGTCTGCTTGTGTATAACGCAGCTCACACCTCTTCTACGTTGGTTCTTTTCTTTCTTTCCTTACCGGGTCTTAAAGCCTTAAGGGCACCGGCACCGGCAAAAGCGGGAAGAAAGACACCCACGTCGTCGCGAGGAGAACGGCGCAGGGTGGTCGCCTCACTCGCCTCCTCTTTTCCAATTGTTTTGCTCTTTTCGTGCTACTCGGCTCTTACTTTTCCCCCCGCTTCTGAGGCATTGTCAGTG
This sequence comes from Crithidia sp. LVH-60A, assembly GCA_030078075.1. Classification (NCBI taxonomy): domain Eukaryota; phylum Euglenozoa; class Kinetoplastea; order Trypanosomatida; family Trypanosomatidae; genus Crithidia; species Crithidia sp. LVH-60A. Next base: position 362,099 of record CP119651.1, read on the forward strand.
CAGCACGCCGTGTATGGTCCGAAGAAAAAAAAAAAAAAAAACCAAGGGAGAAAATTTTTTTTTTTTTTTTTTTTTTTTTTTTTTTGTTCCCCCCCTCCCCCCTTCTCTTTTCTCCCCCCCCCCCCCCCCCCCCCCTGCCCTTTCCTCTTGCGGTGTCTTTTTTTTTTTTTGGCTTGGGGGGGGCCGGCCCCCCGCCCCGCCCCCTCCCTCCCTCCTCCTCCCCCCCTGCTGGGTGGGGGAGCAAGGGCCCCCCCGCCCTTCGCTTTCCCCCTCCTTTCCCCCTTTTTCCCCCCCCAGAGAAGGGCCCCCCCCCCCCCCGGCGCCGGCCCCCCCCCTCCCCTCCCTTCCCCCACAGGACGCAAAAAAAGAAGAGGTGGCGCCGCCGTGCACGGAAAAGCTAACGGTGCATCGGCGCACCGCTGTTTTTGTTGCCTCTGCCTTTCTCTTTTCTCTCTCTTCCCCAACACGTCTTTTGTCTTCTTGTTTGTCCTCTTGAGGTCCGCAAATCGGCTGAAACCTCTCTTTTTGTCTTCTCTTGATTATCTTTCTCTTTTGTTTTTTCTTCTCAAGTCTGCACGGAAAAAAGGGTGTGCGGTGAAGGCCGTTCCACACTCCTGCCCTGCCCGCAACTTGGCGAGCGCGTTGTCCAAGCAGCGGCAGAGGGCAGTGCTTCCCGTAGCACGTCGCAGGACATACACACGCGCTTGTAAATCGTTGATTTGTGGGAGGAGGCGTACAGCGAGTCTCGATCCTCGCCTTCTCTTTGGATTGTTTCTTCGCTTCTATTCCCCGCTCGTTTTGGTTCTTGATTAACACTCTCTTTTTCTTTCTTTTCTCTCTTTTTTCCCGTACTTGTTGTTCGCCATTTCTCTTTCTTTTTCTCGTCTCCCTCTCTCTCCCTCTCTGATCCCCTAATACTACTATGTTTTTTTTTTCAGAGCGTTATGCGCGTTCTCACGCAATGAGAATGTGACGGAGAGGCGCGCAAGTGTCGCGTGCGCTGTGGACAAGGAGAGGCGTCACCTCCTCGTACACCCGTGTTTCGTTTCCCTCGGTGCTTCGCCTTCACTTTCCTTCAATACACAGAAGAGAAAATAAGGGGATCACTCTTTGGAGGCTGATCCGTGGTACGAGAGAGGTCGACGTCGCAATCCTTGTCCCTTCAGCGCTGTTTGCCACTCCGTCGCTGCCTCGCTCTCGTCGTCGCCTTCGCTCTTTTTTTTTTTATTTGTGTTCTGTTTTGTTTTGTTTTTTCGCTTCTATTCTTTTCCGGGTCTCTCTTCCGTGACACAAATGGGTGAAGCGTGCTGTACACGCTTCCAAGGGTAAAAATGAAAAAAAAAAAAAAGAAACAAACAGGAAAAGAGTGTCTTCGTGCTGTCTGCGCTACGCCCTGTCGCCGGAGCGGTAGCGTCACCTTCTTCGCCACTCTGCTCTCCTCCACACCTCCTCTCCTCTTCTCCTTCTTTCTTGCTTTTTTTCCTTTATTCTTTCACCAACGCATAGCACGACCGCGACCTCAGTTCCCTTCTCTACCAACTCCGTGTCAAGTCCTCCGAGTTTTCTCACTGCCAACCACCCTACGCTAAACGCCACTATAACAAGCATACAAAGGAACACAAGCGAAAGCCGCATTCCCGCCATGTCTTTCACACTTGCCCAGCTCGTCCCAAAGAGGCGCGCGGCGTGGCCGGTGGCCACTGCTCTGCTCCTGCTGCTCGTGTGCGCCATTCTCGCAAGCAGCGCGTCCGCCAGCGCGGACAGCAGCAGCGCGGCAAAGCCGCCGCCGCCCAGGCCCACCACCAGCGGCGACAGCAGCAGCATGGCAAAGCCGCCGTCCGGCACCACCACTCGCCCGTCCACGCCCGCCGCCACTTGGTGGCCCAGGCCCACCACCAGCGAAGGCAGCAGCAGCATGGCGATGCCGACGCCCAGGCCCACCACCAGCGGCGGGAGCAGCAGCAGCATGGCGATGCCGCCGCCCGGCACCACCACTCGGCCGTCCAGGCCCGCCTACACCTGGTGGCCCAGGCCCACCACCACCCGGCGTCCCACCACCACCCAGCCTCCCACCACTACCACCACCACCACCACCACTACCCGTCAGCCCACCGCCTCGGAGTGGCGCGACTCCGATCCGTCGTACTTCTACACGCCGCAGCAGATTGAGGCTACGACTGCGGTCATGAAGGCCATGCGCGCCGCCTTTGCCGATCAGCTGGCCGACCAGTGGCAGGGCGACAACTTCTGCTTGTGGGAGGACGTTTTCTGCGCTACTGCTGGTCTGTGGATCTATCTCTTCTTCCGCGACCTGCAGGGCGTGATGCCTGCCATCCCGGACGGCGTCTCGGCGAGCGACGTGGTCATTTGGAAGTTGTTCCTGACGGGCAACCCGGGCATCACCGGCACCTTGGACCAGCAGTGGTACTCGATGCCGACGCTGGAGAGGCTGGACCTCCGCGGCACCGCGGTGGAGGGTGTGCGGCCTGACATGTGAACTACCCGGATGACGTTTTCCTTTTAACTGTCTCTTTTTCTTTTTCTTCACTCTCTTTTGTCTGCATGTGTATAACGCAGCCCACACCTCTTCTACGTTGGTTCTCTTTCTTTCCTTACCGGCACCGGCACCGGCAACAGCGTGAAGAGACACCCACGTCGTCGCGAGGAGAACGGCGCAGGGTGGTCGCCTCACTCGCCTCCTCTTTTCCAATTCGTCGTGCCTTGCTCATCCTCGTGCTTGTTGTTTTCGACTCGGCTCTTACTTTTCCCCCGCTTTTGAGGCATTGTCAGTGCAGCATGCCGTGTATGGTCCGAAGAGAAGCAACACGAAGCACCAGTGGAGAGAGTGTTTTTCTTTTCTGTTCTTTTTGTTTTTCTTGTACTCCCCCCTTCTACACTTTTCTTTCTGCCACCTCTTTCAGCTCCGTTCGCTGCCGTTTTCCATCGCGGTGTCCTTTTCTTGTTAGCGCTTGCCGGAGGCCAGCGCTCCGCCCTCGGCTGCTTCCCTCCTTCTGTCTGCCTGCCTGCGTGTGCGTGCAGCAACGGCTGCCCTGTCGCTTTGCGTTCCCCGTCCTCTCTCGTGTTTTGCCATCGCAAGCGACGGTGCCTGCCCTCTCCTGGGGAGAGTCTCCCCTTCCCTTTTTTCGGTACGCCGCCACACGGCAAAAGAAGAGGTGGCGCCGCCGTGGTCATAACGGTGCATCGGCGCACCGCTGTTTTTGTTGCCTCTGCCTTTCTCTGTTTCTCTCTCTTCCCCAACACGTCTTTTGTCTTCTTGTTTGTCCTCTTGAGGTCCGCAAATCGGCTGAAACCTCTCTTTTTGTCTTCTCTTGATTATCTTTCTCTTTTGTTTTTTCTTCTCAAGTCTGCACGGAAAAAAGGGTGTGCGGTGAAGGCCGTTCCACACTCCTGCCCTGCCCGCAACTTGGCGAGCGCGTTGTCCAAGCAGCGGCAGAGGGCAGTGCTTCCCGTAGCACGTCGCAGGACATACACACGCGCTTGTAAATCGTTGATTTGTGGGAGGAGGCGTACAGCGAGTCTCGATCCTCGCCTTCTCTTTGGATTGTTTCTTCGCTTCTATTCCCCCGCTCGTTTTGGTTCTTGATTAACACTCTCTTTTTCTTTCTTTTCTCTCTTTTTTCCCGTACTTGTTGTTCGCCATTTCTCTTTCTTTTTCTCGTCTCCCTCTCTCTCCCTCTCTGATCCCCTAATACTACTATGTTTTTTTTTCAGAGCGTTATGCGCGTTCTCACGCAATGAGAATGTGACGGAGAGGCGCGCAAGTGTCGCGTGCGCTGTGGACAAGGAGAGGCGTCACCTCCTCGTACACCCGTGTTTCGTTTCCCTCGGTGCTTCGCCTTCACTTTCCTTCAATACACAGAAGAGAAAATAAGGGGATCACTCTTTGGAGGCTGATCCGTGGTACGAGAGAGGTCGACGTCGCAATCCTTGTCCCTTCAGCGCTGTTTGCCACTCCGTCGCTGCCTCGCTCTCGTCGTCGCCTTCGCTCTTTTTTTTTTTATTTGTGTTCTGTTTTGTTTCGTTTTTTCGCTTCTATTCTTTTCCGGGTCTCTCTTCCGTGACACAAATGGGTGAAGCGTGCTGTACACGCTTCCAAGTTAAAAAAAAAAAAAACACAGTGTGTATATAATCTGTTTGTGCTGGTGAATGCAATCATTCGACAGGTGCAGTTGTAGCGGCGTATTCGCATCGAAGTATTCGTTAAGAATAATAATAGTAAAAGTGCTAGTTTAGAGTGTCGCAAGTGCACCGGTGAAGCCTTCCTGTTTCTGTGGTGCTCTCATCAGTGGCCTTTTATTTTTACTGACATCAACGCAATGGGGTTTGCCACCGTCTTAAAGAACACCATCCTTTTTCTCTCTCTCTCCTTCTCTTTCTTTCTCCTTTAACTGCATTTAATGTTTGATCTTGGCCTTTCTCATATTGGTGCCGTGCATGTGTATGTCGTCGGCATGTTTATTTTACTCATATTGCGTTTCTCATGTGTGAAATTGCTGGCTGTTCCTTCGGCGCAGAGACAATTTTTTAATTAATTAAATAACTCTCCTGTTGCTTGTGCTTTTTTTTTTTTTTGCGATTTTGAGCTGCCTTATCACGCTGAAAGCACACGCACACACAAGCTTTGGCAGAGATACACACCGCCCCCGCACACGATCAGCCTTTCGCTGTACCAAGTCGTTGTCACCGCATTATTCTTATTGCGTCACTCCACAACGCTTATTGGATCTGTGAGACGACTGCTTCGTTTTTTTGTTGTTGTATTGTAAACAGCGCAGGTTGGTGAGTACAGCAGAGTTTCCTTCACTCTTATTCTTTATTCGTGTATTCTTTTTCTTTTTTCCAGAGGCGGTTCCTTCTCTTCTCGTCTCCCTTTCTCTCTCTCTCTCTGGTACCCGATAAAGCAAGGCAAGAATGGCAGCGACGTTCACAGCGCAGCGGCGCTGGCGCCTCTCATGGACAGCCGCCGTTCTGCTCGCTGCTCTCGCCCTCTTCAGCACAGCCGCCTGCGTCACGGCCACCGGCTCCATTACGTTTTACACGCCCCTGCAGCAGCAGCACACCCTTGCCTTTCTTCAAGTCTTTGCCACGGCGATGCCAGGGCTTGCCGCAAATTGGACCGGGAATAATTTCTGCCTTTGGGACGGCGCTGCTTGCCTGGCCGATGGCGTCAGCGTCGGCGCGTCGAGCTGGTCGTTGTTGGTGGGGACGGGCGGTACACTGCCGGAGCTGCCGCGCGGCGTGAATGGCGCGCAGGTGATGGTTTCCACCCTTTCCCTCGGCAGCAACGGCCTGAGCGGCACGCTGCCCGCGTCGTGGGTGCGTCTCTCCAACATCCGCAGCATCGGCCTCTCCTCGAACGCGCTGAGCGGCACCGTGCCGGCGGAGTGGTCGGAGCTCAAGTCGCTCTCGACGTTGACGCTAACGAGTAATCAGCTGAGCGGCACGCTCCCGGCATCGTGGCTGGAGATGACCGCCCTCGCTGGGCTCTATGTACACCGCAACGCCTTTACCGGTAGCCTGCCTTATGCGTGGGCGAACCTGCCGGCTCTCTATTACCTCGCCGCCTACGCGAACGCGATTAGCGGCACGCTGCCCTCGCGGTGGTCGGAGATGAAGAGCCTGCAGACGCTGTACCTCAACACGAACCAGCTCACCGGCGCGATTCCCGAGTCGTGGGCTGCCATCACCACTCTTACGAGCCTCAACCTGCTGGAGAACGCGTTGTGTGGCTGCAAGCCCGCTGGGCTGACGGCGAACTTCTTCGCAGACCCGGAGTTGTTGGCGGAGAGCTGCTCAGTGGACAACGCCTGCCCCACCTCATCCACCAACCCCAGCTGCTCCTCTGAAGTACCGAACCTGACCACAGCGCAGGTGACGAACACTCGCGCCTTCTTACTGGCCTTCGCTGCGTCTATACCTGCCCTCGCAGCCGAATGGGCCTGCCCAAACTTCTGCACGTGGAAGTACATCGCCTGCACGGGTGACGCAGTCGAGGTGATTATGCCGAGTGACGGTCTCACAGGATCGCTGCCGCAGGTGCCGCCGGACGTGAATGCTGCGGACCAGGTACGCGTGACGAACATCGACATGAGCCACAACTCCGCCATCACAGGCACCCTGCCAGCCACATGGGGCTCGCTTACCGCCCTCGAGAAGATTGCCCTCACCTACACGAGTGTCTCCGGTACGCTGCCGGCGACGTGGGGCTCGCTGCCGCAGCTCCGGACCCTTCTGCTGGCCAACACGGCTGTTTCTGGCACGCTGCCAGGGAGTTGGGGTGGCATGACAGGCATCCAGATGCTCTACTTGGATCATAACCAGCTGAGCGGCACGCTGCCCGCCACGTGGAGCTCCATGGCGTCTCTGCTGTACCTCCGCCTTGACACGAACAAACTCTCTGGTTCCATTCCAGCCGAGTGGGGAGCAATGCCGCTGATCACGCGGGCGGCGCTGCGCAGCAACACGTTCTGCGGCTGCCTGCCACAAGCCTGGCTGCAGGTGCCCATAGAGGTGAGCGGTGAGGCGGCGCTGACGGCGGCGAATTGCGCGGCTGCCAACTCGTGCACGCCGCCCTCCAGCAGCAGCGGCTCGTCGTCGTCGTCGTCGAACATCGACACAGACTGTCATCTGGCGGTACCGTACTACACCGCGACGGAGCAGCTCCACACACGCCGCTTCCTGCAGACTCTGGTGGCCAGCATTTACGGTTTGTCTGATGTGTGGTCGTGCGAGAACTTCTGCGCGTGGCCGATGCTCGTCTGCTACCCGGACCACGTGGAGCTGGAGATGGCGAACAGCGACCTCTTCGGCACGCTGCCCTCGCTGAGCGCGACGATCGATCCTGCGCAGGTGGTCGTCACCCGCATGGACTTCTCGAACAACATGGAAATGCAGGGTGTGCTGCCGCCGTCGTGGGGCACGCTGAACCGCGTCACCCACATCGTGGTGGCCAACACAATGATGAGCGGCGAACTCCCCGCGGCGTGGTCGGGCATGACGTCTCTCCAGGTCTTTGACGCCGGCTCCGCGCTGCTGCTCAGCTCGATTCCCGCCTCATGGGGTGCGCTGAAGAACTTGCAGACGCTGCGCATTAACAGCCTAAACACGCTCTACGGCTCTCTCCCGTCGTCGTGGTCGTCGATGGTGAGCTTGACGGAGCTTGACATGTCGGGCAGCTCAATCCAAGGCACCGTGCCGGCCGCTTGGAGTGATCTCAAGAACCTATCCATACTCTACCTGAACAACAACAAGCTGTCTGGCACGCTGCCGGAATCGTGGAGCGGCATGCGGAGTATGACACACCTGCGCCTCAACACGAACGCCTTCAGCGGCACAATTCCAGAGACGTACGGCAGCTTGCCGCGGCTGCAGGTGGTGACGCTGCGCCGCAACAACTTCTGTGGCTGCCTCCCGGCACACTGGCTCGATGGTGGCATTGCCATTACGGCGGATCCGGCGTTGATGGCGTCAAACTGTGCGGTGATCAACTCGTGCACGCCAATTATACCGACACCCGCGCCTCCGAGTGCGTCGTCCGCTTCGTCGTCCTCCTCGCCCTCGCCGTCATCTTCGTCATCGTCTTCGTCGTCGACTTCGCCGTCATCCGCATCGTCCTCGTCGCCGTCCTCGTCGTTCTCGTCATCGTCTTCGTCGTCGACTTCGCCGTCATCCGCATCGTCCTCGTCGCCGTCCTCGTCGTTCTCGTCATCGTCTTCGTCGTCGACTTCGCCGTCATCCGCATCGTCCTCGTCGCCGTCCTCGTCGTTCTCGTCATCTTCGCCGTCGTCATCGTCATCGTCGCCGTCCTCGTCTTCAAGAGTTTATCCCCCCACCAGCTCCAGCTCCAGCTCGAGTTCGAGTTCGAGTTCGAGTTCGAGCGAAGATGCGTGTTATGCTTCTGTGCCGTACTTCACTGCCGCGCAGACCGCCGCCACCTTCAGCGTCCTCTCCGCCCTGCGCAGCGCCTTCGCGATGCAGCTGGGCAGTGCGTGGGTTTGCCCGAATTGGTGCACGTGGACCCACGTGACCTGCAGCGCGCAGGGCGTGAACATCGATCTGCACGCGCAAGGACTTACCGGGACAATGCCGCGCGTGCCGGCTGTATCAGACAACGCGGATATCATGATCGCTCGCCTGGACGTCAGCTACAATGTTGGTGTGACAGGGACGCTGGACTACACGTGGATGATTTTGCCCAAGATGATCCGCTTCGACGTGAAGGGCTGCTCTATGTCTGACGGACTCCCCAGCTGAAGAAGGCGCGCCAATTTCCTCTCCCGCAAAGAAACATTGTACTCGCAAGATGGCGAGGAGGAGGATGGGTCCATCTTTACCAAACTAAAGACCAGACGAGCGGAAAAAAAAAGTGAATAATAATACAAAAACGAAGGCACTCCCACGTGACGCTGCAGACTGGCAAGGGACCGCTCTCTCTTTCATTTCGTTTTCTTCTCATCCCTTTATAATCATCGCAGCTGAACCCTCACACCCCTTACTTTACTTGTTTGTTCTTTCTTTTCCTCTGACGCGTACGTGTGTGTATGTTTTTTTTTTTGTTTTGTTTGATTGTTCTGTTTGTATTCTCTGGGCGATTCGCCTTCATCACCAGTCAACACGCTACTCTTTTTAAAGCAGCTGCCGCTCTATTTCCATCTTTGTTTTTTTGTTGCTGTTCATCCCCCGTTTTCAACTGCGTTTCTTTTATTACTTTTTTTTTCTGCTTTCTTCTTCAACCCCATTGTGTCTGATTGCGTCACATCGAAGTGGCAGCAGCAAACACACACAGAAGAAAAAAGATACACTCACTCTACTTCTTTCTTCGCTGGGGTTGTTTATTTATTTTCTACATTTCTTTCATTATTTATTTATCCATTTTTTTACCTCACTTTGATACCGCGCGTTGTTATTGTGGGGTATTTTATCTTTTCTTTTCGTTCTTTTCACCCTCCTCAATTCTCGTCTCTCTACTTTTGTTTTTGTTGCTAGTTGCTTTACGTATTTTTTGTTTCTGTCGTTCTTTCAAAGCACGTCGCTCATGGCCACGTCTACTTCTCGACACCCTCTCACACTCACACTCACACTTGCAAAGACACACACCCGCACACAGAGAAAGATGGAACATGTCTTACACATCTTCCTTTCATTGCCATACATGGTTTTATTCGCCATTTGTGTTTTCTTTCTCTCTCTCTCTCTCTGAACATGTCCAAAAACGCTCTCAAATCCCTTTCATTGACTAATGCTCTGGCATGAAGTTTTTTTTCTGTCTCATATAAGCGATCCTTTTTTTTTTCATTTCCTTTGACTTCCGCGTAGGTATTGGAGATGGTCGATGCGTTCTTAGTTCTTGAGCGCACCGGTTCCCAACACGCTTCCTATTCTGTTTTTCTCTCTCCTTCGCAGATCTCTTCTCACCATTTTTCCTCAGTATTTTCTTTCACTTTAGCTTTTTTTTTTCCTATCGTGTGCCTTTGTGTGTATAAACGTGTGTTTGTGCGTGTGCGTGTGTGAGTTCACAACGTCAGACAGCAACTACGTGCTGCTCGTGTGCAAGAACAGTTCGACCCTTTCTCATTGATTCTTTTTCCCTCACCTCAACTCCACTCTTCCTTGATTTCCTTCACTTTTTTTTTTATTGTTCTATATCGAAAAGAATATGTCAACCCAATGACTGGACAACAGAGAGATTCTTTCTCAATTTCGCGGCGCGGCGCAGTCATCCTGTTTTTTCTACCTCTTTTTTTTTTTTTTGTCTTACTACGCGAGTGAACGACAGACGATGTTCCAAACGGAAATTCCTTTTTCTCTTCGTTTTTCCTCTCAACGCGTTTTCCTACGCTGATGTCATTCTCGTTAATTTGGCTGGTGACTGCCGCAGTGAAGTATGTGAGTGAGCACGTAAATGGCTGATTCCACATTGACTTCCTTTCCTACTCTCTTTTTTTTTGTGATTCAAGTATCACGCGCGCCTCTCTTCCATCTTCCATCTTCCTCTTCGTTCCCCTTTTTCTTTCCTGCGATCGAAAAATCTTTCTTTTTTATTCTTTTCTTTTTTGGCCCTCTTCATGCTTCGTCTTCGTTCACCATCGCGTACACGCTAATTCCGCTTTCGAAGAGATGGTGATAGGCGGCATATCTTTCTTTTCCGTTTGACTTTCTCGAGACCTCCTTCCCACTCACGCACACACACACACGTACACACATAGCAGCACTCTGACTTTTTTTTCTTTTTTTCTATACCATTGCGTCTGCAGATATTTCATTTGTGTATTTGTTTCTGTGTGTGCGTGTGTGGCTGCTCCTCCCTTCTAAAACTGGAGGGTAAGCCGACAAGAGGGAATCTTGTTTCTCTGTTTGTTTATTTGTTTTTTTCTTTCCTTTCCTCTCTCACATTGATCTTCTTTATTCGTGTTCTTTCCCCTTTCTGTTCCACCTTCTCCCTCTGCCGAAGCAGTGTAGATCGATCTGTGGACAGCTTAAAAACAAAAACTTATTTTTCTCCCCGCTGCCGTGGCTAATGAGATGTCAACGATTTCTTTCTATTTTTTGCTGTTTGTTGCGATTCTATTCTTTACTTCACACCTCCTTCGTCGTAACTCGTTTTTCCTTTTTTTTTTGTGGGTAGAGCCTCTCGCACTCTTCACTCTTTCCCCGCTGCCTCTCTCTGTATGTGGCTTGGCGGGCCGTTCTGTTTGTCTCGCCTGGTCGTTCGTGTGTGGGTGGGTTTTGTTCCTGCAAAACCCCAGTTATTCTTTTCTGAACTTTTTTTGCCTCTCGTTCGCCACTTCTTCCATGTTGTTGTTATTTTTGTGTTTTTTTGTTTTTTATTTCTGCTCGTCTATTTTGATGCACTTCTTGCAGCCTTCGAACAACGCCGACGCGAGTGCGTGCACCGCACATCTCCGCTCGTTTCAATACTACTAGGTTGTTCTTTGTTGTTTTCTTTTAGCACAGACGCAAGCACATCTTTTTTTTTTCGCTTCATTCTTCTTTTTTGGCCTTTTCTGTGTTCCTTGCAACCAACTTTTTGTGTTTCTTGCAACATATTATCTCTTTAATAGCAGTGGGTGCAAGAAACAAAACTTAATGTTTTTTCTTTTCCAATGCGAACCGCTGATATTGTTGCAACACACACTGCCACACACGAAGACACGCTAACAGAACACACTGGCTCTTGTATGGTGATAGGAATGAGAGAGGCCTTCAAGCAGCATTGTATAGCCGGTTTCTTTTCCTTTTTTTTTCTTTTGACTGCCTCCGCTCTACTTTCCTTCATGGATGCTCTATGTGCGATAAGAGAGGCAGGTTATAAAGATATGAGAGGATGACATGGGACGCAGGAGGTGGAGAGGGAGTGCGAGACTTGATTGCCGCTGCGACACTCTGCAGTGTACAACCCGTGAAGGTAGATGCATGGGGCTTGTTTGCTTCTCTGTCGTCCCTCTCACCCTCTGTATCCATTTTTTTTTATTTTTGTATATCTTATATATTGTATTATGTTTTTTTCTTTTCTCTTTTTTCTGATGGCTGAGTGTCATCTCTCTCGTTCCATTTTCTCTCTCTTGAGTCAGATTCTGTGTTCTCTTTTTTTTTTCTCTTTTTCTCCTTAGGAAAGGATTGTGCGATGGCGTAACACACGTAGTCAAAGGGAAAAGATAGGGTGAAAAAGGATAAATTTAAGAAATTATCAGTATTTTGGTCATCAACATTCTTCGAGCAGTGACAAAGAAAAGCGGGAGAGAGGAGGTCGATGAGGGGGATACGCCGACGCTTCAGGGCCCTCTTAAGCCTTCTCGATGGTGTGGCGTTGGTGAAATTGTGCGAGTGTTCGGGTCGCTGTTGTGTAGTGAGTGAGCGGTGAGAGCATGTCCGATGGCCCTCTCGCTCTTTCTCTTGTGTGTGTGTAGCAGGATGTGTGTTTGCAACACCTTCTTCCACTATTTCTCCTGCACAGAAGACGTGTGAAACGCATATGCTTTCTCTCCTCCAACGATACTTTTTTCCCTTTTCTCTCCAATGCCTCTCCCTCTCTACCTCTCTCCATCTGCCTCCTTTCACTCTTGCAAGTTGTGTCCGTTTTAACCAATTACAATCACCTGGTCGCTCTCCACGTGACAAAAACAAAAGAAAAATAAGCAAACAGAGCACACACACTCAAACACACGAGTACACCACTCCCTGGTGTGTCTGTATCTTTTTTTTTTCTCACACAAACAGAAAAAAAAATCTGGCCTTTTGTGAGTCGTACGCTCCACAACGGAACCCTAGTAAAAAAAAGCATTCAGAAGTGGGAGAGACACTCAAGAGCCCATTAAAGAATACCTAAAAAAAAAAGGTGCCTTTATTGTATTTGGCATTTTTCAACTTTTCTCCGCTCTTTTCAGGTTATTTGTTTTTGGGGTGACTACCTCTTCTCTTTTTTTTTTCCTTCTTCCTTCCCTATTGTGTTTTTTCTTCCTCAACACAGACTCGATACAGTGCGGCAACAGCGCATACCACTTACGCACACATTTTGTTGTCGTTTTCGTTGACCTTTTGGTCCCGTTCCAAAACTTTTATTTTCCTTTCTTCTCCTGTGTCTCCGCTAGTGGGTCTCTGCGCCGCCTTCCCTCCCAAATTGGCACTGTTTTTTCCCCCATTTCCTCTTTCCTCTTTCTTTTTTCGTCTAGGTGCAGCGCTTTGCGTGCTGCTGAATCGACGCTTCTCTCCCGCACTTGTGAGCTCACTGCTGCTCGAGGAACTTCGTAAGTTTTGTGTGTGTGTGCCTTCTTTACCTTCCTTTGATTCTTCTTGAGCACTGTGCCCCAAATAGCGCGGAGTACCTCAAAGAGAAAGGAAAAGGAAAAACTTGCTTTGCACCTGACGTGTGAGTGCACCTGTGTGTGTTTTTTTTTTCTTTTTTTTTGCTATTGTTGTTGTGTGTGTGTGTGTGTGCGTGATTGTCGTCCCCTCTCTGCTCTCTTGCTCATTTTCTCCTTACTTTCTTTTCTCTGTGATTTGGAACCCAATCTCATCTTATCTTTCTTATTTACGTCGGCTTTTTTTTTGTTCTGTTTGCTTTCTCGCTTAGTGTCACTTTCTGTTGCTCACTGCTCTCCCTCACTGTTTTCTTTGCTCCCCCGTGTTTTCTTACTGCGGTTGTTGGTTTTTTTTTTTTCTTTCTGAAATTTGAGTGTCTTTTAGTCTTCTTTCCCCGTGTTTTCAACTTTTCCCATTTCCGCTTTCTCTCTTTTCTTCTCGCAATTCTCACGGGTCTACGATTGCCACAACTGATTGGGTAGTCAGCGCAGAAGCGGAGCTGCCATCCTCATTCGCACGCCGTCTTCTTTTTGATACTATTGTAAATCGTTGCTCTCTTCTGTGTGTGAATTTTAGGTGTTTCTTCTACTCCATTGTCAGCGTGTTGGCCATCTCAGCACGCCAAACACAACCTCTTTTTCTCTCCTCCGCACTTCTCAGTAAGGCTTTTTCCTTTTCTTCTTTTTTCTCTTTTTTTGCTTATCTCACTACGTCTTGTTGACGGCTCCACGCTTCTTCTTTTCACATTGCCATCTTGCTTTTGTTTCTCAACTTCTTTTCCGTGTCCATCTTCGCTTTTGCGCTGTACTCTGGGCAGACAAGCAAAGACGGCCAGATTACCGCGACCAGTTGGTGTCGACAAGCGACCTTTTTTCGAGCTGTGCAACGAGCTCCGCAGACGCCTTCCCCCTCCTCTTTTTTCTTCTGAGACTCCAACCTTCTGTGCCGCCTCAACCACACCCTTCGGGTCGAATGCAGGCACGCACACGTGCGGCGATCACGCGGCCCTTGCCAGTTGCCCCGGCCAGCGGCGCCCCTGCTGCCCGTCCCGCATCCACCTCCGCCTCCGCACTGCCCACACCTGTGCAGCCACTGCGTCGCCGACAGACAAGCATCCACCAAAGCCAAAACAGCCGTCCGCCGAGTGGTGTGACGCCGCTGACACAGGACGTCTTCGCAAGCGCTCTGCCTGCTGCGCCGGGCACCAACACCACCAGCAGTACGACTCACGCGCTTGGCACAGCCGCGGCCAGCCGCAGCCCGCACAGCCACCCGCAGCCCACATCGCCGACGACGACGCACATGCCGGCTCTCCCCTCCGCTGCCACCACGCCGACGGCGCGACAGACGCCGCTGACATCGCCGTCGCAGCGACATAACGTGGCGACGCACCGCGGCGCTACTCTTTCCCCAACGCGCGCGGAGCGTCCGGCGCGTCTGCGCAGCCTCAGCGACGCGAACAACGAGACGGACGAGCACACAGGAGGCGACAACATCGCGTCTGTAACGTCAGCGGGGAGTGCGTCTGACGGCGTGAGTGAGAGCGGCGTGGCGCAGCGCGCACGGCGCCACAGCAGTGGCTCGACCAGTCGTCTTCCCGCGATGCTTCAACCGAGCAAGTTGGCCTCCGCCCCCACTGCCACGTTGCCGTCGTCGGTGCTGACGTCGCCAGCGCGAATGGCCTCGCAGCCCGATGTGCACGCCCTTGCAGTGTCCTCTCCGGCGCGGCGAAATGTACTGACGGGCGGCTCGCTGCATGAGGAGGCGGAAGGCAGCAGCAGCTGCACGACCGGCAGCGAGGACGCGTCTGACAAAAAGACGTTCACAACCACAACAGGTTCACCAACGATGACGACACCCGGCAACACGGCGAATACCACCGCAACGACGTCTGCTTTTACAACCACTCGCTCACCGCCGTCGCAGGCTGGCAAACTGGTTGGTCCGCCGGACAGCCGCGAGTCGCTGCCGATTCCCCCACCGCCGCCGGCCTCGGCCACCGCGACGCGACGCACACGCAACGACAGCGGCCGTCGCCACACCTTTTCCCCTGACGTCGAACCCAGCCGCGGTGAAGCCTACCTCCGCGAAAACCCACGTGTGCGCACACTTGTGAACAACTTGTATCAGCAGGTCGTCACCGCGCAGCCGGAGGATCCCCTGCACTACCTCGCCAACTTTTCAACGGCACACACAGTGGTGGGATCTAACAGCGGAGGTACGGAGACGGTGAGCGGGACGCTGGCGGGGCGACACAGCAGCACCTACCCACCGCACGAACACGCCCGCGACGCCACCACCACCACAATTACTACTTCAACTGATACGCGTCGTGTCAGTGACGGCAGCGAGCCGAACGCGTGCCATTCCCCTGCACCAGCGTGTGAAGTTCCACCACCAACACCGCAGCGGCAGCAGCAGCAGCCACCGCTGAGCCGTGCCGGACGTCTTGTCACCCCTCGCGCGATGCACCTCAGCACCGCCAACACCGTAGCGACAGCCTCAACTGCTGCTGCTGCTGGTGGTGGTGGTGGCGGCGTCATTCTGCCCGTGCGTGGCCACTCCAGTCCTGTGCAGAGCAACCAAAGCCGCCGGCCGAGCCTTGACAGCGGCCTCAGTCTCGTGAGCGGCGGCACGACAACTGTACAGCCAGCGGCCTCCATACCCGGTGCCGTGGCGACCGCTGTGCCGACGCCGCATGCCATGACGGTGCCAACACCCGCGATGATGATCAACACGCACGGGAACGCAAACAGTAGAGGGAGCGTTGCGGGCGGTTCAGCGACGCACCACAGCGCGCGTGCGAGTGCGACAGGAGGGAGTAGCAGCAGTGCTGTCACGAATAGCCGCACCGCGCGGGCCCCTCCGCCCTCCGCCCCCACGACGTCGCTCGTCACGCGACTCGCCAGCGCGGGAAGCCCAGCGATGGCGGCCAGTCTGCGCAGCAGCACCCTCGGCTCCGGCAAGCTCGGCTCTCCCTTTCCCACCTCACGCGCCAACACGCAGATCGGCAGCTGTGGTGGCTTTTCCAGCAGCACCTCGCGTGTCATGGCGCATCAGACATCGTTTGTGGGGAGCCTCACCGGAGGAGAGCGTGGCGATGTAACGCCGAGCGACGCCAGCTCTCTCTTCAGCACGAACTCGGTGGACTTGCAGGACTTCTTGACGGAGTTCCGCATGGCCAAAGAGGAGTGTTGTGGTGGCGGCATCGAAGCTCCTCGCATGAGCCTCGACGACCTCGCGATGATTCTCGAGAGCGTTGCGTTTCCTTTTTCAGACGCGACGGCACTGATGGATTTGTTCGATGAGCTGCAGCCTTGCGCACACTACTTGACAGAGGCCGCGTCTGGGGTGGCGGGGAACGCTCAGGGCCTGAGTCAGCGCGACTCGGCGGCAGGTGCGGGTAGGCGCGGTGCAGAGCCCAGCGCTGCGGCGGACACGTTGCAGCTCACGTCGTGCAGTGGAGGCGTGACTGCGGAAGAAGAGGGGGAGGGAGTTGCCTACGCGGCTTTGGACACCCACAAGGCCAACACCAGCACCGGCATCGCCGCCACATCGTTGATTGCTGCGAATACAGGCGCAGACGAAGCGAGCGCGGTGGTGGCGGCTGCCGTGCCGGGCCGTTTGTCTGCAGCTGCCGCAGGGAGCCGCGGCGCCGCAGCCGGCGCTCATGCCTCGACGTGCACTGCAATAATTCCCCTTCCCCCGCCAGCAAAGCCCACAGGCAACGGCGGGGTGGCCGATGAACATGCCGCCGGCACGCCGCACGCGTTCAACCATGAGAGGGCGGCGGCGGCGGCTACGGTTCCCTTTGACACATTTGTGGCGCGCATGGCGTACAAGATTCAGGGCCGCTACACCGCTGAGGCCATCCGCATTGCATTTTACGGGATGGTGCTGGACGAGGAGGCCGCCGCCGCCGGTGATGCAGCAGGCACAGCAGCAGCAGCAGCAGCGGCAACCTTCTCTGGTCACAGCGCCGAATGCGTTGGCACACGTCGCCTTTCGAATGTGTTCTCGACCGACTCCTTGGCGCCGTCGGAGCCTGCGGGCACCTTCAGTACCATGACAACGATGAACGAGGCTGGCATGCCGGCCTGCACCGTCCCACTGCTCCGCTGCCTCTCGGAGGGGTTGTACGGCCGTCTCGGCATGGTCGATGTGACAGCCAGCGATGTGCAGCGTGGGGTGCGCAGTGCGGGGCTGCCGACTTCACCGGAAGATCAGCGCGTGTGTGAGTGCCACCTCGCGGACTTTGCGCGACTGGTGCGTGCTGTCACGACGGTGGCGGATCGCGGCTTTAGCATCAGCCCCGGCAACTTTTGCCTGACGAGTCAGCGAGGGAGCCCGTCTGCCACGTCGTCGTGGCGGGAGGAGCCTGCTGGTGCGGGGGCGTCGGCGGGGGGATCGGCGGGGAGGACGGGTGTTGTCCCTCCTCCCGTGCACACGATCCGCTACTTGTGAAGGTGAGAAATCACAGCCAGAAAAGCGTTACGTCTTTCTCTCTCTCTTTCATTCTCCTTTACGACCATGCTCCGGCTGTTGTCTGACCAGCTGCACACCGCACAAGCCTCCTTCTTTCCCCTGTGTGCGTCTGAGCATGCGGAACTGTATTGAACTCGATGTATGTTTTTTTTTCTTCCCCCTTTTCGTAAGTGCAAGAGCGTATTGCATGCGCGCTTTTCAGCGCTGCTTACTGGATACGCGCTTCGTCTTCGTTTTTTTTTAAATGAACTACGTCCTTTCTCTTTACTACTCCTCCTTCAAGTGTTGTTTTTTGTTTGTCGCACTCCTTCACTTTTGAATCCGATCTTTCGGCCTCTTCCCCTCCCCATTCCGTCGTGACTTTCCTTCTCCGTGTGCGATTTTGTTTGTGTGTAAGTGTGTGTCCCCTCCATTATTGATTGAACGTACGTCCCGTACCTCCTTGCGCGTCGGCGCCTTCTTTTTCTTGTTTTGTTTTTTGTTTTCTTCCCTCCACCAGTCTGTTGTACACCCTCTCTGTCTATCTCTCTCTCTCTCTTTCTGGTTAAACAATCGCCATAAGTACTCGAGTGCCTCTTTCCTTCTTTTCTATTTCTATCCTCTTCTGGCTCTCCACCACGCGTCCTTTTTTTTTTCTCGATTCGTTGGCCCTCTTTCTTCTCATCCTCTCTTCGCTGGGCTTCTTTCACGCCATCGCAGAGCGTCCGCGTTGGGCACATCCTCCGCTACCACACGTGCTGCATTCGCCCCTTTTCTTCTTCTTTTTTTGTTTCTAGATGTCGCTGGACATGTCTTTTGCACTAGGTCCAGGTGTGAATGTTTTTCCTTGTTTGTTTTTTCGCGTAAATTTCCTCATATACACACAGAGAGAGAAAGAGGGAGGCGCGCTTCTGCTGCGGCTGCTGCCACTGTCGTGATGGCTTGACGCCGTGCTCTCACAACCTTTCATGTGTGGCTGGGTAGTGTGTGGTTGGTGTGGGAGGAATATGGGTCGATGTATCCAGCATCTGTGCCAATCGAGGTGGTGTTGCGGCCGCTTTCTCTTCCATTTTTTTTCATCATTCCGGCCTCTATGAGGGTGGACTATTTATTTGTTTGCTTATGTGTGTGCGCGACATATTTCCTGCCTGCCTTCTTCCTCTCCCAATACCGAAGCGCGTGTGACCGTTCATGCGTGTGTGTAGGGGTGTGTAAATTGTGTCTCTTGTGGTAATCTGTATCTGCTTTTTGATGAGTGACACACGCAACAACTACTGCACACCTTTCTGAGCCAATTCAATGCGAATAAAAAAATAGAGGAGGAGCAACCTGTCAATGTATTTACATTTTGGGTCTGACTATCTGGCGATATCTTCCATGTGCTTTCTGTCGTTGTTGTTGTTGTTTGTTACGTCGCTACTGCTGAAAGCGGCTTTTTTTCTCCTATCCTGCTCTTTACTCTCAGGGTTTTCGCTTTCTCTTTCTCTCACGCATACGATACCTTCCCTTACTATCTTCTTTTTTTTTTCTGGCAATTTTTTTTTTCTCTCTCTTCTTCACCCACCCCCTAATGCACGTTTCGCGCGGACTTACCGCGACGGTCGTTGTGCGGACGGTGAATCGTGTTCTCTCCTGCCTTTCCTCTCTGTCTGAGTGTCTCTGGTCACGCCTACTTGCGTGTTTGCACTCGATCTTTCTCTTTTCTTTTTTTTTTAATTTACTATCCTTATTTAGCTTTATGTTTGTTTTTTTTCCTGGTTTCAGCATTTTCATAGCTTTACCTCTTTTCCTTTTTTTTTCTCTCTGAAAGTGCTCCTCTACTCTCTCTTTCTCTTTCTTGCTTCCGCCACACGCACGTGTTCGCGCCGTCGCCTTAGCCGCACGGCAGTCGCGGTGTGGACGCTAATTTCTCTCTCGTTCTCTCTCACTCTTGCTTTTGGTTATTTTACGTGTTTTTCCTCTCGGCTCTCTTTCTGTTTGGCACTGTATGCGCTCTCTCTCTTTCCGCATGTGAGAGGGAGAGAGAAAACTGGGCTACAAACCAACTTCTGCCCCCTATTGCCTTTTTTCACCGCGTTTCTTGTTTTCTTTCCTTGTTCTTTTCCTTCCCCGTGTCTTGTTTTTTGGGTGTGGCGTCTTTCTTCATGTATCACCTACTGGGTTGCTGATCGCCAACACTTTCCCCTTTTTCGATTTTTGTTCTTTTACTTTTTTTTCTCGTTCTAGCTTGTCCTGTTCTGTAGGTGTGCAAATACATTTATGTGTCCATGCGTGCTTCTTTTCTTCCCTGTGCCTTGATCAGTATTGCTGACCGCAGTAGCTCTTTTTGAGAGCGAAGGTGACACATGGTTTTTTAGGGAGCCGAAGATCCCTTTGTTTTTTTTTTGTTCATTCTTCTTCCCTCGCTTACGAGAACTGAGCGGTAGCGTCTTCTGCTGCGTCATTTTGCCCGCTTCTGGTCAACTTCCCTGAGGGAAGCGCATGCCGAATAGTCATGCGTTCATCGTAGTCGACATCTTCTTCCCTCCGCCTCCACAGCTGTTCACGCTCCGCTGCTACTTACCAATCTATCCTCAATACGTCGTGTACTTCCGTGGATAAAACGTTTGTGTTTTTTTTTCTTTTTCTTATGATTATTTTTTTTTTTCGCGGCCACCCTCGCCCACCTCCTCCACGGCCTTCATTCTCTTGTGACTATCGTTTTCTGGTGGATCAACACGTTCTTACCAACTGTGCACCGACGAGAAAAAGGGGAACTGTGTTTGTGCGTGTGTGTTTTTTTTTTTCATCTTCGTTGCTCTCAATCTCTCAACCTCTCTCTCTCTCTCTCAAACGCATTCTCATGTGCTTCTTTTTTCCTCCTTTCGTGTTCTCCTCTGTTCACCTTTATTCCGTGTATTTGCTTTTATTTTGTTTGTTTGCTTGTAGACAGCTTTGTCGCACGCGTCTGTGTGTCTATGTCTCCGTTTGTGTGCGTGTGTGAAAGCTGAGTGATTAGCATCGTCATCTCTCACCGTTGCTGTGCCGCGTCTTGTACGACGTGGATGTTGCGCCGCGACTTCATTGTTTTCTTCTTATTTTACCCCCATTTCTTTTTTTGCTCCTTCTCTCTCTTTCCCTTTGGGAAACGTTAGTGTGCATACCCGGTCTCTCAGTCTTGTGGGTGCTCGTCTCTTCTGGACACCAAAAAAAAAAAAATGCAAGGTTATGCGAAAAAAAAAGTGAATTGAGGAAGACGCACGTCGTGACGGAGAGATGACATCTTTGGAAGAAGAAGAAGCTCCTCTATCTAGTGAATTGTTTCCTCTTTGCGTTGTGGGTGGTAAGGTGAACGTGAAATGACAAGCAGAGGCAGCAAGATGCTCTTCCTCCCACGTGCACCTCTTTCAGAGGCTGCCGTCATTGTAAAGCCCGATAAGGTGTGCTAAAAAAAAAAAAATTTGTGGGTCTCCTTCAACCATCTTTTGCGCGCGTGTTGTTGTTGAGTAGTGCCGGCGTCCACGGCGCATTACCCCCCCTCCCCTTTTTTTTCACCTCTTTTTTTTTTCTCTCTCTCTCTCTCTCTCTCCCTAACAGACTGCGTCGCATCTTTTCTTCCCTTCTCAAGCAAACCGAAAAAAGAAAAATAACTAAAAGCACTGACGCAGCCTCCTACGCGCACTTCCCATTCAAGCCAATAAAAAAAAAAAACAGGTACGGAACTACCCACTTGCAAACAACGATGCGGTCCAACGGCCGCTACGACGACGCCGAGGCGGAGGTGGTGATGAACGAGAGCAGCGGCTCCACACCCGACGCCGCCGCCGACGCAGCGCACCCCTCTACCGGCCCGGTTGCATCCAAGGACGAGGACTACATCCATCCCTCCTCCGTCGGCATCGCGAACTGCGCACCAGGATTCTTTCGCATCCCCTTCTACGGCCGCAGCGTGCAGTACCTCGGCCCCAAGGTGCCCAGCGTCCTCGGCATCTGCAACTTCATGTCGCGCGGCATCGCCAACAACCTGATGAGCTACGCTAGATTCGCCATGTTCCGCACTCGCTTCGGCATCTCAGCGGAGCGCTTTCAGCGGCTGGCCGGCGTGACGGCGCTGGGGTGGTCGCTCATGGCCTTCACCGCGGTGTTCACCGACACGTTCGCGTTCCTGCATCACACGAAGCGGTGGTACCTGGTCATTTCGTGCCTCTTCGGCTTCGCCTTCGCCCTGGGTTTTGGCCTGCTTCCCGCAGACCCGTCCTCCGCCGACACCGGTGCCGCCTTCATGTTCCTCACCATTTGGAGCATCGCGAATGTGATCATCCTCGTTGCCAGTCAGTACAGCCGTTTGCTGCGCAAGTCGCCCCGCGCCGGGCCGCCGCTGGTCGGCGTCGCGTACAGCTGCATCATGATCGGCGGCATCATTTCTGCTGGTGTGCAGGGCCCGCTCTCCGACCGTGGGCTGCAGCACGTGGGCATGTACATCGCCGCGGTGGCCCAGCTCGTGCCGGGCATCTTCTTTGGCATGAACTGGCTGCAGGAGAAGCCCAACGCGGTGGAGCGGCTGGAGGACTGCGAGAACAACTATCAGCAGGCGCTGGAGGAGGCGCGGCGCTGGGATGAGGAGCACGGCCTCGCGGGGGATGAGGCCGGGGCGAGCGGGAAGGGCGGCGTCGTGGCGAAGAGGCTCGAGGAGAGCGACGACGACGACGTGGCCGTGGAGGACAGCAGCGACCGCAACCCTCAGCAAGCACCCGTCGTCGGGGATGCCTTGGTCGACGACTTGGACCAGAACTCACCCAACGCCGCTGCCGCTGCGTCGTCGCAGCGCCGCGTGCATCAAGTGACGAAGGAGGAGCCACACATTACGAGTGTGCTCTGCGGTGTGATTGAGATCAACCACCGTGTGGTGACCAGCAACTGGCGCATTGTGATCTACTGCGTCGTGATGACGGCGGGCGTGATTGCCATGACGGTGGTGACGGTGCTCGGCCAGAGCTACGACCTTCTTTACTGCTCCGTCGCCGTGTCGGTGGTGTGCATCCTGCTCGCCTTCTACTCGCTGCCTCTCGCGATCGCCAAGGCAAACGTCTACATCTTCCTGCAGCAGCTCCTCTACCTCCAGCTGCCCGGTGCGCTGGACAGCTTCTACATGGCACCCGCGGCATGCCTGCCGGACGGGCCGCACTTCACCTTCACCTTCTACACCACCGTGGCGGCCATCATCGGCAACGTCGGCGGTCTCATCGGTGTCACGCTCTTCACGTACGTCTTTTCCAAGAAGAGCTACCGCTTCACGATGGTGTTCGCCACGATTGTGCAGATCATCGCCTCCATCTTCGACCTCATCATGGTGAAGCGGTGGAACGTCGCGATCGGCATCCCCGACCACGCCATGTACATCTGCGGTGACGCCATCGTCTACCAGGTGACCTTCTACATCTCGTACATGCCCATCGTGCTGCTGCTGTCGCGTCTGCTCCCGCGCGGGACGGAGTGCATGGTGATGGCCGTGATGTCGAGTCTCGGCAACTTCGGCGCCGCGCTGTCGAACTCCGTTGGCGCGCTCGTGATGGAGCTCGGCTGGCCGGTCGTCGCCGACACGGTGAACAACGTCTGCGACTTCTCCAACGTGCCGTGGCTGATCCTGGTCGGCCACTTTGCGTGCCCGATGCTCATCTTCCCGCTGACGCTGATGCTGCCGGCCGCGAAGATCTCCGACGACATTGACATCGACGGTAAGGTGATCCGCAAGCGCGTGCACGCCGCGGTGGTGGAGGAGGAGGAGGCCGAAAAGAAGGGCGAGCACACGGGTCCCTCGGAGCCGGTGCGTGAGGACCGTTAGTGTGAAAAAAAGAAAAAACGAATCTCTTTTTTTCTTCTTTGCATCTTTTAAAAACGCAAAAACAGAAAATACCAGAGCTACAGCAATCGAATCTCTTTAAATATATTATTTTCCTTTCTTTGACTTCTCTTCTCTACTAAATTATCGAGAGTATCTCTTTTTTTCTCTTTTTCTTCTTTTTTCTCGTTGGCGCTGACTCACGTGATGTGTGTAGTGAACGCCGTATTTCTTTCCTGGTGGTCGTCTCTTTAAGCTATACTTGTACTTCACTAAATACTTGTTTTCTTTTTTTTACTTTTTGTCATTGTTGTTTCTTCGTCCACGAACATATCTCTCTCTCTTCTTGTAATTATATAAAAACGATTGTGTCATCTACACCAAGTCTGAAAAAAAAAGACGCACAAAATAAAGACAGCGCACCTCCCCGTGCAGACAAGAAAGGGCTGGTCTCTTACCCTCTCTCACTCCTCCCATTTTTCCCTTCTTTTCTTTTTGCCTCTCTTCACCACGATTCTAAACCCTTTAGCCAAATGTTCGTTTTTATATATTTTATTCTCTTTGTTGTCTTTATTGTATTCCCTTCTTTTGTCTTTGTTTTTTTTTTTTAGGAGATTGTGCGGGTGTGTAGTAGCCACCTTACTCAATTATGTCCAGAACACTCGCAGCAACGCCCTCTCCTCTCTCTCTCTCGCTTTGAGCAACTTCAGTGTGGACACCCACACGCACAAACACACACAGACGGTGTCCAGACGTAGCTATTTGTGTGTTCCATCAAGCTTTTCCCGGCCAGCAGAACAGCTACGTACCAGCTTCTACTACGTTCTCTTGGTTCTTTTTTTTTTTTCTTGTTTTGGGAGGCCATAATTTAATTTACTTTTTTTACTCTCCCAAAGGCTCTTCGCCTCCTCCTTCATCATCGTCTTCCATCGCTGCTTGTTGTGAATCCCGATGCGGCGTTTGTGTGTGCGTGTGTATGTTTTTTTTCTCTAGCTTTTAACGTCCTGTCTCGTAATTATTAGTTTTTCTCTTTTTTTTCGCGTTGTGTACTTCTTGTCTTTGCTTTATTTTTTCTCTCTTTTGCTGCTGAGGAGGAGAAGAGAGACATAAGCAGGATGAAGGCATCCTTGTCACTCTCTATCTTTCCCTCTTATGGTTTCTCGAACGTACTCTGTTATACCGTTAAATGTGGCTGCGTGGCTGCCTATTTGTGTCTGTGTGTGAGTGTGTGTGTCGTGTTTGTCCCCCTTAAATCGGTGCCTTTTAAAGCAAAGCACGCAATATTCAAACGCAAACAAAAAAAAACGGTATTTTTTTCTATCTCCTAAATAATCTTTTCTGCGAGAAAGTAGTTAACGTCGTTTTTTTTTTCTCGTTAATGCTCCCTACCTTCCATGGTTATCGTGCTGCAGGTAACGATACAAATTCTCATTTTTTGATTTGTGTGTTTGTGTTTGCTCTTTTGCTTGTGCGTATATTCTTCTCTTGACTTCTCGGCTTTTTTATTAGTCTTCCCTTCGCTTGGTCTCACCGAGAGAGCGACGGCAGCGCATCACCGCGCACAAACACACATACAAAGTTTTTGAGAATATGGCTTTCTCTCTTGTTTTCAAAGCTTCGAAAAACAAAAAAAAAAGCGCGCAGACGCACATGCATACAACTGCATCACAGGCTCGTCGACGTTTGACACGAGAGGAGCCTTTGGTAAAAAAAAAAAAACGGCGCGACATCTAGTGGTGTTTTTTTGTTTTTGACTACCTTTTTCTTTTGGATCTAGCTCTCTTGGCTCCTGACAAATGCCCTTTTTTTCTCCATCAGATCACTCTTTGTCTTTTTTTTTTTTCGTTGTTTTTATCTTCTTGTTCCCCTGGCTTCATCTCCAACTCTGTTCTTCATGTCTCTTGAAGGTGTAGAACTGCGTTCGTGGCGTACTTGTACCGGTTTTCCCTGGTGATTTGCCTTTAGCTCTTTTTTTTTCTTCTAGTGTTGTGAAGTTCTCTGTTACTCTTCTCCCCCACTTTCACTGTTTTATCTTCTTTTTTTTTTTTTCGTTGTTTTTTTTTTTTTTTTTTTGAGCCTGAAGCACCTCAATGGCAGAGGTTTAGTGGTTGTGTTTCTTTCTCTTTATGGGATTATTCGCTAGCTCCTCCATCCGCCCTTCCCGTGCGCGTCGCCAGAATTACCTCAATTCGAACTCCACTTGTGTTTTTTTCTTCTTCTTTCTCTCTTTCTCTTCTTGTTCACCTTTCCACTTCTATTTTGTTTAGTCGCTCAGATGCAACAACGAAAGGGGAAAAAAAGTAAAAGAAAAACGAGCCTAAGGAGAGACTGCTACTGTGAAAGAGAGGAGAAAACAATTCATAATTTTCCCTTGCCGTTGCCTCTGTCTCTCTCTCTCTCTACCACGTTCTTGTTTCTCGTTACATATATATGTGTGTGTATGTGTGTGTGTACGACTGAGTGCATGTCGACGCCACTGCTTCTTGTCTCCTCCACGGCTTCGTTTTGATCTTTTCTTTTCCTTTTTTTCTCTTAGACTGAAATGTCCAGTTGTTGTCCATTTCTTTTTTCTTTCTTCTTTTTTTTTTTTTTAAACAGTCTCTCGCACGTGTTGTAGACCCAATTTTTTTTTTTTTTTTGCGAGATGACAGCGACCCTACTCCATTTGTACTTCTTCTTTTTCATTTGTCCTTTGTTTTGCACACCTTCTCCCTCTCTCTCTCTCTCCTTCTCACTCACTCTCTTTATTTTCTATTCGCGTAATAAAAAGCTGACGAACCAAATCGCATTTCCATTTTGGATCCGCAAATCATTTTTTTATTACCTTTTCCATCATTAGATGATTGTTGCTGGTGATGTGGGAGGGGCGAAGGAGAGAGAGAGGGAGGGAGAACAGGTGTTGCGCATCGCATACAACGAGCGTAGCGAGGGAAACTGGGCGAAACACACTCACTGGCATTGATTTGAGACTACTTCTAGTGGAAAGATAGAAGAGCCGCGCTGCTTTTTCTCATTCTGATCAACGGCGAAGCGAGAAAAAAAAAAAGCGAAACTCCTCTTTTTTTTTCTTGAACGTGTGCGTTGTGTTTCTGCCTCATGCCCCTCGTCAACGTCTGCTGTTCGTCTCCTTCTTCTTCCTTCTTGGTGATGCACCTTCGCTGGGTGATCGTCAGCGAATGTCGTCGTGCATCACGCGCGGCGTGCTTCTTGCGTGAAGGTAAGGCAAAAAAAAATAGTGTTTTAGCAAACGTAACGTCTTTGACATTTAATAAGATTAATGGAAAAAAAAATAAAACAATAAGCATTAAGGTAGTGTTGGCGAAAGAGTATAGATCAAGAATGATACGTGTGCGCGTGAGAGGGTACATTTGTGTAAGAAAGAGCGAGATTCAAAGAGAGCGAAGCGCGCGTGCAGCATTTAAGCGAGAAGTAGGTGAACGTGGACGAAGTGCTGTAAAACGGGGAAAGCAATCCGTGACAATATGGTTGTTTCTCTCTCTGCCTCTACTCTCTCTCTCTCTCTCTCTCTCTTTCTCTTGTTTGGCCCACATCTGCTGCCTCAGACGGAAGGGGGAAAGAAAAAGAACCATTATTTGCAACGGCAAAGACGCTCCACGCAACTTTTCTCATTTCCCCTTCATCTACATTTAAACACACCCGCAACACTGCACACTCGCGGTAATAAACACCACTGCCTACTTGCACTCATAGATTCGATATACTCGATATACTCGATAGACCCTTACATATAATACCAATACATACCATTTTTTGTAAGTTGTAGAGTCGGAGTTCACTCTTTTTTAGTGTGGCCTGCTTCATTCGCTCTCTCTCTCTCTCTCTCCCTTCCTCTGCGAGAGATGTCGCACGCCTCACCACCACCGCTGCGCAGGCCGCCGCCCCTCTCCACACCAAACCTAGACATCGTGGCGAACATCCATCACGCCAACGCACGCCTCAGCGAGTTCGCGGCGGCCCGTGCCCGCAGTCGTGACGGCAGCAGCGCCAGCAGAGACGCGTCGCATGCAGACGAGGCAGCTGCAGCGTCCTTCTCACCATCGCCGCAAGCACAGACACCTTATTTCTCGCGACAACGTGCACCAGCGACAACAACTGCAGCACCTTCGTTGACGACCTCCACACACGACTACAGCCGCCACAACACTGCTGCTGAACACTCTTGTCGCTCTGCATCTCCGCCTGCTCGCCTGGGCACAGACACCCCACCGCCTTTGTTTTCTACCAGAGCGTCATCTTCCGCTCTATCCCCGTCTATGGCGACGGTGCAGCGTGTGAAGCTCTCACCACCCGACGCGAAAGTCGCGAGCACAGCCGTCTCACAGCGAGCTGATACACACGTCCGCACGTCACCTGCTGCTGCTGTTGGAGCGTCTCACGTCGTGCCTGAAATCAGTGGCGAGCTGCAACGCACCCGTCGTCAGCTTGAAGACCTTCAACGGCGTTACGAGTGTGAAAAGCGTGCCCAGCTGCAGGAGCGTACGCGGCAGCTGCGGCAGGAGGCCCACCAACGCGAGAGTGAGGAAAGCGTTGTGGAGCAGGCCGCACAGCTCCTCCACGACTACGAAGCTCTTCTTCGCTTCCGTGACGTGGCGAGTGCGGAACACCTCGACGCGGTGCTGCAGCGCGTGGCACAGGACTGGCAGCGCAGCGCGCAGGCGCTGGAGCAGACGCGTGAGGAATGCGAACGGTCTGCGTTGCAGAAGGTGGAGGTGGTGTGCCAGGAGCAGCAGGCGAAGCTTCAAGCAGCACTCCAGCAGCACCTTCTCACTACAGCTCAGACGAGTGTGGATGCGGAGGCCCGTCAATTTGAGCACATCGCTACCGCCGTGCAGGAGCAGGTGAAGTCCTTCAAAGCCGAGTACCGCGCACTTGTGGAGCAGGACATGGAGACGCGAAGCCGGCTGATGGAGGAGCAGGCGGCGCGACGCGAGCAGCAGTGGGTAATCTTCTTGAGGGAAGAGCACGCGCGGGTCGTGGCGGCGGGCGAAGTGGCCGCACGAGAGGCGAGTCGGCGCCAGCTTGAAACCCTTCGCGTTGCCCTCCGCGACGTTACGCAGCTGCGGGGGACGTTGATCACGCAGCAGGCAGAGAGGCAGGTGCAGATCAGCAAGGACTACGTCGCTGCGTATGAAGCCGCAGCGCACGAGTACGCGGTGGCGGCGCAGGACAGCGCCAATTTCGTGCTGCAGGTGCAGCAGGCGTGTGCCACTGTGATGCGCAGTCTTCACGCAGAAGCGCAGCGCGCACAGGGAGAAAAGCATCGCGCAGAGCGTCACCTACAGCAGGTGGAGACGGAGAAGGACGTGGCCATCGCGCAGGAGCGGCAAGCAGCAGAAGCACAGGCGGAGAAGCACTGGACTGCGAGGATGGCAGACGAGCGGCAACAGCACCGCGCCGCCTTAGCAGCGCTGGTTCTCCAGCACGAAGAAGCGGCACAGGAGCTGCATCGTGCACGGGACGCGCGTGTCGCAGAGGAAGCGCGCCGCTACGCAGCTGAGATCGCCACCTTGCAAGAGAAGCTTTGTCGCGTACGCTGCGAGTATGAGACACGTGCGAAAGAGGCGAGCGATGCGCTTTCTGCAGAGGCGTCCCGCATCGCCACAGCAAAGGACGCCGCGGTGCTAGAGGTGGCGGCGCTGACGGCGCAGCTACGCGACGAGCGGGCCAACCACGCCGTCGCGCTGCTCGCTGCTCGTCGGGAGTACGAGGCCCACTTTGAGGAAAAGTTAGGAGAGCTGGACACCCAGTACGCAGCAGCACTGAAGCAACACGAGGAGCGTACCACCGCTCTTGCCACTCTGCAAGCACAACAAGGCGGAGGCGGCGGTAGCGGTGTGTCACACGTGCTGCGCCGTGTAGCCGAGCTCGAGGACGAGCTGCACACCGTGCAACAACGCCACACCGCGGCTCTGCACGACGCAGTGGATGAGGCGGCCAGGATGTGGTCCGTACGCCTGCAGGCTGCCGAGCAGCACCACAGCGAGGAGAGGGACGCGTTGGCGGCGCAGCATCGTGACCTGCGAGAGAAGCTGCTGGCGGAGGTGCGGCAGCGCGAAGACGATGCCGAGAGGCGTGTCGCTGCGCAGCGGGAGGCTCACCAGCAAGAGCTGCACAACGCCCTTCTCACAGAACGGCAGACAGCGCAGCGCATCGCCGCTACGCGTGAGCACGAGCATGCGGACGAGCTCGCTCACGTCACCGCCGACACCGCGGCGCGTGTGCGGCTTCGCGAGGACGCGGTGAAAGCACGGGAAGAGGCCTTGGCCGCCGCCACAGCCGCATGGCAACGTGCACGGGTGGCCGAACGAGGCGAGGTGCTGCAGCAGCTGCTGGAGGAGGTGAACCAGAATTGCGCCGAACAGCAGCAGCGCCTGCAGGAGCGAGAGGACGCGCTACAGGCTGCGCAGAAAGCCTTTGCGCAGCAACGACGCGAGGCGGATGTGGAAGTGCGCGCCGCGGCACAGCGTGAAGCGGCTGAACACTTCGCGTTGGAGTTGCAGAAGGCACAGCAGACGTGGGTCGAGTTTCTTGGCACTGCACTTCAGGAGCGCTCTCTCGTCTGGCAGCAAGCACGTCAGCAAGAGCTCGACGCCGTCAACGCCCTCCATCGCGAAGAAGTGCGTCAGCTTTGTGACTGCTACACGCAACAGCTGCAGGGACTCCGTGACGAGCAGTCGCGGTGCCGCAAGCAGCTGGAGGAGGAGATGACCGCGCGGGAAGCTGCATGGACAGAGGCGCGCGCGGCATCGCTGGAAAGCTACGCGGAGGCCGCAGCTGAGCGCCTTCACCGTGTGGCGGAAGGCGAAAAGCAAAAGTGGGACGTTGTGCAACGGGAGCAACTCTCGGTTGCAGCAGCGGCACACCTCCACGCGGTGGCGGAGCGTACGGAGCGTGTGCTGGCTGCCACAGATGAAGAGCGTCGTCGCATGGAAAGCGAGCTTCGCGACGTCTACTCTGCCGTTATCGAGGAGCATGAAGTAGCGACGGCGACTCGCCTGACGGAGATTCGTGCAGAGCATGAGCACCACGTGGCAGAGCTGCGACAGGAGTGCGACAGGCGCTTGAGAGAGCAGGCACGGCGACTACACGCCGAGTACACCGCCCACGTAAAGCGGCACGAGGAAGATAGAAAGAAGTCTGCGCAGTCGTACGAGGCTCAGCTGGCGGCGATGCGTGCCGAGCAAGTGGAGCAGCTTGCCCAGCAGCGCACGGCAGCGCATAAGGCACTCGCAGCGACGCAGCAGGAGGCACACGACGCACAACAGGCACACAACACGACATTAGAAAAAGAGCAGCGGGAGGCCGCAGCGGCGCACCGTCGCCGCATCGATGCGCTGCAACAACAGTGCGACGCGCAGGCAGCCGAGCTGCTGCGGCACGAGGCGCAAATGTCTGCGCAGGTGCAGGAAGTGCGAGAAGCGGCGCAGACGGAGCTGCGGCGTGAGTATGAGCAGAGCATGTCGGAGCTGCGTCTCGCGCTAGAAGAGCGCAATCGCGCCTTTGCAACGCTGCAAGCCTCCCTCTATGAACAAGTGCGTGTGGAGGTCGCGAAAATCCAAAAGGCTTCGGCGGAAGCCTACGCTGACTTCGCAAAAAAGCAGCAACAGAGCACTGCAGAGCGCATTGCGGCGCACGAAGCAGAACTCGTGCAGGAGCGGCAACGTCAGCAGGAGCAGCTCACCCGCCTGCAGCAGCAGCACGAAGCGGCCCTCACAGCACAGGCAACGAAGCTGCGCGCTGAGCACGCGAAAGCACAGACGGAGCTCACGACTGTGTACGACGCGCAGCAAACAGAGTGGCAGTACATGCTAGATGCAGCGCGCGCTGACGTCGCTGCCGCTGAAGCCACAATCGCTTCCCTCACTGCGCAGCTGGCACAGGCGCAGGTAGCACAAGCCGAGCAACACGCCGCTGCGTACGAGAAACTGGACAAGGCGTACCGGCATGTGCTGGAGGCAGCGATGGCGCAGGTGCAGGAGGAGCGAGAGGAGGTAGCTCGACAGGCGGTGGCTGACGCTGAGCAGCGCTTTGTTGCCTCGCTGCTGCGCCACGACCACAGCATTCGCGAAGCCTCATCACCGTTACCTGCAACGGCCACCGCTGCAGATGGTGGCGTCGATGCCGCGGCGGCGGCGGTCTTCCCGACCCCGCACGCACGTCGCACTGCCGAGCTCACGGGCAGAGGCGTCACCACCCCCGCAGCGCCACGCACCCCGCGTCCCTTCGTCGTCAGCCCTCCGCCCCTCTCCCCTGCTGGTCCGATGGAGCTTGTAGACGTCCCCGCAGCCACCACCCTGTCTCTCCATCATCCCTCGTCTGCTGCTTCCCAGTTTCCTCCGCCTCAGCACGCGATAGCGTCTCACGAGCAGGAGAAGAGGTCTTATGACCGTCTCGTGCAGCTGTGGGACGTGCTTGAAGTGCCTCTCGCAGAGCGCCACGCCTTCCTGGACCACGTCAGTGAGCTGGATGGTGCGCCAGAGGCGCAGCAGCGGGCGTGGGCGGCGGAGCAGGCACGGCGTGAGGCGCAGCTGCCGCTGCTTGAGGCGCTCACACGCCGCGACTACGTGGCACGACAACTGCGCACACTTCCTCCCTCTCCAGAGCTGGTGGCAGGCGGCGGTGG
Source organism: Crithidia sp. LVH-60A (assembly GCA_030078075.1). NCBI lineage: Eukaryota > Euglenozoa > Kinetoplastea > Trypanosomatida > Trypanosomatidae > Crithidia > Crithidia sp. LVH-60A. Next base: position 393,844 of record CP119651.1, read on the forward strand.
TGTGTCTTCGCCGCTGTCCGCCAAAGCAGTGAACAGTACTCTGAGTTGTGGACGGGAAAAGGACAGCGGGAGTGGTTCGCCGCCGCAGCTGCAGCAGTCTTCGAAATCGTTGTCACGTCGTGCGTCCGCAACGGCAGACGCGGCGCAGGTGCACGAGCGTTTGGCGGTTGAGTTGGAGAGGCTGACTACGCAGCTGCGGCGTGATGTGACAGCACATGAAGCCCATTTTGGCCAACTCTTCCACTACAACGGTCGGCGCGTGATGGAAACACTATGAAGGATGGTGAGAAAGTAACAGCCGCGCTACCTCTTTGTCGTTTTCAATCCTCTTGTGGAGGTATGAGTGCGTGTGGTGAGAAGTGGCCCAGCAATGGGTTCAGCAAATAGAGATGGAATACACTATAAATAACATCGAGAAAACAAAGAGAGTGTCGCATCAACGCATCCGTGCTTTTTTTTTTGTATGTTACCTTCGCGGATGTTCAGCCCGCAAACATACGTGCAGCCGTCTCCGCATGTCGGCCAGCATGGCGGAGCAGTGCAGCACGCTGCAAGTGGTGCACCGTGCTCTGCTGTACGCATCCTTCTGAAGCTGCACCATGTCTGTCTGTCTTTTGTGTTTGTGTGTTTGTGTGTTCTTTTCCTTCCCACTTCTCACCTTCTCTCGCAACCATTTTATTCCCTCTTCGACCGCAAACGCGTATCTGGGTTGTACCAACAGGATTTTCCTGTTTCCTCTCTTCTATTCCTACTCCTTGTAGTGTGTGCGTGTGTCCTTCCTCGACAAAGCCCTGCGCTTCTATTTTCCCTCTTTTTTTTTGGCTCTCTCGTTTCTTAGAGATCCGCCTCCACCACGCTCCAGGACACACTTTCAGTGGCACGCATCTCTTCAGCCTCGCCGCCATTTCTGCTTCGCCTCAGCGGCCAACATACCTTCGCAGCATCACATCTTTCCAGAAAAAAAAAAATAAGGTTATCGAGAACTTTAAGCACGTCACCACCACTCTCTTTATCAGTGCACTTCGCTAAAGCTGGAAAGATGAACGGCTTTGACCGCCATCAGCATCCCCCCGCTGCCGCACCGATACGCGTGCATGTCGAGATCAAAGGCTCCCTCGACATCCCCCTGCAACTTGGCCTCCTCGCCGAGCTCGGCGACCCAGTGATGGAGCAGGAAATTCTCAAGGAAGCTGTGCGCATCGCCGTGAGTGAGAAGCTGGGCTGCTTCGACGGCGTCGACGTGCGGCTCAGCTCCAGCGGTGGTCGTGAGGCTGCCCCGTCACAGCCAAACGGCGCGCAGCGTCAACAGCAGACGGTGCCCCCGTCGACGGCCACAGCAGCAGCAGCAGCAGCAGCAGCAGCGACACGGCGTAGCAACGAGCAGCGCTACTGCGAAGCCGATGTGGATCTCCAGCGGCTTGGCGGCTGTATAGAGGCGATTCAGGGTGCCTACGAGCACCTGCTGGTGCACCTCCACTTATTGCAAGACGTGCTGCACTGCGCCGCGGCACCCTTGTCAAGCACGGAGTCGCCCGCGACGTTGCTGGACGCAGATGGCACGAGCGTCGTCACTCCGCTGAGCGTGGACGCCCCCAGCGATGCCTCGCGCGCAGTGCTGGAGGATGCTGCGGGATTTGGATCTGCCGCTGCGGGGAACAGTCCCAGTGCCAGCATGAACGGCAACAGTCGCATTAGTGGTGGATGTGCTACATCCCCAACAGACCTCTCGGCTGCCTATGCGGACGCGCTGCAGCGACTCGCAGCCGCCCAGCGTCTCGTCGACACCGCCCTCCGCGACCGCCAACCCGATGTAGTGCAGGAGGCCGCGGCACACCACAACGCGGAGGGGCTGCGACGTGAGGGTGACATGCTGGAGCAGGAGCGCGACTGCAACGGCGGCTGTCACGGCAGTGGGAACGTCGAGGAGGAGGATGGTTGTGTGAATGGGCTGCGGCGTGTGCGGCCCCGCATGGACCACGAGGACGGCGTCGACGCGGAGCTGCGCCGCGGGCTGCTGGCTGACGAGGATGAGAGCGACAACGCCGGTGGCTCGCCGCTGGACAACGAAGACGAGCGCGATGACGACGACGTGGATGAAGAAGCGTTGCATGAGCGCTATGTCCGGCAGGGTTACAGTCCCTTGTGAGGCTGATATTTTTTTTTATTTACCTGTTTGCTGTCGAGCATTTTTGTTTGCTCTGTTTTCTCTCTTTCTTTCTCTTTCGTGTTTATCGAGCGCCTGTGCTACCATTTGCTGCCGCCTTCTGTGAAGAGCAGAATTGTCTTTGATTTACGCACCACCCCCCCCCCATGAATTTGAGGGCCCCCTTTTTTGTTTTGTTTCTTCTTCTATTTTTCATTCCTTTTTTGCGGGGTACATTTCTTTTCCGATTACGGTGGCTGTATTCGTTTGGGTCCCACACACACACTCACCTGCCCGCCCCTCTCATCACCCTTTTTTTTCATTTCTGACCTCGTTCTTGCTCTATTCCCCCCTCGCTACATTTGCCTCGTGCTCTAAGTCCGCTCTAACTCGTGCACCAAATTTATTCTATTTTTTCTCTTCGTTCTGACCTTTTTCTTTTTTCTCCCAAATCACCTTTCGGTCACTTTCTCTCTCTCTCCATCCTCATGTCTGTTTTTCTCTCCTTCACGTCTGCCGCTCCCTCTCGCGTGGTGTCCTTCCAGGAAAACCTGCAGCGCTGTCAGGTATCGCCCTTGCAAGGGTCTTCTTCTTGGCAACTCTTTGCTCCGATGCGGATACTGCACGGCAACTTGCATCTTTTCTCTTATTTTTTTTCTCTCGCGTGCACTGTATCACTCTTTTGCGGCGAACTGCTCTCTTTGTAAGGTAAGTTGTTGTTGTTGTTTTATAGCAAGTCTTGTTACGGGTGGATCTACTATTAGTTGTGTGCACCGTGCTTTAAAACATTCTCCTTTTCTTCGGTTGTTGTGCTGCTGCTGGTGCGATGAGATCCAGAACAACATGCTGGTGCTGGAGGCGCAGCGAGGGAAGAACAGCGAGAGAAGGAGAGCTGAAGAGATACGCGAGGAAAGTGTGGAGAAGGAGTAGAAAACGATGGGGAAAAAAAGACTGCGTTTTAGCAGCACGAGTCACGAATGCAGACGGCAGTACCTGTCTTGCACTTGACCCTCCCCTTTCCCCTCAAACATAAGACCACAAACAAACACACACACACTAAATCTTTCTTATTTTTGACTATATTTATTATTCTTGTTTTCAAACTAATGCACGCTGCCGATGAAAGTGAAGTAACAGGCATCCAATAGTTTTTTTTCTCTCTTTTATCCCGTAGTGCCACTGGTGCTTTCTCTTTTCTTCTTCTCCCTCTCTCTCTCTCTCTCTCTTTCTCCTTGTGATCTTTATGGTAGACATGCGGTATTTTATTTACCCCTTGGTATCAATCAGTGCATTTTTTTTTGTTTTGTGATGCCGCTCTCTCATAAGTGTTCTCTGTCGCTGTTGTTTTTGTCTTCGTTTTATTCTGCTTTTTTTTTTTTTGCTCACCGCGGAATTCGTCTCTTATTGCGCTCGTGTGAAAAGAATATGTATGACTGTTCTTAAGAGCATCTAAGAAAAAATACGTGCTTTGATTCACATAATGATCCCTAAGTGTGTGTTTTTGTGTACAATTCTTCTGCTGCCAAATGCTGAGCAGCGAAAGGGATCAAAGGAGCACTAAAGTGAAGGGGAAGGCACAACCAAAAGGAGAAAAATAAGCACAATTAATGTGGGGCTTCACGAAGGCCTCCGGATGAAAGTGAGAAAATATTGGAAAAATAAGGGGGAGGCAAGTGTACACCCTTTAGGAAGGACTGGAATTTTTTTATTGCTGCATTTTATCGCTTGTTTTTTTTTTTCTGTCACTAGTGATTCGGTCTCTTTATCTATTTGCACAGTTGCGTGCGTTGTATATCCCTGCCAACAGCTGAATAATCGCAAACGGTCATCATCATAATAAAAATAATAATCGTCCGCCTTAACACTCACAACTGCAAGATCAAACGCCGTTACTCGCTTTTTTTTTACTAGGGTTTTTTTTCCTCTCTTTCTGTTTCTCCTCTTTCCATTTAAAGGCTTTTGAAGTATTTGTTTTTTTTTCTGCTGCTGCTGTGGTTGCTTTTGGCAACCTCCTTGTCCAATTTCTGGCGAAAAGAGGAGAAAAAAGCGTGCGAATCGAGACATCTTTGTCTTATTTTCCCTTTTTTTCCTCTTTTTTTTTGTGTTAGTGCTGAATGCATCTGACACACGCACACAGAAAGAGAGAAACACACACGCGTTCTTTTTTTTTCCCCCTCTATTTCTTTTTGAGGATGTGTGTGTTTGTGTCTGGAGTCGGTACCGGTTGTTTGTGTCTTTGTGATGTTGATACTCCGCAAGCTTTTAAGGGGTCTGTGCACGGCAAAAGGAAACAAAGTCTTCTTTTCATTGAATGCTTGCTTTTGGTCCTTTTTTTTTTCAGCTTTTTCTCGTTCTTTTATAGCTAAGGTTGTGAAGGGCTGGTGCGTTGAAGCTGAGAAGAGAAGTGGGCGGAAGGTGACTGCAAATATTATCGTGCTGTGCAAAGTTTGTCGTCTCTATCTTTTCCCTTATCCTCTTTTTTTTTGTTGTTGGTGCCGAAGGCTGCTGTGATTTTGTTTTGTTTTGTTGCGCGTGATGTTCCTCTGTCTCATACGCAGGAAGCTCAACAACTATTCTCTTCTCTTTCGCGTTGCGTGTCTCTTCTCACTTGCTGGCACCGTGTTTCACCTGTTGTCTTATTTGCCGCTTTTGTCCTTCTTGTTTAAGTTTGAAGAAAGTGTAAAGAGAGAAACTTAATTGGGACGACAAGTTGCTCCATCTCATGTCGTACGCCTTGTCCGCCTTGAATCACGAACGCCTTCCGGTGTATGGGGATTAGTATGTATGTTCTTTATTATTATTTTTTTGAAGGCCTCGACGGAGACGGAGTGATCGCAGTATATGTGTGTGCGTTTGTGTGCGTGTACCCAGTGAACGTGCATCGGGCACTGTCAAAGATGTACTGAAAGCCACATCACTCGCACATCAGTCGTCACCAACATTAAGGGGGCATCGTTCCTCATCTACCCTTCAACTCTCCCTCTTTCATTCTCTCTCACTGTCGCTTCAATTTTACATTTAGCATGTCACCTGGGCGGCATCAGCAGCCCAACTCACCGCTGCACGACGTTTCCCAAATTTAGCAGCACTCAACAACAACAACAACAGCACACACGCTAAGAGAGAGTGAAACATGTTCAATCGCGTGAATGCTTTTTTGGAGGCCATCGACAAAAAGTCAGAGGAGATGGCCGACGCAGCAGCGGAGGAGGACATCGTGCAGTCCCTGCAGCTGCGCCAGCCACTCGAACACGACGCACACACCCATCTGCACCACAGCAACACAAGCAGTATAAACCACAACATCACTGGTGCGGGCGTCAGACCTAGCAGCTCCACCGCCCCCTCTTCCTTTCACGCCGTGGAAGGGTGGGCTGGCGACCAAAAGAACGTTTCCCACAACTCGACGGCAGCAGGATCAGCAGCAGCATCCACCACCGGCACGAGTAGTGCGTTAGCCTTCGCAACGTCTGCTGCTCTCCGCGCCTCTGCAGAGCCGCCTAGCCACGCAGGGCGGAGTGACCACTCCTACGCTACGCATGCAGCAGGACCGCGTGTGGCACCGCTTGCACTTCCCACGAAGCTGCCCTCCTTCCGTTCGTCATTGTCTGACACGGATGCTGTCGCCCGTGGTGGTCTACGACGTGCCTCGGAACAAGGGAAAGGTGGTGTTGATGCCAGCGGGCTACGTGCCGCTGATACTTTAAGTAAGACGCACGACTCCGCTTTTCTTCTCTCACCGGCACCGGCTAGCAGCACCGCACGCGGAGACGTGTTAAGCGATGCGAACGGGTCCAGTGCTGCTGCTGCTGCTGACACACTCGAACGCCTGCAGGCACGCTGCACAAAGCTTGAAGCGGAAAGCACCAAATGGCAGCAAGAAGCCGCCACACATCGTGCTCAAGGTGGTGCCGCTCGTGAAGCGCTCTGGAAGGCGGAGCAGGACGCGCGTGCGAGTCGTGCCGCGCAGCGAGATGCCGAGCAGGCGCTGGCGGCGTACAAGGAGACGGCGCAGCGGCTGCTGGAGGAGGCACAGCAGGAAGTGCGGCGTGCACAGGCGGCGAGTCGCAGTGGCATCAATAGTGCAAATGAAGGTGACGCAGCATCACAGCAGCAGCAACGGCAACAGCTGGCAGAAGAGGCACGAGACGTGCGCCAGCGGTTCGAGCTGCTGCAGGCGGAGCACACCGCCCTCCTCTCTGACGTCGACCGCTACCAACACGAAGCCGCCAAGGCAACCACGGAGCTGCAGCAGCTGCAGGCGACGTGCCGCCGCGCCGAGGACCGCGTCGATGCCCTTCAACTCGACGTGCACGCCACGCGAGAGTCTCTCGCCGGCGAGGTAGCCGCACACGCCGACACGAAGGCTGCCCTGCGCCAGCTGTTGACGCAGCAGCAGCAACGCGCACCACAGCAGACGACGGAGGTGACAACATCAAGCAGCGAGACAGCAGGCAGCGAGGATGTGGCGCAGCTCCAGCGCGAGGTGCGAGAGGCCCGCCAGCGCCACCAACTCCTCCTTCTGCAGGCGAGCAATCGCCAGACGGCCCTCGACGCGGCGGAGCGTGAAGTTGCAGACTTAAAAGCTCGCTACAACGATCTTGTCCGCCAATTCGATGACGCGCAGGTGGAGGTGGACGCGGGATTCCGTGGTGCGGGATACGCGTCTGCTACGCCGGGGTTTGGTGTGAGCGGAGGAGGCTCGAGTGGTGGTGGTAATGGTCAGCGGCCTCGTGGTGCTGGTGCTGTGGGTGGTGCGGACCACGCCGGAGGTGGCGCTGCTGGGCTGCTGTCAGACAAGCCGTCGTCTGCAGCGCCGCCACTGCTGCTGAGCGCAACACCCGATGCACTGCGACGTAACCCGGTGATGGTGCAGCTCGCTCGCAGGTACGGCGCAGTGGGGCGGGCTTCCGTGTCGGGGTTGGCTGCGCTGGATGCCGCGGCGCTGCGCCTGGGCCGCGTGCTGATTCAATCGCGGTGGGTGTGGCGGGTGATGTTGGTGGGCTACGTCTTGCTGCTGCAGCTCTGGGTGGTGCTGATGGTGCTCGCCAGCCTGGCAAGTGACAACTGAGGAAAACAAAGGGGGTGATAGGAGCGGCAAGAAACGATGCTCCTCCATCTTCTCTGTTTGCTTTTTCCCCTTCTCATTCTTCTGTTGCTGTTGTTTTTTCTTTTTTCTCTTTTGCTCCTCCCCGTCATCGCTCACATGGGCTTTCCAACAACAAAGAGAAAACGAAGGATGTAAACTCAGGTGCAGATGCGCACGTTTGTGGGTCTATGTGGCTACGCAAATTGAAGCCTTTTTTGTTTTCTTTTTTTTTTTTCCTTCGTACCTGACGTGACGCGTCATCTCTCCCTCTCGATTAATCTTTGACAAACGTCACTTCTGCTGCTGCTTTAATCCCGTCTTTGTGTTATCTCTCTATTCCTCTCCGCCCTCTCCTCCTCGTTCGCTCTCTTCCCACTCCCCGTGCAGGCTACTCGGTGCTTAAAACAGAAGCCCAGCTTCTCCCTATCTCTCTCCCTCTCTCTCTCATCATCACCATGACTTCGCAGAGCACCTACGTTTCCGTCGCGCCATCACCGCGGCTGCGCGACACCCAAACCACCGCCCCCGCCGAGCTCGTAAAGCTGCGCGTGCAGCACCTCCTCCCGCACACCACGCGTCGCGCCAAGGCACGCGTCGACGCGCTGAAGCGCCTGTTCGCGATGCCAAACTCGACGCTGCTGGCGGAGCAGGCAGACGCAGCAGCCGCGACACTGCACCGTCTGCGTCTGGTCAAGTCCGTGCGCAACCTCAAGGTTCAGGGTAGCGATGCATCAAGCATCAGCGGTGTGGTGGGTGCTCTCTGTCTGCCTCTGCATGCCTGCGCCGCGCTGCCACAGCTGTCAGCAGAAGGCACGGCGACGCCGCTGTCGGGGGTGTTGACCGGCTCTGTGGACGGCCTTCTCACGCTGTGGGACGCCGAGCAGTGCACGCCGCTCTGCAGCCAGTCGACCTTTCCAGAGGGGCGTGCGTGGGGGCGGGTGAAGTCAATTGCTGTGTACCCCACGTGCGGTGGTGCTGCCAGTGCGGGGAGTTCGGCTATTGCGTTCACGGCGAGCATGTTCCAGTCGGAGGTGCGCGTGTGGCGCGTCGCTGCAGACAACGCCAGCGCGCGAAACGAGGAGGAAGAAGGATCAACGACCGCCGCTCCGTCCGCGTCGCTGCAGCCGCTCACCACCGCACCCACGGAGGCGTCGACAGAGCGACAGGGCGGGCTGCAGAGTGTTGCCGTGGACGCCACGGGTGCTCTCCTCGCCGCGACACACGACAGCGGCGTCGTACACGTGTGGGACGCTCGCACCGCGATCGAGGGCACCGCGGCACCGCTGCTGCGCCTCTACGCACAAGACGGCTACGAGACGGCCGGCGCAACACACGGCGTTGCCTTCCACCCTGACGGCTCTCTGCTCACCACCACCGACGCCGGCGGGCGTGTCGTCGCCTTTGACACACGCAGCGGACAACTCGCCTTCCACACGGGCGGCCGCGTCGGCGCGCACCTGCGAGCGGCGCGGTGTCTGGCGTGGTCTCCGTGTGGCGTGCGCCTCGCCTCTGGCGGCGATGATGGCGTGGTGCAGATTTACGACGCGCGCAGGCTAAGTCGGGCCGGTCCTGGCGTGCACAAGGACGGTGGAAGCAGCGCTGCGCCGTTTTTGTTGCTGGGCCATGAAGACGCCATCACCTCGCTAGGCTTCTACGCGAACCCGCTGTGTCGCAGGGCCGGTAGCTGCCCGTCGCTGCTGCCCGTGGGCCTCATCACAACCTCGCTGGACCAGACGATGCGTGTGTGGGACGCCGACACCGGCCTCTGCGTCAAGGCACTCGACGCGGGGATGCCGCTCTACAGCCACTGCCGCCCCGCGCTCCAGCCGCTCTCGGCGACGCGCTTCGCGGAGTCCACGGCGGTGATGGTGGTGGGCCACGGCAAGAACTGGCTTTTGTACGATGTTGGTCTGCGCGGTGACGCACTGGACGATGACCCGCACGTGGGAGATGCATCGCGTAATGGTCCTGAAGAGGGGGCGGTGCAGGTGCAGGTGCAGGAGACGGACATCGTTGCCTCTCCGCATGGCGCTGCGGGAACGATGAGGTTTTCAGTGGCAGCGAGTGCGTCGGCGCAAGTGGTGGCAGCAGCAGCTGGCGATGACAGCTCCAGTGAAGAGGAAGAAGATGAGATGGTAGCGCTGATGAAGCCAACGGCGGTGGTGGTGGCGCCTCCTTCAGCGTCAAACAAGGACGATGAAAACGAGGAGGAGGAGACGAGTAGTGAGGACGAGATGGAAGCGCTGAGGAAGAAGGCGTCGACATCGTGAGGAGCAAGGTAAGTTGTTTTGTTGGTTGAATCTATTTCGCGTTTGTCTGTGCTCAATGCAATTTTTTTTTCCCCTCTCTCTCTCTATCCCTCGTGTAGGGTGCGTAGGTGCAGTTCTCAGTCTTTACTCAAGGCTGCGTCACCTTGTTTTTTTTTAAATGGCAACCAAATTTAAAACAACTAAAAAAGAAGCCACGGTTTCCTTTTTTCGTGCTTCTCTCTTCTCTTCTCTGTTGAGATTATACCGAACTTTTTTTCCTTCAAAAAAGGTGCGAAATTTTGATATGTCACCTGCGCAGCGGCTTGCAAAAGAACAACCGCCTTGTATGATGGCAATGCGTGCAGCGGCAGCTTCTCCCACTTTCCCTCCCTTAACTCCCTTCCTTCATCTCTCTTATAGGTAGGGCTCATCCACTGACGTACACCGTCGACACAGAGAGAAAGAGTCGTGGTAAGAGTCGGTACTTGGGTGTATCTCTCTTTTTTTGGCCTGTCTTTCTTCTTCTTTTTTCCACTGCGGTAATGAAGTCCTCCCTTCTCCCCAGCAGTGGGGCGGTAACACACTGGAAGACGCCGCCGCTGCCCTCCTCTTCTTCATCACCTCGTGCTGCGCAAGTGGCACGTGATCAGGTAATGGCCAACAGCAGCACTCCCGAGGCACTTCTCTTAAATCTCACGTTTCTCCAACGCATGGCGGACGTCTTTGAGGAGCAGGGCAACTACGCCGAGTGTGTGCGCAGCGCCGAGTCCGCACTGCTGCTGCGACAGGCCAACGCGCCGGTTGTTGCCGCCATCCTTGCCACACGCCAACAACAACAACAGCCGCAGCAGCAGCAGCATGTGGTAAAAAGGACTAATGGCGCCACTGCTTCTCGTCCGGCGCCAGCAGCCGCAGCACCACGAAAGATAGACGTGGGAGCCGACGTGTTGGACGGAGGGATGGTGGCTCTTACCGATAAGGGCGATGTGCAGCTACCGCTTGGCTTGACGCAGCAGGCGACAGACCTTGTGCGGCGGTGCAACAGCTACGCGGTGGCAGCGCTGCGTCACGACCGCCTCGACAGCGCTGCCTTTTTCCTGAACCGCGCGATGTTTTTGACCGACGGCAACGGGGAGGAGGAGATGCACGACGTGCACAGTGGTGCCCATGGCGGTCTCGTGCTCCGTGACGGTGACGGTGGTGCGAATTTTGCTGGTACTTCTGACCGGTGGTGGTGGCGCGGCGTCATGCAAGCGCATCACCAACAGCAGCAGTCAAATAAAGCAAGGAAGGGCAGTGACAGCAGTGCGGACGACGGGGATGAAGATGCGGAGAGCGACGTGCTGGATCTCTCCAGTACAAACGCAAACGTGGCGGGAGGTGCGACCAACACCGCTGCTGCGGCACTGCGTGCGTGCTTTCAGGACACGTCGCGTGACCAGCAGCGCCGCCTCACCCTGCGCGCCGCCACGCTGAACCACCTCGGGTGTTTAGAGCACCGCCGCGGGCGTCTCGGCGCCGCCGTCATCTTCTTCCGCATGGCGATCCGCACGGCGACGCAGCTCGAGTCGACGACGCTGACGGATGCCAGCGATGACGTGGACGGTGCGGAGACCAACAAGGCAAACATGGCCTCCACCTACTTGAACCTGTGCACCGTGCTGAACGCGATGGGGCGGCACGCAGAGGCGGTGCAGGCGTGCGAGCGGGTGGTGCCGCTGCTGCAACAGGCACTGCAGGAAGCAGCAGCCGCAACACCCAACGCTGCTGCCGCTGCTGCTGCTGGTAGTGCTGCTCCACGCAACGCCTCTGGTGCAGTGGACCGCGTAGAGGAGACAGCAGCACACGCCAAGGATGAGGTGCGGGTGGCGACGATGCTGGTGGTGGCCTACTACAACCTTGGTGTCTCTCTTGAGCGGCGTGACGCTGGACGGACAAGCGATGCTGCACCGCAGCGCGCCTTTCAGCAGGCGGTGCACGTCACCCATGGCTACCACCTCGTCCCTCCGTCCTGCCGCGGCATCGAGGCGGTGATGGCGGCGCTGCGGCACCCGCACAGAAGTGGCGAGAAGACGGAGTCTGCTGTCCGCAGTGGCGCTACTTCCTCCCCTTCTCCTCCTCCGCAGGAGTTATCAGCTGCGGCTGCGGTACTCACCACCGCACCGTTGGCGGTTGCAGCGCAGCAGCAGCCGTCGTCGTCGCAGCCGCAAACGGAGCGGCGCTTCTCCTCTCAGCCGCCAACGCACGCGCTGCCGCGCATTACGGCCCTCAGCGGCACCACCGACCCATCCACTGCCACGCGGCGCCTGCCCCCGTCACCACCACCACCACCGTCGTCGTCAGCAGCGCTCATGCCCTCCCGACCCGCCTCACAGCCGCGCCAGCCGATGTCTCCGGTCAATTCAAACAGCACCACGCTGGCGCCGACCACGGCTGCTGCCACGGGAGCTGGCGGCGGAGGCAACAGCGGGAGTACGGCAACGGCGTCTGTTGTCTCCGTCCACGCTGCTCGTCCCCCGCTGCGTCACCGGGTGAGCGCCGCCGACGCACGGGTTGGCAGCGCCAGTGTTACCGCTTCTCCCTCGTCACCGGCGCCGCCGTCCGCCGCGTCTACCTTCACGGTGAACAACGCGTGGAGCTCGCCGTTTGCGGCCGCGCCACCGGCCGTCCTCGCACCCCTCCCGCCCAGCCTCCTCGCATCCACAACCACCTCCTCGCGGACACCACCGCCACCCGTGCCGCCGCCCGCCATCTTCGCGCGTGCGAACGGCGGCGCTGCGACGTTCGCGGCGACGGCGCCACCGGCGCTGACACGACCCACAGGAGCAGCGATGGCCATGACGGCAGCCGCTGCCACCTCCGCATCGCAGCCCCCGTCAAACCCCTTCGGCCGCCGCACCTTCGGCAGCACGCTGCCCCTACCGGTGGGCCGCACAGCTGGTATCGGTGCTGGCACTGGAGCCCTCACCGACAACTCGCGCGTGTCATCGGCACGTGATGCGCAGCCACGCGGTGCTGCAGCAGCAGCGGGTGCGCTGACGAGCGGCGGCACCATCGCGTCGGCACCCGCAGCCGGCGGTCGACTGAAGAGTTTCTCATCGCGCGGGCCGCGAGATCGTCTTGCCGCCGCCACGGAGAGCGGGCGTGGCAAGCAGCAGCAGCAGCAGCCGCGCTCGAAGCGGCAGAAGAGCGTTGATCGCCGGCAGCAGCGCGAGACGGCCGCAGTCGACGCCGTTCTCGCCGAGCGCATGTACCAGCAGCTCGTCAGCGAGAAGGAGAAGACAGAGGTGGAGCGGTGCCGCCGCGCCGCCGTGCAGATCCAGCGTGTCTGGCGCGGCGTGCTCGCGCGCACCTGGGTCGCCACGCTGATCCGTGCGGCGGTGTGCCTGCAGCAGGCGGTGCGCCGCTTTCTCGTAAAGGCGCGCATCGAGCACGCCCGTGTGGCGGCGGAGCAGGCCCGCCTCCGCGCCGAGGAATCCGCGCGGCAGGAAGCCGCCTGCCGTACGCTGCAGGGACGCGTGCGGCAGTTTCTGCGCCGCCTGCAAATTCGCCGCGAGTTCCGCGCGCGAGAGGCGCGACTCTTCTACGCTGCCCGGACGATCCAGCGTGGCTACCGCGCCTTCTGCGCGCAGCGGGCAGCGCAGCTGGCGGCGCAGGCTGAGGCGCACCGTCGCGAAGATGCGCAGCGCTGTTTTCGTGAGAAGGTCGCTGCCCGGCGCATTCAGCACGCCTATCAGCACTACAAGACGAAGCGGGCGGAGCTGGACGCTTACCAGGTGCGGCAGCGTCGTATCCGCTCCGTCGTGCGCATTCAGGCCGTCGTGCGCGGCTACCTGACCCGGGCCTGGTACGCCTACTACCGGGTGTACCGCCGTGAGCAGGAGGTGCGCTCTGCCGCGATGCAGGCGCGTCTTGTTGTGATCCAGAGTGCCTGTCGTGCCATCTGCTCCGCCTACTACGGCCAGCAGCGGGCCCTGCAGACTCTCTTGCACCTGCGCGAGTCGCAGCGGCAGCGGGCCGCCACCACCATCCAGTGCATGTGGCGCTGCCACGTCGCGAAGATCCGTCGCGAGCGCCTACAGGCCGAGCACGACCGCGACGTGCGCCACGCGACGCGCATCCAGCGGTGGTATCGCATGCGGACGCAGCGACGCGCTTTCCTGCTGTGGCGAGCGGAGCAGCAGCGGGCACGAGCGGCGGCGCGGCTGCAGCGCTGGGTGCGTGCGTGCTGGCAGGCGGCGAAGGCGCGCGAGTTTGCTGCGTACCACGCCGAGACGCTGCGCCAGCAACAACTGCAGCGGCTGCAGGCTCGTTCAATTGTGCTGATGCAGGCGTGCGCGAATGCGTGGCTCAGCGGCCGCCTCGTGGCGAGCGTGCGGGACACCTTCGACCGCAACGACGGCATCGCGCGGCGGTGGCAGCGTGTGGGTCGCGGATTTGCGGCTCGCCGGGATATGGCGCTGGAGCGCCGCGCCGCCCACGAAGTGGCGCTGAAGGAAAAGGTGTTGGCGCGGCGGACGGCGGCGGCGCGGGTGGTGCAGCGTGCGTGGCGGAGCGCAGCCGCGAAGGAGAAGGTGGCCTCGATGCGGCGGGAGGCGGCGGCCGCGAGTGTCGTTGCACGCGCCTACCGCGTCTACCGTGCGCGTGTCCTCCTGTCGGAGCTGCGGGCCCGGCGTGAACAGCAGCGGCAGGACACTGCAGCGCGGCGCATCCAGCAGGCCGTGCGCGGCTTCCTCTACGGCCAGCGTGCGCGGGAGATGGATGCCTACTACCGCGCGGAGCACCACAAGACGATGCGACGTCTGCGCCGCGCCGAGGCTGCGGTGATGATCCAGGCGCAGTGGCGGGGCTACGTTACGCGGCGCGCGGTGCACGAAGAGCACGCCGAGTGGCTGCGGCTGTCGACGGCGGCCTCACGGATTCAACGTGCGTGGGCGGCGCGGCTGGCGCGTCGGCAGCTGCGGCAGACACTTGCCGAGCGCATCGTCGAGCGTGCGCAGGACGGCCGCGCTGCCTTGAAGCTGCAGTGCTTCTGGCGGAAGACGCTGGCGGCGCGGCGTGTTGCGGAGCTGCGGGTTACGACACGACAACGCACGGCAGCTGTACTGGCGCTGCAGTCGTGGTGGCGGACGCAGCTGGCGCGCCGAGAGTTCGCGCGTCGGCAGCAGCGGCGGCGTGAGGAGGCTGCGTTGGAGGTGTACTACGCCATGCAGTGGGAGTCGCACGCGACGCTCATCAACGCCTTTGTGCGGCAGCGTGCCTCGCAGGTGGTAGTGCTCAGCCAGCTGCGGCAGCAGCTCATCAACCTGCTGACTGAAGAGGGCCGTCGCCGCTTTCTCTCGCGCCACGAGGCGGCCACGAAGATCCAGGCGCTCTTCCGCGGGCACTACGAGCGCTACTACGTGCGGGGCCTGCGGGCACAGCTGCGCGATGAGCAGCGACGTGCGGCGGAGTTGCTGGCCCGGCAGCAGCGCGCCGCCGTGATGATCCAGTGTGCCTACCGCTCCGCCCAAGCCCGGCAGGCGCTCGCGGAGCTGCGGCAGGCCGAGTTCGATCGCGTGCAGGCGAGCCACGCCGACTACCTGGAGAGCGCAGACCCGAGTGAGGTGGTGCGCGAGCTCTTCTGGCTCAACTCCACGTATCAGCAACGCGAGGCGGCGCTGCGGCGCAAGAAGGAGGCCGAGCGCCGCCGTGACGCCGCCGCGCGCATCCAGCGCCTTTACCGTCGCCACCGCGCTCGCCGCGTCGTGGCTGCTGCCTTTCAGTCGCACCAGCAAGAGCGGGCGGCGCGGCTGCTGCAGGACTACTGGCGCCACCACCGCGACGTCCGCCGTGTCAAGGAGAACCTCCGTCGGCAGGCAGCCGCGACGCGTCTGCAGAGTCACATTCGGGGCTGGATGGTGCGCCGGAGCTGGCCGCTCTACCGCGCGTCGATAGAGGCGGAGCGGCAGGAGCGGGTGCTGGTGCAGGATGTGCTGGACCACGCCGCGATTGTGCTGCAGTGCTTCTGGCGCCGCATCCAGGCACAGCGGACGGCGGCGCGGCTGCGGGGGCAGCGGCTTGCCGCGAACGTGGCGCGGGCGCAGCTCGAGGCTGCCAATGTGATCCAGGAGACGTTCCGCAACTATCAGCGGCGGCGGAAGATGACGGGTGCGTTGTGATCGCTGCTGGCTTTTTTTTGTGGGTAAGACGAGGCTCAGTGCTTTCGTAACTCCCATTGATGTAAGTGATGCTTTTCTTTTCTTTTCTTTTCTCGCCTAGATTGCTCTGTTATGTTTCCTCTTTTTTTTTGTGGGTGGTTGACAGACGACAAATTTGGTCTTTGTACCTTGAGTTGTCACCTCCCTCTTCGGTAATTCTCATGTATTGTAGCAGCACAAATCTTGTTCTCGTTGTTGTTGTTGTTGTGCTTTTCTTCGCTCTTTCTTCTTTTTCCTCATTCTCCGTGTTTTCTTTTCCGTTGACTTCAGTGTACATAGCCACTTGCACGCCTCTTTGCGAAATGCTTAAAACAACAAAAAACAACGATCAGACTTGTGAAACGTCGGCCGCATGAAGTGGTCTGCTTCTTATCCTTTGTGTGCGGAGCCGGTGTGAATCCTCCATTAGGTGAAGGGAGAGGATGCGGTGGAAAAGGAGGGAGGAACGCACGAAACCGTGTCCGCCGCTGAAACACCGTTGGTGTGAGTGCACGCACACACACCAACAAACCCTGCGTGAGTATGGCCTTCGTTCTCGTCCTCTGTGTGTCTTCTGCTGTTACTGTCTTCTGTCTTCTGCCTTTCTCTTCTTTTCTGAAAGTTTTTTTCTTTCCGCCTCTCTCACTACGAGCTTCCTGTGAAGATGGACCCGCCGGCGCCGCGAAGCACGGTGCGGCGAGCTGTCGCGACGCCGGACTTCCGCAACTTCGTCACCGTCGAGCTGCCCTTCACTCTTACCCCGGAGTCCGCAGACGCCACGCAGCACGTCTCCAGCTTTCTGCCACCGGCTTTCGTTGTGGACTTTGTGCAGCGCGCCGCCCCCAAGACGTTGCCGACGGTGCCTGCCGACGACGCGTGGCTGCGCGAGACAGCCGGTACGAAGCTGGCGCGGGCGTCCCACACCGCTGCCTCTCCCGAGAGCGACGCCTCATCGTGTGAAGACGACGCGTCGGACCACCACAGCAACAACAGCGGTAGCAGCCGGAGGAGCAGCAATGGCGATTCAAGTAGCGATGAATTCAACGACGGCACGGCAGCAGCGGTGAAGGCCAGCCCTGAGCAGCGGCGCCGTGTGCTGCAGCTTCAGACGAGTCATCGCCGCGCCTACTGCGCCGAGCCCATCTTCAGTGGGTGGCGAAGCACAAACTGGGACGGCGTGGAGCCAACGGCACAAACAGCTTCACCAGCCGCAGCAGCGGGGCGGAGAGGCAGCGCGGTAAGAAGCTGGGACGTGACGGAGCAGCTGGAAGGCGGCCTCGCTGACGCCGCGGACGAGCACCAGCAGCGCGTGAAGCAGCAGCGTCGCGAGAACTTCCCTTCCATAGAGCCGCAACTGCTCATTAACGGCTACTACCGCAACGACTTGCTGGTGCAGGTGCGACGGAGCCGGCGCATTCGCCGCTATCGGGACGTCACGACAGACGCCATCCTGCAGGAGGAGGTGCTTGCAGAGGAGACGGGAGAAGACGGTCAGTCGAACACGTCAGCTGAGTTGTCAGCGAGTGTGGTCGGCGTCGTCTCGCGTGAGTTGGAGTTGGCCCGCCCCGCCGACTTCACCTTCGGCCTCTTCGCACCTGCGCAGCTGCAGGCGTCGCCATCGCTCTGCGGCGCCGACGTCTTCCCGCCTGCCCACTACATCTCGGAGCGGGCCATCTTCGAGGTGCGCTACGAGCCCGGCAGGGAGGTCAACACGTCGGTGCCGCTGCACGAGGCTGGCGCGTCGGAGCAGCCGTCGCAGCAAAGCGGTGACGCCGCTGCCGCGCAGAGTACGCTGCTGGTGTTGCCAGCCATCGCCGTGAAGCCGGAGGAGACGGTGGCGGCGCTGCCGACGCGGCTGCCAGCCCACGAGCACTACCTGCGCAGCCTGTCGAGCTCGCTGGACGGCAGCCGTGAGGACGACCCGCCGGAGGTGCGCCACCTGGTGCAGCTGCTGGCAGAGCGGCCGGCGTGGACGGCGTCGGACCTGGTGGATGCGATGCTGCTGTCGGGCTACTGTCCGCGCAGCTTCCGGAACCGGCAGGTGATTGCGTGTTTCACGTATCTGATGCCGACCGGCCCTTTCAACCGCATGCGTCTGCGGCTCGGCTACGACCCCTACGCGGACTCCAGCAGCGTCAAGTACCAGAGCGTGACGGTGTACCTGAAGCGCCGCTCCGAAGTCGGGATGCGGCTGCGCGACATTTGGCGCTCGCCCTACACGGAGAGTGTGCTGCGGCAACTGCTTGAGCGGGAGCGCGAGCGCCGCGCCGCCTACAAGGCGCAGCCCGGGCACGCACGCCGCGCGACGCTGCTGGAGCTGCAGTGCCGTGCGATCCGGGTGGGCATGCTGTACATGCGCTTCCAGCTTGTCGACGCGATGGACGACGCCGTCATTGCGGACCTCGTGGGGCACGTCGCGGCTGTGGAGGGGCCGATGCCGGCGGAGCGGCGGGGGCAGCGGAGTGGTTGGCTGAGTGAGGCGGCCTACACGCGTGCCGCGACGTACTGGACAGAGGCGCTGGAGCGGCTGCTGACGGAGGAGGTGGAGCCGCTGGTGCGTAAGATGAAGCAGGCCGACGCCGCCGCCGCCCCGTCGCACAGCCCCAAGAAGCCGGAAGAGGAAGCAGAAGAGGCTGACGAGGAGGCTGACGACGACGACAACGATTCCGCCATGTCGTCCGCCACCGCCGGTGACCTCTCTAGCGACGGCGAGGTGGACGACGACGATGAAGATGGCGAGGGCGACGCGTAGGCGAGCAATCTGGTGTTTGTACGTCTTATCTCTCTTGTTGCGAAATAGACAACCAAAAAAAAAAAGTAAACAATCATGTGCGAGGTGAACGCGGACAGCAGCACAGCTATGCAAGAGATTGAGGTTTAAATAGGGTCGAAAGAAGATGCAACGCAGCGGCCACAACTCATCCTACGTAAAAAATCCTCAACCTGATTCCATTCCCCTCTTAAACTAAAAAGCTACTCAGCGCATTACTAAGTAGAGAAAGAGGGAAGAAAACCCGTCCTCCCTCTTGCCTAATCTTCAAATGTCCGATTCTGCAAAAAAGCGCACTCCGTGGGGATCGAACCCACGACCACACGGTTAAGAGCCGTGCGCTCTACCGACTGAGCTAGGAATGCTACAGCACAGCCGGGGCAGATAGGAGAACTTCACTGCCAAACGCTACCTTGAAGAAAAAGTACGCAGTTCGGGACTTGAACCCGAGACCTTCGCCGTGTTAAAGCGACGTCATAACCACCTAGACCAACCGCGCTTGTCTGCTGCAGCAGACTCTTTGTGAGAACGGATTCCGACGCTTTTAATCGAAAAGGGGTCCAGCCGGGAATTGAACCCGGGACCTCTCCCACCCTAAGGGAGAATCATGCCACTAGACCACTGGACCGACGGAAATGAGGAGGCAGCAGCGTCTGTTACGTATGAGGGAAGGCATCTAGTTTATTATAAGGAGGAAACCGGTAGGATTTTAAGGAAAGCCCAAACTAGACGCCTGGCCAAAGCGTTACAGCAAAAAGGAGGGAAAAAAGGGGGAGGAAAGTGGAGAGAAAGTTGCGTTTCAGTGCGTCTTGTGCGCTTTTTGGCTCTTCGCTCTCGTGCAACGCGCGCCTGCTCTGCGACTGTTATCGGTCCTTTCTGCTTCTTTTACCGTACCCGCCTGATCTCTCCTTTATCTTCGAGAGTATGGCCGCGGTGCACGCGTCTCAAGAGCCGTGACTAGCTCTTTCTCTTTGCAATTGCTTTTGTTGCTCTCTTTGTATTTTTTCTTAGTGACGCACTGATGCGCCTTACACACATACTTAAACACACTCAATAGATCAAATCCTGTCCGCCTCGGCATTACAACCCACGCAGTCCTCTCAACGAAATACGAAAAATAAAAGGGCAGACAAAAAAAAAAGTTTAACAACTTGAGCGACGCCACCACAGCAACTGCTTTGTGTGTACGCCTTGTCACCTCTATAAGCGACGGAGCGATGGGAGAAGGCAAAAGGGCGAGAGAGAGAGAGAGAGTCGAGCTGACGAGAGAGCGGAAGAGCGCGACAAATGCAGTCTTCCGTCTCGTACCTCCCACTTCTGTCTCTTCTATAAAATTCAAATAAACCTCTCCTGTTCTCCCACTCTGCCGCTCTGCTACACCCCGACGCCCGACACCACAGCAACCAACTCCCTTTTCACTCAGCACCGTCGCACTACAGGCGGGTCATGATGATGTCGTCGATCTTCAGAATCATCATCACCGCCTCCGACGCGAGCCGCACCGCCGACGTGCCAACAAGCAGCGGCTGCACCACGTTCTCCTCCACCATGTCCGTCACGCAGCCCTTCCGCACATTCACGCCGCTGTTCACGTTGCCCGAGGCGTGGGCGTTGCGCAGCTCCGTGACGATCGAGATGGGCTGCAGCCCGGCGTTCTCGGCCAGCGTGTACGGGATAATCTCAAAGGCATCCGCGTACGACCGCATGCAGAAGGTCTGGATGCCCTCCGCACGCTCGCGCGCGTACTTGCCGAGCCGCATGCACACCTCGATCTCGCCCGCCGCACCGCCCGGCATGATGGCGCGCTTCTTCACAATGGAGCGGATGACGCACAAGGAGTCGTGCAGCGCGCGCTCGGCCTCCTCCAGCATCAGAGAGTTGCTGCCGCGCAAAAAGAAGCAGATTGTCTTGCCGAAGAGCTCGTGGTTCAGCGTCGACGGCGGCGGCGGCAGCACCCCGCTCACCTTGATCACCTTCCCACTCGGCGTGCTCTCCTCGACCACCGTCTTGGCGTGGCCAAACTTGTCCTTCGTCAGGTTCTCCAGGTTCGCGACCGGCATGCAGCCGAGCGTCTTGGTGATGAAGTCGATGTCATTGCGCTCGATGTCCGTCACGACCATGATCTTCATCTTGGCAAGGAAGTCGAGCGACTGCGCCGTCACGGCGTCGCGCAGGACGGACTTCTGCACCAGCAGCACGTTCACGCCGGCGTCCTTGATGGCCTTGCACATCCCCAGCAGGTACTTGCGCTCCTCCTTGAGCGCGCGGTCCATCTGGGTGTAGTCGGTGATGGTCACGGTGCTCTCCATGTCCGTCTTGGGTGGCGACAGCTGGAACTGGATCAGCGCGATGGTGGCGTCCTGGATGCGCACCGGCCCACCCGCCACACGCGACGCCTTCTGCTTGAAGACCATGCCGTTCTGGAAGAGCTCCGTCTCATCGATCGTGCCGCCGAGGGCCGACGTGATGCGGATGTCGCGCAGGTCGACGTCGCCGTTCGCACGAATGATCTTGCGCACGGCGTCCACCGCCATCGGCGCCAGCAGGTCGCTGTTCTGCGCGATCACCTTCGAGTTGAGCGAGGTGATGGCGGCCTTGATGAGCGTCTCGCGGTCGTCGATGTCGATCTTGATGCTCATGTCCTCCAGCACCTTCTCCGCCATCTTGGCGCACTCGTTGAAGCTCTCCGAGATCTGCGTCGGGTGGATACCCTTGTTCAGTAGCTCCTCGACGGCGCGCAGGAGAGCGCCGCACAGCACGACGACGGACGTGGTGCCGTCGCCCGCCTCGATATCTTGTGCCTTGGAGAGGTCGACCAGCATCTTCGCACACGGGTGCGTCACCTGCAGACGCGACAGAATCGTGGCGCCGTCGTTGCTGATGATCGTCTCGCCCTTGGGGTCGATGATCATCTTGTCCATGCCACGCGGCCCGAGAGAGGTGCGAATGCAGTCCGCCACCGCCTTGGCCGACGTGATGTTGCTCAGCCGCACATCGGCCTGCGCGTTGCCGTCCTTCTTGCTCTCGTTGCCCTTGCGCTGGAGCGCGGCGGGACGCTTCACGACAGCCGACGACATCTTTCCTTGTGAGAGAAGAAAACGCAAAAAAGCTTTTCTTTTCTCTTAGTGAGATGAAGACGCAATAAGCTTTTCTTTTTTTAATTCGGGCCTCTACTCGATGTTCGGGCGTCGATTCGTCAGATTCAGCGCGAGTGGGCGAGGTCTTCGAGAGGTGAGATAGTATTGAGTCGAAAGAGAACTTGCTGTAAAGGAGTGGTGGGGCGTAGGCGGGAATGAAGGGAAAAAAAGAAAGGAGGGCAAGCGAAGGTCAAAGAGATGGTGGTGACGCAGAGGGGGAAGTGTCACGCGACAGCAGTGATAAAAAGGAGGAAGGCACGAGGAGGAGAGATATGGACTGCAGAGAGAGAACGAGAGATGCAGCGTTGATAGGGCGGCAGTTTAGTGACGCGACGAGGAAAGTGGGCAACTGGAGCGCAACACTGACGCCTGTGCACATAAACACACACGCCACATCAAGCCACCTTTCCCGCTGCGGTACCGCTCTTGTCGGCACGAAGGGAAGGGCAACGGTACCACCAGAGGAACGTGAAAAAAGAACCAAAGGCTGGAGAACAAGCGCAGCACAGCCTCCCAGTTGCGCACTCGAAGTGCCATCTGCGTTTACCCTCACACTGCTGACGTGCCCTATTCACACAAGCTTAATGTACCTCCGCTGCGCAGATCGGAAAAGCAATAAGCAAATTTTTTTTTCTTCCGCGGCTTTTTTTTATTATTGTATATGTGTGCAAAGGGGGTGTCTGTGCCTCAGCAACAGCCAAGCGCAACGTCTGAGATAGGCAACTCACATTAAAAGAATGGAAAAGGGGAAAAGGAAAAAGAAAAAAAAGGACCACTACAGGAACACCACCGCACACAGCAGGCGCACAACGTGACGCAGAGGCGGTCCGCGAACGCGGCGGAAACGCAGCTCCGACGCCCCTTTCTTTTCCTCGCGCTCTAACTGTTGCGTCGACATCACCACCTCCAGACACCGTCTGTACATAATGCAATGCTTTGTTTTTTGCTTTGTGTTTGCCTTTGCCACCTTGCCTTTTCTCTTTTAGGCGTTGCAGCGTGGTGCGCTGTCCGTGCGCAGTGGACATCAAGTGCACCGTTGTACAGCTCCTCCTCCTCTCCCGACACGCACGCATTTCCCAAACCGCACGTCGCAACGGCAGCGACGCCAGTGTCGAAGCTCACAACACCGAAAAAAAAAACTAAGAAAAAGCAGGTCGACGACTCAACAATGATAACAAAGAAGAAGCCACATTCAGCACAGTGCACGCAGACACGTCGGTCGCTCTCACCTTTTTCAAAACTGGAGGCTGAAGTACGGGTGGTT
The DNA here is from genome assembly GCA_030078075.1 of Crithidia sp. LVH-60A. Lineage (NCBI taxonomy): Eukaryota > Euglenozoa > Kinetoplastea > Trypanosomatida > Trypanosomatidae > Crithidia > Crithidia sp. LVH-60A. The sequence continues at coordinate 416,675 of CP119651.1, forward strand.
CAGCGCGTCCGCGGCGGTGATGCGCTCCGTCGGCTCGTAGTGCAGCAGCTTCTTCAACAGATCGACACCAGCCGGGCCAAGCTTCTCATACCCGGGCACAGAACCAAGCACGTTGTTCCACTCCGGCTCAAAGTTCTGGAGAAACTCAGGCTGTGACAGCATGTTGTTCGAGTTCGGGTAGTGGTTCATCGACGGCCACACCTCCTTGTTCGGCGTGCCAAGAAAGCGGAAGATGCGCATGAGCTGATCGGCATCGTTTTTGCCGGCGAAGAGCGGTGTGCCGGTCGCCATCTCGGAAAAGATGCAGCCGACCGACCACACATCTACCGGCGTCCCGTAGTGCATCGAGCCGAGGAGGACGTCCGGTGGCCGGTACCACAGCGTCACCACCTCATTCGTGAACTTGCGCACGGGAATCGCAAAAGAGCGGCCAAGGCCGAAGTCGCCGAGCTTCAGCTCCTTCTCGCGCGAGATGAGCAGGTTCTGCGGCTTCAGGTCGCGGTGCAGGACGCTGCGCTGGTGACAGAACGCGACACCACGCAGCAGGTCACGCATAAAGTGCTGCACCGTCGCCGCGTCGAGGTTGCCATTTTCGCGGTCCAGGTACTTCTTCAGGTCCATGTCAAGGTACTCGAACACGATGGTGAGACGGTGCTCGCTGTGGCAGACATCGAGCAGCTTCACAATGTTCTCGTGCCGCAGCTCCTTGAGGAGCGAGATTTCGCGGATGGCAGTGCAGGGCACGCCTTCCTCCTCCGAGTCCAGGCGGATGCGCTTGAGGGCGACGGTGGCGGCGGTGGAGGTGTCGCGTGCCTTGTACACAACGCCGTAGGTGCCCTCACCAATCTTCTCCTGCCGTTCGTAGCGACTGGCCATGGCTACCTAAGGGAATGAACACAGAAGCTCGCTGAACTTCGGCTACTCTTCTTTAATTTCTTCTGACTCTTCTGCACTCTCTCTCTCTCTGTTGTTTACACAGCACCGTTATCTTTACACACCAATCAAATGATCGATACACGACGTACGGCAAGGAAAAGAAGGATAGCGACTAGCGAGATCGCAGAGAACGGGCAGGCAAACGCACACGCACTCAGACAACACCGCCGTGGATCAATCACTCGGAGCTTCGCTGCTGCCTCTGTTACACGGCTTCAATGAGCAGCCAGAACAACTTGAAAAAGGGATGAGCAACGGTGAGTCCCGCAGAATAGAGGTCCTGACAACAAGAAAAGGGAGAAGAGAAACACACACAAGAGAAAAAGAAAGGACGCTCGACAGCGCGCACGAACTAGAAAATTGTCAGGTGCCGCCGAAAAACAATTCAAATACTGGGGAAGAAACGGTGAAAAGAAAAAAAAGAAGGGGAAAAAAAGGAGAAGCTATCGAGCCTACTGCGTCTCAGGGGAGCGTTTTAAAAATGTGTTGCGTGTCTGAGGTGGCGTCGTGTGTGTATGTGTTTGTTTGTGTTGGTGTTCGTTGCGATGTGTGTGGAGGTGACACGAGAAGAGATATAATAATCCAGTTTCGAAGGCCGCAGGGGGCTTTGCTGACGGAGGCGAAGGTGAGAAAGCGGGGAGACGCAGAAGAGAGTAGACAAGGGAGTGAACAACGAGAAGGGGTGCAGAGCACGCACACTTGCCAACCCGCAGAACGGGAAGGACGCCTGGAAAACAGCGCGCAGCTTCAGAAGGTCTCTTCGGCTAACGGCATTGGCATCAGGCGAGGCAACGATTTGCTTTTCTTATGTCAATCCCAACAATAAGTCTCACGAACCACACCTTTGGCATCGTGGTTCATTGACAATAGCGGCAACAACTCCCACTGCTTTGCCACAGAAAGCCGTATTTGTTTTCAAGGAGCAGCATCACCTCCCACCCGCGCTGGCAACATGTTTGCTTTAAACACGGACTCACATTTTTTTTCGTTCTGCTTTTCTTGTTTTGTTAGATCAAATGATAAAACAAAGAGTAAAACAAAGTCAGTACTCACCCATGAAGTGACACCAGTTGACGACAAAGCCATGCTACGCACGTAAAGCACCAAGCCGGCAGCGGCCACGCAAAAGCCACACCGCCGCACGCCGTCGCCCCTCATCGCACCACAGCTACGCACCGCGGACGGTTAAAGCGCACAAACTGATGCGGGGGAAGACGGCAAACTGCCGCGAAGAACCAACGACTACGCGGCCCGCTGCCATTAAGTGCCTACAACGCCACAGGAAGCATCGCACGCACGCTAGCGCCGAAAGAGAACACGAACTGTTTGCTTAGTTACGCGGCTTCTCCTTCTTCTGGCGGTACAGCGCGTACAGGCCGACGCTGGACACCTTCACGATCTTGAAACGAACTCCGGGAATATCACCGACGGCGTGGCCAGACCGGCCGAAACCGGACACCAGCACCTCGTCGTTCTCCTCGATGAAGTGCAGGCAACCATCGTTCGGCACGAAGGCGATGATCTTCTTATCGTTCTTGATCAGCTGCACACGCACGCACTTACGAATAGCGGAGTTAGGCTGCTTGGCACCAACGCCGATCTTCTCCAGCACGATGCCCTTGGCGTGCGAGGACCCGCCGAACGGGTTCGCCTTCTTGGCCGCGAAGGTGTGCGCGCGCTTCCAGCCCTTGTCCGCCCAGCGGTTCTTGCGGCGCAGGCGCACGAGCTTACGTGCGGCGTTCTGTCCGTTAGCGTTCGTCATGTTGTCACGACTGAAACTGGCTAACGAGGAGTTTTAATGTTGAGATTGTTTAGAGAGAATGCGCAAGAGAGCGCGTGTGTGTATTGTGCGATGTTTGTGAGAGACGAGAGGGTGCACACACCAAACAAAGCAAGTGGTAGCGGGCGATCACGTTGTGCAAAGACACACGCGGCATGTCATCAAAATAGTACAGAGAGAAGAACGGAGAGAGAGAAAAAGAGAGGTGAAGTGAGAGGCAGATGCCATAAAGGAGGTCCTTTGAACGAAGACCGTGAAAAAGGAGGGGGAAAACGCAAACGGGGGTCGCCCGATGTGCAGCTGCATCACTGTTGACCAGTTCGTGCTACCTTCACCTCTGTTGTCTCCAGCGCTGCGTGCCAGCGAAGAACTAACGCGAGGGGACACGACAGCCACTAATGTGACGAAGACCCACTCGTGAAATCGAGGGACACTGAAAGATAACAAGGAGACACAGCTCTTCCTTATTACAGCCGACCTCGTGACACGTACCCACCCACGCATGCTCACAGCAAGAGCACGGCTGGAATGAGTGCGAAGCGAAGATGTGCGTGCTCAAAACTGACCACCCGTAGCAGAGGTGATTGATCCTAGGCAGATAGCTTTTTTGCTTTGCTGCTTTTTTTTTGTTTCGGTTTAGTGATAAACTAGAAAAAAGGAAAACATACAAAAAGAGAGAGACATCGAGACATCGACGCTGTGGCGCCAAAGGGCCGCATCACTCGCGCGGTAAAACTACGAACGTGTGGGAAGCACACGTTTGCATGTGTGCGGGTAGGAGCCTGCAACGGTGAACAAGCACCCTTAACGCACCACCAACCACGCAACGAAGGCGAGGAAAGAGTGTAGCGTGCAGGTACAGAAGGCAGCTGGCAAAGCAAATTGTCAGTTAACCATTTCACCGAGCACGCTCACACAAACACACGCACTCGCAGACATCCACACAGGCACACATGTGATGGACCAGCATGCCACGCCGCGCACCTTACGATCGCAGAAGAACGAGAGGCACGGCGGATGGCACACACGCTAGCGCCGAAAGAGGAGGAGAACACGAACTAAATTCTTAGTTACGCGGCTTCTCCTTCTTCTGGCGGTACAGCGCGTACAGGCCGACGCTGGACACCTTCACGATCTTGAAACGAACTCCGGGAATATCACCGACGGCGTGGCCAGACCGGCCGAAACCGGACACCAGCACCTCGTCGTTCTCCTCGATGAAGTGCAGGCAACCATCGTTCGGCACGAAGGCGATGATCTTCTTATCGTTCTTGATCAGCTGCACACGCACGCACTTACGAATAGCGGAGTTAGGCTGCTTGGCACCAACGCCGATCTTCTCCAGCACGATGCCCTTGGCGTGCGAGGACCCGCCGAACGGGTTCGCCTTCTTGGCCGCGAAGGTGTGCGCGCGCTTCCAGCCCTTGTCCGCCCAGCGGTTCTTGCGGCGCAGGCGCACGAGCTTACGTGCGGCGTTCTGTCCGTTGGCGTTCGTCATGATGTCGCGACTCTACTAAGAGATAATACAGATGGGGAAGGGGAAAGGGGTGCGGTGCAATAGAGCGCACAAGTCATTATGATAGAGAGAGAGGGATCAAGGTAAAGTGAGAGAGAGTAGAGAAAGGAAAAGTAAGAAGCACCATACTGATGCATATTGGCGCGTGGTGTCTGTGCAGCTGCTCCCAGTCGCGTCTTTCTGCGGATGACTGGGCCACGCGCCTAATCAGCCTCTTATAGGGAAGCGATTGCGTGCGAGAGCAGTACAGGAAGAAAAAAAAACGCGTGTCTTTTTTCTCGCTTTCCACACGCAAGCACGCAGCGGAGGTACGTGAGGAGCGCTAACTGCTCCTCTCTCTCTCTCTGCCCCGCACAACAGTGACAGCGCACACAGCAACTCCAAAAGAAGAAAAGCCGCCAAAGAAGCGCCGCATCGTACCTGACTGCGGAGAGCGAAGCTGCTCTTACAGCGACTGCGATGTCGCCTGCTATTTTTTTTTCTTCCTTGTTGCTTTTTGGCGTGTTTGTTTGTTTGTTCGAATCCTCCACGTTGACCTTCTCGCTCTCCTACCTCGTCCCTTCAACGGGTGACGTAGACGCCTGCCACCCACTCGGCTCTGTGAATGCGAGAGCAAAGGGAGGAGGCGAGAGCCACTCCGGTGAAGAGGGAAAGTGAAGGGGAAGAGAAGAGCCAAACGAGAAGGAAAGGAAACAGAGAAAGGAGAAAAGAAAAAGAATCGAAACAAGAATCGAAGCACAGAAGCGAATTGGACGACCAACCGCGAGAGAGGACGAGTTCACCCCCAAAAGCACACAAATGACAGGGTGCAAGAGACGAGCATCAACATGAAGAACCAGAAACCGAGGTGCCGAGAAGACGACAAGAAGGAAAGGACAGACACACAAGGCGGGGTCACCTTGCTGCTGATGCTGCTGCCGCTCCCACACTTCGTCCGCACCGACACACTCTGTGGCCTCTGTCACGATGCTCGTCCCACTCTTGACAGCATATCCCTCATCGCCTCCACGCCCCCACGGAGCTTACTCCTCCGCCTCGATGTTCGTCTTGGTCTGGACGTAGATACCGTCGAGGAACTTACGGATATCCTTGTTCTTGACCAGGCACATCTGGTGCAGCAGGGCGGCCTCGCGGGACACCTGCTCCAGATCGTTGCCGTCGAAGACGATCTCATCCTTGACCTTGGACGGGTCGGTCTGGGACACCGACACGGCGCTCGGCACCAGCTGGCGGCGCACGCGCTTCTCACCGAGGAAGTTGCGGACCTCGATGTTCTGGCCATCGACAGAGACGTTGATGGGGAAGTGGGCGTAGGCGCAGCGGACCTTGAAGCGGTAGCCCTTCGTCACGCCGGTGATCATGTTGCTGATGTGCGCCTTGGCGGTGTTAAGGCACGCAATCGGGATCTTGGAGCCGAACCAGCGGATCGCCGTCATGGTGCGGTTCTTCTTGTCCACGCGGAAGTCGAGCTGGAGGTGGGTGAGGTCGCGGTGGAGGGTGCCGCGCTTGCCGGTGACGGTGACCTTGCGGCCCTTCACCTGCACGGTGACGCCCTCGGGGATCTGGAGGGTGGTTTGGCTCTTGACCTTGACCATCTTCGCTCTGCGGTGAGGGAGAGAGAAGCGAGTAGGACGGAAGAGGGGGGGTTGCGATTCAGTGCAACTGTGCGTGTGTGAGCGTGTGTGTAAGAGTTGAATTGCAAAGTGAAAAAAGGAGGAGTTCGAGTTGCAGGGCAGACACATACGGCAAAAAAGAAGGGATGAAGAGGGAAGGAAGGGATAAAGAGCAAGTGGTGCGACTTTGCGAGAAAAAGGAGGCATTCGAGAGCGTCGTCACACGCGACAGCAACCTACATACGCAGGTCTGTTTTTGAGGTACGAGGGATGAAAACTGTGATTTGAGCGATGGGGGCGGCGTCTGCACACACGCTGCGTCACAAGGCTGCTTCACACGCACTCTCGCGCTCTAGATCGGTGTTCCTGATCGCGGGGCCACAGCACGTTGGACCACCGTCGTCTTCACAAAGAGCGCCTCTGCAGAATGCAGTAGAGTACAAGCGTCATCGGCATTGCCGACTCGCTTCAACTTTCTGTGCCGCCGTTTCAACACTGGATCATCTGCTTTGATCTGTGTTCGGCCTCTTGGAGATCAGCTTGCGCGATGCATTTGGTGTGGTTGACTTTTTTTTAAGCTTCTTTTCACGCTCGTGACACGTAGACTGCTGCTCTTTTTTCCACACTCTTGTTTCTTGGAAGCACACAAGGGAAAGAAAAAAATGATAGTAATATAAAGGTACAATGAAGATGAAGTAGCGGATGCGCGCATCCGTTGCTGAAAGTAAATAAAAATCAAACGCTGGTGCTCTTGTTGGCTTTCATTTTTGGTTCTCTTTGGCTTCGGGAGCAAGCACAACAACGAGAGAAATGGAAAGAAATGGGGACAGGCGAGAAAGCCACTCCATAATAGGCAGTAAGAAGAAGAACAAAAAATAGGACGCGTTGAAAGACGCCACAAAGAAAGAGGATAAAAAAACATTTTTTAAGAAAAGCACAAAAGGTACAGAGAAAACAGTGGAGCTGGACTTCCTTTTCAATATCTAGGCTAGGACTGAGAGTTGGTGTGACCAGCACCAGGACCGCACAGAAAACCCAAAAAGAAAAAAGCAAAGAAGCAGCTCCTCTGCACACGTGAGACTGCACGCAGTACGGCAGATTGACGACACACATGCTGCAGCCTCTTGAAGCTCAAACCAACCGCAGCGCACCGGTGAAGAAGCAAATAAAAAACCAAAGAGACAAGTCTAACGAGGCTACAGAAACATTCTAACGGTACAAACTAAAGAGAAAAAAAAAGTGTGCGTGTTGTCTGCCTTGGAGGGCTGCCTCGTCGTCACGGCACGCCGCTCCGAAAAAAGACAGCGAAGAGACCACCAACAAAAAAAAAAAAGAAAAATGAAGGGGAAACAGTGCGACGATAAAAACAGAGAGAGAGAGAGAGAGAGAGAGAGAGCGAAGCGCACGTGCAGAGAGGAAGATCAGAGAAGATAGAAATAAACAGATAAAGAGAGAAAGGGAGCATCTACACAATACACGAAAACCGCCATTTTTCTTGAAATAAACAAATAAATGAAAGAACTCTAATGGAAAGTGAAGAATCATAGTAAAGCAAGGACGCAAACAAAGAAGAAAGTCGCTGTTGTGGGGTGTGTAAAAATCTATTTGGGGGAGTTTTGCCAAGACATTGTTGCGAGAAGTTCAGTACGTGCGTAGTAGCGTGTTGTGTGGCACGTGTGGTTCATTGGCGCTGGATGTCGCGTCTGTTCTTCTTGCCGCTCTCATGCGTTCATCCAATTTTTTATTTTTGGAGAAGCTTAGAGGGCAGTCATGAAGAAGTCGACACAACAGCAAAGCTGCAGAGACACGGAGAAACACAAGCAGACACCAACGCTCGGAGTGAAGAAAAAGAAAGTAAACGAGAGGTAAAGCGAAGAAAAGCGCAGTGTCCCCATCATCACTGGCAAACAACAAAGAGCAAGTAACGGTGAAAGAAAAAACAAACGTCGAAAGGAAAAAGTCCCTATTCCGCCTGCTCGTGCGTCAACAGGTGTGGAAAGCCGGGAAGAGAGAAAAGTCATATATTAAGGAAGAGAGAATGTTTGCCTTCTCTCGACTCTAAAATAATAAAAAATTTAACCGCGAAGAGGGGGAGAAAAAAAAAGGGTCGTCGCTGCGTGCTGCTACCACTGCTTCGTGTGTGCTTTCTAGACGGTGGCGATCTTTCCCACAGTTAATAGAGGTTAAATGCAAACAAAAACGTGAAACACTCCTTCGGTTTTTGCGTTTTGCATCGTACAAAGCGGTTTTTTTCTTTCGCTTCGATGCAAAACTCATTTTCATTTTTCCTCTCAGCCGTAAAAACAAGAGAAAGAAAAGAAAAAATAATCAATGATCTCTGGAGAGGAGCGATGGTAGAAACGGCACTGCACGGACACGGCAAATAAGAGTATATTGTAGCATTGTCACGGCAGTCGCCTTCCCTCAACATTTTATCTTTTTAGGGTGTGCTGAGGTGGCGCTGCGTGTTGATGCTTCAAATCAGTTCAATCGCAGCTTCTCTTTAATAGTTGCCGGTCATCCCAGTAAAGTTCAGACGTGGCACCTGCGGCACGCTGCTATCGTTCTCTGACAGCGACAATCGCGTCGCCACGCCACCGGCGCTGCGTCGCGCCTCCTCCGGCGCCTTGTGCGACACCGTCTTCTTCTTGGCCGGCACTCCACTGTTCGTGCGACTCAAGGTTCCGGCCTTCGCGGACACGGAGCTGCTGCCGCTCGGCTTCTTCTTGGCAGCCGCAGTCGACGTCAGCTTGCGGTCGGACGGGCCAGCGCGGTTGGCGTCGCTCGTGCTGCGTTCCCGCAGCGACTGAAGCACCGCAGGGCTGTAGAAGGACGAGCCCGGTGGCTGTGACGCGCCAACGCCACCTGCAGCGGATGCACTGCTGTGGTGCAGCGTGGCGGAGCGGCGGTGGCTCTCGCGCGGGTCAGAGCCGGAGCTGCGCGTCTGCACTCCCATACCACTGCCAAAGGCGGTGAGACTGGCAGATGGCTGGTGCGAGCCCCGCACACTTGGTGACCCAACGCTGCTGCGCGAGACGCTGCCGAAGCTGCCCCGCCCTGTCCACTCCGACGTGCCGCGCAACACCCGGCTCGGCGCTGGCGGGGGAATCGACGTGGGGTACTGCGTCTTTGAGCGCGCAAACGCCTCGGTCGCCTTTGTTCCCTTTGGGTGTCCACACCCACTCCCACCGCCACTCATACGCGTTTTAAGTGGGACTGCGGAGGCCTGACGGTGCAACGCGTGCGACTCCCGCTGCTGCTGCTGCTGCTGCGGGGTGGCTGCGGTTGTGGTGTGGCAGCGTGCGAAGAGGTGGTTGGGTCGCCGCATCGTCGACGAGGCAACGCCCATCTCACCCGTCTCCGCCGGCGTGGCGGACATGCGTCGCGAGAAGTTGTAGGTGTTGATCGAGACCGCCTCCGCGACGTCAGTGGTGGCCACGTAGGCGACGTCAGCGTCGGAAACAGGGAGGACACCGGCGGAGGCCATGCGGGAGTAGTTGGCACGCGCGGCTGCGGTGGGAGCCGCAGGAGACGCTGAAGGCCGCTGCACGGTGGCCCCGCCTGCTGCTGACTGTGTGGACGCGTTGATGCCTCCCTCTCCGGCGCTCGGCTTCGTGGGCCGCATTGGCGTGGACATGGACGCAGCCGTGACGGTCGATGCGGGGTTGAGTGGCAGCTGTGAGGTGGCGGTGGTGGAGGGTCGCGGCAGGCCGGAGGGGCACCGGGTGAAGGGCGGGCAGGACTCGGCAGGCGACGGTGTCGCTGCTGCTGCTGCTGCTGCTGCGGACGTTGTCTGTGTGTGCGGCTGCGGCTGTTGCACGCTGCCGCGGGTGCCCGTGGCGGTGCGGCTAAAAGGGATCATACTCTGCGACAGCGCCAGTGCCGTCACGGTGGCGCTGCGGCGGAAGGGTGTGCTGTCCAGCCCACCAGCGGCACCGCTGCCCGCTGCTCCTCCTGCTTCCTCACGCGCCGCGATCGTAGCACGAGACGGCGTGGCAGAGAACTGGTTCACGGCACGCGCCAGGTTGCTCTGCCGCGTCGACGAGTTCAGCCGCGTCAGAATTTTGCAACTCTCCCGCACCGTCTTGTCGCGCCGCTTTGCGCCGTCGGACACGAGCGACTTCTCGCTCGAGCCGCTCTTCCCTGGAATGGGCATCAACGACGTCGACGTCGCGTTTGTGTTCAGGAGGCTCTCACGGCGCACGAGGCGGGCCATTTGCATGATGCGGTCGGCGTTGCGGATGAGCTCCATGTAGGCGACGTGCTCCGTCTTGGGTGCGCTGTCCCAGTGGTCGTACCAGATCAGCAAGCCGTTCAAGGCGTCCCCGACCTGCCGGCGACGGTGGTCGACGAGGTTCGAGAGGACGTCAGCCTCCGAGAGGCCCCACTTTCCACCAGGGCGTACCACACGTCCCGTCATCTGCGACACGGCGTCGCGCAGCTGGTGCATGAAGGTGTGGAAGTGCGCCTCCGTGCGTGCCTTGACGGCGTGGATGAGCAGGCCAAACTTGTGCACGCTCTGCGAGTTCAGCACGTAGAGCTCCATCTTGAGGCGGTCAAGCAGGATGCGGAGGCAGATGCGAATCAGCGCCACCATCTCATCCGAGAACTCGTAGCCGGTGGGGAAGACGGAGTACCCATTCGGGGCGTCGTAGTCGTCCATCGTGTCCGCCACCATCTCCTCAATTCGAGAGCGCAGCTCAAAGCCCTTCGCTGCACCCTCGCCACCCATCGCGTCGTGATCCTCTACATACCGGGCGAGGTTGCGCAGCTCCTCATCGCGTGCCGCCACGTCGTTGCGCAGCCGCTCGAGCTGTGCCTCCAACTCCTCGATGGTGCGCCGCTGCTGGGCGAGCAACAACTCGTTGCTCTTCACCGCCTTGCGCTTGTTGTTGTCGCAGAGGGACTGGGCCTCGTCCAGGCGGCCCTGCGTCGCCTTAAGACTGCGCTCCGCCTCGGCAAGCTGCTCGTTCGTGTGCTGCAGGAGGCGCTGCAGCCGGCGACGCTCCTCGTCCGTCGTGTCCGTCGCGTCGGCGAGCTGGCGCTCCATCGCAGCCTTCTCGATGCGCAGGCGGTCGATCAGGTCCTTGTAGCGCTGCAGCTCGGCCTGGATGCGGCGGATCTCGTCCAGCAGGCGCTGGTTCTCCTGCTCAAAGTCCAGCAGGGCGTACTCGAGCGCGCGCAGGTTGTCCACGGCGGTGTCGCGCTCAAACTCCTCGATCGTGTTTGCCATCTCCGCAGTGCAGCCGCCACCACCACACGCGCCGTTGCCGTTGGGAGAGCAGTCGGTGCTCGCGGTGCCACCCAGACGCCTCTTGGCAATCGCCACCGTCTCCGCAGCACGGAGGTCGTCCCACGGGATTGCGTCGAGGTGGCCCGCCCCGCTGATGTTGCTGCTGTCGTTGTTGCTGCTGTTGTTGCCGTTCTCACCCGCACCGTAGCCCATCGCGATGTACTTCATCGTCTTTTGCTTCCACATGCGCGCCAGTGCCTTGAGCGCCTTCACGCGATCGGCGAGGAGGGACGTCTGGCGGTCGAGCTCCTCCTGCGCGAGGCGGGCGGCGTCGGCGAGGGCCTGTTCGTCCTTGGCCAGAAACGCCTCCAGCGACGCGTTGTCGCTCCGCAGCTCGCTGTTCTCCCTGCGCACCTCGCTGAGTTCGTCGAGGAGCGCGGCACGCTCCGCCTCGGCCTGCTCGCGGAACATCTGCTGCTCCAGCGTCTCGTCCTTGGCGAAGCGCAGGCGGCTTTCCATCTCCGCCAGCTGCTCACGCAGCTCCCGCAGCAGCGCCTCCAGCTCGAGGATGCGGTCGTACTGCTCCCGCTCGCGCACCGCGGCCTGGTAGCGCTCCCGCGCACCCTCCGTGTTGTCGTACACGACGCGCTGCTTGCCATCGCCGATCTTCTTCAAGGTAGGGTCGACGACGTCGTCGTCGTCGTCTTCTTCCGCACGAGTTGTGTTCTTGGCCTTGCGCTTCTTCGGCGAGGGAGTGGGATCGCGCTGCGCAGACGGCGACGACACACGCGTAAGGCTCACGCCATCGCCATCGGGAGCTGCGCATTCTGCATCGGCGTTATTCGCGCACGACACCGTCTCCCCTTTACCATCCCTCTCCGCCGACGGGCTGAGGCTGACCGAGGCTGACTCCCTTGACGTGGCCTCCGAGGACGAGCACGACGCAGAATCGGACGCCGACGCAGACGAGCGTGCGGACCGCCGCGCACCCGCGTCATCGTCGTCGTCCGCCTCCAGCTCCGCCAGCCGCTTTGCCAACGCGTCGAGCGTCGCGTTGCGCGACACCACCGTGCGGTGCAGCTTCTCGTTCTCCCTCACGGCGCTGTCGAAGCGCTGCTGCGACTCGCTCTGTGCGGCGGCACGACGCAGAAGCTCATCGGCCTCGATGTCAGCCGGCATGACGGAGCCACCACGCAGGCAGTGCGGTTCAGAGAGACGACGGAATGCCTCCGCTGCCGCAGCCACAGTGACGGCAGTGGTTCGTGTTTCGTGCGGCATGGTGGCCGACGGCGACGGCTCCAGCGAGCGCGGATCAGGCGAAGCACTTTGCGGGCTCTCGAACGGCGAGAGGCCGCCCATTCCATTGCCGCGGCTCGCCGGCGACGCACTCGCACGCGCACACTGAAAGTCGAGCGTCTCGGCCTGCTGGCGCACCATGTCGAGCAGCTTGGCGTTGTCGCGCTGCAGCTGCTTGATGCCATCCAGCGTGAGATTCTCCAAGTCCTCCGGGATGTCGACGGAGACGGCGATCTGGCCGAGGGTGGTGGCGGCCCCGAAGGCGGCGCTCGTGTTGCGGGCGAGGGCGTTCAGGTCGACGTAGTGGAAGGAGACGAGGCTTTGTGCACGCAGGCCGCCTGCCGCCGCGGCACTGGTGCCGTTGCCGCCGTCCTCTAAATAGGCGCAAACAACGTCGCCGTGGTGCAGCTCACGCCGGTTCTTCGCCCCGATGCTCTTACCATTCACCTGAACATCAATGAGGCGGGCGAGACCGTCCGCTGTGGTGGGAGGCTGGAAGTGCACGTAATAGCGTTGCTCGCAGGAGCGCAGGGCGACGCGGTCCAGCAGCAGCACGCCAAGGTCGTCCGCGGCTGCGGTGCCACTCAGCGGCTGGTCCGTCGGCACGGCATCGGGAGACGCGCTCGCACGGCGCCTCTCGCCGCCGCCCTCCTCCATTGCCTCCTCCTCCTCCTCCGAGTCGTCCATCAGCACCGTTGTGAGCCGTTCAGCGTTGTCAATCATTTGATCGTTTACCTTTGCAGCCACGTCAACAGGCTCCAGCACACGCCGCAGCGGAAAGCGCATCGTCTCCGCTACCAGCGCAGAGACACGCACCACACCGCCCTCGACGCAGGAGCCGCCAATACCCGCCACGCTCGTGTACCGGCGATGCGAGGCGATGAGCAGCGGGGTGGTCAGGCCAGCACACGTGGCGGACAGAAACGCTTCGCTGCAGCCGTCGGCGGCGTGCTGCGCGTTCAGGGCCCGCAGTTGCGCGGCTGAGAAGGGTGCGACAGCCTCGATGCCGGCGTTCGCGTCCTTGCGACATCCGCTAGACTGCTGCGGCGGGGGAGAGACGAGTCGGCTGCTGATGGGGGAGAGACCGAGCAGAGCATCCGAAGACGCGATGCGCTGCTGCATGGCGCGAAACATCGGCATCGACTCCAGGTTCGCGCCGCCGCCGCCGCCGCTCTGCAGGCTGCGCACCCACGCCTCCATCTGCTCCTTCAGCTTCTCGTTCTCGCCCTTCAGGCGCGCATTCTGCTCCAGCAGGTTGGCGCGTGTTTGAAAGGTCTTGTTCACCATCGGCCGGTTGCGAATCTTCCGCACATCCTTCGCGTAGGTGAGCGTCGCGCACGACTCGGCAAAGCTGAAGGCGATCGGGGAGATGTTGGCGATCATGAAGGTCTTGCTGTTGCCACCGAGGTTGTCCTTCAGCACCATCGTCAGCAGTGAGTCGCGGTAGTTCACGAACTTGGCCCCGCTCGCGATGTCGTTGATCACTCGCGCCAGCGTGGCGAGGGACTGGTTAATTTGGATGCCCTCATCGCGACTCTTGCCGTCGGTGTTGGCCGTCTTCTGGCGCTCACTGCCAGCCAGATCCACGAGGTTGATCGTTGCTTGGTGCTCAACCGTCTCGCGGGTGTCGCGGTTGGTGCGGTACTGCGCGACGCGGATCTGCAAGATGGCGTGACTGCGGCTGCTGCGTGCATTCATGCCCGTCTCGGCCGTCTGTCGCCGACGCAGACCCATTTCAATAAGCGGGTACGCCTTGTCCGCTGCCGTGACGGCCTGCTGCTGCAAATCGTGGATCACCATCGTCTCCTTCTTGCCGGCCGGGTCGCGCACGAACTGCACGTGCAGCGGGCCCTGGCGCGAGAACAGGCAGTACACCTCGTTCTGGTAGATCTCGAAGAAGGAGAGCTGCACGTTGTAGGAGTAGTCGGTCGTCTCGTTGCCGCGGTGAGCTTCCCGCACGGCCTCGAGCTGGCGGAAGAGGTCGTCCACTGTGCGCGGCACCACGCCTGGGTCACGGCGAATGTTGCTCGTGTCGCCGAACAGCGTGTACGTCTTACCGCTACCCGTTTGGCCGTAGGCGAAGACACAGGAGTTGATGCCCTCCACGGCAGCCCGCACGGCGTGCATCGCGGTGCGACGGTAGACGTCCTCCTGCGTGCCATACGGGGGAGGCTGGAGGAAGTCACTGGTGCGGATGAGCGGCATCTGCAGTAGCTGCGACTGCTCCATGGATGCGATGCAGTGGTCGCACTCATAGTAGTTGGCCGTGCCCGTCGAGATGAGATGGTTGCCAGCGCGACCGCCAACACCAATGCCCAATCCCGCAGCCCCGCCTGTCGTAGTGCGGCGTGAAGTCGTGCGTGTGTTGGCTGCGCCTGCTACACCGGTTGCCTTGCGCGACGGCCGCGCAGCCGCTCCGCCCCCTGCCGCGTTGTTTGACCGGTTCGCGCGGTCCGTCAGCAGCTGCACCACGTTGTTGCCGTCCTTGGCCACAACAGCCGCGTCGTCGACTGCCTTCGGGTCGTGCATCACCACCACGTTTTCCACGACAGAGACGCAGATTTTTTGTGCGTCGCGTGCCATCGACTTGCGGGTGACGGTGGAGGTGCGCGTGCTGTTCGCGTTGACGCCACCGCTGCTGCTGCCGTTGGTCAGACAGGCTGCGTGGTGCGGGACGTCGCGGACGCGGACACAGACAAAAATGTGCCCGTCATCAGGGTACTCCTCGGCGCCGTTGCCGAGAGCGCCGGCGGCGGGCTGATGCGTCATGCTGTTGATGCACGTATCTGCCACTCCCCGAAACAACACAAGTGTTTTTTTTTCCTTGTAATCGTAGGTGCGTTGTTGTTGTCGTTGTTGACTTTGCTTTTTAATCTCAATCTTCTTGTGCCTTCTCAGCTGCGCGGGAAAGCTGCAGCGGCGCAATGCACAAGTAGAGGAGAGACTGAGAAAGAGGGTAAGATGTCAGTCAACAAAAAAATAAAACAGAGAAAGAAATAAAAAAAGATCTAGGGTGGATGTAACTAAAAGAAACAAAAACAAAGGGAAGAGAGAGAGAGAGAGAGACGAGCAGCGCTGGCAGGTCGAGGGAGGAGTAATAGATCGAAAGACGGGTGCGCTTGTGTGGGCACGCGCTTGAGTGTGTGCGGGTGTGTACTTGATGAGCGCCGGCACTTGACTTTGCTTTTTTACTGTTGTCGTGCCAAACTGTAGCAGCCTTTCGTCTTTACGTTCCTGTCGAGCAGTCTCTTCAGCGTGCAAAAGTGTGTGTGTTTGTAGTCGAGAGTTAAAAGGGCAAGAGAAGAGGGCAAAAGAAGAGGGAGAGAAATAGTTGTATTAGACACTTTATCCTGACAGCTTTCTCATACCTCCTGCTGCTTGCATGTATCGCAATACATTTTCTTATATTTCAATTGTCAAGGTCTTGCCACAATACGGCACGAATGCTGACCCTCCATCGAATAGCAAACGATCCACGTGACCAATCGTGTTTGTACTTCTTCCACTGCTGTCAGCACCCATGATGTGTGATGGAGAGGGAAATTTAGTTTCAATCTTTTTCGCTCTAATTTGCACTTCTCAGTGCACAGGCAGAACTCGACGTAGAAAACAGAAAAGGGAAAAAAGGACCCGGAAACATCATGCGCTGGACTGTGTACATCCCTCTTGCTGCCGACGTACACCACAAGACGGCAAAGAAAGAAAAAAAAAAGAAAAAAAACAGGAAGCAGAGGGTGGAGAGTACATCGCACCTTTTCCACGTCGAACAACAAGAAGAATGTGGATAAAAAAGAAGCGGGACGGCGCGCTGCTACTCCCCCTTTCGCCGCACTACAAGTACATCTATAAAAGGCAGCTGATATTTTTTTCTATTCCTCTCTCCGTCTCCTCCTTAGATGTTCATCATGTCTTTCATCAACATATGGTTACAGGACGGGAGAAGATATAGGAGGTCCCACGCCGGTACATTGATTCCTACGTCTTTCCTCCTCCGCGCGGCGTCAGCACCACAACCGGCGGCTCCACCGCTGCCCCGTCTCCCCTCCGCCGCTGCACCGCCTGCTGCGCTGACGTGCGCCGCTCCGACGGCGTCGACGTGTCTGCATCCACAACCTCGGTCGACGTTAAATGCGGCGTGGCACCGCGCACCGGAGAAGATTCGCTCGCAGACGCCGACAGCGGCCGTGGCTCCAGCTCACTCTTCGTCAGCGCTTCTTCTTCTCCACGCGCAGACACTGCTGGCTTTTCTGGCGGTTGTCCTTCTGCCTCGGCACGCACAGGGGGAGTAGCGGCAGCATCGTGCTGTGGCGTTGAAGGACCACGCGGCTTGCCGGTGCCTGGCCGCTCCACTGGGCCCGCGTGCTTCGCATCGTTGACGTCACCCAGTGAAGACGACGCAGAGGGGCCGTGGTGCGTGGATGGTGCGAGTGCGTACGGGGGCACGAAGGGCGGCGGCGGCACAGTGGCGGGCATCACAAAGCAGGAAGGTTCGATCGCCAGCTCCTCCGAGTCGGCACCGTCGCCGCGGTAGCTGCTGAGAAAGCCACTCGCATTGATGGCTCCTCCTCCTCCTCCTGCCCCGGCTGCACCACCGGCGCCGGTGTAGCTAATTGGATTGTTGTAGAGCTTACCGCTGCTGCTGAGTTGGCTGCCTGGCAGACCTTCAGGCGTGAAGAGACCAGGCCACGGTCCGCTCAGGCCCTCGCCAGAGAGCAGAGCAGCAGCACCGCCTCCCTGCTGTGGTGTGGCAGTACTGAGCGGTGGTGGTGGCATCGTTCCGCCGGCTGAGAAGCCGCGGTAAGGGCTGTTGGCGTTGGAGGAGAGCGAAGAGGTGTAAGAAGCACCAGATGACGGCGGGTGCGGAGAGCTTCGATACCCACCACCGTTATTGTAGTTCGGCTGCTGCTGCTGCTGTTGCTGGTGGTTGTTGTGTTGGAAGAGAGGAGAGGGCATTCCTGTTGTAAGATACGTTCCGGCACCACCCGCGCTTGCCGGCTGCGGCCCCATCGCCCACTGCGGCGGCGGCGGCGGTGGCGGTGTGTTGTGCGTGATGGCCTTGTTCAGCTGCTGCGCCTCCAGCAGCAGTGCGATGTGGCGCAGCTCCTCGTGAATGACGTCCCCTTCGAGCTGAATGCGCTGCTGACGCTGCAGCATGAACGGTGCGTAGTAGGGGCTCGATGAAGAAGAGGAGGGAGGAGGAGGGGTGATGCCCGCTCCACCGAGGCCGATGTTGGCGAAGTACTGCTGCGTGGGGTACATCCCGGGCGGCTGCATCGGCTGCTGCGGGAAGGGTTGGAGGCCGGAGGGAAAGGAGATGGGTGCGCGCTGGTCGAGAGGCAGCGCGGCATCACCGTCTCCACCAGTGTTGTGGTTGGGAGGAGAATTAGAAGGCTGCTTGTCCGTGTCCTTTGGCGGCGCTGTCTCCGCCTTCTCATCAGACAGCCCTTCCGCTTTCTCCGGCGTGGCGGCGTGTTGCTGCTGTTGCTGCGGTTGTTGTCGTCCGCGGTTCCGTCGCGCAGCCGCCTCGGCCTCCCGCCGCGCCTCTGTCTCCTTGCGTTGCTGCTCCAGCATCTCCTGGGCCGCACGTGGGCCCATCATCTTCAGCTCCTTCTCCCGCCTCTCCCGGTCCACCTCTGCCTGCTCACGCCGTGCAACCTCGTCGCGCTCGCGCCGCAGCCGGTCCTCGGCCTCGCGATCTTCTCGTATCTCACGCTCGCGCTCGGCTGCTTTGCGCTGGTGCTGTTCCAGCATCTGTCGCGCGTTCTCCTGCTGAAGCTCGATGGCGCGTTGCCGTGCCGCCATCTTCTCCTTGTGTCGATCCTCCAGGTCAGAGAGACCGTTGCTGCCCACAACAAACCCGCCACCAGCAGCGCCACTCGTGCTCGGACGCGGGCTGCGCTGCGCGTTCGGCATCCCAGCACCGCCGCCGTTGTTATTGTTGTTGTTGTTCGCACGCTGGGGTGAGAGAGGTGGCAGCACTGTTGGGCTGGTGCTGGGCCGTGCCCCATCTTCACGATAGCCACCATTGCCGCCATAAGGACTGTAGTTGTTGTTGTTGTTGTAGCCGTCCGGCACGTAGAGGAGGGGCGCAGCGCTCGGGGCAACGTTGCCGTGGAAGGTCAGCGGTGGCTTCGGTCGATAGACGGGCGGTAGCGGGCCGGGCAGATCGTTGAGCGGCGCGATGGGCGGCATGGCCGGCACCAACGACTGCGGTGCATACGCACCACCACCACCGCCAGAAGGAGGGTAGTAGAGTGCTGGGCTGTTGTTGAAGGCGCCGGCGTAGGCAGCAGGTGCGCCATACGGAGAGGCGTAGGGGCCGTTCTGGCTTGTCGGCGCGTTATCCCGCACAGGCACGAGTGCAGCGCCACCATCAGCTGGGGCACCCGTGATGGGGTTCAGCGGACGCGCGTTGCCGCGACGGCCACCGCCATTGTTGTTGTTGTGATTGTTATCGTCGTCGACAGCAAAAGGGGGCCGATGGCCACCGTTGTTCGCAGCGGCGGCGCGGCGTGGGTCGTAGTCGCCCTGCTGTCGCACGCGTATCTCCTCCTGCCCACTGTACGCGTCGCCGTTGAGCTTATAGATGTATTCCTCGTGCCCGATCTTGTCGGCCACCTGCTGCTTGCGGCGACGCTGCTCTCGTAACATCTTTTTTTTTCTCTTCTCTTTTCTCTGGGCTGTAAGTCTCTCGTACTCTGCTATATCGTTGTGTGTGAAAACGTTTGGGTGTGTATGTGTGTATGAGAGCAGTTGGGTCTATGCGGCTGCTGACTCTTGGCGCAAGTAGAGGACCAAAACAGAAGTGACAAAAGAAAATTTTTGGCCTTTTTTTTGGAGGGTACGACAGCGCAAAATGATGCTGACAAGCTAGCACGTCGAAATCTCAAAAGCCTTTTTCTCCTTTTTTTTGTCACTCAAGTCTAAATAAGCTTAGGAAGCTGTGCTGCAGGGGAACAAAGAATCAGAGTATCAGATATCTACACGAGAAAAAAAAACGAAAAAATGAACTAATGAAGCAGCAGTAAAAAGAGGAAAGGAAAAAAAGATGAGGACAACACAAAAGAAAAATGAAGTGGTGACGAAGATACACAAAAGAGAGAGAGAAGATGAAGCTAGACGATGAAGGCGAGTGAGACTAATAAATGAGAAGCGCACAAACAAGAAAGAAAAAAATAATAGAGAAAAAGAGATGTAGCGAAATGTACGCACACGAAAGCGGCAATCAAGAGAGATAGAAAGAGAGGGAAGAAGATTCCAGAGGCGGCTCAACGAGTTCCAGGTGAACAGAAGGAACCACGTGTTTAATTTAAGAAACTCTTTTTTTTTCTCCCTGCAGCGGCTCAGGATGTCAAGTCAGGAAAGAAAAACCGCTATGTGGGGAAAGAAGAGGAGGAAGTGGGAGGGAAGAGAGAAGGAGTGAGAGACGGCAGTTGATGAGAAAGAAGAGGCGTATGTTATCAACACAAGAGAAGCTGGGAGTGAGCCGTTTTTGTATTAAAGTTTCTCTTTTCTGGAGTCGACAAATTCAGCCAATCACGTTTTACACGCTTTTACGCCAGCAGCGCGGAGGCCAAATGTGACGCATTTGTGGTCATAAGTCACGCGGGTGCGGCACAACACCGGCTGAGTTCATCTTTTAGGCAACACCGCGCTTTTTCGTACTGGTTGAAAAAGGGAGATATTCACGAAGGAACTAAGAGAAAAATGAATTTTATGTACATCGCAACACTGTATGTCACAGAAAAAAAGATGCTGAGACTCGAGTCATGTTGCAGCAGGACCTGAGAAGACACGAGCCGAACATCACCAGCACCGCCACCTCTTCCCCACGTCCCACACGCAGTCTCTACTGTACACTGGGCGGTATCACAAGCTGCTGCTCCAGCTGAACTCGCTTCTGTGCCCCTTCCCGCTTCAGCTTCACCAGCGCGTCATTGTGCTTCTTGTTTGCAATCAGCACCTGTTCCTCCGCGTAGGCCTCGAACTCGCTGCACTGCTGACGCAAGTCCGCCTCCTCCTTCTCGAGCAGTTGCACGCGCTGCCGCAGCTGCTTCATGTCCTCCTCCACCTTCGTCACATCCTTCTCGCCCTTCAGCGCCAGACGGAACGCGTGACCGACGCGGCTCTCGAAGAGCCTGCGGTGTGAAGCCTGTGCGGCGACCCGCTCCGCATGCACGTGCAGCAGCAGCAGTCCCCGCTCCCAGCATTCGGCCGTCACCTGCCGCAACACCTCCAGCATGCACTCCGCCACCAGCAGCGAGCGGATCGGGCTCGTGCCCGTTGTGCGGGCCTGATGCGCCTCCAGCTGGTTGCGCAGACGCGTCTGCGTCTCGGCCGCCTCGACACGCGACGCGGGAAAGGGGCTCGCATGTTGCACCCACGTCACCCCACTCTCCGCATCTGTCCAGCGGCGTGGGGTGATGAAGCTGTCAATCACAACGCGCACGTTCGGGTCAACAACGCGCTCCTCCGCGCCGCAGCCGAGCGTGCGTCGCAGCTTGAGAGAGCGCTTCGCATCGCCGGGTGCGTACGGGACGTCGTAGCGGATCAGCGTCTCGGCCGGGTCTGCGGGGCCGCTGACGTCAATGAAGGACGTGGCGGTCTCGCGGTGATCGCGTGGGAGGAGTTGGAGAATAGACTCGTGCAGGTCCTTCGCGTCGACGTGAACGGTCGTCGTTGTAGTGCGTGGTGCGGCGCCACGACCGATGGAAGAGGATGCAGTGGTGGCAGACATGGTTGACACTATTGTAGCTCCAATCCGCTTGGTGTTTGTTTTTGTTTTGGCTTTAAAGCTTGTGAGAATATTGCGATGTGAGAAGTTATGCGTGTGTAAAATGGGAGAACGAGGTGCTAATTCACCCCGCTCCTACTGTGGAATGCAAAACAGAGCTTCGGCTGTGCGGCTGCAACCAAGGCGCTGAAATGAACAGGAAAGGAAGACATGCATATTTTAAGGTGTGAGAGGAAGGGCAAAGTGAAGAAGACCGGGCATTAACACGTATCACACACATGCGTTGAGGTACGCACTGTTCACACATTGCTGGTGGATGTTAGAGCTGCGCCTAAGTGGAGACCGCACCCCGACCGTCTTACTGTCGAGAAAACAAATAAATAATCCAGATGTGGAGAGAACAGCAAAGGAAAAAGCGTTTTCTATCAATATTTTATTTTCTTTTCGCTTGCATGTGTGTGCGGTGGTGACGTTATTATGCATCGAGTCTGCAGAGAGAGGGAGAGGAGCGAAAAAGCCAATCGACTACGGCAGCAGCGTACAGTCTGGGAAAAAAAAAATGTCTCTCAACAAAGTACTCCAAGAAACAGCAACACGGGAACACACACATCAGAGAAGTCCGGACGGGCGGTGGCTTGACTACAAGTACACGAGATCCTTCATGGAACGCGGCACGTCTGCCGGCCGCGGCGCAGTGTCCAGGTAGGCGTAGTCGTCCATCAGCGTGTGCAGCGTCTCCATCGTGTTGGCGAAGTACGCGGCAGACAGATACTGCTCGTAGTGATGCACGTGGGAGCGGACCGAGTAGAGGCGCTCAAACTTCGACAGCATCCCCTCCACCTTGCCACGAATGGCACAGTTGTTCGCTAGCAGCAGCATCGAATCCTTGTGACCGAGTGGGCTGACACCGCAGAGCGCGGTCTTGAAGCCGTCCTCGTTCCAGTAAGGCATCTGCATCTGCTCGTGCAGCTTCCCAACGCCACGGGTTAGGTCCCCGACTGTCGTCTGCGGCCCGCGCGCGATGAGCGCGGTGGCTAAGGTGGTGCCAGCCTCTCGCGTCACCGCACTGCCCTCACCATGGCGGACATCGACAAACTGATGTGCCGGCTCCAAGCACGCGGCGATCATCGCGTCAATTGAGCGAGGCCCCACGGCGGCGTGCTTGCTGGAGACGCTCAGCGGAGCAATCGCCGCCGTCAGGAGGTGCAGACGGGGGTAGGGAACGAGATTCGTGGTGATCTCGTTGATGTCCATGTTCAGCGGCCCAGGGAAGCGCATCGCACAGGTCAGGTTGCTCAGCAGCTGCGCCACCAACCCGTTCATCGAGTCGTACGGCAGGCCACGCGTTGTTGTTGGTTGAGCAGCAGAGAAGGCGTGGGACTGCGGCACGCCGTTGGCCACCACGCCCTGCCCTTTGCGGCCGCCCAGCGCACGATCTGCCATACGAGCCAAGGCATCGTTGTCGATAGGAAGAACACAGTCCGCATGCTCCACCAGCTCCTTCAGCGAGAAGCAGCTGTTGTACGGCGCCGTCACCACGTCATCCACCTCGGAGGGCAGCACAACGGGGCAAATTCGAAAGACATGGGGGAACTCGTCCTCTAACATCCCCAGCACACGAGTGCCAAGCCCCGACCCCGTGCCGCCGCTCAGCGAGTGCATCACGAAGAAGGACTGGATGCAGTCGCACTGCTCTACCTGGTTCCGCACAGCTTCCGCGATGGTGTCCACGTAGCGGTCGCCGTACTCCATGTGGCCCACTGCCCAGTTGTTACCCGCCCCACTCACGTCAGAGACAAAGAAGTTCGTGTCGAAGATGTCCTTCAGCGGCCCACGCAGCATGGAGTGCAGTACGCCTTGCTCCATGTCCACAGCCACGCAGCGCGCCTTCAGAGCGTTGCTATTTTGACGATCTTGCAGAAACACGGCGTCGCGGGCCTCGGGGTACTGCGGGTTGGCCTTGTGCTCCTGCAGCATCACGTCGAACCAGCGCAGGCCGAGCTGGTTGCCGCACTGGCCGACCTGAACCGTTACGAGCTCGCGCGGCATCTGACTCGTTGACAACGGCTATGTATGTGTGTATGTGTGTGCGCGTGTGTATGTGTTGTAAATGTATGAGCGTGACCTGTGTGTTCTTTGCCGTCTCCTTTATATCTGCGCTTTTCTAAAATCTAAGCCGCTACGTCTTCCCCCGTCCGCCAAGGAATAAAGAATGTGCGTGTGTGTGTGCGTGTGTGTGGCTCCGTCACAAACAACACAGCCTTTAAGTCCCTGTTGTCTGCCAGCTGATGCTCTACTGTCAGTGAACGCAAAAGCAGGTATGGGCAAAAAAATGAGCATTAAATAAAAAAACAATTAAAGGGCGAATAGCTAAGAGAGTTGTTGGCACAACTTGTAGGCCGCTATGTCTTCATAGGGCTCGTCGGAGAAGCAATGCGCACGGGTGTGGGCTGCAGTGACTCCGCACGTCTCACTCATCAGTGAACTCGAAGTCCCTTAAGACGTCGTCGTTCTCTTTACCATTCATGGCGCCATCGACACTCGGCAGGAGCTAACCGCTCGCTCGGCTCTTTTTAATGTGATCACAGTGTCACAGCCCCACGCCAAGCATATTTTTTCTTGTGTTATCGTGTATTTTCTGCACCTACTCTGCAGCGTAAAGGCATTGAATGACACCAGCACCCTCGATGAGCCGCAAAACTAGAAATAAAAAGAAGGGAGAGTTCGAGCGATGCCACACGCACGCGCATGTCACCACGTCAGAGGAAGTCGTCGCTCACCAACGCCGACCGCTGCCGTTGAACCGTAGCCACTGCCTCCTCCACTCGGTCCACCTTACTCGCCAACATTCCCTCCGCAGCCGTCAGACGGTTTAACAACTCCACCACCTTCCTCAGCTGTGGCGATGCCGCCTGACCCGTGCTCGCACTCTTGCCTCGTCCACCACGAGCACCAGCGCTTGAATATCCGCTCTGCACGTGTAGTCCCTTCGCGGCTGCCACCTGAGCCACCTCTCTCCGCTTCTCCGCGAGCTGCCGCTGTTGGGTTTGCAGCTGCGTCAAGGCACGCCGCAGCAACGACTCTTGCTGCGTCAGTGTGTCGAGCAAGTCTGCTTGGGCCGACCCACGCGAGGAGGAGGAGGAGGAAGCTTTGGAGGACGCTCGGCTGACCATCTGGTGCTGCCAGGCATCTTGCCGACTGCTGCTGCTACTGCCACTTCTGCGAACACGTGGAGAAGGAGAGTGGTGGCGGTGCGTGCCAACAACAATCGGCCTCCTCACCCCTTCCTTATTCTCAGAAGCGGAGTACGAGGCCTCGCGTTGGTTCACAGGGGACGAAGTAAAAGACCGGCGAGCATGCACACGCGCTTTTTGGTGCGGCCCGTCGTGCTTCCTGCTCTGTGACGGCATGGACTGTCCTCGCCGTGGAAGCGGAACGTGAGGATCAGACGCACCACTGCCACCACTACTACTGGTGTCGCTCTCTTCCTCCTCGTATTCCTCCAGACGGCTGCGGCGTGAGCGGCTGCGAGGAGCAGCCACAGGAGACGTGGCGCTATCGACCCTCCTCATGTCGGGAGCCCTGCCAACAACACTGATGGCGCTGCTACGATTGATATTAACGCTGAACGCCTCTCTTTCAACGTGCATGGAGGGACGAGGAAGTTTGCTCGTCGTGTAGTCTACAGCCGCATACGGAGACGCGTCGTAAGTGAAAGGACGCATCTCCGCCGAAGGAGAGCGAAGGGCACCCGCGTCACCATACACGCCACCTCTGCTGCCTTGGAAATCGTCATGCTCGCTGCGAAGTTGAACGTGCGTATTGAACCGAGTATCGGCGAGGCGCTGCAGTTGTGGCGGAGGTGGCGATGCGTGGTGCGCAGCAACAACAGCAGCAGCAGTGGTGGTGGCAGCTGTCGATGATGCGGCAGGTGTGGTGTTAAGCAGCGACGCGTAGGGCGGCGGTGGTGTTAGTGGGGAATACGCAGCGCTGCTGCCTTGCTCTGTTGCATGTGCGGCAGAGGGAGAGGAGGAGAAGAAAGAGGGGTGACAACGCTCACCGCTCTCGCCGACGTACCGTCCTGACGGTCCACTCACCTGACTTCCGCTGAACTCTTCTTCTCCGTATGACACCCCACCGTTCACTGCACCCCCACGCAGCGTCGTTCCATCACCCCGACTCTGCAGCAGGCGCCGCGCGTTCTGCAACACCTGCCGTGCCCGCAGCGCCGAGCCGCTCTTCTCCTCTCCGGCGTAGTGGGCAGCATTGGACGCAGTGCGATCCGTGTGAGAAATCGTGTCGTAGTACGAAGAAGAAGAAGAGGCGGCTTTCGCACCTCTCCTGCTGCCGTCTAAGGACGGGCGGACCGGCGCAGGTGCGAAAGCCTTGGATTGACTGCTACTACTACTGCTGTAGGGGTGCAGTGGCATCTGTGGTGGTGGTGATGATGGAGAAGGATCCAACTGCGCAGACCGACCGCCGTCTTCGCCATCCTCGCGTGGTGCTGCCGTCTGCGGTGACAATCCATTGCCTTCATGCGTGAGCGGTGCGCGAGCAGCAGCCGCGCCGTCGGACTCCTTCGCAACACTGGATGGTGGCCTCAACACCACCGCCGCTGGTGTAGTACTGCTCCGCCGCAGACGCTCGAAAATCGAGGCACGCTGCTGTCGGATAAGAGGCGACCTGCCCGAGGCCGGTACACGCTGCTGCAGCCCCCACGCATTCTCCACGCCATCATCAAAGCACTTCAGAGGAGAGGAGCTATCAGCGGCGCTGACGGCGGGTGTTGCCGTCGTCTTCATCGCAGCCGCTGCCAAAGGCGGGCCTGCCGTGCTCGGTAGTGTGTGCTTGACGCGCCGCCAGTCCTCCCGGCAGAGCGCACCACCTCGCTGCGCGCGTCGCTCCGACAGAGCGCGGTCCACGAGGTACAGCAGCGCCTCTTCCTCCACCTGTGCTCCTCTTGCGTCGGTCATGAAAGGACCGCTCTCGTTGTTGCCCTTTGCCTCTCTCGTCTCTTGCAGAGGTGCTGACACGTCGCCGTAAATGAAGGCATTCCGCAGCGAGACGTGTTGTCTGTCACGCTCCGGCGGTGCAGCAACAGCAGTAGCAGCAGAGACGTCGGACAACTCTTCCGCTAGCCACAGCCGCTTCTTGAGCTGGATGGACTGCTGCTCAAGACGCGCAGCACGGGCCTCAGCGGCGGCCAGAGACGCGCGCAGCTCCTCGGTCTCTGCCTCGGATGTTTGACGTACTGGGTGGACCAATGCGGAGTGATGGCACTGCTGCTGCTGATGGTGGGGAGAAAGAGAAGCGCCACCAGCACCAGCTTTAGCCTCCAACCTCACTTCTGGTGTCCGCTTTTCTTCTTCCTCGTCTGCCTCTGCGGGCCGGCTGCTGCTGCTGCTGCGACTGCCGCGTAGCCCTTCTCTCACTCCCGCTTCCCTCTCTACTCGTGTGTGGCTATCCCGGCTACTGGCTCGACTGCAGCTGCTGGCGGCAGTTTCAGCCGCAGCGGTGGCCACCGACACGACCTCGTCCAATGCCTCTCGCACGTCACGCTGCATCTGTTTGAGACTGCGCTGCTGCTCTGCACGTACCCGCTCCAGCTCCTTGTGCAGCGTGCGGGTAAGACGACGTTCAGTGGTCGTGCTGCGCCGGCGGTGGCGCTGGCGGCGCTGCTCGGACGTAATTTCAGACGCAGCATCTGAAGACGAAGACGAAGAGGACGTGTCAACAGAAGAAGGAGAACGCGTTGACCTTCGACTGCGCCTCCGCTGTTGTGGTTTCGTCTGCGCTGACCGCTGCAGCCGTGCCTGAATGGCGTCTGCTTCTCTCTCTAGCGCCTCCACCTCTACCGCCAACACAGCAGGAGCGTCATCGTTGCACACCGCTGTCGGAACTGACTGTGCTGCAGAGGGAGGTGATGGCGTGCGACAACGCATTATACCATTTTGTTCAGCCAAAGGAAGAGCTGTAGGCTGTGCGTGAGGTGCATGACTCCGGAGGTCACTCGCTACGAGCGACGGTGCCGTGTAAAACACATCCCCCACCTCGCCTGCCGCCTCCGAGGCAGCGGTGCCACTCGGTGAGCTACTGCTGTCTCGTGCAGCAGCTGTTGACATGAGCCGCGGCCACCACACCGAGGGGATCGACGCCGCGCGGCCTACGCTGCCGGCCTCTCCACTCTCCTCTCTCCCCGCGCTGCGCGTGATTGATGCTCCAGCAGAAGAACAGCTGCGACTTCGGCCGATGCGTGTGTGCTCCTCCGGCTCCCGTGGCGACACGGACCGCAGCTCCTCTTCGGGAACGTGCACGACAACTTCTTCATCTCTTTGCTCTTCTCTCTCCTTTGCTTCTTTAAACGAGGTGGCACTGAATTTTTGCACCGACGCAGATGGCATCGATGCTGCTCTGCTTGTAGCTCCATCGTCATTCTGAGCAGAGGTCAGCTCCATCAGCAGCGATCGCACACCACCGCTACCACCTTTTTCGTGGTGCTCTTTATCCCTCTTGTCTAATTCTTTTGGTGCCACGACTGCAGGAGAAACAGCCGCGGTAGCGGGGACACCATCTGGATGCTCTTCGTGCCCCTGTAACTGCGTGAATGGTGGAGTCGAGGGAGAACGGCTTCGACTCCCCCTGCCGCTTCTTCTCACAGTGTCACGCACAGTTCTCTCATGACGTGCGGCGGTCAGCGGGGAGAGCGAAACCGCCGCTGCGGTTGATAAAGACGCCTCCGCGCTGCGACGACTCCGCTGCTGCTGTTCCCTTCCTTCCTGCGATGGCGATACCAAACGTGGCGAGGGCGACGGTGAAGGGGAAGATGCAGGCGACGTTTGTGACACTGCAGGCTCACCTCTCACCGCCTCTGCGGGTGCTGTCTTTGTTGCGGAAGTGTGAGGCTGTGGTGTGAGCGGAGAGAGAGCAGCAGCCCAGGCGTCGTCGGTGCGAGCTGCAGCTTTGGGCGAGTGAGAAAGAGGTGCGGTGGTGCGGCTGCTGGCCAAACTAGGCATCACGTCATTCGAGGTGCTGACACGCTTCTGTTCTCCTTGCATGAGAGATGTGAGCAACATAGCTGTCCCTTGCTCAGCTGGTGTAGACTTGCCTCTTTGACATAAGGTCGTCTCACCTAATTCACTCACCACTCCCGCTTGCAGCGCCGTTACTGCCTCTACTGTGCTGCCGAAAAGTCCCTGTACATTAGCAGAGGTTGCTGGTGTCCGGCAACGCGAAGACGCAGTGTTAATGCTGTCGCTCCTCGAATCCCTCAGCCGTGGTGAAGGTCGGCACAAGGCAGCAAGAGCTGTCAGTAAGAGACACGCCACGTGCCGCACAGTGTGCGCCACCTCCAGCAGCTCCTGCGCATAAAGTGCGAAATCGTGCTGCGCCCCTCTCTCTTTCTTTTCCCTCTGCCGCTGGTCGTGTAGTGGAGCTGCGTATGAGGGTGACTTGATGTCTCTCGCAGTAGTGAATGTCTGCAGCCATTTCTGCAAGTACGGCTGGAGAGCACGCACGGCTTCGTGGTGCAGCTGCAGGAAGCTCTCCAGCTCGTCGCGGACGTGCACGGCGTGGTCGTACCGCTGCCGCAGCGACGACGTACAGGAAGGTGACAAGAAAGACGACGCTGAGCAATCAGTGATAACACTTCCATTCTTCTCGCCACCACCATCACCTTCGCACCTCGCTGCTTGTCTCTCCTGCGGGGTCTGGTGAGCTGATACATCCCGCCTGTTAACGTTGCCCATGTTCGTCTGCTTCCAAGTCCAGTATGCGTCAAAGGTGGAAAAGAGGTGGGTGAGGGCGGGGTAGCAGCGGGTGCTGGCCAACTCCGCCGACTCGTGCTGCAACACACGCAGGCGGTACACAATGGACGCCGGTGTAGCAGACAAAGAATGATGGCCCTCGCCGTCGGGTGTGCGTTGAAGATGATCAGTAAGTGCGCTTTTGTTCAACAACAGTCGTGACTTTTGCTGTTGCGGCAGCGTGCTACGGTCATGGGCCGCATGGCCCTTGTCTTGCAATGCATCAGGATGGACGTTTTCAGCATTGTCGCTCATCTTTGCCCCGACAGCTGTAGCGCCAGTCGCCGTATACGAGGTCAGAGACTGCTGCAGCTGCTGCATGAGGGCAATCTGCTCCTCCTGTAGCTGAACAAAGTGGTCCAGCTGGCAGCGACAGGTTTCATACGGGTCCACAGTGCGACGCGTGGCCGCCTGCCAGGGGGATGTGCTGCCGTCACAAGCAACAGGCGAGGACGAGAGGGGATCTGATAGCGGCTCGTATGCCGTGCACGTGCGTGACAAGTCCACATGCGCAGACGCCAACGGGGTTTGTGCCGTTACGACGCTCAAGCATGGAAGAGGCTGGAGTGAAGGGTCTGTGTAGACCCTCGAACTGTGCAGCATCGGAACCTCTATTCTTACGTGCGGGTGTGTGCGTTTGTGTTCTTTTATATTGTTGTTGTTGTCAATGTATGTCTCTTGTACCTCCTTATCTTGTTGGCTGAGAAGACGCTATCTATGGGTTCTTTTCTGCTTTTTGCCTGCGATGCTTCAGCATATGAGAAGGACTGCACACACACTCTCTCTCTCTTTCTCGCTATGTTGAGACGCACTCGTACACAATCTATTGCTGAAGATCAACGTTCGGAAAACAAGAGAGAGAAATAAACTTAAAGTTAAATACTAAAGAGATGTAGTATCACAGAAAAGTAAATGATATCTAAAGAAAGGGGGAAGGCAATCAGCGCTATCCGGAAAGATAAAGGTGTGTGCGTCTATGAATGTAAAGGTGGGGAAAAAAAAAAGAGCGGAGCAGTGACGCTCTTTCTCTCTTATTGAAGGTGCTCGGCTGCGGCTTCCACACTCAACGGCACACGCGGCATGCCGCGCAGTGGATATGTGAGTGAATGAGCTTCAGGAAGCCTATATATTCACGAAGAGGTCACCGTGAAAATAATTGTTCAGTCGACGAGCTCGCGTTGATTGAATTGAGCGTAGAAATGGGAAAGAACAGCAAGAATAGTTATTTTATCTGTCTAGAACAACATCGAACGATGGTGGTGCATTCACCGGAAAGATAGTAATCATCAACGCAGTGACCAGAAGAAAAGAAGGTGCTCAGGAACGCAAAGATGCGGGCTACTCTGATCGCAAAGGTGCGCCTCTGCTGTACGCGGTGCCACTTTTCATCGCCGTTGAGTTTGAATGCCATGCATTAGCTGCAACTCCTCACTGCTTTTCAGGTAGACAGCGGTGATGCAGCACAAACCTCTGCGTTTGGAATTGACAGCTACGTCTTTGCTCATCTTCTGCTTCTCCAGCTGACCTCACTACACCGAACGCTTTTGTCGCTTGTTTGTTCTCCTTTGTTTGTTTTTTTGCGGTATTCTTGACCATCAGACGATGAGAGAGAAAGCGAGAAAGATGGGATAAGGCAAAGAAGAAAAGACAACACCACTAGTACAACAACAACAACAACATCGACACCAAAAACAGATAAAGGAGAGAGACAACTTAAATTGTTGTGCATCGGCATTGCCGCGTCTACGCACCCTCGGCAGCCATCTTCGCTTTCAGCTCTCGAATCTCCATCATCAGCTTCTCAGCACGGATCGCATCGCGCTCGTGTGCGTACCAGTAGTTGTAGTCCTGATCCAGCTCACCTATCTTGATGGCATCCACCGATATGGAAGCGCTCAGGCGGTGCGGCCCGTTATCGTCCTGCATGTTATCCAGATTTACCAACGCTTGACGCCGGTGCATGCGCTCCATCTCGGTGTAGTACTTGACGGCCTTGTGGCGAATCTCGACGTGCGGCCCGTCGCGCTGTCGCTCGAAGTACTCGGAGACCTGGTAGCGAAACGGAAAGACGCCGACGACGGCCAGCAGACCAATCATCCAGGAGTAGGAGGAAGGGCTGGAGGCCATGAAGCCCAGCGGCGAATACCACGGGCGCTGCACGTAGCGTACCATCTTGACAGGCGGTAGAGAGGAGAAAGAGTTGACTAGAAAGGGGAGAAAAAAAAAGTGGAGTGAGGAGGGATAAAAGTTGGCTGAGCTACGGCAGTGACTAACGCTGCTGTGTCTAAACGGGCCTTGTTGTGGTGCGTGTACACGTCGTTTTTCTCCGTACGCTGCGCTACAGCAAAATCGGTGCTCTGGTACGACGAACGGTGAGGAGGGTGTACGAGCGTGCTAAGCGCTGCGAGAAAAAGAACAACTACTGTTACTGCTACTGCTAGTGCTAGCGCTCCACTGCTACTACGAGTGACTAAAAAAGAAGTGTGCGTGAGAAGGAGAAGGCAGGGAAGGCGGTGAAAGCCTGGTGGTCGCTAAGCCGGTGTGTGCGTGTGTGCGTGCGTGCACGGCCCTTTTTGACAGTGCAGCGTGGGAGTTTTAAGCGCGAGCAGCAAGTGTGGCACATAGAGAGGGACAAAGAAAAAAACAGAAAGAAGTTTTTTTTCGTGGACATGTGAGCGTCACCCAGAACACGATGCGGCAGAGAAACACCCGCTATTTTTTTTTTTTGACGCAAAGAAGAACGTGGAGCTTTATCGCTGTGTGTTTTCTTTTTTTCACAGGGTTGCTGCACGTTTCTCACCGTCAAAATGCACTTCGCAGATCTACGCCTTCACGCAATACGACTGCGAAATTTTACGGTACATCTCTATCTACTCACCTGTGAAACTGCGCACCAGAAGCATCGCCTTCCTTCCTATTTTATGTGGCTACTGCATAATTTTTTTTTTTTTCGGTAGAAGATCTGAACATGCTAAGCAAGACACCAAATTTGACAACGAAAGGTACTGAAGCAAACAAGGGAAGATGCTTCTCCTCCTTCCTCTAACTCCCTGATGAGTTTCCTTTCATTTTTTTCTTTACACGTCGACGGACGGAACGCAGACACGAAGAACACAAATTCGATGGAAGAGAGAGACGACGAGGAGAGTGGCCAGGAAAGCCTCAGCACGATCAGCACTCCGCTCTTCTTCTTCAAGCATCCAGAAGTGTTCGTCGCCTCTACTCCTCAACAAAACAACACCACAAAACAACAGCGAGAGAAAGTGGTAGGAAAAGAGAAAAAAAAAACATAGATCTAAACGAGATTCACATTCGTCCATCTCGAAACGCCACCGCGACTACATACATGAACAATAGAAGAGGAGTAAAGGGGGACACAGAGTTGCCACCAACAAAAGAAAAGAGACTAGTTCGGCATGTCGTGGTACGTACATGAAATACATAAAGAAAGAACAAGAAAGAAAGAAAGAAAAGGTTGGAAGCAGCGACCAGAAAAAATAAGAATAGAAAGTTGAGAGTCGATGTTGTCGAGGGTGCTTTGAGCACCGCGATCATGCCTTAAAGTTCGGGTTGGCTGCCGCGCCACACCACGGGCACTGCTTCGCCGTCAACACAAACTTGTTCCAGTCCGCCTGGTTCGCCGTGCGCTGGCACTGCGGGCACTTGGTCAGGCCACCACCCATCACACCATACCCCGTCACCGCACAGGCAGGGTACACCTTCCCGGTGTGCGGCGACTTCACGCACCCGGCAAACATCGGCTCGCCATTCTCCGGATCGTTCAACACTGGCAGCGCCCGCTCCTCGGACGCAGCCGTGTTGTCGATGGACACCGTCAGCACCCAGTTGTTCACCTCCTCCATCGCAGCTGACGGGACGGTCGGCTCCTTGGGCAGGCGGTACGTCTTGGGGAAGTCCGTCGCGTCAAAGTCGGTGTTGTCGATGCCGCTGCTGTCCGCGTCGCCGTCATCGATGCGCTCGGTAATGTCGAGCGCGCGGTTCAAGTAGAGAAACGCGGCATCCTGCATCCCCTCCAGCCCTGACCGCTTCGCAGCCATGCCAGCGTCGTAGAACGCCTTGTCCGGCGCGACGTACGGGATCCAGCGGGGCAGGCCGAGCATCAGCTTCACGGCGAACTCGCCAAGGTGCAGCTCCTTCTCCATCCGGTGCGAGGCGTAGTAGATGTGAATCACGTTCGTCACCGCCGTCGCCTTGGCGATGTCCTCGGACTTCTGCCCCGAGCGGGTCATGCTCTCGAGCACGCGCACCAGGCCATCGTGCAGGGGCTGCACGGGCAGGGTGTCGGACGGCAGGAGCTCAATAACGCGTTGCGCGAGGGTGATCCAGGTATCGAAGAAGCGGAAGTCCTCGGTATCCATCGTGTTCTTCGTCAACGCCTCGAGGCACTGGGCGGGGTTGCCCTGCCGTAGCAGGTGCTGCACCTGCAGGCCCGCCACGTAGCGCAGCTCCTCCGGTGACTTCCGCCCTGCCATGCGCAGCGCATTCGTGAAGTCGGCCTTGTCGATGTAGGCCTTCAGCGCCGCCTCAGGATCCATCTCCTCCACCACCTGCGCGTTCTTCATGCTGCCACCGGCGATGCTGTCCTGCACAATGGCGCGCTTCACGTAGTCCTCCAGCTCGGGGCTGACGCGCTTCGCCAGCGATTCGGCCAGGTCGAACTTGCGAGCCTGCACGTACATGTTGATCGCTGCCTTGTAGTCCTCGCAGTCCTCGAGGCACTTGCCCGCCTCCACGAAGCGCTGCGACGCCTTCAGCTTGTCCACCGCAGACTTCAGCACCTCCTGCAAAAGGTTACGGGCGTGCTTCTGTGCCACCTTCACGGCACGCACGTAGAGGTTCGCCAACGTGTTCGGGTCCGGCACGGTCTCCGCGGTGGCGCCGAGGTAGGCGTCGATAGCAAGCTGATACTCGTTGTTCTCCTCCAGCACCGCGCCGGCTTTCTGTGGGTCGTTCG
This sequence comes from Crithidia sp. LVH-60A, assembly GCA_030078075.1. Lineage (NCBI taxonomy): Eukaryota > Euglenozoa > Kinetoplastea > Trypanosomatida > Trypanosomatidae > Crithidia > Crithidia sp. LVH-60A. The sequence continues at coordinate 450,560 of CP119651.1, forward strand.
AGTTGAGCGCCATCCGCTTCGCCACGTCGCCCTGCATCTCGGGGCAGTGCTCCCGCGCAATGCGCTGCGCCTCGGGAAACATGCGCACATCGACGTACATCTTCAAGAGTGTCTCGGGGGCATTCGCGCGCAGGAAGAGCGCCTCCGCCTCCTTGTAGTTGCCCTGCTGGAAGCAGACACGTCCGTTGGCGGCGCAGATGGTGGCGACGGCAGAGCTGTCGTAGTTCTCGGCTACCCGCATCGCTGCGGAGAAGTCGTGTTGATGCACGTACATGTCGATCGCCTCCCGCGGCTTGCTGGCCTTGATAAAGGCGTCCTCAGCCATGCGGAAGTCGCCCTGGTCCTCGTAGTGCATGGCGTACTTCAGGTACACATAGGGCACCTTGGCCGGCTGTGCGAGCTGCGACCACTGCAGCGCGAGATCGAACTTCGACGCGTCAATCGCTGCCTCGATACCGGCCTCCACGAGGTTGAACTTCGCAAGCAGCCGCACGCCCTCCTCGCCATCCATGACGGTGGCACGCGACACCACGACTTGCTTCGCGGCGTTCGCGCCGCCATGCACCTTCGCAACGCGCACAGCATCGTCCCAGAGGTCCTTGTCGCGGTACATGGACACGGCCCTGCTCCAATCCTTGCCCGCAATGAAGTGCGTCTCAGCCGACTTCAAGTTGCCCTCTTTCTGAAACTGCGCACCGAGCGCGAGGTGGGTTTGCAGGAGATAGCCGGAGCGGTACGCCTGCACGAGACGCATCATGTTGGTGTAGTCGCGGTTCTTGCGGTACATCATGATCGCCCCGTCCACGTCGTTCACCTTTAGGTAGATGCGCTCCGCACCGGCGTAGTCACCCTTCGTCTCCAGCTGCTTCGCCTGGCTCACGAAGAGCTCCACCAGCTTCTCCTGCGGCAGGTGGCGCTGCGCGACGCGGTACATGTGGTCCGTCATGCCTGCGCGACTGTACATGTCAACCGCAGCGCTGACGGCGCCAGACTTAACGTAGAACTTCTCGGCCTCGGCGTACTGATGAATCTCCTCGTAGTGGTGGGCGATGCGCTGGTAGGCGGTCTTGGTGGCAGCGTCCAGTGCAGGTGCCACGCCATCTGTGTCCTCCCCTGCCCCTCCGCCAGCGGCAGCACTATTTTGGGTCTCAAGGATCATCGCCGCCTTGCTCCACTGCCGCGAGTCGAGCGCCGCCTTCACCGCCTTGGCATACTTGCCCGCCTCGTTGTAGTGGTTGATCGCCTGGTCGACGTGCTTCTGCGAGACGAGGTAATCGCCCCACGCCTCCTCCAGCGCCACAACCTGCTGCGGCGCGGCCACCTTCGCGTAGTCGACGGCACGGCTGAAGGCGTGGCCGCGCTTGTAGGCGTCAATCGCGCGGTCAGTCATGCGCAGCTTGTCAAAGAAGTCACCGGCAGCCTCGAAGACTTGGGCCTTGAAGAGTGCCGCCGCGACAGCCTCCAGCAGCTGCTGCTCGGGCTTCAAGTTGTTGGCCGAGACGACCTGCGCTGCACGAGCTGGGGTGCCGCCGCGCAGGTACAGGTTGATGGCGTCGATGAACTTGCCATCGCGCTCCCGCACCTCGCCGGCCTTCTCGTACTGGCGCGTCTCCATCAACCACGCAAAGTAGCGGGCACGGCGGTTTGCCACGTCGTCGAGGCCGCGTGCCTCTGCGATCGCCAGGCTCTCGTCGAAGCGGTTCATCTCTTCCCACATTCGTATCGCATCCTCGATGCGGCTGTTCTCTAAGTAGAGCTGCTCGGCCCGCTTGAAGTCGCGGTTCAACACATACAGCTCGGCCAGCACCGTGTAGTGCTCGTAGCCCGTCGTCGCGCCGCCGCTCTCTTTACTGGCGGCAGCGGCGAGTGCGTGGATGTGCTGGAGAGCCTGCACCTTGGCCACGTCACCGAGGGCGGCATAACAGCGCTCTGCAATCACCAGCTTCATGTCCTGCAGCGCCACGTCGGCTAACGTGCCCCACATCACCTCCGTGCCGGGCGTCAGCGCCGTCTTCTCCAGCAAGTCGCAGGCGCGATCCAAGTCCCTTTCTTCCATCGCTGCCCGGAACTCAATCAGCGACTCATCCAGCGCGTAGGCGACGGTGCTCACACCCTCGTCGACGATCACCTCCGTCTTGCCGTTGCCGCGCTCGATGCCCTCCACCTCGCCGCGGATCGGCACGATCGTCACGCGATCGGGCGACTCGATACTGTACCACACGCACAGCTCCAAGCGGCTCTGCGCGACAACCACGTCGCTGCGTGGTGCCCACTGGACGTAGGTGCAGTAGCTGAGCAGCGTCGTCCGCTGCTGCGTTGAGATGTCGTAGAGAAAGAGCTGGTGCTGCTTGTCGCGGAAGAGAAGCTTCGAGGCGCGGAAGTCGAGCTCGAGCCAGTCGATCTTCGACGCGTGCGCCACACGCGCGATTGACACGCCGCTCTTCAGGTCATCGATCTGGATGGTCTGGCGGTCGATCAGGTAGGCAATGACGCAGCGCGTGTTCTCGCTGTCGAGGCCGGCACCGGCACCGCCCTGCCCCGCACCACCGAAGCCACCGCTGACGGTGACGGGAGAGGACGTGGTGGGAGAGCCACTCGACGTCGTGTTCACCTCACGACGCTGACCGCTGGCAGCGTTCGCGCCTGTGCCGTTGGCCGCAGGCGTCGCGTTCGCAGCGGCAGCAGCAGCAGCAGCGGCGTCACCGACAAGCGGGTTGAAAACACGCACGCTGATACGATGCGCGTTGCGCTCCTCGGTGCGGCAGGTGCCCAGGATCATGTTCTTGCCGTACTCAATGAGGCAGAGCTCACCGACGTTGAAGACCATGCAGATCTGCTCGTTGTCAAACACAAACTTCTCGCGGCCGCTGAGCTGCCACGGCACCTCGCTCAGCTTGTGCGAGACGAGATCGCCCAGCAGCAAGGTGGCCGACGTGTGGGCAACAAGGTAGCGATCCTGGTACACATTCACCTTCCGGATCTCGAAGCCCATGTAGGACTGCAAGACAAGACGCGTGCCGGTCGCGAGCCGCTTCACAATCACCTGACTGTGACTCACGTAGGTGAACTCGTAGGCACCACGCATGCGGTAGCGGCGCAGGCAGCAGTCGAACATGTCCACCGACCCGGTGATCGAGCCGGTGACGAGACGGCTGCCGTCGCGCTTCCACTGCAGCGCGCTGAAGCCCTCGCTGTGGGGCAGGTCGAGCACCACGCCTTCCTCCCACTTTCGCGAGCGGGTGTTGAGGTCGAAAAGACGAATGTGTTCCCGCCCGGCAATCGCAACCGCCTGCCCGCTCGGGTTGCAGACGCCGCCCGTGAAGCCACCAACGCTGCGCGCATCATAGGTCAGCGTCTGCGGCTTCTGGCCACCGCGAGGGTTGTAGAAGCTGACGTTGCAGTCTGACCCAGCACAGCAAATGCTCTCCGCCCAGGACAGCACGTACGGAGCGCAGCTGTGCACGAAGAGCCGCTTCGCCCCGGCCACCTCGGTGCCGTCGTCGGAGGCTTCGAAGACGTACTGGTAGACGGCGCCGTCGAGGTGGCCGGTGAGAATCTTGCCGTTGTCGCGACTCGTGCACATCGACACGGCGGGGTGCTCGTGGGAGTAGAGCACGTGGGACTTGTTCGCCTTGAGCATGCCGACACGCACGCTGCCGTCGAGGGTGGCGAACGTGACGAGCTCCACGCCCTGCGACGAGGTGTTCGGCCACGCCACACACGTCACGGGTGACGTCTGCGACAGCTTGTGCCGGATCGCCTTCTTCTCTCCCCACTCCGTGCCGAGGCGGTAGACAAATACGATGCTGTCCGACTGCGCGACGGCGAGCAGCGTGCTGTCCGGCGAGAAGGCAAGCCCGGTCACGATGTAGCCGCGTCCGCTCTTGTCAGAGGCGGCCTTCGTGGGGAACTTGTCGCGCCGCTCGCCTTGCTCATCGAAGAGCTGGATGTGGCGCGTGGCGTCGGCGATGGCGAGACGCTTGTTGTTCGGGGAGAAGCAAATCGCCTGCGTCCGGGCCGGCCCCTGCTGGCCCTTGATGAGGTTGTGGTAGAACTGGACCTGCATCTCTTCCAGACACACACAAACACAAGCTTACACAGAGTTCCTCCCTCTCTACTTTATTTCTTTCTTTCTTTCTTTTACTTGGTGGTTGATCGGATCTAATAAAGCTGTTGCTCACCACTGCGGGTAAGCGACGGGTTGCAATAGAGGAGGCGATGAGCGGCCACGTGTCGACAACGGCAGAGGTAAAGTAACAGCCGAGATAAAACAAAAGAGAGAGGGAAGAGGGGAGTGAGGAAAAGGAGTGGGGTAAAAAAAAAAAATTGCGCACATCGGAGCACCAACCGGGACGACTCTGCCACACATTAGAAGCATGACATGTTAATATGCATTGTTGTCACTTTTTGAAGGACTCACTCAACGGACCTACAAGTTTGATGTTGGTTTTGATTTTTATTATTACTTAGGCGATGCACGCGCAGCGTCGCCAAGAAAATGTGAAGATTTTTATAGGGCCAGCCTGTTCTAAAAGAAGAAGCAATGAGGCCCGCCTCGCTGTAAGGACAACGGATGAGAACACGGGCGATCAATATGAAGGATCGGCGGCAAGGAAGAGAAGAAACCTCCACAGACACACTAATTCATCGCCTCAGAGGAGCTTAGTGGCCCAGAACACCTCCCACGGCGTTGACGCAAAACAGAAGAAGAGTGAGAGAAAAAAAGCGATGCAATTACTACACGCTGAACACGCCACCGTCCTCCTCGTCTTCCGCTGCCACAACCCCTTGCCCCATCGACAATCCTGTCCTGCCATGCTGCTTCTCCTCGCTCTCTACTTCTCCCTCGTCTCCCCGCAGCGATGTCAGCAACGCCCTCCGCAGTGCCCGCATCGGCACCGGCGCATCGGGACTCGAGAGGTGGAACAGCGGCAAAAGTCCGCGCGCGGCGTCGCCGACGACGAGGCGGTGAAAGAAGTCAGCGTCCAGGCAGCTGCGGCGCACCGCGAAAGCCAACACCGCCGCATCTGTTGCGCGGCTCCGCGTCACGGTGTTGTACAGCACCAGCGAGCCCTCCGCCTTCTTCTCTGCACTGTCTTGAACGTCTGTGGGCTTAATTGCATCGTCGCGAAGATGGTGCTTCTCGTGTCGGGAGTTGGCGGCCTTGTGTTTACGCCGCTGGTGTGCCGGCACCAACATCGGGAAAAGTTCGTTGTGGTCCGTCAGGTGACCGAAGAGCTGCTCAATCCAGCGTATGTGGGCCATTTCGGCATCTGGCACGGCAAGCAGCAGCGCAGACAGCAACCGGCCTGTCCACCACTCCCGCCCGTAGTGCAAGCACAGCTCCGTGCCGGCTGGTAAGTCCAGCAGAGGCACCAAGGTCAGCAGCCCTGTCGCGTCCTCGACGCGGAGCGCCACATTTGCCTTTTGCTTCAGCGTCTGGAACAGCATCTCCGCTGCGGCGTGCAGCTCCTGCTCGGTGCAGCTGCCGGATCGCGGGTCGCTGCGAAGGGCCGCCAGCACCGCCTCTCGCTGCTCCGCTGCGTCGGCGTCACCAGTACTTTCGTACAGTGTCATGCGCTGCCGGTGATTCTTCCAGTAAGAAAGGTTGGCGAGGTCGTCGGGCGGGGGCAGCTCCCAGGCAACGCCGTCGTTAATCTCGAAGAGGTGGGACTCGGTGATGAGGGGCGGCAGGCGGCGCAACTGCTGCTGTTGCTGTTGTTCTTGTTGTTGTCTCATCTCGCCGGTAGATATCGTTGATGTGCTAGTTCGAAAGGGTAAAGCTGCATTTGTTCCTCCCTCTGCACGGTCCTCTCCGTCTTCGAGATCCTCTTCGCCTTCCTCTTCATCGTCGTGACCTGTTCTGTTCGCAGCCCTCTGCCTCTGCGTCTCCTCAGCTGCCAACGCGCGCAGCTGCTCCTCTGTCAACTCCGTCCCGTCGTCCATCTCCCCCTCCTCCGTGGCGCCACGCCGTCTGCCTTCACGACGACGCGCCTTCTCCTCCCGCTGCACGTAGCGCTTGTGATGCCGCCCCACCCACCGCTGCAGCCCCTCCACATCCGCACAGAGCGGGGCAGCCGTGCTCGGCGCAACAAGGTACCACCCCTGCTCCGTCGCGACGTGGAAGTAGGCGGTGGAGCTGAACATGTGGCGCAGCGCCAGAAAGCGGCGGAGAGAGACGTGGTGACGCGCCGCAAACGCAAGGTTCAGCACGAGTGGCGGCGCTATGGTGACGCCCTCGCCGGCGTCCAGACTGGACGAAGCAACAGAAGCGCCTCCGCCACACATCGACGCATCCGCCTGCGTGAGTGGCGCGGGGGTGGTGAGCGACGTGGTTGCGGAGGCAGCGCCCGCTAGCACCTCGATCGGGCTGAACTTCTTCACGGCTCGAGTCAGGAAGACGCCTTTCAGCCCAGGAAGGCGCTCGCTCGGGCCAACGCGTGTGATTATCTCGCCTGCCTGCTGCACCACAGCTGCATGGGTACTCGGTAGCGAAGATGAGCCAGAAGATTGAAAGCGCAACTGTTGAGCTGTGTGAGGAAAGGTGGTGAGCAGCCGACGCATCGCCGATCGATGGGGCACGAAGGAAGTACGTGACATGATGCACGCAGCAAGGATGCACAAACAAGTCCCACTTTAAAAATTAATTTGCTGTTGTTTTTGTTCTTCTGCGTGACGGAAGAGAGCGTACGCGAATCATTGCTCAGCAGTCAAACGAGTAGAGAAAGGGAGAAGAGAAAAAATGAAGGGGAGACAAAGGGAGCAGAAACGGGTCAAGATGGCAGAAGCCGGGAGCACGCGGAGCACTCCTTAATCCCATCACGTTGGTGCTTCGTGAGTCTACCATTCTGTCTTTTTTTGTTGTTGTTTTCTTCTTTTTGTCTCGTGGCGGACATCGCCTCCAACAGCCAGACGAGCAACAAGAAGGCTGGTGTAAAGCTTTCGGTGAAAACTGCGCCAAGGCAGAGCAACAAAGAGCACAGTGACAAAAAAAAAAGAGAAAGGGTGAGAGAGGAGCAAAAAAAGATCCTCAAATTAGAGAAGAAAAAGAAAAGGTTCACTGAGGTGGTAATGGAAACATCGAGAGAAAACAAAACTAAAATTAAAATCAGACAAGTAAGGAGACGGTGGGTAGATGAGACACAACACAACATGAAATTAAAACGCCGGAAAGGAAAAGCGCATTCGTTTTAGTCTAAAAGACACGACACACACTGGGAATAATGTAGAGACGGAAAAAAAAGGGAAAACATTGCGCAAAGCCGAAGTCAACACGGCGGGCGAGGGAAAGAGATGTCGCACACTCCCCTTCTCTCTCTCTCTCTCTTTCTCTCACGTATTGCCAACACCACCGCCTCGGCCACTACCACCGCCACCACCGCTCTCCAGCGTGTAGGCACGCTGCAGCTGGCGTAGCAGGCGTCGCTCAAAGAGGGACATCGGCACCGGCGGCGGAGCCTGACCGTTCGGGTCGGTGCGGTGCGACACGTTCGCCGACGCATCGCGGTTGCTGACGCCATGGACGCTATCGTTGCCGCCGAGCGATACAAAGGCACGCGTGTCGCCGTCGTGCGCGCTGCCGCTGGCTCGACGCGTGCGTGGCACTTCGGAAGCGTAGCCGAAGCCGTCTGGCCGCCTCACGCGGTGCACCGTCCCGGGTGACGCTTCCCCCGCGGTCCCCTTGCCACGTCTGGCGCGACCCTTCGTCTTCAGTTTTCCGCTGTTTTCCCGTGTAGCTGTCATCTCACTTCTGTGGACGGCGTCGGGTGTTGGGGTGAGACCACGCTGCTGCTGCTGATGATGACAGCCTCTACGTGGTGTGCAGCGAGAGGCGTGGGAGGATGCAGTGCGCCGGGCAGACACGCGTGTAGCAGCAGCACCACTAGCAGCAGCAGCAGCAGCGTACGGCTGCTGTGGACAACGCCCCTTTCCGGCAGAGCAGATGCGGCTTGCAGCGGCGGTGAATGATAGCGGATGGGTGGCTGTCGTAGCAGTATGCTTGGCGTGTAGTGGGGCATGACGGCGCCGGCCACCACCTCGCTGTCTCGCTACTGCTCCTACCGCCTCTGCTGCGGTGCGTGCGGGCGGTTGCGGCGCCAGCGCGTGGGGAGACGTGGCAGCAGCCTCAATCACTTGTGCTGCGGCCGCTGCGGCGGCGACAGTGGAGAGCGGCTGTGCCACGAGCACCGCCGGCACGTCAAAGCAATAGAAGCCGCGGTGCTGGTCGTTGGTGAGTCGCGGCGGTGTCGCGCTATTCTTCGTCGCCGAGGAAAGGTGCGTTGTGTCGAGGGGCGGGGTTGCCGTGGGCTGCTCCATGACGGCGCTGTCGTCGCTGAGGCAGACGCTGTCGTTCGCGGTGGTGGTGGTGGCCGAAGGACGAACACCGGCAGACTGCGCACGCGCTGGTTGGTCCCCCGCATCGCTTTTTATCCCGCCGCTCGCAGTGCTCGTAGTGGGGTGCATGCCCCCGCGGCTTCCCTTCGCCACTGTGGGTCGCACCGCTCCGGCAGAGGCGGCACGCAGCCCCATCGTGCGGGGGTCAAAGACCGGGTGGCTCAGCCGCTCCACCAACGCCTCCTCCTGCTGTTTCGGCAGCGCACCGAGGAGGACACCCGTCATGCGGTACATGCCGGGGACGGGCGGCGGTGGTGGGGGCGGCGGGAGCGGCGGGGGACGGTGCTCGACCTCGGTAATCCCCAGCGGAGTGCCGACGGTGGCAGCAGCAGCAACAGCAGCGCCAGCACTGTTCCCTCGTGTGGAGGCGGTTCGCGCTCGCAGCATCAGCACTGAGGCCCGCGAAGGTCCAGAAAAGACGTTCGGCACGACGTTTGCTGCCGCCGCGGAGGGCAGCTGTGGGGGACGAAGAGAGCTGCGGTGCCCAGCGCTCCGCACACGGTTCAGTAGCTCCACATAGGGCTTGCCGCCATGCGCATCCGGGCTTAGTTGTTGTTGCTGCTGCTGCTGCTGAATGCGACGTGCTTCTGCCTCCTGCGCGGCCGCAGCGGCAGCCGGGTCGTAGGTGAGGGTGCCGATCAAATCCGACAGTGCATTGGAGTCCTGCGAGCCTTCGCCGTCATCGCTGCTCGAGTGACCCAGCGTCTGCCGCAGCTCCTCCTTCGACACAAAGCACAGCGGCTCCTGCACGGGCTCGTCCTCGTGCTCGACACGCGCAAAGCACTCGTAGCGATTGATCGGGACGGTGTTGCGGCGCAGCGAGTCCATAAGGCGCCGCGCTTTAGCACGCGCCACGACGGAAGCCCTGATTTCATCCACCGGTCGCTCGTCATGCAGGCGCGACGCCGAGGTACTCGGTCGCACAGATGTACGCGTCCCGGCTGACAGGGTTCGCGTCGCCGGCGAAGTTGGGGCCCGACCGCCGCGCACCTTGTCCACCGACACGTTTGCAGCAGAGGTGTCAGGGGCGAAGAGGCCATCGCCCTCTGCGATCGCTGCGGATGCGGTGGCTGCTGTGGGCAACACTGCTGCCACCACGGCGTCTCCGACGGAGTCTGCCACGCCACCCATCAGCATCGGGCGCCACTCCGGTTTCTCCCGCCACGAACCGCTGTCATTGTGCGACACAACACTGGCAGGAGCGAGGGAGCTGGCGGGCCGCGCCGCTGATGAGAATCCAGCGCCGCTTACCGGGAAGGAGGTGGGAGTGTGGGAGCGAGGGGGCCAGATGAAGCCGCTCACCCCCGTAGGGCTCGGGATGCCCTGCACGGAGGATGAAGGGGCGGCTGACGAAGGCTCAGCATCGCGCAGTCGCAGCTGCAAGCCGCGGTTGTTTTCGTGATGTGCGGAGGCGGCGACGCTGCTGGTGGACACCGACGTGGCCTCCGGCATCGCCTCCACCTCCAAGTCCAGCCGCTGCACCATCGCCTCTAACACTGCATGCATGAGCCCAACACTGCGCAGGTAGCGCACCACCGGCACAGGGCAGATTGCCGACATCTCTACTGGGAAGAGACCGGCGAGGGCCATGCACCACGTCGGCAGCACCCGCCACCCACCACCGACACTGCTGCTGCTGCTACCGCCACCTAACGCAGACGGCCAGCGCACACTCGAGGAGAACGACACGGAAGCGCGGTGTGTGCGACTGGCACCCGCGCTGTTGTTGTTCGAAGCCGCCACCATGATGAGATACATCGGATGAGCGGGGAACTCAACCGCAGCCCCTCCTCCGTGCGCACCGGACAGAGAAGATGCGGTGGTGAGATCTGTCCGAATCTCATCCATCTGTCGATGCAAGATGCGCGCGACATCGGCAACATTTAGCCCACCCGGTCGACGCACTCGCTGCACCTCCGCACTGATCGTCTGCGTCACGTCATCCAGAATCGCCTGCGGGGGAAGCTTGTGGTGCCCTTCGCGGCGTAACTCTGCCACGAGGGCCACCCAGTCGCTCTCGGAGAGCATGGAGGTGGCGGCGGCGAGCGGGGTGCGCAAGCACTGCTGGAAGAGAAGACGCATGCCTGCATCCTCGGCGCCGGTGGAAAAGGGAGAGACGCCACGATCCGCGTGCGGGGCATCGACGCCGTGCTGCGCCTCTGGGGACACGGAGGAGAAACGGGGACTGCGTGGCCGAGCTGAGCTGCGCGGTGGTCGTCTGCTGCTGCTGCTGGTGCTGGTGGTGGTGGTATTAGGCACCGCGGCGGCGACCTGCTTCTGCGGCTGCTGGGGTTGGTTGTGCTGTGGCGCTGGCGGTGGTCGAGGAGATAAAGGGAGCGGCGTTGGCGACACCTGTGAGCGCAGCGATGAGGAGGGCGGGCGGGGCTGCAACTCCGGCAGGCTGGCACGTGTTTGGCTCGGCACCCAATAAAATGGCCTCTCCTCCCTTTCTTCTTCTTCTTCTTCACCTTCTTCTTCCATGAAGGCCAGCTTACGCCCAGTTGGGGTGGGCGAGTGGCCGCTGCGCAACGGCGCCGCTGCTGGCGCGTTACTTTTCAGAGCGAGGTACTGAGAGGCAGAGCCGTTGCCGCCAGACTGCCCCAAGACAATGGAAGAAGCCTCATAGCGGTCCTGAAAGGTTTGCTGCTGCTGCTGCGTTAATGTCGACAGAGCAGCCGTTGTGCCATCTTCTTTTTTGTCTGCGCAACGACCGGTGTCTGAGCCCTTTGCTGCGGCCACAGCGACCGCCACGGCACACAGCCACGCCTCTGGATCCAGCAGCGCAGAGGCGCCGCTCTCACTATTCTTGCCTTTTTTCCTCACCTTCTCGTGATGGAGAGCTTCACCAGCAGAAGGCTGGCCAGATGTGGGTGCGCTATACCACGGCAGCTTGGTCAGCATCAGAGGCACGTCGTTCGCGTGAATGCCGCCGTGGTCGACGTACAGCTCTAGCGCCGTCTCCAACTGCTCAGGCGTCAGCAGCGCCAACAGCCGCTCCGGGGAAGTGGCGGATGGAGGAGAGGAGGACGAAGCTGCCGTGGGTGACGCGTCTCCTGCATCCTCTTCAAGCGATTCAGACGACGAGATCGAGGGCGATGACGTCGCAGACAGCGCGGATGCTTCCTCGGTGTACGACGTGCTGCGATCGCTGTTGGAGGTACTGGTATACTGCTGACGTGGTGCTGCTTGAGAAGCCATTTTTTTCTCCGTCGCACTTCCTTGCTGCCTTGCCCCTTCTCCACCTCCTGCTCCTCCGCCTCGGTGTGCGGTAGAGGCGCCACGCAGAATATCCAACGCACTTCCCCTCATGTTGTTCTCGCTACCGCCACCATTACGTGGGCTGCTGACGGAGCTCGCCACGCCGTCGCTGTCGTTGTGCGGTGCCTCCGTCACATCAACAGAGCGCAGCGGCGGCGGTGGTGCACTATCGAAACTTGCGCGGTGTGGCCGCTGGCGGTGCTGCTGCGAACGAGGTTGCTGCTCAAGAGAGGAGGCGAGAGAGGAGGAGAAGGCGGCGGAGCTGAGAATGGCCTCGGAGTGGGGCAGAGAGGCGGTGGATGCGGAGATCATAAACGTGCGTTAGACTTCGAGGAAAGTACGACGACAAGACGGCATAGATGAAAGGTGAGGCGAAGAAGGGGTGTGTGGGTGTGTGTGCACGCGAAGAGTTCTCTAGTTGGTGACGTTGCAAAAACGCCGACTTAATTCTAACTATTTCGGGGTTGTCGTTTTTTTACATTGAAAGCTATCGTTGAAGTGACGCGACTAGCTGTAGGAAGGCAAAAGGAAAAAAAAAAGCAGAAGGGGCAAAGTTTTGCCTTGAATTGGCCTTTTCCCTGTCCTGTGAAAAGGTGATGGTGAAGGAGCGGGTGTGCTGCGCTGCTGCGTATAGAGGCTGCACAAGCTGTAAAGAATAATGAACACCCCAACTAATGGTGATGCTTTGGCGTGTTTTCACAGACGTCGCTACTAGCGGTATTGCCGCTCTTGAAAGCACAGAGATGTAAAATAAAACGAATTGCTGTATTGTGTGTGTGCGTATTTATGTGGTCAGTGTGGAAAGTACGCGTAATGGGAAGAAAAGTGTCGAAAAAATGAGTAAAGCAGAAGAGGCAGCAGGTCCTGAATAGAAAAGCGTATAGAGTACAGCCCGAAAGCAGCTCCGAGAAAAACGCTTCAGCTCTTGCGACAAGTTGACAGCATCCCGTCGGGTTTTGTATTACCGTCACAGCACCTCAAACAATTTCAAGGACCCGAGAAAATGCAGTAGATTACAAAAGAATCTGTTACACTTTTTCACTATTCTTTTTCTAACACTATTGGGGAATCAGGTTCTGTAATTGAAATGACTTTAAGCTCCGCTCTTTACGAGCGATTGTTTTGCTTTTTTCTAATTATTATTAAAGTTAGGTAACGTGCCATTAAACGTGGAATTAGAGGCGCCGTGTCGGTACACTCACCCGATCTTGGCCGCCTTAAACGGTGCGTCTTCTTTCCCTACGCCTCTCTTCTCTCTTCTCTCTTTCGCTTTCTCTCAGTCCCCCACGAGAAAAACCTAGAAAACACAACATGAGGAAGATACGTAAGATGGACGACATTATAGCAGCTTGAAACAAACAAAAACAAAACTGAACGACATTTAAGCTCTCTCCACAGACAGCAGCAGCAGCAGCAACAACAACAGCGTTCCACACCGAGACGCTCACGCCTTCGTTTCCTCCTCCCCTTCTTCATCGTCGCTCTCGTCCTTCTCGCCATCATTATCATCGTCGCCACCGTGCAGCAGCTCCATAAGCGTCTTTCGTTGTGGCTCATCACCACTCGCCGCCGCCGCCGCCTTCTCGGCGCGTTCTTCATCCCTCATGGTTGGCGCCTCCTCCACGCAGAGTGTCTCCTTCCGCAGCACCACCCCGCTCTGCCGCGCCGCACAGTCCTTGGAGCAGACGTACACGGTGATCGTGCCAAAGTCGCAGCCGTCGTCCACGTTCCCCGGCGTGGCCTTCACGTCCGCCGCTGTCGATGTGCTCGAGGGCAGAGCGCCGCGCGCCACCGCCGTGTACTGCGCCACCTGCAGATAGTACAGCGTCGTCGGCATCACCTGCAGCTCCGCAGTCTGAGCCGCACCGCACGATGCACAGGCAGGAATCGTTACCATCGTTTTCACCTTCTCTGGGTTCATAAAAATGGGCTTCGCATCTTTGGGCCGCGGCACTGCCGGCGTCTTCGCACTCGCAGCAGGACGCGGGTAGTAGCGCAAGACCTGGTTAGGTGCCCGCGCCACACGTGCGCGGAACTTCTCGTACAGGTAGTCGGTCCGCTTATCTTTCAGGTCCACCTGCTGCTCCAGCTGCTGGAGCTCCGCATCCGTCATGGTGCTCTTCGCGTTCTCCTCCGCCATCTTAATGAGCTCCCGCTCCACGTCCGTCGGCTCGATCACCTCTTTCAAAGGCTCGTCGTCGATGTAGACGTAGCCGGGTGGGAGAACGGCAGGTGGCAGCTCCGACGGCAGCAGCGGCCCCGTCTCGATCACCTCATCCTCATTCTCCTCTTCCTCGTCCTCATCCAACGCCGCGGTGTCTTCCTGATCCACCTGCACACTAAACGCCACCATACTGCTCAGCGGCTGACGTGCGCAGTAGCTGGAGTTGCAGGCGAAGACGTAGACCATGCGGTGGTGCGGCTGCGTCGCTAGAGCACTTGGTAGAGGACTGAAGGCTTGCAGAAGGAGGCTCATGGGCTTGCCACAGACGCCGCAGCTTGTCCAGCGCTGCACCGTGGTCGCATCGGTGTCGGTCAGCTTGGGGAAGTAGGTGGCGGTGCCGCCGATCTTGGTTTCCGAGGTGAGCTGATCGCGGCGATGGGACATGTAGCCGTCGAAGAGGCCCAGCAGGACGTGGCTGCTGCTGCTAGAGGACATGGTTGCGAGCTGTTTTTTGTGGCGGCGGTGTAAACTTTTTTTTTGTAGTTCTTGCGCTGCAACTTTCCTTTTTTTCCTGTGATGTTGATGAGGGCAGTGTTGATTAATATGACAAACAATTAAATTTTGAAAAAAAAAGAAAAAAAGAAAAAAAAGAAGATGAAAATGAAGCTTTGAAGTGCAAACTCAATCATGACGCTAGTAGATGAACGCGAAGGAATCTCCGTGAGGGCAAACATGACGAAGTCTCTCACCCTGGAAATCCTTCGATTGGTCGGTCATACCAACCATACCGCACGATCGCGCGCGCGCACGTTTGCTAAGAACACTCAACCGCAGCACAGCTTGGCTTTCCACAGTACTATCCTTTCACTGGTGTTCGGTACTCTTTTTTTTTTTATGTATGTCCCTCACGCGCACCTCACGAGTACTGCCGGAACAAACGCCACACAGATGCCGTGAGAGCGTCGAATTTTTCCCACCGACAGCAATAGGAATAGGCGTACCGCTCCTTCGTGATATAGAGGCAGCGGGAATAACAACAGCAACAACAACAACACGAATGTATCTCAATTCTTTTCCCTTTTAGAGCATATAAACAGTTTAAAATAAAATTATGATAAGAGACGCGAATGATGCGCCGTTATTCAGGAAATATATGTGTGCGGGCTGCCCTTCGCATCGACGGAGAGAAACTTCAAATTGAGAAGAGGCGCAGACGCATCTTGAGAAGTTGTGGAAGTAAAGAATGAAATACGTCATCAAGAGAGAGAGAAAAAAGACAATAAACCCCACACGATCTAGAAGGAAAAACAAAGGGAAGAAAAAAAAGAAAGGCCAAAAAAAAAAACAGGTAATTATCTACACGTGTGCGCCATGACGCAAAACACACACAAGACACGAGTGCACGCAACCCTATACTATTGTTTTCTGCTTTTTCGGCACAACACATGCGTTTGTTATGTGGCCAAGAAGTTCGTGACTTGTGCTCATTGCCTTCTCTTCGGGTAGCATTCACTGAAGTGCAGAAGGAGGAGAGGAGACGCTGGATGATGTGTGTACCCCTCGAAACTCCGCGCACTGGAGAACGAAAAAAAAAAAAAAAGACAGGCGAGAATCAACCAAAAAAAAAACACTTTAGATTTTGCAGCAAGCCAAAGTGCACTCGCCTCTTCATCAGTCATCGTCTGCTTTTCCCTCTTCCCTACGGAGCAGCAAAAAGAAAGCCGCCCACGACGAGGTTCAGCAGGAACTCCGCAACGTTCAGCGGGAGCAGCAGCAGGTTGATGGGGAAGGGCTGCGCATCCGAGTGGGAGGCCTGCCAGAAGAAGCCCATCGCCGCCACCACCGCCACGAGCGCCTTCGCCTTGGTGCTCTCCATCGAAATGTTGTCCTCCAACAAGCCGCGCTCACGGGCGATGTGGATGGCGTGCTGGACAAACATGTCCGACCCGCGCAGGCAGCAGTGCACGATGCTGATAATGCCACTCAGCAGCGTCGCCAGCGTCATGGTCACCGTGGCGAGAATCAGGTTCGACAGCACACCCGCCCACTTGCGCATCTCCGGCGGCAGCACCTCGTTCAGCGCCTTCTCCAGGTTCACGTACTCGCGGGCCATGTTCGCCAGCGAGCCACCCAGCGCAAGCGAACGCGCCAGCTTCACGCGCAGTGCCGCGATGACAGACATGGCGGCGGCACCGATGGAGCGCACGGCCGTCTGCACCGATTCAATATCCACCGACTTCATGAAGAGCGCTGCTTTGCGAGAGAAGAGCTCTCCCTTGTCGATCTCCTCCACGTCCGCCACTCCGTTGCCATCGGCGTCCACCATGTTGTCCTTGCGGTTCTGCTCCGCCGCGAGCTCGTAGTTGTGGCGCAGCACCGCGAACGACTTCCGCAGGTCCTCCCAGCAGAGTAGACGCACCGTCTCCACGACAGCAATCAGCATCGTGTAGGCACCACCGAAGAAGCAGAGGGCGAGGCCGATCAGCATCGGCATAAACTCCTCCATGCGGTACTTGGCAGCTTGCGTCTTGGCGGCAGCGGCGTAGTCGCCGGCCTGCGCAAAGTATGGGGCCGCCTTGTCGAGCGCCGAGGAGGCGTGGGTGGCGGCCTTTTGGGCCTGGCCAAACTGCGCGCGGTACTGCGGGTACTTCTTCTCGAGGGCCGCGAAGACCGACCGCAGCGGCGACGACGGCGACGCCGCAGAGGAAGAAGAAGAAGGCATATTGAATGTGTGTGTGTGTGTGTGTAGGTGGGTGGGAGGAAAATTGAGTGATTCGACGCAGAACAACAACCTGTCAATGTAAGACCGTGTTGAGATATTTTCTTAAAGAAGCTGGTGTTGTATCAAGAGTTGTTTGTTGATTCCTGAGCGGCGAGAACACAAACAAAGACACATATGAAAGCGATACAATGAGTAGAGAGCAGGAGCGGCGATGCCAGATTTGTTTAAAAAAAAAGAGAGGGAGGGAAGGTTGAAGAGAGAGTGGTGCGGAGAGTGCTAGGTACGCAACCACCAAGAAAGCGCGTCTGTCCACGTGGAGTCTGAGCACCTTTTTCTTCGTTGTTGTTCATTAGTTTTACCGCGGTGTCTCGCCGCAGCGAGAATCAGCCCCGCAGCATCAGCAGACGCCACAAGCCACCTATGCCTCAGCCAACAAGGCAACGAGGCTGTTTAACACATTCCAGTGCTGTTTCACACCCACACACAGATGCATCAGACTTCCGTCTTTCCGCCGAAGGACATACCAAATATTTTTTTTTCTTTTGGACACCCCCTTTGACGGTGCACTCCTCTGAGAGAGACGGAGAGAGAGAGAGAAGAAAACCATGGAATATATGGATAGAGAGAGGGAAAAAAAAGAAGGGAATCTATAAAAGTAGCACGCAACATCAATCACCACCACAATCGGGAAAGAAAGAAACTGCGCGCTACAGGCACTGCTTCGTTAAAAGTAGGCCGTGAGAGAGCACCCGAAAAAAGCAACGAAGGGCCATTCGTTTCACTGTGGAGCCTCCACCTGTGTGTGAGTTGGTGTTGAGAGAGTGCTGGTGGTCAGGAGCCGTTGGAATAATAAATGCGCCGATGTGCGTGTGCGTGTCTGCATGTTGCTGCGCGCCACCGTCGTCTCGCGTCGCTCATTTTCCTCCACTCTCCCTCCGCAACGTATGTATGCCACCACTGGAACGCATCAAGACCGAAAACAGTCGGCTGACGGCGAATTGCGAGGCCGGCAAAAAACATCGCGAAGACAGAGAAAGAGAAAACTCGAGGGAAGAGACGGTGGCGGCGCTCTATTGTAGTGCAGCTGCGGTCCACATCGAGTCATGTGCGTGTTCCGTCAGCGTGCTTTAGGCGCTCGGCGTGGCCTTGCTCTTCTTGCCGCCCTTCTTCTTCGCCAGCGCCTTGTTGATGCTCGGCACAACGCCGCCGCGCGACATCGTCACGTTCTTCAGCAGGGAGCCGATGTCGTCGTCGTGGCGCACCGCCATCGTCACCGTGCGCGGGCTCAGGCGGCGCGGCTTCTTCCCGCTCTGCGCGGCAGCCTTCACCGACAGCTCCAGCAGCTCAGCCGTCAGGTACTCCACCACGGCGGTCATGTACACCGCACCAGCGGCGCCGATGCGGCGCGCGTACTGGCCGCGGCGCAGCATGGAGCCGACGCGGCCGACCGGGAAGATCAGACCGGCCTTGGCGGACTTCGAGCCGCTCTTGCGGGAGGCCTTCTTGGCGCTGCGGGGGGTGGCCATCGTGGGAGAGGAGAGAAGCGAAGGGGAAAGGGGGCGTGTATGCGTTGCTTGGTGCGGAGAACTGCAGAGGGCAAAAGAGGTGCGTCCACACACAGAGATAGGAGGGAGAGAGAGAGAGTGCAAGGAATGACAGAAGTGGTAGAGACGCAGATAAACACATGGTTTGGGGAATCACCCAGTCTACCCATTGCTCCGGTACGCACACAAACGCACCAGCAGCAGTCGTTTGCTTGGGGCAGCAGCAACGCAGACGCAGTCAGCACAGCCGGACAGGCTGCCCGCACTGTGTTTGCACACACAAAGGCAGCACACCTGCCACCACAGCAAAGGCTCACAGCACGCTGAAACGCTTCAAACGCGCAGACCCGTCGCACGGCGCGCACGCCACCGCGTCAGCTACACAGACGCACTCTCGCACTTACCTGATTAATTCTGTTTTGGTCCGAGCCTACCCTGACTCAAACCCATGTTATCGAGAAGAGAGCGAAAGAAAGAAAAACAAAAGACGTGGTCTGAGAAAACAAAGTGTATCTATGAAAGCATTCGCCCGATCAGAGGCGCACGCTCGCGTAACGGAGGATGTGCAACCGTCAAGCAGGGGACTTAAGCGCTCGGCGTGGCCTTGCTCTTCTTGCCGCCCTTCTTCTTCGCCAGCGCCTTGTTGATGCTCGGCACAACGCCGCCGCGCGACATCGTCACGTTCTTCAGCAGGGAGCCGATGTCGTCGTCGTGGCGCACCGCCATCGTCACCGTGCGCGGGCTCAGGCGGCGCGGCTTCTTCCCGCTCTGCGCGGCAGCCTTCACCGACAGCTCCAGCAGCTCAGCCGTCAGGTACTCCACCACGGCGGTCATGTACACCGCACCAGCGGCGCCGATGCGGCGCGCGTACTGGCCGCGGCGCAGCATGGAGCCGACGCGGCCGACCGGGAAGATCAGACCGGCCTTGGCGGACTTCGAGCCGCTCTTGCGGGAGGCCTTCTTGGCGCTGCGGGGGGTGGCCATCGTGAGGGAGGAGAGAAGCGAAGGGGGAAGGAGGTGAAAAGGGTGAGAGCGGATAAGCTGCGAGAGGGGGAAGATGCGTGAGGATATGTATGGGTAGTATGAGGGAGAAGTAAGAAAGAGGAGCACAAGGATGTGTGCGAAAAACAAAGACAAGTAAATAAAAGAGATGAGGACGGTGTGAGGTAGATAAAACGTAGAGAGAGAGGTAGAGAAAGCGCAAAAAGGAATGAGAAATACCGCCACCGCACAGTCCGAGACAAAAAAAAAACTATATGGCGCTTCACCTTTAATGGCGTGGATTAAAATAAAATTAGCTCACCGTTTAGCTACGCAGACATGCCTGCGCTACCAGCAATCAGCGGTTGTTAAGCATGCGTTGACGGAGTAGCAAGCAGGCCGGTCCCTATGAAAGGGCAATGGCAGTCAACGCGTGCACGCGGCACCGTGTGTGAGGCTCACCAGTGCCCTTGCTCTTAAAGACCTTTGAATCACTGCTGCCGCTGAACACGTGTGTGCGTAGGTCACAACATGCGTGTCAGCATTTTTTCACTCACAGCTGCTCATCAATGCGCAGGTTTGCGTTAAATGTGAGCACCTTCTTCTTTTTTACTGACTTTTTTTTGGAATCTAGAGCCTACCCTGACTCTGCTGCCGCCGACGTTGCGCGTGGACGAGACGTGCGCTGTCGAGAGAGAAACAAAAACAAAACAAAACAAACCTTTTGCAATCAACACTACAACACAACACGCTCGTGTCGATGTGAGTGTACTGATGCAGGGAGGAGAGAAACACAGAAGATCACGAGAGAGGGACAATCAACACGTGAAACGGAAAACAAATAAAAAAGACATGAAACAAGGTGGATCTATGATTTGGATGTGAGTGTGTGGGGAAGGAAAGGGGAGGGGAAAAGTGGATGGTGATCAACACGGGAGAAAAGGAGAGTGGGAAACGCAACGGTGCGGAGGGGAAAAAGAGAGGAGAGAAGCCATACGACGGAAGCACCGAATGCCAAGCTGTCATCCCACTGAATATGTAAAAAACAGAGAGGCAACAGGCCGTTGATAAAGACAAGATCAGTGGCGCAGAAAGACAGAAAGAGGAAGAACAACAGACAAGAGAGACCTTACTACCAGGCCATGCCTGACCACTTAGAGTGCGCATCTCGTCCTTCCCATCTCTCTCTCTCTTCCTCATCGCCTTCTCCACCGTACGTCGCAACCGTTCACCCTTCATCCTCGTGTTGACTCAACGTTGTCTCCCATTTTCTCCTTCAGTGCTCTCCCGACAAGCGACTTAGGCGCTCGGCGTGGCCTTGCTCTTCTTGCCTCCCTTCTTCTTCGCCAGCGCCTTGTTGATGCTCGGCACAACGCCGCCGCGCGACATCGTCACGTTCTTCAGCAGGGAGCCGATGTCGTCGTCGTGGCGCACCGCCATCGTCACCGTGCGCGGGCTCAGGCGGCGCGGCTTCTTCCCGCTCTGCGCGGCAGCCTTCACCGACAGCTCCAGCAGCTCAGCCGTCAGGTACTCCACCACGGCGGTCATGTACACCGCACCAGCGGCGCCGATGCGGCGCGCGTACTGGCCGCGGCGCAGCATGGAGCCGACGCGGCCGACCGGGAAGATCAGACCGGCCTTGGCGGACTTCGAGCCGCTCTTGCGGGAGGCCTTCTTGGCGCTGCGGGGGGTGGCCATCGTGGGAGAGGAGAGAAGCGAAGGGGAAAGGGGGCGTGTATGCGTTGCTTGGTGCGGAGAACTGCAGAGGGCAAAAGAGGTGCGTCCACACACAGAGATAGGAGGGAGAGAGAGAGAGTGCAAGGAATGACAGAAGTGGTAGAGACGCAGATAAACACATGGTTTGGGGAATCACCCAGTCTACCCATTGCTCCGGTACGCACACAAACGCACCAGCAGCAGTCGTTTGCTTGGGGCAGCAGCAACGCAGACGCAGTCAGCACAGCCGGACAGGCTGCCCGCACTGTGTTTGCACACACAAAGGCAGCACACCTGCCACCACAGCAAAGGCTCACAGCACGCTGAAACGCTTCAAACGCGCAGACCCGTCGCACGGCGCGCACGCCACCGCGTCAGCTACACAGACGCACTCTCGCACTTACCTGATTAATTCTGTTTTGGTCCGAGCCTACCCTGACTCAAACCCATGTTATCGAGAAGAGAGCGAAAGAAAGAAAAACAAAAGACGTGGTCTGAGAAAACAAAGTGTATCTATGAAAGCATTCGCCCGATCAGAGGCGCACGCTCGCGTAACGGAGGATGTGCAACCGTCAAGCAGGGGACTTAAGCGCTCGGCGTGGCCTTGCTCTTCTTGCCGCCCTTCTTCTTCGCCAGCGCCTTGTTGATGCTCGGCACAACGCCGCCGCGCGACATCGTCACGTTCTTCAGCAGGGAGCCGATGTCGTCGTCGTGGCGCACCGCCATCGTCACCGTGCGCGGGCTCAGGCGGCGCGGCTTCTTCCCGCTCTGCGCGGCAGCCTTCACCGACAGCTCCAGCAGCTCAGCCGTCAGGTACTCCACCACGGCGGTCATGTACACCGCACCAGCGGCGCCGATGCGGCGCGCGTACTGGCCGCGGCGCAGCATGGAGCCGACGCGGCCGACCGGGAAGATCAGACCGGCCTTGGCGGACTTCGAGCCGCTCTTGCGAGAGGCCTTCTTGGCGCTGCGGGGGGTGGCCATCGTGAGGGAGGAGAGAAGCGAAGGGGGAAGGAGGTGAAAAGGGTGAGAGCGGATAAGCTGCGAGAGGTGGAAGGTGCGTGAGGATATGTATGGGTGATAACAGGGAAAGGGTTGAGATAGAAGAACGCAAAGAACAGGAGATGCGAGAGTAGAGAGATTCGTTGGTGAAAATAGAGCAGAGTTCAGAAATGATGGAGGAAAGCAGCAGTTGCAATCGGGAATAAGAAAGCGAGCGTGGCGCAGGAATTGATGACAACGCATGGTGAGAGTGCGGAAGGTGGCCTATTGCCTTTACGCGTGCGTCTTACAGAAATATAGGCAAAGAGAAGCTCTAAGTAATACGTAGCATCCCCACTTTTGCCTTTCAGTGAGTTGTGATGGTCTGGAATGCCATTGTCAACGCTCAAGTAGGAAAGCAAGCCCAGGACAAAATGTTTTTTTTTCAAATCTCTTCACGTTGTGTGATTGCTGTACCGGCCGAATACGGAAGATAAACGTTTCTCAGTCCGCGATCTGCTGCAGCTCCTCCTCCGTCAGCGGCACCGTGATCGATGCCACCAGCGGGTTCAGCACGCGCAGAAATTCCGCCACATCGAGGCGGCACTTGCAATCGACGTGTCCGCCACCGACGTAGAGGTACGACGGGGCGAGCTGCGTGATGCCGGCGCTGAGGATTACCGGAATTGGAATAGACGCACCAAACGGCGCCACCGCACCGCTGCGCACACCCGTCAGCTTTTCCGCCTCCACCGGATCCGCAAGACGGAAGTTGAACTTCTTCTTTCCCACGCCGGGGTTCAGCTCCTGAATGGCACGGCCAACCATGTCCGAGTTGAAGCGGTCCACGTACTGGTACACAACGAGGTAGAAACGCGAGTTGTTGCGATCAGCACAGTCGTCACGGGTGCAGTGCGTGTTTTCCATCAGGATCGTCTTGCAGAGGTGGTGGATGCTGGGGGCCTGCAGGGCATCGCGCCGCCACTGCAGGTTCTCCTGGTAGTAGTTCGAAGGCACCCATTGGAACAAGGCAGAGTGAAGGCCGTTTTCGAGGCAGTAGCGGCGCAGGTGGGCCACCTCCGGCGGGTCCTTCGAGTCGGGCTGCAGCTTCGAGAGGTCAGCAGGCGTGGCAGTTGACGACGCTGCGGCCGCGGTGGTGGTGGTGTGGCTGGTCTTTGTGCTCGCCCGCTGCTGGAGGAGCTTCAGGCCGGCCTCGATGGCATCGTAGCGCTTTGCCAGCTGTGCGAGACGCTGCTCCAACGAAGCGGTTGCGGCAGGCATGCTTTTTTTTTTTTTGTGTGTGTGTGTGTCGGTGCACGTCGGGGAAGTTATGCGCGCGGTCACTAATGTAATCCTTTTTTGTTGTTGCTGTTGTTAATAAGGTAATATTTGAAAGACGCCGCAAGGAAAAGAGGAGAACGCGATGACGAGAAAGTCAAGGAGAATAAGCGTTAAATTGCCATACTCGCAGGCGAGAATGCAAGTGGCAACGACGGGGCATCTAAAGAGCAATTCCAGAGAAGCACCGATCCTCACTACGGCGTCTGTGTGGATGTTAGTGTAACCGGTGAT
The DNA here is from genome assembly GCA_030078075.1 of Crithidia sp. LVH-60A. Classification (NCBI taxonomy): domain Eukaryota; phylum Euglenozoa; class Kinetoplastea; order Trypanosomatida; family Trypanosomatidae; genus Crithidia; species Crithidia sp. LVH-60A. Next base: position 473,892 of record CP119651.1, read on the forward strand.
GCGACTGAAAATTCTCTTGCGTGTTTTTTTACTCTTAACGCACACAATTCGCAGGTTGTTGTTGGATGCTTGTTTTCTGCAGCTTTTTTTTTCTTCAGATAAGAAATCTAGCAGTGCTGTTGACCAACCCTCACCAGTCGACCACTTTTAATTTAAGGGGGCAATCTGATTGCTTACGTCTGTCGATAGTCCGTGAGAAGCGCTTCAACAATGGCGTCGTTCAGCACATTCCACGAGCGCTGCTCACCGTAGTTCGTGCTGAACACACCCGCAGCAGAAACGGTGGTGTTGCTGCTCGTCTCGCCCACAACGCTGTCCACGTACTCCAGCAGATGGCACATTGTTGGAAACGCGGTGACAGCGGCGATTGTTTTGCGATCGGAGAATGAGGAGACCTCGGTCAGCATGCTCGTGTACAGCGCATGAAAGTCCGTTGGAACACACTTGCGCTGTGTGTCCGGTCGCACATCCATCAAGTCTGCCATCACCGCGCTGCTCGTTGTCGTTGTTGCCATGGACAGAGATGAGGCATTGCGATCCGCTACTGAAGCTGTGTTGTTGACAGTCGTGTTGTTGTCTGCCATCGCGTTCTTCAGCACCTTGTTGGCCACAGCAGCGATCATCTGCACTGCCTGCCGCGGTTGAGCTGCGGTGGTACACAAGTCCAACGATGCAGAGATGCAGCCCTTCTTGCCATCACCACCGCCACCGGTCGTGTGGTGTGGCTGCTGACGTGCAGCCGCCCACGTCGTCGCAGAGGCAAAGAGTAAAGCCGCCTCCTTCGCTGTAATGTTCGTGTTCGTGCTGTTCAGCCCGTCCAGCGTCACCGTTGCGTTGGGGACCACAATCAAAGAAAGGTGCACCTTAACACAGGGGGAAGGAGACGCAACGGGAGGTTCTGACGATGCAACCGCGGCCTCCGCGTCAACTGCACCGCCACCACACTCCTTCGCCACGCCCTCCACCACAGCGTCGAGGTAAAAGCCCAGCGGGCCGGCACCGCTTGGATGCACGGGGCAGCGGTTCACCGTCGCTGCGGAAAGCAGCATTGGCACCTGCTGAGCGTCCAGCACCACCACCGCATACACGGCTCGCGTACGATCTTGGAAAGGCGTAGGCGAAGCATCAGGCCCTTCTCGCGCTCCAGCATCGACTGCGGTGTCAGAGGAGTGAAGGGACATCACAACTGTTTGTGCGACGACGTTGGTGTGTCGCTCAGCCACGATCGTGGCCGGAGGCGGCGGGCGGAAGAGGGTGGAGGAGGACGTGCCGGTGCGCGTCGGTGTTGCGTTTATGAGGTCTGTGAAGGCGGAGGACAGGTCGGTGTCTACCGAGATGTGGAGAGTGGCTGTGCACGTCATTGCATTCTAAAGGAAGCTAACCGTTGTATTGTGTTGTTGCTTGTGTGTATGAGGGTGTGTGCAAGGCGGAACGAGAACGGGCACACTTCACGCACAATGCCCTTATTCTTTTCGCAAGAAAAGATGGAAGAAGGCCGAGCAGAACAAATGGCAAAGTAGAAGAAGGAGACTGGGGACATGTGGAATCGAAAGAACACCTCCTGACAACAGCAGCGAGGTGGCTCTATTCACTCCTTTTCAGTCTCTCTTGTTTTCTTTTTGTTTTTTTTTTCAAGGTGCAGTTGCAGCTTTGATGTTGTGTGATGAATGACGAGAAGTGTCTGTGGTTGGCTGCCTTGCTTCTCCATCCTCGACCGGTAAACGCCTCGATAAACACTATGCTTGTACTCACATTTTCTTTTTACTTTTCTCAAACGGCATCGCTGACGCACACGAGGCCGCTGCTGTTGAAAAGAAGAAGCTGCACTGGTTCATTGTTGTCCGCAGCACCCGCAGCAGCTGCCGTGGTTGCACGCTCGCGCTCGAGCTCGCTCAGAAAGGCCTGGAAGATGTCAACGTGGTGATCGGGCACCACAAGTGCGATTACTGCCAGTGACCGCACAGCAAGACGCCCTGCTGCATCCCCATGGGTGCGTGTATCCGCATTTGGCGAGTCGTCGAGCTCCCAACAACTCCGGGCAGGACGTCGCGCACGCAAAAGATGTCGCACCGCCGCCTGCAGCTGCACGAAGGCGGGCATGTAGGCGTCCACACGGAAACACTCCCAGTGCAAGCCAGCAGCAACAGAAATTCCTTCGACGTTTGTTGCCGCGGAGTCGGAGGATAAAGCAGGTGCAGCAGCCTCAGTACCGGCGTTGTCCACCTCTCCCTGTTGAGCTAGTAGAGATGAGCGTTGTCCCGCTACGGCTCCCAACGCACCAGACGCTTCGTCGACTGCTGCTGCTGATGCTGAAGCCGCAGCAAAACCACCTGGTGGTGGTCCAGGGACATAGAAGAAAGTGCCTCGCGGTGCCGTGCCGAATAAAGGGCCTTCCAGACCTTCTTGACCCGCCACCACGTCTCCATCGTCAGCATGAGGCTCATCATTTCCACTGCAGCTCGCAATGCCGCCAGAATGCTCTCGCTGCTGTCGCTGCAGATGACGACCGTAAGCAGCACAGAGAGGTGACCAGCTGCGGTGTTGCAGCAGCGGCGAGGAGGCGAAGAAGGCCACGTGACGTGTGCGACGCAGCGCAGCCTGCACCGCTGCCGTGGCAAGCGCCAGCCGCTCTGCCTCTCCCAAATCGTCCTCATCACTGATCACCGTCGGCAGCAGCGGCGCAACACACCGCTCCACCAGGAGAGAGCGAAGGCGGTGCTGCACGACTGCGTGCACGGTGGTCGCACAGAAGGCGAGGCTGACGTGTGCGCTGCCATCGGTGATGACGAGAGTGGCAGCGGTAGGGAAGCAAGCGATTGCGTCACTCCGAGCTTTACCTTCGTTTTTAGCAAAAATCGAAGAAGAGGGAAGAGGGGATGGCGACTCGATGTTCGACGCTGTGGCGCCAAGAGCATCTCTCTGTGTACCCCAAATGGCACTAGCGGGTGATCTACAAGCGGGGGAGGAGGAGCAGCGTTGTTGGGTACGCCGTGTAGAGCAGTGAAGCAGCACTGGTGACCGTTCTCTGAGCCTCCGCAGCGCCGTCGTCACATGAGAACGTGAGGAGCACCGGAGAACGGGAAAATGCGCGCCACACCGCAGTGAAGAGAGCATCGGCGGGTGGGAAAGAAAGATGAGAGTGAGTATGTGTGAGAGAGACAAGAACGGCTTCTGCAAACCGCCGCTACAGCCATCGTGTCTCTATCAAGCACAATGATGAAGTGGAAGAGAGAGAAGAGGGGAAATGAGAGAGAGAGCGCAGATAGGTAAAAGCAAGCAGTTCGACAGGAAGGCGTGCTCGCTCTCGTTGGAAGACGCCTTTCGTGGATAGCGCTGCCAGCGGTTGGTGAAAGCGTGAGAGCTGTAAACTCGGCCATGCCAAACGGCAAGTGAAAAAAAAAACGGATAGCATCCTCAACACGTAATGTTTTCTACTTTCTTTCATCTTTGACGAATGGGGAGAGATGAAGACTGCGTACTGCTGGCTTGAACGGTAGGGAAAAAAAAAATAAAAAGACACTGTGAAGTAGGAAGGAAGCGAGGCACGACAGCGGACTGCCTCGGTGGAGCGCCATCCACCTAACACAAACACAAACCAAAATTCCCTAATGCAGGAACATAACGAGAGAGATTACGGCAGATATGTGACAAAGCGGCCTCGTTGGCGCACATGACAGGCACAGTCTTCTCCGCAGCATGCCGATTTGCGCTACGGCGTAATGCGCTTCGGGTCACGGGGAAAAAGCGAAACGTGCCGGATATCATCCAATCCCAAGAAGAACAGCGCGATGCGCTCCAGTCCCAGCCCAAAGCCACCGTGCGGCCACGCGCCGTACCGGAAGGCATCTACGTAATCCTGCACCGTCGATTGATCCACCTTCTTCGCCGCCAAGCGCTGCTCCAGCAACCCCACCTCGGCGATGCGCTGCGCACCACTGCAAATTTCCTCCCCGCGCAGATACATGTCGTAGCTGCGTGTGGGCCCATCAGGATCAGCAGGGTCGACCGGCATCGTGTAAAAGGGTCGTGCGGCGGCCGGGAAGTAGTCCACGACGTAGAGATCTACGCCGTAGCGTGCCTTGATCAGCTGCCCAAGGCGCCGCTCTTGCGGAAGGCTGAAATCCGTTAAGGGGAGAGTGCAGCCGGTCATCACATCGGCTCCGCCCTTGTCAGCTAGGAGCTGTGCGGCATCCTTGAAAGCCAGACGCAGCACACGCGGGGCATTAACGCCGCAACCGCCACCAGCAATGCGGCCGTGGTATTTATCTTTGCTCGCCAGCTGCGTCGTTTTTGCTTGAGGAAGAGAAGAAGTAGAAGGACTGTCTGTTGTGAGTCCAAGCGAATCGATCACGCTCTCTGGGACTTCGCAGCAGATATCCCGCAATGCGGGTCCGCGAGCTTCCGTTGTGCTGCTGCTCCCCTCTCCGGCAGCGACGCCGTTACCATGCCCCTCTTCCACCTCTTGTTGCTGCTGCTGCTGTTGTTGCCACAGCGTGTCGATGAGCGCACCATGTTTCGTCCTCAGCTTAGTCAGCATGGCGCACATCACCGGCTCCAGCACATCAAGTACCTCGGTGTGACTCGCCTCGATCACCATCTCCCCATCAAGCCCCACAAACTCGGTAAGGTGGCGGTGCGTGAGGCTGTTCTCGGCGCGGAACACTGGCCCAATCTCAAATACACGCATCGCATCGCCCATCAGCATCATCTGCTTGTACAGCTGCGGCGACTGCGCGAGGTAGGCCGCCTTGCCGAAGTAGTCCACGGCGAAGACGTTGCTGCCTCCCTCTGAGGCGGCCGCGATCAGCTTGGGGGTGTGGACCTCGATGAAGCTGCGTGCGAGCAACTCCGTCCGGAACGCCTCACCAAGCGCAGAGACGAGGCGGGAGATTGCCACCATGCGCTCCGTGCGCAGATCCATCACGCGGTGGTTCAGCCGCGTGTCGAGCTTCGTGTTGGTGTCGCGGTAGGGGAAGGGCAGTGGTGTCGCAGCGGGGCTGACAACAGAGATCGACGTGACAAGCAGCTCGCAGTGTGGGCAGGTAGTGGAGTGGACCGGGGAACTGGTGCGCTGCACGGTGCCGGTAACATCCACGATCGACTCTGGGGTGATCGACTGTGCTTGGGTGGCCAGAGCCTTGCCGGTGCAGACAGCCTGGAGAGACTCGAGAGGCGGCTGACGAAGGTGCAGGAAGGCCACCTTGCCACGTCCGCGGACTCGCTCGACGCGGGCACGCACCGTCACCGCCCCCTCTCCTTTTTTAGTTGCTGTCCCACTCTCGGCAGTGCTACTGCTGTTGTCCAACTCGTGCGCGGCGCGAAGAGCAGCAATGGAAATACCGTGTGCGGTGAGGCACGGCGGGACAGTGGCGCTGCTAGTGCTCCTGTACCGCCGTGCACACACCAGCGGTGAGACGGCAGTGTGCGTCGGCGATGTCGTGACGCTGCGTTGAGGTGAGGTAAGAGGGGACGTTGGTGTTGTCAGCGCAAATGATACTGCAATAGACGCGGCGAGACGCCGGCTGCTGTGTACTGCCGTGCTGGCGCCGATCAGCGGACGTGGTGCGCTTGAGGCCAATGAGCGGAACATCTGCGAGGCAATTCAGGTGGTTCTGCTTTCTTTTTTCCACTTTTCTTTTCGGAAAAATTGTCTACTCTCTGTCTGTGTCGCAGCAGACTGCTTTTGCTTGTGTTTGTGCGAGCTGATTCGCGTAAAAGCGACCGTAAAAGCGAGGTCAAGTAGTGGGAGTGAGAGCTCATGAAGACACACCACACACTGGCACTGTCGTCACCCTCTCCTGTGCATGTTTGCTAACGTTCCAGGAGGAGCATTTCACGTTGTTGTTTCTTATCATCTTGGGTAACGATAAGCACAACCGGAGATGCTCCGCCACACCACCGCAGCGTCTCATCTTTGCAATGAACTTTTCTCTTTGCTTTTCTCACCAGTACAGCGCCTGTGTCGTGCGTCCGAGCTCAGCATACACACGCAGCAGAATGAAGGTGCAGCAGGCTTTAGTTGGCACTAAAATCAACCCCCTCCGCACCGCCACCCTTGCTGAAGGTGTCCTCTACGTACTTAACCTCCTCTTCTTTGCAAATTAATTTTAATTTGTTCATGCCGGTAGAGTAAGACAAAAAAAAATAGGCTCTAAGAAAGAAAAGAAAAAGAAAACGATGCATACGCCCTCCTCTCTCGCTCCATCGCAAGTACTGCGAAGGAGAAAGAGATATAATTCTGAACAGACGTGGTGGAAAGAGAATACACGCACGAACACGAGTACTCACCGAAGCGGACGCTGCTGCACACATACTTAAGTACACAGGTCCATCCAATCTCTCTCTCACCCTCAAGAGTAAGTCACCTCCTTCGTTGTGAGGACGTCGCCGCCTGTAATGGTACTGATGTACTGCGCCGGCAGTGCCAACTCGCGCACCTCCTGCTCCCCATCCGCCGCCTCCACCATCACATTCACGTTGACGTCCGTCGTGAGCTTCGTGACGATGTCGACCGCGTGCGAGCCGGCGAGGTGGAGAACCAAGCCCGTCACCCGCGTCGCGTGCACGCTCGGCGCCGACGTCTCAATCAGCATCTCCTGCTTCTCCGTGTCTGCGATGCGCACCGGGCCATGACTTCCGGCCAGCTGCAGCTTTGTGTGCTGACAGTGCTGCACGGAGACCCCCTTCACCTTGGCGGGGACGGTGACGTAGGTGTTGAAGCAGCGGTGGATGCGCACGAGATGACTCGGATGCACTTCTTCCTCTGGCAAGACGACGTAGACGGGCTCCTGCTCCGCACCGGACGTGGGGGAGATGAGAGGCTGGTGATACGACTGCACCGTCCACGTTTGTGTGACGGCGTCGTAGGTGCAGCTCGGTGGCGCTGCTGCACCCTCCGCAGGGCTTGGTGACGGCGAGGTGACTCGTGGAGCTGCTGCTGCTGATGCTGCTGTTGGTTCTGGCGGTGGCGGTGGTGGTAGCGAGGCCGGCGGCGCTGGCTGATGCTCTTGCTGTTGGTGCACACGCGGCGCCGTGCGTCCCTCAGCAGCAGCAGCAGCACTCGCCCCTCCGCGGCGCCACACCGGCTCCCCCTCGCGACTCCCCCGCCGCGGCTCTGACGGTGGCCGTGGTGCACTCCGCCGCGTCATCGCCGCCTCCACCATCTCCCCCCACGGCACGTGACGGGGATAGCGGTAGACGACCATCAGCATCACCCGCTGCAGCACCTCTCGCAGCATGGAGGCCCACGTCACTGTGGCCTTGGTCAAGTCGGGGCGGTCAACGGCGAAGCCCGTCTCCTGCTGCAGGAGCAAGACATTTCCGCGTGCGGTGATCTTGTTCAGGTAGGTGTTTGCGCTGCCGTACGCCTCCTCCGCCACCACGCAGGGCTCCTGCTTAGTGGTAAGCCAGGTAAAGAGGTTGCCAGCCTCGAGCACGGCGTGTGCGTGCGGGCGGTCCTCCTCGCGTCTGCTGATCACGTCCTCGCAGGTGGTGCTCAGTGTGTTGATGGCCGCGTTGAGCGGGGCAAAGATCGCCGCCAGCGCTGCCGTGTCGGTTGGACGGGTCTCTGTCACCCGCACCGTGGCGAGGCATTGGGTGTGGGCCTGCGCAACGCCACGCAGCACCTCGGACAGCAGCGTCACGTCATCGTCTTCGGTGCTGCGGGCGGCGCGGAGAAGGGCCGTGAAGGGTGCGTCGTCAATGTCGGAGGGGTGTCGCAGGCGGCGGCTGCGCACGGTGGCGCGGCGGTTGCGGTTGGCGAACCACGCCCCAGAGGGGTACGTCGCCGTGACGAAGAGAGCGAGATCCGAGAGCGACGCCTGTGCCTGATCCAGCCACGCGGACACAGCAGCAGTAGTATCAGAATCGTTGTGGTTGTCGCCAGACGGGGAAGGACATTCCTCTGCGGCCTGGGCAGCTGTCTCATCGAGGCGCTGCTGGAGGCCTGTCATCGTCTCTGCGGTGCGTGTGGTCGAGCTGGCGGGCTGCAGGACCCAGCCGAGCGCCTGCACCAGCACCTCCACGCACTGCAAGAGGGCTCTGACGCATTCCGTACGCAGCTCCGTCTGCTGTGGTGTCTGCTGTGCTTGCATCAGTCCAGCGATGCTGTCCTGAATCGACGTGCATGCACCGTCGTAGACGGCGTGGAGAGGCACGAGCGAGAACGGCACCGCGTCGCCAGCGGTGTCGTCAGGTACGCCGTGGGTTTCCATGTAGAGCAGCGTGCGTGTGTGCTCTCGCACCATCTCTTGCAGCTGCGCCTGTGCGGCGGTGAGCCGAGAGCTGTGCAGGGCATCGCCGTACTTTAGGAGCTGATGGAACGCAGACTGCACCTCGTACACGTTCGGAACGTGCCGCTCCAGCGAAGAGGACAGCGGCGCCACCATCTTTGCGGGGCCAACAACAAGGAAACAAACGAAAGAATAAACAGAATGAAGAAAACAAAGTCCGCGCTCTCAGAGTCAGCTCAAAGAAAAGAAAGAAAAGCAAACACCAGCAAAGACGTGTTGTTCTTAGCGTGTGTGTAGTGCTTTCTTCCAAATCACTTGACAGAGAGAGCGAGATGAATGGGAGGAGGAGACTATGAACAACAACAACGACGACAACGCAGCTTCAGGCACAATGTGCGGCTATACACGAAAAAAAAAAATCAGCAACTCACACAAGAAAAAGTGGTGAAAGAAGCACAGCTGACTTTGAGATGTAAACGACAAAAAAAGAGGTTTGGTGTTGAGGGGTAGAGATACAATGACGTAGGAAGTTGAAGCGAAGAGCGCCACAAGGTGGTGTGCGCTGAAAAGGCGAAGAAGAGAGCTCTGCAGGGAAGTAGTTGCCACTGTTCAAACGGTTGCTATTTTGTGGAAGCCTCTTCTTGAACCGTCTGCGAATGATGGGCCGCAATGAGGACGGAAAAAAGAAAAAGGGAAACAGAAACAGGTCGATGTTTCCTGAGTGGTGCTGTTCAGCGTTTGTGTGTATGTGTGTTCGTGAGTGTAAATGCGGCGTAAGTGGGTGGGTTTGAGTTCAGTGGAGAAAGCGAAGAACAGGCACGTAAAGAAAAATAAGTTGGAGGCATGGATTAAAGAAGTCGTCGCACTGTCAGAAGCATCGTGCATTGCTTTAAGTCGGCATCGGGGATAGCTTGCTTACTTTTTGTTGTTTTTGATCGCTTGCTTAGAGTTGTGTTTTTGTTGTTATTGTGCGTTTTTGTTGGTGCAGAAGCACCATAAAAGCGGTGCGTAGGTCAAGGAAGGTGTGGTGAAAGCCGCATTCGTTTGGCAATCTGAGGCAGAATCCTTTTTTTTTTAAATGAAAGACGAATAGCAGAGAATTTAAAAAAAGAAAACAGCAAAGAAAAAAACCAGCTTGTACTTCTATTTTCTTGGCAGCCAAACAACACTTTCATTCTGTTTTAATTTCTTCATTTTCTTTTAGGAGCGGAAAAGGCTTCCTCGTCACACTTCGGGTGCTGCCTTCTCCGACTCACGCGGCGGCGGTGGCGGGTAGAGACGGCGCTCAGCGCCATCACCTTCACCCTCAGCATCAGCAGCGGCCTCCGCTGCCACCGCTGCTGCCCGCTGAGAGGCACGCGTCTGCCGCGCCAGCGCCATTACGGGCTCGAAGAAGCCCATCTGCTCCGCCATCGCCAACCCATACCACCGCTGCGGACACGGACCGGGAAAAAGCTTGTGACCGAAGCGCACAGCAGTTGTGGCAGCTGCACGGTGGCACGTCGTTCCTAGCGTGTTTCGCAGTCGATGTTGTCGTCGCCGCTGCTGCTGCTCTTGCGCCTCGCTCTCTTCACCTTCGCTGTCCGTCAGCGTGGCGCGGAAGTGGAAAGCGGTGACACGGCGTGGCCGCACGAGAGTGAGGCTTGGCAGCCCCGCAAAGTGTGTGGTGAGAATGGCGTGCACGCGTCGATCGCACAGGCACAGCGCGGTGGCCCAGGCAAGACTGCATCCTTGCGCAGTGGTCGTGCTGCGGCCGAGCTCGTCCATCAGCACCACACTCTCCGGCGTAGCGGCGTGCGTGATCTCACTCAGCTCCATCAGCTCCCGCTTGAAAGAAGAGTGCAGCACACTCGGCAGCTCATCGCACAGCATGTGGGCTAGGAGGCGATCGGCGAGAAAAAGTTGTGCCTGGCGTGCAGGGATGAAGCAGCCGGCCTGGGCGAGGGTGATGAGCTGACCGACGACACGCAACAGCGTCGTCTTGCCGCAGGCGTTGGGACCGGTGATGACACAGACTTTACCCGTTGTACCCCACGCGAGGCAGAGACCGCCACTGATGGGAGAACGGAGTGCGCCGTGAGCAGCCTGAACGGGCAGTCCTACCGAGGGGTGGAAAGCGCCGTCCAGAAAGAAAGGTAAAGATTGCTCACGGGCCTCATCCCCACCATCTCTGCCGCGGCTGCTGCCGTCAAAGCCGTCTGAACTCGTAGCAGTGGTGGTGAGCGTGGTAGCTAGCGATGCCGCCCTCTCGTCGAAGAACGTGTCCTGCGCAACTCGCTCTTCTTCCTCCCACAACGGCGGTGCCGTGCACATGGGCCGCAGCGGTGCCGTCGTCTGCCCTGTCTTGTACTCCACCATGACCGGCCGTGTGCAGTGGTGTGTCAGCGTGTACAGGGCGAAGCTCAGCAACGTGTCGAGCAGCGCCACCGACTCCACCGTGGCCTGCAGAGCGCCGAGAAAGTCCTGGCGAATGGCGTGTTCAAGGGGCTGGACCGCGGAGACCTGCTGCGCCAGGATAGCAGCCACGCACTCCTGGGTACGGGCACAGCGGTACTCGAGCTCCTCGCTGCCGCAGCGTACGCGACGGTGACGATGGCGACGATCGGATGAGGCGTTGCTGCCCTGCGCCACATCGAGAGCAGCAGCAGCGTTCGCGGCCCAACGGTCTGCACCACGTGCTGCTGCTGATGCTGATGCTGGCCAGGCTGCCGCTGCAGCCGTTGGTGCTCCGTATGCGGACGCCGTGCTGGAGGACGGCAGTCGATGCGGGGTGAAGCCGCGAAGGTCGCCAAGCCTTCCCTCCCCGTACGCGGCTCCACCGCCTCCTCCACCACCACCACCGTCGCCATCTTCACTCTCCGTCCAACGGACCTCCACACCGCTCTGCCCCCGCTGCTGCTGCTGCTGCTGCTGCTCTTGCTGCTCCTTAAGGGCGGCGAGGTAAAGCGCGAAGTGCGATCCACCAGCGTACCGCCACGTGAACGGCGCCGCCCGCGCCTTCGCCTCCTCTGAGGAGAGGTAGGAGAAGCAGTACAGCTTCACAGGGTCGGGCTCCAGCCGCAGCGAGAAGAGCTGAAACGTTTGTCGTACCTCTGCTGCGTAGGCGGTGATAACGGCGATGCGTTGACTTAGACGCGTGCGCAGTGCATCAAGCTCCCCACCGCGAGGCGCCTGCACGAGGAAGCACATGCGAAGCACGCGCAGCAACGTGGTGGTGGCGCTCCGCTGTGCTCGGCGAGAAGTCGAGCGATGCGACGCTGCTGCTGCTGCTCCTCCTCCTGCTGTCTGCCCTGAGGCCGCGCTGCCACTAATGCGTCCTCCTTCAACCATATCACCAACACCAGCTGCACCACGATCGTGGTTGTGGTGCTCCAACACGGTGGGCAGCACCGACCGCTCCAGGTATGTGCCCATCAACGCCGTCAGCTCCGTGAAGCGGCACCGGCGCAGCGTCGACGCCACACTCTGCAGCACGGCGGGAAAGGCCGGTGTGCTTGCTGGTGGTGCCTCCGCCCTTCTCTCTTCACTGTCCATCTCCATGACATCTGCACCGATATCGTTCATCGGTGGCCCTCCAAGAAAGGCGGAGAGCTGCGTGTGTACGGACTGCAGGTGCGGCAGCGCACTCCACAGCAGCAGCAGCGACTCCAGGTACGCCTCCTTCTGCGTCTCGGTCCGCGCACGGCGAGGCTGCACCACCAGCGACGCCGTCAGCCTTTCCAGATCCAGTGCGGCAGTGTGGCGGAGAAGAGCACGCAGGACGTGCAGCCGCCGCGGGTCGCACAGAAGCCACTCCACCGCGTCGTGACGCCCCTGCACGGCAACGCGATCGCGCAGCGGCTGCAGCAGTGTGCGGCGGAGGTAGCGCTGGCCCATGACGGTGCAGGCACGAGGAAGCGCGTCGACCAGCGCCTCGGCACGCAGGGGAGGTTCCTCAGGGCACGAAAGAGATGGCGGTAGTGCTGGTGGTGCTGCTGCGCGTGCACTGCGTGGTCGTCGCCGCGAAGACGTTGTCTGGCCAACACCGCCGTCCGCGCCACCGTCGCTGCGGTAGTCAGTCCTGCGCAATGCAGCAACTCGAGAGGCGTCTGCCCCTCCGCTACTCCCCGCGAGCACACCAACGCAGCCGCTGCCGTCGCCGATGATCTGCAGCGCACGTGCCGTAGTGCGCGACACCTCCATGTAGTGCTCCAGCGCCTCTGCCCGCACGCGCACCGACCCGGGCAGTAGCTGCATGTCATTCACGTGCTCCATGTACAGCACCAAGGCATTTGCTGCCGCCACGCAGAGATAGCGGTCGGTGTCTTCGATGCAGAGGGCGGCCTCTTCGGATGACTTGAGCAGCGACAGCCGCTGCACGCCTTCTTCGGCGTGATAAAAGCACCGCTGCACACTCGTAAAAGTCATGTGCGCGCCGTGCTGGTGCAGCAGCGTGTGCACAAACTCGCTGTCCACCACGGTGGCGGGGACAAGCACCTCCACTGGGTTGCGGGAGTGCAGGAGAGAGGTGGTCTTGAAGAAGACGGCGGTGTCGGCGTACTGCAGGAGGGAGATGGTGAGGGAGGGCAACTCGCACAGCGCAACGCCCACCTCTTTTGCGCTGTTGAAGATCACCGCGGCGACGCAGCAGGGCTCTGATGGCGCTACCACCGCACCCACAGCCGCCATGGAAGCGCTGCGGCTGGTGGAGAGGGGAGAGGAGGGATCGGCCCAAGTCCTATTCGCACTGTTGCCACCGCGAGTGCGACTGCGTGACGAGAGCGTCGGTGAGCGACCGGCTGAGCTTAACAGCACGGCGCTCGCAGCAGCGGCGGTGCGGTGCCGCACCGAGTTCAGCTGCCACGCGCCGTCTGAGATGGAGAGAGGAGAAAGCGTGGTGCATGGCGGTGCGTTATGCTCTGCGCCAGTAGCAGCAGCAGCAGCCTCCGTCGCATCGTACGGCATGGCGGCAGGGAACCCACCAGACACCCGGTACGGCATGCCTCGTGCTCCTCCTACATCTACCTCCCCTCTCGCATGAGTGATAGGAGTGGCCGCAGCGTCACCACCACCCATAAACTCGCCGTCATAAACCCACTGAGGCTTGCTGCGTGGCATTTCTGGAAAAGGATCGTAAGGGAGAGAAGGAGGGGAAGGCTCAGCAGAATAGGCAGCAGGTGGCGGACGACGAGGTGTGTAGGCTGGTTCAGCAAACACAGCCTCGGCTTCATTTCTGGGTACACTGGCCCAGTCTGAGTGAAGAGATGCCGCGACACCGCTGCTGTTGTGCCAAACACCTGTGCGGCTATTGCTTTCAACGCCACCATCGTACAGACCTGGCAGTGCGGAAGACCAGACGGGCCCTCCCTCTTCCCTTTGTGTAGCGGGCATCTGTGCGGACGTGTACGCGGTTGGGGCGACGCTCTGCGCGACGGGGTAGCGCATCGGTGCCCACGGCGGCGCCGCGGGTGGCGCACGTGGTGGCGGTGGTGGGAACACACGCACCGGCTGCGACGCGACGGCGTACGGCGACACCGAGGTGGGGAAGAGCATTGGTCCTCCCATCGCAGGATGCGCACCTGCTGATTGCGCGTTGTGATGGTGATGGAAATAGTGTTGGTGTGCGTGTGGGTAAGGCAGCGCAAGGCTGCCCTCCGCACCGTTCAGTCCGCTCAAAGCGGCGTCTCTCCCACCCGCATTGTCACCCCACCCACCACTCTGCTCTGTTGGCTGCGGGTGCTGCGGTGGTGGCGCGTTGGGAGGTTCGCTTGGGTGCCCGTACAGCTCTGACCACGCTGTTGGAGAGCCAAACATTTTGTGCGTGTTGTGACAGTGATGATAGTGTTGAAGCGCACCGCTCCGTTGCGAATGTGTGTTGCCGGTGGTCAGGGAGGCTTCGGTCTGCTCGCGGACAGGTATGCAACAAGCAGTGCAGCCTCCCTAACACGCAACGCTGGTGTCGATGCTGCTAATGACTACCACTATCTATTTTGTTTGTCTAGTGAAAGCTTGTCACGTCATCTGAGAGAGAAAGATGTGCCTCGTTCGAGTAGGTTCTTTTGTTTGTTTGTTTAATAGTGCTCTGAAGAGGCGATGTGCGTCTGTCTGTATGTCTGGGTTTGTGTGTGCTCTGATTAGCGTGTCAAACAATGGGGTGTCTGTGAAGGATGAAAAGCGATGATGATAGAGGGGTGAAAGAGTCAGGCAATTGTGGAAAGAAAAGAAGGCAACAGGAATGGAGAAGTAGCACCACCATGTGTGTGTGCAAGAAAGAACGTATCCGTTGAGCTGCGTGCACCACCACCACCAACACTACTGACATCTCTGTGCAGCTTTTAGCCACATTTCCTTCAGCTCGTGGCGCCGGTTCGTACGCGGATAAGTCCGGAGCTGAGTGGAAACACGCCGCACCACACATGCAACACAATGGTCTGCTAAAGACGCACGTCTAAGCACCAGACAGATAAATCCTAATGTAGAAATTCTTTGCAGCTTTACCAATGCCTATACCGCATTAAAATCATTTCTCTCCGCCGCGCTTTCATGCAGTAGATAATTTCTCTTTATGTGTGAGTGCTGTCGTGTCCTCGTCGCATCTGTGAGCCGCCACATCCACAAGAAGAGAGTCATTTTTTAAATGTTAAGAGAAGCAACGGATGACAGTACGCCTTGAGGACAGTGACGTGGGTGTGCGTGTGTTTGTGTTTAATGGGGCAGCGCGAGGACAAGTAGCCTCGACACAGGCAGCAACGAGAGAAATACCAAAGAAAAAAAGACGTTAGTGCTGTTCGCAGAAGAGTCAGCGGGCAGAAAGAGTCATGTCTGCCTATCGTGTTTTGCTTTTTTTTTAAGTCTTTTTTTTTTCTGAAGTAGCACCAAGGGGTGCTGAGGGTTTGTAGTGAAACACCCGAATCTCCATTTTCGCGGCTATCCCGTTCTCACTTGCGCTTCTTCGACTCTGCAGCC
Source organism: Crithidia sp. LVH-60A (assembly GCA_030078075.1). Classification (NCBI taxonomy): domain Eukaryota; phylum Euglenozoa; class Kinetoplastea; order Trypanosomatida; family Trypanosomatidae; genus Crithidia; species Crithidia sp. LVH-60A. The sequence goes on from CP119651.1 coordinate 489,068, forward strand.
GGTGCATCATCTGCGGCCACCTCGCCTCCCTTCACCTCCGCCAGCCACGCGTTTCGCGCCGCCGTCAAGGGCACCAACTGCGCAAAGCCCCCCAACGACGTGCACAACATATACAGCGCCGCTACCGGCAGCGTCGCGTTGCACGCAACGCAGATGCGCGAGCACATGCCCATCTCGAACAGGTGGATCATCCACGCCACGATGCAGACGACCTGGATGCCAAAAAGGCTTTGGAAGATGTGCGTGCCGAAGTTGAAGAGAAAGCCCATAACGTACTCTTCAAAGAAGAGAAGGGCATTCAGCACCAACGACTCGGTCGGCGACGTGCCGGACGCTGCGGCCTCACGCATGTAGTCCCGCGAGGTGGCATAGGAGGCAAGGTAAGGCGGTAACAGCCGCTCCGTGCCGGACTCATCCGTGGTGGTGCCAAAGGCAAGGTAGTTGACCAGGATGAAGAGAAGGGCGGTGGGGTAAAACATAGTCAGCGGCGCGTGGTAGGCAAGGCGGGGGCGTCTCGCTGTCCCGGCGGAGGCCTCCGTCTTCTTCGACTCGGCGGGCATGAGGAGGAGTGAGAGGAGAACAGAAAGCGATTACTTGCCTGGGTTTTTTTTTTTTTACGTCGGTGCGTGGCGGAGAAGGTGATAGAAGGCAAAATGGCTTTGATGCTTGTAGCGATATGGATGAAAGTGGGATGCAAGTTCTCCCTGAGTGTACGATAGTGGGGAAGGGAGAGCAGGCGGTAGTGGTCAGACAACGAGGTAATGTAGATAATATAGAGAAAAAAATAAGAAGAGAAAAAGAGGAGTAACAGACCCATGAATCGAGAAGGATAGCAAAGCCTTAGCACATGTGCACATGGTTGAATGGCGCGTTTGGCATGTCAATTGTGCCGCTCTGCTAGTCAACAAGACCCGCGTTTGCAACTTGAAGAATAAGTAAAAGAGTGTTCTCCCTTGTTTTACTGAGTTGATTTCATTGATGATGCAGTCGTCCTTCCACGAACTCACATTCACACTTCGTACTGTACAGAACAATCGCACACACGGAGGAAAAAAATTATCTTTTCCACTTGTGTCCTGCCAACGCGCCAGCAGGCAACTAACGCTCCTCCATCTCTCTCTCTCTCTCTCATCCTCTCACGAGCCCTCTCCCACCGTTGAGGAAGATACAGCGTGCTCCTCCGCCCCCAGCAGCCCCCGCATCCACCGCAGCGTGTTCGGTACGCCACCATGTGCATCCACCACGAGCAGCAGCACCGCCGCACCAGCGAAGCAGCCGGCGCGCAGCACCGTCGCGTCCAGATCGCGGCGCCGCTCCTCTCGACTGTTGGCGGTGTTGTACACGATGCGGAGCTGGTCGCCGACGTGGTAGACGAGCCGCACTGTGTTACATGTCTTGTCCCATACGCCGGCTGCAGTGCTCGTGCACCACTGACTAACGCGGTACATCTTGTTCTACTTGGCTGAGATACTCGCTGGTTGTTGTTTTTTTTCCTCAAGTGCGGGTATGTCCTGGTGGTGCAACACGTTGTGTTGAGAGATGGAAAGCAGCAGAAGGAGAGAGAGAAAGAGTGTGAGGCAAAAAGACTGAGAAGGCGACACAAACGTGAAGAAGAAGAAGAAGAGGACGAAGCGCACCGCATGAGAATACACAGAACCACGTTCCGCCTACCCGTCGTGTTGAGGTAGATCCACAAAGAAAAAAATTGTTTAGTTTCTCGTAGCTCGTAAGAAGAGCAACGCGCAAACCATTATTTTCTCCACGCTGATGGATAGTGTGCATCTTTCACTGTCTGCCTTACCTGTGCAAAGCGCGATCAGCTCTCGCCCTATCACCGTACTTCATATTATAAAGAAAAAAATAATAGGGAAAAGAGAGATGCGATGCTCGCCTAGGGGAAAAAAAAGCGCAAACGGCGACCATCAAACTTATGGACTTCTTCCAGTAAAGCCTGCTTCACTCTTTTTCTCTCTCCACCAGCGTGTTGCCGTTCTAGCGACACACTTGCGACAGTGTCAAGCACCTCACGTCCTCCCACCCTTCCCCCTCCTAAATCGTCGCTTGCAGCTTGCGACGCGGCCGATAGAGCGCCATCATCACCCAACTCGCCAGCAGCAGCACACCCGAGAGGGCGGCGAGGAGCCCGACGTCCAACCACCGCCGTGACGCGTCGAAGCCCAAGTAGGCCGCGTACTCGGCCCCGGTGTGGCATTTCCCCTCGCTGAGAGAAAGAGTATGCTGCTGCTGCAGCGCCGACACCGCTGCGCCAGACCCCGAGTCTGTCCCCTCCTCGCACCCGAAGGACTTGTTCGCGAAGCCCATCATCATCGCCGACTCGTAGGCGAGCCGCACGACGGAGAGAAACGACGCCCCACGCACGACGGCCGGCAGCGTCACCAGGTTCAGCACCAGGCCACCCAGCACAATGTTCAACGTATAGAAGGTGAAGACAATGAAGCGACTGACGCGGTCGGAAGGCCACCACGCGCAGAGGAACCACACGAGGAAGTAGCAGGAGTAAGAGAGCACCGCCATGGTGAAGCCCAACTCAAAGATGTCGCGGTAGTCGCGCCACGGCTCCCCGAAGAAAGAGAGCGCGAAGACGACGAGCACCACGAGGAAGCTGAGGCCAAAGCGCCAGAGGGCTGCCTTCACCGCACGGAACGTGAGAAATGTCCACGAGGCGTAGTACCCACTGCGGGAGTAACGATAAAAGGACGCGTACTCGCGACGCTGCGCATCGAGAGAGAGCACCGCCTGCAGCACCACGCACGACACCACAAAGAAGAGCAACCCTGCGCAGTTCTGGATGCCGCGGGTGCCGACCTGCACGCCGTAGAGCACCGCCGTCCCCGCCGCAGCGACCACGAGGAGACAGAGCGCCACCAAACCCCACACAAAGTTGTGGCGCAGCTCGACGAAGCCGAAGCGAAAGAGGTGCAGCAGCTGCGTGAAACCCGAGGGGGCCTGGTGGGACGCCTCTGGCAGCGACAGCAGCCCCGCCGCGCACACCTCCATGTAGGCCGTCACCTGCGCGCGTGCGTGGCCAAAGAGAACAGCGTACAGCTGACTCAGCGGGGTGGCGTAGACGGCAGTATCGGCACGCACCGCAACGTGCGACGGCAAAGAGGCGGCGGCGGCGGCGGCGGGGCTGCTCACGCGCTGCGACGTCCACGAAGGCTCCACGTGGTCGGTGAAGGAGCTGAAGTCGGGGAAGTCCCCCGCGACGATGCCGCCCACGGCGCCACTGCTGCCATTCGCGACGGCAGCGGCGGCTTCGGTCGTCGCGAGTCGGTAGAGCGCGTGCACGAACTCTTCGTTGCGGCGCGTCTTGTGGATGGACGCGGCGACGGCGTCGTACGAGCCCGCCGGGGCCTCTGCTTCCTCCTCCTCCACGAACGAGGCCGGCGCCACGGGTGCGGCTGTTTGTGCGAGGGGATCAGCAGACCGCTCTCGCTCTCCGCCTTCGCGTGCTGCGCCATCGACGCTGCAGCGCAGCACAGACTTGGGCAGCGAGACGGAGAGCATCTCCTGCACGGAGCCCGCAAAGATACACCGACTGCGCTCCATCAGCACCACGTCATGGACGTACTGCAGCAGGGCCCAGCGCGGCTGGACAATAGACAAGACAACGACGCGCTGCGTCTCCTCGCTGTGCGGCATGCCAAACACACCGTCCGCAACACCACTGCCGCTGCTGTCACGCCGGCTGGGGCTCGACACTGCAGCAGCGGGCGTCGACGACGGCACGTGGGTGTTCGGCACGGTGTGCGCTACGCTGGCAGCGCCGTCGCGAAGATGCACACGACTGTGCCGTGGCGTGTACAGAGACATGCGCGACGGCGGCGTGGAGGACTCGGGTGGGGACGCGGCTGCGGCAGTGCTGCTGCTCGCCGCAGTGACTGACGCAGCAGCAGAGTTAGTCATGGCCTCCCGCATCACATGCCGCGCCTCCGCATCCGCCATCGACGGCGCCGCGAGCTTCGAGAGAATTGTGAGCAGTTGCTGCGCCTCGTGCGTGGCGAGACCATCCGTTGGTTCATCCAGCAGCAGCACCGAGGGGTTCAGCAGCAGCTCCTTGCCAATCGCCACACGCCGGCGGACGTACAACGGGCAGTCTCGAATCCGCGCCGTCGCGTGCGACTCCAGCAGCAGCTGCTGCAGCATCTCGTCCACCGAGTAGGCCTGGGCGGAGTTCGCCACCCGCAGCGCACTCGCAAACTCCAAGTTCTCCCGCACGGTGAGGTCGACCAGCAAATCGCGCGTCGCGCCACCGCTGTCATCCGTCAGCGAGTCCTTCTCTTCAACGAAGCTCATCTGCGCCTGGTAGCTTGAGGCGGACACCGGCACGCCGTTCATGACGATGTTGCCGGCGGCACAATCCACACGCCCCGCGACGGCGGCGAGTAGGGCAAGAGCGCTGTGCGTGCCGCAGCAGTTCACGACAGCCGTCACCCGCCCACCTCTGAAGAGGCAGGAAACTTCGTCGATCACGTCGCGGTGGTGCCGCTGCACCGTGACGCCGTCGCAGCACACCGTTAAGCCGTTCCGCACGCCATCGCCCAACACATCGAAGGCAGCGCCAACGCGATTGCTGACGGTTGATCGGCGGCTGCGGCGGGGGCGGGATCGGCTGGAGGCGACGGAGCTGCGGCTGTTGTCCGCCACGAGCGGGTTCTGGTTCATCCCATTCGCGCCTTCTGGATGAGAGGGACTGCCAGAAAAAGGACTTCCGCTGCTGCCATTGGGTGACGTCGCAGTGGCGGCGGTGGCGGCAGCAGCGGTGGTGGTTGGCGTGTCGTGGTGGTGGTGGTGGTGGTGGCGATGACGGTGGGATGCATGTGGTGTCTCCGCGGCGGTGGGGGACGCCGCCCCTTCTGCTGGCGCTTTCGGTGCCGGACTCGAGCCGCTCATACCTGCGTAGCAGCGACCAGAAACCACTGTTTGGGAGAAGATTAAATAAGAAAGTGCAAAGGTCTGCGTGTAAAACACAGTTGCAGGAAAAAAAAAGCAAAATGTATGTGTGCGTTTGTGAGGCGGGAAAGTTGAGAATACAGGTGAGAGAAAAAACAAATTAGGCAAGACAAGCAACGGAAGATGAAAGAAGAGCAAAAAAAAAAGAGCAAACTAAAGGCAATAGTAGTAAGATACGCGATAAGGACGATGGTGCGGCAGCTACGGCGCACGTAGTACGAGTTGCTGTCGCGTGTGTGTAGGTGGGTGTGCGCACGTTCACAGCTGCACCCGCTCATGCGAGGCAGAAAGAGAGAGGGGGGATATAGGTCGGATAAGAAGGCGAGTATTGCGGGTAGACACACATGAAAGAGAAGATCACCAACCATGAAAAGGCACATAGGTTCACATGCAAGGAAGAAGACGCTCTGCTACTCCGATTGCAGGCATCTTCGACCACACCTTCAAACACGTACAACGGAGCGCATCCATGAAACACCACGCAGATTAACATTTGACACTCACGCTTCCTCCACCAGCTGCATCTTTGAAATGCCAGAAGCAGTGAATAAAAGCCGCCTCCTTCGCCTTCAGCGAGGGTCTGCGTTCTTCGTCTTTTTGCTGCCTTTGGTTCCAAAAAAACACTAACGGCAACACCACAGCGCACACACGCCGCAGGTGGAAATAGTAACTGCACATCGCATTCTCGTACACAATACTTTGAAAAAAAAAAACCTTGAGTGAATGAAAGAAGAGGAGGAAGTGTTTTCGGCACAGGCCACGCGGTGCAAAGAGTGCATTCACAAACACGCACAGAAGAAGCCGGACGGTCGTTCATCATCGCTAAATAAGGCGCTCCTTCTGCAGCAGCTTCTGGAAGCTGGCAAAGACCTTGTCCAGCTCGATGCTCGGCTTCGCCGTCGTGATCATCGTCGCGAGGGCCGTGCGCAGGGCATCGTGCAGGGAGCCCTGCTCCTTGTACTGGCGGAAGTTCTCCGTCGACGTCGCGGTCTCGAGCGCCTCGCAGAGCGACCGCACCACCCGCGGCGTGAGATCGTCCGCGCTGTACGTGCCGCTGAGGCAGTTGCCCGGAATGCGGCCGAGTGCCCCGGCAGCCTGCGTGCGCACCTTGAAGATGGTGTCTCGCACCACAGCCGTGCACAGGGCGTCCACCGCCTCCACGGCGTACTTCGGCTCTGCCTCGAAGACCTCGTCACGGGCAAGACCCATCCCCAGCGCACAGGCGGCGTTCCAGCGGTGCTTCGCCTCCCGCGGCGCGGCGTACCACCCGTTGCCATCCGCACGACCGCCAGCAGCATTGCCACGTGCGTTGTTATGCGAGTCCGACTTGCCGCCACGCGTTGCCGCACGCAGACACTCGAGCAGCACACGGAGGAAGCCCTCCGCCACGCCTTCGTCAAAGCCAGCGACGTCGCTGATCAGCTCCTCAAAGTCAAGCACCTGCAAGAGGTGGTTCATCATGCGGATGCCGTGCCCTTGCACACCAGCCTCACTATCAATCACGGCGGCATGCAGTGCGGTGGCGCAGAGAGTGGCAATGTAGTCGGGAGCGTTCCGCACCGTTGGGCAACTGTTGTCTGGCAAGCGGCTCGTGACGTTGGATAGCGCGAAGGCAGCCTTGGTGCGCACGAGTTCGTTAGGGTCGACAAGCAGCGAGTGGACAGCGTTGTCGATGGCGACGCAGGCGAATGCGTCCATGGAAGGGTACTGCCAGAGCCACATACCGAGCGTCGTGAGCGCCTCGCCACGCACACGCGGCTGCGGGTCGGCGAGGCACGTCTGGACGTAGTCGACAAGCTCCGCACCAAGGGCGTGGTCGGCGGCCACAGCAGTGGACAGGTAGTCGTCGCCGATCTGCGCGACGCACCGCAGCGTCACGGTCCGCACGTCCTCACCACAGCGGCGCAAACGCATCGCGGGGCGGAGCAGCTCGGCGTGGATGCGCTGCTTCTGCGCGAGACTGGCGCGGTCCTGTTGTCCTTCCGGGCTCAGAGCGGGATCGCACGCGTTGTCGTCGAAGGCCTTCCACACGTAGCCCATGAAGTGCAGCCACGTCCGCAGGCACTCGGCCAGCGTCTCGGGTGGCGTTGGCGGGCCGCGGCGCACGCGCGACAGTAACGACGCTGTTGGTGAATCCACAACCTCCACCGTGGCAGCGGCGCGACTCTCGCTGCTCACCGGATCGCAATGGACCACGGCGCTGTCTAACGGGCGTACTGGACTGACGGTGAGAGACGCGCTGGTGGAGTGGGACAGTGGCGGCAGCGCTGAGCCTTGTCCGCGTGGTGTGCCTGGCTGGGCCTGTTGCTGGTGCTGCTCCTCCTTCTCTTTTTTGGCGTCCAGCGACGCCTTCTCCGCTGCCTCCTCCGCAGCCTCCCATGTAACCAGCGTTGACACGACACGCACCGACGCTGCGATGAGCTGGTCGAACTCGCTGTGCACCATGCGTGGGTAGAGACGGGAGAGGGGCACCATGCAGCGCCACACCTCAACTCGCTTGTCGGCGTGCTGAAGCAGCGCAGCGAGGAAAGAGCCGACTGTGAACGCCTCACCAGCCTTCGCATCAACGCCGTCCTGCTTTCCTTTGGAGGTGTTTGCTGGTGGCAAGGGGTTGGAGAGCAGCTGTGCTGCTGCCCCACGCATCGACTCGTTCTTGAACACGCCGGAGACCAACGCTGTCGTTGGCACGTACTCTGCGCCGTCATCGTGGGCCAGGTAGGACCGAATCACCGGCAGCTGCAGAGTTTGGAGCACCACAGCGCGGGAACGCGGGCAGCGGTTGTACGGGGTAGCGGCCACCACCGCCGCATACGTGTTCAGCAGCGGCGTGGCCGCGTTGGCCGCAGCACCACACGCCGTCGCCCCCTCACTCTCTAATCCCCAGCAAAGCGACTCGTGCAGCGACAGCAGCGCCGTGCCGCACTGCGTGGCGAGGGACACGAAGGCCTGCCGGTTCGGCTGCGGCTCCTCGGCGTACTGCAGCGTGGGCTGGAGCTTGTGCACGAGCGCCGTGAGGGCAGCAGCGGCACCGCAGCGCAGCGACATCGCACCGTTCTCACTCGCCTTCTCCCCGCCACGCAGGAGGGGCTGCAGCAGCGGGTGGCGTGCGGCGGCGCCTTTCGTGCCGCGGACATCCACCTGAGGGAAGAGGACAGGAAGGAAGACGGAGGCGTTAAAAGGGGCATCGCCGAAGCGCACAAGAGTCGCCGCCAGCAGCCACAGCGCCACCGTCTGCAGCTCCGCACCAAGCTCCTTCTCTGCATCTGGTCCCGCTGCTTGCCCAGCAGCAGCAGCAGCAGCAGCAGCGCCAGCCTTGTGGCCGCCCTTCTCCTTCTTGCCGCCTCCCACGCCTGCTGCCTGAGGTGTTGCTGGAGCTGCGGAGCGTTGGTCCTGCAGCAGCACCACGGCATCAACGGCAGGCCGGAAGAGATGTTCGGCGAGCTGGTCATCAGAGAGTACAAGACAGGGTCCACCCACCGCGGAGGAGGCGGCGGACATGCGGCTGCCCAGCCAATCCCCAGTGCCCATTGTGTCAGCGCTGCTGCTGCCACTGCGGCCGACGGAGCCGCCACGGCCGCCACGACCACCGCGGCCGCCACCGTAGGGAGTGCTGCTTCCACCCATGTGTGCCGCACGACCACCGGCGCCACTCGCGCTCGCAGCAGCAGTGCCAGGGAGAGCAGGCGTGGCGCGTCCGCTGGTGCCGTGTGACCGGCCACCATGGGCAAGGCGGACATCGTCAGAAGTGGCCAGGCAGTACCAGAGAATGACGTCCATCAGCTGCAATACACGCTCCGAGGAGGGACGTGTGAGCTTCGGTTGCTCCTGCTGTTGCGGAGCCTGCTGTGCCTGTTGGCCGGCGTCCGCACCGCCCCCTTTACTGCCTCCAGCAGACCCGCATGGCGCAGCTGCGCTGCTGGGTGGCAGTGGGGGGCGTGCCGCGGCCGTGTCGCGTCGCTCCGCCGCGTTGCAGGCGCGCCACTGCGCCAGCAGCGCACTCAGCTGCGACGCACACTCCAGCAGCAACGCGTGCGAGGGGACCGTTGCGTGGTGCGACGGCGGTGACGCCACGCTGGATTCGGCAGGCGTGCTGCGGACGGCTGACGCCGACGATGAAGCAGCAGCAGCAGCGGCACCAGGCGAGATGGCGCCTCGCGCGTGCTTCTTCGGTGACTCAGCAGGGGTGAAGGTCGCGCCGTAGACAGCGGCAGTGGCTTCGTAGGTGGGCGGGGGCAGTGACACCGCAGAAGCCGTGCCCGAGTCCTCGCCACTCACAGAAACGCCACCAGCAGAGATGGAGCGACCATCATCCGTGGCGCCACTCAGCGGCTCCGCTCCGCTTCCCACTTCGATTTGAACGCTGCGCGCGGCTGCGGTGACGCGGGCGGCGGCGGAGGGACGGAGAAGCTCTTGCAGAAAAGGAAGTGTTTGAACGGGGTAGTGGGTGAGACGCAGCGGCTTGCGATTGGGCGAGGACGGCGAGGATGGGGTGGACTTCGCTGCCGTCTGTGCGGCCGCTGCGGCGCCACGCTTCCCCTTCTTCGGGGTTGCGGCACCGCTGCGGTGCTGCGCGGATGCCGTTGGGGAGCTCATTGCGGCGAAGAGCACTCAACTACACGTATGCCTGAGAGCAGAAACCCGTATTCACTCTTTGTTGCTTCTAATTAAATAGGGAAGAAAAGGGGAGAGACACCAAAGAGTCCGATAAGAAATGTGCTAAGGTGCTGTTAAAGCTGCGGTGTGTACGCAGGAAGAGCAAACGAAAATCCGAAGAGAACACGAAAAAAAGCAATGAAGGAGATTAGCGAAGTTTGGGAGAGAGGAGGTTCAGCTGTAATCAGAAAAGCCACCACCGCAGCAGCCCGGCGCTGCTCAGTGCATCTTTGCGTTACGCTCCCGCTCGTTGAATGCGGCTGCATCAAGCTATTCGCAGTGGCAGCACTGCTCCTCTGTTCCTGCTCTCGCAGGAGATGCTGCCCTCGCAATTGATCACAGCGGCGCACCAATACTCACTCAGGCTGAAAACGAACGAGAGGAAAAAAAGAGTGCGGCAATTTGACTGTATATTAATTTTGTTGGCGTTGATCTTCGCAAACTTGCGAAAACAAAACTCACATGCAAACACACACACGTACACAGCCATCAGTCCAGGCGTGCCGCACCGAGCCCGCCCTTCTTCCGCAGCTTCATTGGGCCTGGCGACGGCGCAGTGCTCGTTGGACTGCCAGCACCACTGATACCACCGCCGCTACCTGTCGTCGGCAACGGCGTGGTTGCCGGTGGTGCACCGACGTGCGAGACGGTGGACGATGATGACGAGACGGGCATCGATGAGCGAGCCGCAGCGCCTGTGAGCTGCGCCGCAGATGTGCGAAGGGGTGCCGCGGCGCCACCACCGCCACCGCTCACACCTCCTCGTGTGGCCGTGGGTGCCAAGGGACGCACCTTCATGTGCTCAGATGCAGGTGCGCTCGCAACGCTTGTGCTGCTGGGGTGGCCGTCATCTCCGTCTCCGTCGCTGCCCCAGCCATCACCACCGCCAGCCCCGAATTCCACATCATCACCGTCGTCGTCGCTCCAGCCCGTACCGCCACCACCAACATCAGCAGCAGCAGCCGACACGATGGGAGCCGGCAGCACCGCCGCTACGTGCGCAGGGGCCGGTGATGATGCGCTGGTCGGCAGCGGACTTGGACGGATGCCACTCGACACCGCCCCTGCCGGTACAGACGAGGAGGCTGAGGACGACGCTGCATCAACGTGTCGTAGTGGTGCTGCAGCAACATTCGTTGTTGTCGTTGTGGTGGTGGCGGTGGTGATGGCCGGTGTGGCGGGCGGGGAGCCGCTGAAGAGCCCCCAGCCCCAGGAACTCGTAGCGCTGGCGCCGTTGCTGCTGCTGGCGGCGGCGTCAATAGCAGGAAGCGGGGAGCTAGAGGCGGTGGACGTGGCTGCGGTGGTGTGCGCAGCGTTGCTCGCCGCAGCAGCAGCGCCTGCACCACCGGTATCGCTGCTGCTCGGCACCGCGGGCTGTCGTGCTGTCAAGTGTCGGTGATTCTCTTCCAGCTTCGTCGTCGCAGCTTTAATCAAGGCAAGGGCGGCGCTGCGACTCTCTTCTGAGACAGGGTCGATGGTTAACGGCGCCACCGCCGGCAGCACCGCCTCCGCCAGCTGCTTCGCGGTCATGCAATCGATCGCACCGCGCAGCGAGCGCAGGGCGGCGACCCGCGACGGCTCAAAGGCATCTCGCAGCATCGGGCGGCACGAGGTCAGTATCACGCTGGCGCGCTGCGTCGGTGGGTGGATGTGCGAGGAGATGAGGTGGAGCGCGATGGTGGCGTTGGCGCGAAGGGCACCATCCTGGTCCCGCTGCAACAGCGCAAGCGCTTTCGGCACCTGATCCGCCAGCACCGACTCGGATAGGTGGGGGGCGAGGTGCACGAGGGCACGCGCGGAGTACTCCCGCACGCTCGGTGTTGGGTACTGAAAGCCCTTCGCGTAAAGGGGCCATATGGCGTTGTTTAGCGCAGAAGCGGAGAGCTTGCCGCCGTACACCTCAGCCCCGACGAGGAGCTTGTAGCGCATCAAGGCATCAGGCAATTGGAACATAAGCACCAACACCGGTGTCACGTACTGGTCGAAGTCGTCGCCAGCCGATACGCGCGCCGCAATCTTCAGCGCCGGCGCAACCACCGGGCCAATGGAAACGCCGGCAACGCCGCTCGCACTGCCGGGCTTGGCAGCCGCACGCACGAGCTCCCCTAACCGCGGCAACACGTAGCACAGACACGGACGCAGAGGAAAGCTGTCCACTACGTCCGCCAGCGACTCCACCAGCCGCACCTGCTGTGCCGCGTCAAGCAGCAGCGCCTCGGACAACCCCTTCATGTACTGTACAAAGGTCGAGTCCTTAATAAACTCGCAGTTCTCCAGGAAGGCGGCGACGGATTTGCGCATGCGGGGGTTGGCGGCGGTGATGGCGCTGCAGCCGCTGTGCAACGACTTGGGTAGCGACGCACGACATGCATTGCGGAGGTCCGCGCTGGCGAGGGTGTGCGTGAGTGCGCCGAGCTTGCCGTCCGCTGCCTCATCTACTGTGACACCAACAGTCTCGTACAAGAGGCCCGCGAGGCCCCACGCGTCAATGGCCGACGCATCCGCTGGAGAGGCCGCTCCCGTCGTCGCGTTGCCGGCACCGCTGGACTGCAGCTCAGGCGGGCAGCGGTAGCCTTCCAGCACCTGCGCTCGCACCGCGCTGTCGAGCACGCAACTCGCGCTTCCGCTGCCCACCTCATCAGCCGAGGACACCAACTCTAACCCGAAGAGCCTCCACATACCCGAAGAAGGCAGGACGAAGATGGACTGGCAGTTCACGTTGCCGTGCACCAAACGGTTGTGATGCAACGCCGCCAGCCCCTCTCCGATGCTGCTCAGTCCGTAGGCCACCGAGGCGTGGTACTCGGTCGCTTGAGTGCCGTACAGCTGCGTCCGCATCTCGCGACTTTCCAGCACCTCTTTGAGGGAAACACAGGCCTCCGTGGCAATGTAGATGGTGTCGCGGTACTCTGTCGCTCCGAAGCACTTCAAGACGCCCGGGAGCATCAAGCTTTTGGCACGTCGCAGCGCGTTGCGGGCAAGCTGACGCACCAGATCCGAATTATTGCGTTGCGGCGACGACGAAGACGATGAGGCGAGGGAGCAGGTGAAGATGGACACTTTCTTCTGTGCGTCGTCGTGTGGTGTGCCGCTGCGCACCGTCCAGCACATGAGCGGCGAGGTGTAGACGATGTGCCCCGGGTCGCTCGCGGCGGGGGTGAAGGGGAAACCCGGAATGTCATCTGAAAGCCCGATGGCCTTGAGAAAAAACGCCATTGTTGTTTGTTCTCTTCACACGGGATACAACAACAGGCTGCGGTATTCCTCTCCAAATTTGGTAAAGATGGGTCGAATCTTAAAAAGTGGGTTGTGTATTAGGTTCTCTGCCACCTTACTACAGCAGAAGGAAGGTAGTGTGACAACAGTGTGAGATAGTTGACGCAGCAGCAGCAGCAGCAATGAATATGTATTTTACAGAAAGAAGAGAGGAGTCGAAGAACTTATCCACGCGGGAACACAACGAACAGAGAAGACCCTTATTCTAGTTTCTTTTCTTTTTCTTAAGAGGAAGTGATTAGTATGCTGTGCGACAGGCGCCTCTGCGTCCGGTGAAGAGAACAGGTCGAGGCCAGGGAAAGCTCCGTGCTTCTCCTCTAGTTTCTCCCCGAGTCGACAACGAAAGACGCGCACAAACGCGCTAAAAAAAAAAATGAATGAAAGGGGGTAATACAACACGACTTGCGGTGGCACCGTTCGTGTGAGCAAGCAGCAAGAGAATGTACAAAAAGAGGGAGAGACGGCGATAAAGGGAGGAGATAACAATGAGATAGTCCGAAAAGGGGGGAAAAAATAGAGTATATGATGCAGAGTAGCGATTAAGATATGGTCTGCTTTCGCTGCTGCTAAAAGACGGCGATCGTGAACGAAATAAGCAAAGCGACGAGCTCCACAGCTTCCCCATTGTTGGTGTCGTCGTCATTTTTCAACTCCTTTATCTAATGGATTTTGCACGCACCCGTAACACATTCCGTCGATGAAGGGTCCCAAATGCGTTAGAACACGCCTCTTAGTAGCCGTCTTCTTCCACCTTTCGCGTTCTCTCAATTTGCTACGTTTAGTGCTGGTGTTGTTCTTTTGCTAAATTCGTTCTGTGTCATTTTTCCTCAGTAGACAAAATGAGCCGCACAGCCGCCATGAGGTGTGACGCTGCCACATCGATGAAGTCTCCTCCCAACGCTGGCATTTTCTCTCTTCTACTGACTTCAACGCATGATGGGGACGATGACGATGATGATGATGTTGCAACTGTTTGCCGGTGAATACATTCATCACATCACTGCGTTTATTTCTGTGTGTTCGCCGTGAAGGTGTGCGTGGGTGTGTGCGTGGGTGTGTACAAGTGTGAGAAATCTGTATACGTATTCAAGTGCGAGAGGCTGAATGAAACCGCTCGCCCGCGCACACCCTTGCCAGCTGCCACACCCAAACACACGCACCCAAACGGATAAATTATTAAACAGAAAAGATCATCAAGGCTTCTGTTATTTTTTCCGCCTTGCCAGCAGTCAAGCACTGAGAAAGAAAAAAAGCAAGCGCTAGAGTGGCTCATCGGGCGAAGGAAAGACAAAAGAAAGCGAATTATTCACACGAGGAGTTGAGGCTGTCGTTCTGGACGATACAACGGCCACAGAGCACCGCATCGAAGAGAAAAAAATAAAATAAAAGAAATAAAAATAGTGCACACGAGGAAAAAAAAAATGATCACCAAAGAGGGAAGAAGTAGGGAAGATTTGGGCGATTTCTTTTTTTGGCCTACTCAGTTCGCTTTGGACAGGCTGAGAAGAAAAGCACCTAGTGCACGCAGAAACAATGATAAAGGCACACGCGGCTTTACACAGATGAAAAAGAAAAAATGAGACAGGAACAATAAGAAGAAGCAGAACGAGAACACGCAAGAGGGACACAGGAGACAAGCACGAAAAAGGCTTCCCCAACACACCAAAGAGATAGGAAGAGGGACAAAGTAAAAAATGAATCAAAGAAAAAAAGTCACTCTACACGAATTGTCGCAGGAAAATTCTTGATTCTTGCCGAGTCGGAATTGCTCTGAGACAATGCATCCTTCAAGACAAGATGCAGTACTCACTTACACACAAATAAACAAGAGAGGAGAGTACTGAAAGAGGTAAAAGCATCACGCAGGGAAGAAAAAAAAAAAAGTATCTACAGTCGTCAACTGCTCTGAATGCCGCCCTGCCGACCTACCACACGACAGCGAAACAGACGCTCGTAGATCAGCACAGGCCGCGTACCGTGTGTTGGCGCCGCAGGGATCGGCGTGCAGTGCGTCAGCAACGTGGAAGGTTGCGGCAGCGAATGTGCGAGTGGACGACGTCAACGTCACCAGCACCACAACCACTCTCATCACCGCCACTGTGCTCCCGCGCCAACGCAGACATCGCTGAGCTACGCGGCAAGACGCCGCTCGGCCGTACCGGCGCCTCGATCACCCACACCTCAGAGAAGCCGTGCAGCAGGTGCAGCTGTGCTCACCGCTTCTCCTCGGTGATGCGGCGCTCGTTAGGGCTGCTGCCGTCGTCTGTGAGCTGCGGTAGAGGTACGCGGGCGGCGATTGGGGTGTTGGCGGCAGAGAAGATGCGGGCCTCGGGCACAATAATGCTCACCGCAGAGGAGCGGCGCGGTGATCGCGTTGGCAGCGGTGCGAGGGGCGACGGAATGTGTGGCGGGTGGTTCGGAGTGATCGCTGCCTTGTTCGGCGTGCGCAGTCGCGTCTCTTCCCAGGTGCGTGTCACCGCCCCTGCTGACGGCATTGCGGTGGACAAGTCTTGCGAAGAGTTCTCCGGCGTCGCAAGTAGCCAAGTGCCCGGTTGCGTGATGTGTTGACTGAAGGGAGTTAAGGCGGGGTGGTGAGCCGAGAAGGACAGGGGCGACAACTGCTGTGGAAGCGCGGGCCCAGCCGATGTCGCTGCGGAGGGTAGTTTTGTTATCGGGTGCGGTGCTTGGAGGGGCGTGCGGAGTGGTGTGGCCGGCAGGAGACCGCGCTGTGCGTGCACGAGGGGAGTCAGAAGAGGCCTGCGACTCCAAGACAAAGTTGGGCTTGCCCCGGCGGACCCCACCCCTGAAGCCGTTGCTGCTGCTCCTGCTGCTAATACTGCTGCTGGTGGATGCGATAAAGACGAAGCCGGCCGCGTTGCCACCGTCTCTACTAATTCCATTGGCTCTGTCTGCGTCGCGCTCGTACGGCGGTGGTTTTGGAAGGGGGCCTCGCTCTCCGACTTGCCGTGGGGATCGCTCGGGGTAGGGCCAAGGCTGCCAGCGCTGCCATCGCTGCCGCGCCGCACCGACCGCGACCCGCTGGCGTGGAAGCCATCAGAGCTTTTGTTGGGAGGCGGAACTGGCAAAATTATGGTGTCGTGCCGCTGCAGCGGCTTGGTGGAGAAGGAGTGGGCGGAGCTGTCTCCGAAAGACGTCCCCGAGCTGCGGGGATAAAAGAGCGATGACAAGCTGCGCAGCGCCGCCGAGTCTTGCTGCTGCGGAAGCGCCGACGTCTCTGCTGCCACTGCTACCGCCTCTGGCGCCGCTTGTGGCTCCGTGACGCTGGCGACCGCGTCGCGGGAGCGCACCGGTGTGCTTTGCCGATACTCGTTCACCTGCTCCTTCAGCAGCTCCACCGTCAAGCCACTTGTACTCGGCGGCAGAGGAAGGGCTGCAGCAGTGGCTCCAAAACCTCCGCGGCGATCCCCTTCATCCACACCGCTCAGCAGTCGGCCGTTGATGTTCAGCATCGAATACAGACTCTGCGTGCTCGCATCCACACCGCTCCCGGTCTTCCTGAGTGGCTGCTGGGACGCGCCAAAGGGCACAGCAGCCCTACGCGACGCCTCCTCCGCCCTCAACGCGTTGGCGGCCACGGAGGCAAAGTTCGGCGCTGACACCTCCACGAGGTAACGCCGGTCCAACCCTGACGTCACTGGCCGGAGCGATGAGCCGTCTCGCTCCCCACTAGTTGCTGCTGCTGCTGCTGCTTCTGCTACTGCGGGCATCTTTGCCGCCACCGCTGACGGGGTGTCCTCACTGCGTGGCCTTGAGCGGCTACGGCGGCGTTCGCCACCACTGCCGCTGTGCTTGTTGTGCGCGCCGCCGAAGATGAGCCGCGCAGCCAGCGTTGGGGCGTCGGCAGTTGGGGCAGCCGCACGCAGGCACACCCTGTCCGCACGTGGCAGCTCATGAGTGACCGAGAGGCTCATATCAAGCGCGTCGGCGACGGGGGAGCGCGGCGAGGCGCTGTCGGGTAGCTGACTAGGTTGCATCGTCTTGGACAGTAAGGTCTTGCCCAGTGGTGAGGACGTGTTGACGTCAACAGTCTTTAAAGAGCTGTCCGGCACACGCGACGACGAATTGGTGAAGGTCGGCAGCGACGGTTTAACAGGCGTGAGAGGGCGATCGGGTGGCAACGCAGCAGTCGACTGGTCCGAGGCGCGCCGTCTGCCGGTCAACATCGCGTCGGTGCGGATCAACCGATGGCCGACCTTACCACCAGACGCGGTATCGGCTGGTTGCATCGCGGCGCGGTATGCAGCAGACGCGAGCACTCTCCACTCTCCCTCTGTATCCAGTACTTTCCACCGCGCGTTATCGAACTCTTCTCGCGCCACGGCGATGTTCCCGCGCTGCCGGCACGCGTCGAAGCGGGTAGACGGGGAGAAGGAGACACCGTGTGCTGCGGCGCTGCGTGCGCGAGTCTTCGCCTGCGGTGCGGCAGCAGCGCCACTCGTGGGGTTCGTGCCGGTATTGGTCGTGGGACCGGTGCTCTTCAGCGGTGGTTGGCGCGGCGGCGGCGGCGACGGCGACGGCAGCTCCGTCAAGTACGCCGTCATCAGTGGCGAGGCTGTCGAGGCTTTGCGCGACGAGGAGGACGAGCGAGCTGCCTTGACGGGCGGCGTTAAGTCGTGTACGTTGGGGATGGTTGACGGTGGGGGCTGGGTGGTGGGTGGGCTGCGGGGGAGGGAGAAGAGGCTGCTACGGCGGCGGTGCCGCTTTCGCTCCCGCGCGGCGCATTGCGTAGCTTTGGTATTCGTCATTATTTTTTATTCTAAGTAAGAAGGAGAGAGAAAGAGTTAAAAAAAAAAAACACAAACGCTGCAGAGAGCACAGACACAAGCCTACTGCACTGCTGCTTTTGAACAAAACACCGAAGAAGTGGTGACAAAAGAGGAGAAAAGGAATACGTTTTAAATTAAAAAAGTGCGGATAAGGTGGTAAAAAAAAAAGGAAAAAAAGAGAACGGCAAAAGGTAAAGCAACGCAAGTTAGCGAGAAGGACGAGATGAGAAGGAAACAGGTGCGGAGAGGGGGGGAGTACACAGGTGCGCCGTCGCAAGCCTCTTCCCCGCTCTTAGCTAAAAAAGTTCCAAAGGAAAAAAAGAAAAGGAAACAAAAACAAAATTTGTTACTGATAAAAAGAGGATGCCCGCAATCACGTCAAAAAGCAGGAGATTGTTGGGGAGTGGTTTGTTGGTGTTGCAGTCGCAACGCGCCGTGCTCCCTCTACTACACTATTTTTTTTTCTAACTCGACGGAGGCAGCGAGCACAGAGGAAAGGAGAAAGTTGAAAAAAGAAAAAAGCGTCTGTCTGTTTTTGTTTTTGTTTTTTTTTTGTTTTTGCGTAGGCGAGTAGGCACAAGAAGAAGAAAACAAGAAGAGGGGACACCGCGAACAAGACTAAAAAAGCAATAAAACACAGCCTTTTACACAGAGGGGAGAACAAGGAAGAAGTACAGCTAAAAAAGAAACGCTGACCGTCAAGACGACCAGAGTGGGACCTACAAAGAAACAAGTAGAAGAACACAACAGGGGAATACTGAAAAAAAAAAAAATAAGCACGGGTGAGAAAGGAAAAGAAAAAATAGAGAGGAAGAGAGGAGCGTACTGCGGCCAATTCAACAAAGTCTATGCTACTTATTATTGCTCGTGCACAGAAAGAAAAGAAAAGAAATACCGGTATGCGTGTACGCTGGTGCAGAGGAAAAGAAATAAACGGTCTCACCGCAAGCAACAATAAAGAAGAACGTGAATATAATAGGTGTGTGGAGATACACTAAAGCCAGCTGGTGGTAGGTGAGCGGGAGCGTGAGTGTCGTCCAACTTCGTTTTCTTCTTATGCTTGGATATTGTTATTTTTTCCTGTGATGAATGCAGAGGAAGACTACTTAAACAAAAGCAAAAGAGTGGGGCAGCGAATGTGGATAACAAACGCTATAAGTTCCACGTGGAAAGAGGACCACAGCAAAGCAGCGGGCAAACAAAAATAATAATAATACTACTAATAATAATAGTAGTAAAAAGGAGAAAGAATATATATGTGGTCAAGTAGAGACGAACACAATGTCTAAAGCAGGCAAATTTTAAAGGAAAGGGGGAGGGGTGCAAAGCGAGCCGCTTCGGTGAAAAGGGAAGTGTCGCGTATTTAAATAGAGAGGGAGAGTCAAACAAATTATGGCAGTGACCAAACAAGGTGTCAAAGATATAAAGAGAAAACGAATAGGAGAGTAAAGTAAAATCGAGAAAAAAGCAAAAAAAAAAGGAAGAAAGACGAGGAGCAGGAAAAGTTGGAAGGGAAGAGTCGGTGGGATTTACCGTAAGACGCAAGAAAATATATATATAGTCCAGCAAAAAAGAGTCTCTAGACCAACCCTACCACTCACAACAGCAAATGAAAGAGAGAAATATAAATCAAGAGAGAGAGAATAAAATGAAGGAAAAGGTTCTGCTCCAGCGCAAAGTCAGGAGGAAGCAAAAAAGAAAAAATGGCCAAAGGAATTCAAGAGAAACGCACTGGGAGGACGAGAAAGCAAGACGACAGCGACGCTCTGAGGGCTTTTTCTTTTTTTTGTTTGTTTTGTTTTTCTGATCCTTTCACGTACTGCTTGCAGAGAGTGGATTGCGCAACGTCAAAAACGATCTCTGTTGTAGCTGCAAAAAATCAGCCGGAAGCAAATGAAAAAGTTGAATGAAGCTTTCTGTTTGTTTGTTTGTTTGTGTGTG
This sequence comes from Crithidia sp. LVH-60A, assembly GCA_030078075.1. NCBI lineage: Eukaryota > Euglenozoa > Kinetoplastea > Trypanosomatida > Trypanosomatidae > Crithidia > Crithidia sp. LVH-60A. Next base: position 508,699 of record CP119651.1, read on the forward strand.
CGCTCCGATTCTGCTGAGGTGGATATAGAAAAAGGAAGCAGGACGTCGCGCAGCACACCGGTGATGCAAGATGACTGGGGCGGTGGTTGTTGTTGTGCTTGATTGCTGGCCAATCGTGTTGCTTGAACGCCCCCCTGAGAAAAAACTTTCTTTTGTTGTTGCTGTTGTTTGGAAAAGTCGACGAGGTGAGCGAGAGCAGGCACTGACAAAGAGGGCAGCGTCAATATACAGTAGTGGATGTGTATGCAAGCAGATAAGACGTGAGTGCCAAGAGAGAGAAGGAGAGTGGAAAAAGGGGGAAAAAAAGGAAGTTGAGGGAAGGACTTGACAGCGGCGATAAAAAAACTTCTTTTTTTTTTCCTTTGTCAGAGCCTCTTGTCGGTAAAAGACATTTTTCTTTCTCTTTCTTCTCACCCTGCAGAGAAAAGCAAAAGCACGCCGGCAAGCGAGGCGAGAACGCACCACAGAAGCGCATAACAGCAGACGCTCTATGTTGATATTTCACTTTTAATAATACTTGTTTTATGTGACGAAATTCAGAAAAAAAAAGCTCCAAGAATGGTGCCTGCATCACTGCGACGTCGGTCGATCCGCCCCGCAGCGACAGCGCATACGATCGCGGTAGCAGTGCGTGCCACACGCGCTGCACATCCAATCACCCCGCGACCACGCCGAGAGCACGACACACGAGAGCGTGTTCAACGCTGGCAACCGGCAGCTCGCGCAGGCAGTGCTCTCCCGCGTGTTGACGGCGTGGCAGGCGCAGCGCCACAGCTCCCCATGCTGCAAGAGCTGGTGGTGCCACGGCGTGCCGCAGTGCTGACACTTGCCACCGTTCCGATCCACCCAGCGCCGTCGCCGCCGTGGCTGCACTGACGCCGCTCCAGCAGGAACACTATCCTCGACAATTATCTCGTAGGCAGCGCTGTTCACGCCCTCGCAGCTGTCGCAGAACCAGCTTGTGCAGCGCGCAAAGTCCCACTGTGGCGTCTCCGTGATCGCGGTACGCAGCAGTTCGCGCAAGAGCTGCGGGTTCGAAACGGTGCGGGGCAGCCGGCAGCGGGAGCAGCAGTACGTAGATCCGGGGCTCACGCTACCGCAGGCGCACCACCACGACGCCACGGTCCAGGTCTCCGTGCGCACGCTGCCGCCGTGCAGAGGGCCACTGCACTGCAGGCAGCTCATCTGCGTCGACGCCGCAGCGTAGCAGTTCGAGGGGGCGAAGTTGAGCTGGGCGGCGATCGCAGGGGACGAGGACGGCGGCGGCCCGTAGACGAGGTCGTTGCGCAGCGTACGCGGCGCCTCACACGTGGGGCAGTGCACAGTGAGAGCGAAGCGCTCCTGCTGACAGTTGCGACACCGCCGCAGCTGCAAGGAGTTGATCTCGCTGCAGCTCTCACAGCGCCAGCGGATAGTGCGGTTGCGGGTGACAACGATGTGGCCCAACGCCGCCTGTGCCGTCTCATCCGCCACCGTTTGGCGACGCTCGACGTAGTGCTCTTCTCGAGCATCGTGTCCTGCCGCACGCTGGTGACCGCAGCAACGACACGACATCGCCTCCTCGGTCGTCTTCACTCCATCGACGTTGCTTCTGTTCCCTGTGTTCACCTCCCCACACTGCATGCACCGCCACAGGTGTCGCTGCAGAAGCAGCGAGGAGAGCTGCGACCACGTCGAGACATCGTGGCGGAGAGTGTGGCAGGTCGGACACACCGTACGAGGCAGAGAGGTAGTGGCTGGCTGTCCGGCATCCCCGTCGCCTCCCTGCACCGTCCAGCAACCCGTACAGACCCACCCACCAACAGCCAGTGCCGCCTGCGCGCTTGGCTCTTCCTCTGCTGCTGCCAGCTGCCGCAGTGCTTCGATGGTGAGCAGCATTGTCTTTGGCACTGACGCACGCCCCATTGCTGCTGAAGACTTCCGTTCATCCGCAACGGGTTGTGTGTCCGCGTTGTGTCCGAGACGGGTGTGCAGCTGCCACGCCTCACGCGCCGCCTGTCCACCATCTAGCGAGAGTGCGTTGAACTCGATGATGTCCGCAGGCCACGGTGGAAGAGACTGCAGTGTGGAGGAGGAGGAAGTTGCACCACTCACACGAGTAGTGTGCGGTGACGTAAAAGAAGTAATAGGCATGCCAGATACACCCTGTGGAGTTGGTGAGGTGGACAGTTGAAAGCGGTGCATGCCACGCGGCAGCGTTGTGACGTCGGAGGGGTGGGTGGCGTCGTGCAGACGTCGCGTAGCGGCGATGCTGCGTCGTGTAGAGAGCCGCAGCATGGCAACAAAAGAGTGCGCGTAAGTGCGAGAAAAAGAGTGTAAGTTTTTTTGTTGTTGCTGCCGTTGCCCTTAACAGCAAAATTTTTATCTTACTCTTTAAATTTGAAAACACATGTACGAGCTTGACATCGAGCAGTAGAGGTGACGGAGCGGCGCCGGTGGTCGGTAAAAGGTGCACCGCTTTTTTTTGTGAAGAGAGAGAAGCAGAAAGGACAAGACGCAGCTCTACTGGTCGATTATTCCGCTACACGGTTGAACGGTAAGGTCAGATGGGGGAGTGAAAGAGAGAGAGAAAGAAGTGGCGGTGAGAGATCAGAAGTTCATTTGCGAATATTAGAGCCATGAAGTGGCTGCCGACTTTACTTTAATGACACACACACACACAAACACACACAAACTGCGTCGATGGTGAACGTTCCTTGGGGGGTCCACTCCTCTTCCCTTCCCTCTTCGTGACACACGCAGGCGAACACTCCGCACCACCTTGCTGCATCGCATTACAAGTTTTCGAATTGCTTGTGCTTTCTTGTAGCTACTTTTTTTCTTTCTTTTTTTTACCTCATTTCCCAGGTTCACTACGGAACGTACAACCCAACTTGCCGCAGCAGCGCCACCGCCTCCGCCACCCGACCGTCACACAGCAGTGCCTGCGCCTCCCGCTTCGCTGCCTTCTCGCGCTTCCGCTCCGCACGAAGCACGCTGTGGGGCCGCTGAGCAACGGTGCACGTCACGGCGCTCGAATAAGCACCTCCGCACCACCGGCAGACCACCTGCCCCATGCTCGGCCGCCGTGTGCTGGACCGGGTGTGGGACAGATGATAGTGGTGGAGGTGGTTCAGCTGCGAGGACGTCAACGACGCCGAGGACGCAGCCGCATGTTCCTGATAAGGGGAGTGTGGAGAAGGCGATGAAGCCGTGGCGGAGGAGGACGAGGCACGTCGACGTACGTGCAGGTCGGTGTAAAGCGGGGCAACGATGGTGACGTGTGGGGCATTGACGTCGCCCGCAGTGGGTTGCGGTGGCGGGAAAGGGTCTGGCGAAGCGCCGCGTGCGGTGCTTACGTCAGCATTCGCTGCCCCCGCTGCAGCTGCCTGTGCCAAAACCGTGATGCGGGTCGGAGACGGCGGGGGAGTAGGCGAAGACAGCACGCGTCCCACCGGGGCAGTTCCGCGCTGCCGTGCAGCAGCAGCAGCAGCCACTGCCGTGTCCTGTCGTGTTGCGCTCCCTTCATTGAAGGTAGACAAGATTGGGCCACTCGCCGTGTCGCCGCTGCTCCGCCCTTGTACTGCACTCGGCCCCACACTATCACCAGCCGCCTCCTCCGCAGTTTCAGTCCCGTCCGTCTGCACCGACGGCGTGTTGTCGGGTGTGCGGAAGCTCGTCGAGGAGGGGCCAATGAGAAAAGAACTCGGTGTGGCGTGCTCGGCGACGCTCAGTGCGTTGGGTGTGTGTGCCGCGGCGGGGGCGACGGCGCTGACGTGGGGGGACGACATCGATTCCCCCAGCCCCGCCACCCGCACCACCGGCGGCGTCTCCGCCACGTTGAGCACAACAGCAGTTGCAGTAGGACCACGATCTTCGCCGGCTGCTGTCCGTGCCACCACGTCGCCTGCTTTCTTCCTCTTCGCGTTGCGCGACACCTCTACTCCGGCCAGCAGCACTGGCACCGATAAGGGCGGCGGCGCGACGCTCGTGGGCGAGCCAAAGGCGGAGGTAAGCCGGGTGAGCACATCCGGAGAGGAAGCGGGGGATGTTGCCAGCGGTGTCGCTGCCTGCTTGTCTTCCTCTTCGTAGGTCATCGCGGTGGCGGCCCGCTGCAGCGCAGCCCAGACAGCTGCCCACGTCGCCCGCACCGCATCCGCGCTCTCCGCGATGCAGGCACGGGTGTACGCCTCGGCCTCAATCAGCGTGTCACGGCGCACCTCGAAGACTGCGGCGTCTGCACTGTTGGCCGTGCTGCCGGTGCTGCGGCTGGGTGTGTGCTCGCTTGCGTGGCCCACCGCCGCCGCGGCTGCAGCCTCTCGCACACGCCTCCTCTGATCCCAGTCACCACAGGCTTCTGCAGCAAGCGAGGAGGTATGCGGCGCAACGGTGGCAGGTCTCGACTCTTGGGAATTGGACGCCGAGAGGGGGTCGCCCTGGCGCCACATCACGGTCGGCGCTCGCGCATTCACGAGGCGAGACCCCTCGCCATCAGAATCGCCATTGAGCCGGCTTGTCTGCTGCACCACCGCACGGCTCTCGCTGTCGTTCTCTTCTTCTTCTTCATCGTCGTGAGCATCGTCCTCAAAGTCGAAGGAATGCACCAGCTTTATGCTGATCGGCTGCCCACCACTCCCGTGTTCATGATTCCCCTCTCCTTCTCCTCGCGCTACTCCCTCCTCACCAGCCGCACCCGCTTCGGAGAAGGAAGAGTGGCCGCTATCTTCGGCATCAGGCAGGCGCAGGCAGAGGTCCACGGAAAGAAACTGTGGCATGGCGCGCAGCAACTCCGCGCGGTGCCCCTCGCTGGCCTCCTCGCTGTCTTCCCCGCCGTGCTGCTGATGTGGCTGCACAGATGTCGTCTGCAGCGCGGGCGGTGAGTGCGAGGGCGAGCCACAGCGCTCCTCCACATTTCCCTCCGTCTCCCAGTCGTCTCCACCGCCGGCTGCGTTCGTGTCGTCCACGCAGTAGAAGGCGTGGGAGGAAGAAGAGGTAGCAGCAGCAGCAGCAGCAGCGCCAACACTGCGACCACTGCGCTCGCCGATCCGAAGGCCCTCGGCACGTGAGCCGCTCTCATCGCTGCGGCCACCCGCGCCATCCGACCGCGCCAGCCGCGTGCGGTTCCACCACGGCTGCTCCTCTGACGGAGCCGCGTACAAGGCAGCGGCACGATGCGGCACGAAGGCGAAGATCGGCTCGCTGTTGGTGCGCACCATCGCACACGACGACTCGGAGAGCGTGTGGGGGGTCAGTGCGCGGGCGGAGGCGTGGCGGCGGAGGCCCGTCTCGCTGCCGCTGCTGCTGCGCTGCGCCGCCTCTGGCACCTCCACGAAGCGAGTGCCGTCGCTGCCGCTGTGGACGCCGGAGCTGCGCTGGCTGCTGCGGCCTGCCGGACCCGACGCGTGTGCGCTTTGCGGCGACGTTGCGGGGGATTCCTGTGTTCGAATGGTTGTGATTGTGGTTGTGGTTGTGGTGATGGTGGTGCCGGGTGAGGGCGGCGCGGGCACAGCTTCCTTCGCCTGCACAGGTGCTGCTGCCTCCGCGTTTAGGGAAAGCCGCGGCTCAGCCTCCGCAGGGCGAAGCAGCGGTGACTCCGCCGTAGCGGCGGCGCGCGTGTCTGTTGCTGCCGTTGTCGGTGCTGCTCCCACGGCAGCGGGGCCAACTCGGTTCTTCCGTTTCTGGGGAAGCGAGCGCAGGGCAGGCTTCACACCCGCCCGCACGCTCACGGGCAGCGGCGTCGCGGCAGCCTCGTCCTCTCGCGTGTACGCCACGAGGAACGGAAGAGCAAGCCGCTCCACGCCTTCACCGCCGTGCATTGGCTGCGCTGGCACTGCACCTCCCCCACTCACTGGCAGTGACAGCGAGCCCTGCACCGGGGAGTAGCCACCCGAGACGTGGTGCGTCGCCGCCGTACTCACGGAGGAGAAGAGGGGGCTGGTCAGCTGACCTCCGCTCGCGCCAGCCACAACCGCCACGCGGCCATGCGTAGGTCGCACCATGCGCGGGGAGCTGTTGCCAGTCAAGAGCAACGTGTCCGCCGTCATCGGGGTGTCGCTCGTGGCCATGCGCAGAGCAGCAGCACCAGGTGAACCTGCACCACCAGCCCCACTGCCGTTCGCAGCCGCTCCAGAGCTGGGACGGCCGCTGTTGCTGCTACACCCGCTGTTCTCCTGCTGATACCCACCCTGAAAGATCGCCGTCGCAGAGGCCAGCAGGTGCGAGGAGGAGATGTCAGCCAGCGGCACGAAGGCGGTGAAGGTGTTGCGGTTGGACGGCATGGGCGGCTCGTAGCGCGTCAGCGGCATCCGCGCCGCGCCATCGGCGAACGATGTGGTGAAGGTACGGTTGTGGGGAATGTCCTGGTCCGAGGTGCTGGAGGGGAGAAACCCACCGCCACCGCCGCTGCCACCACTGCGCAGAAGTCGCCGCAGACTGTCCCCGATGCGTTGCTCGTCTGGTGGGGTGCAGGGAAGACTCGACTCCTCCGCGGGTGAGCTGGCACGGTAGCGGCGCGGAGGATTACGCGGGGAGAAGCCGCCCAGGTACGCGTGACCGCCCCCACCACGGTGCAGCTGAAGAGCCCCACCACCGCTGGCGTTGCTCTGATGCTGTTGCTGCTGCTGCTGCTGCTGCTGCTGCGTGGGTCGGTTTCGCGTTGCGTGCGGAGGTCGGAGGTGTCGCAGACGGTGCACAGGCTGGTAGCCGTTGTCGTCGTCCTCGTCCAGGTCGTCATCGACGTCATTGCGGTAACTCAACTCCGCCACCTCCTCCTCCATCTCCTCCTCCTCATCTGCCTCTGCCACGTTGCTGCGCTGCCACGAACGAGGGGACTCCTCGCCCCACAGCACCGGCGACTCCACACCACTCCAAAGGCTGGCCACATCGCCGACGTGGTGATGCAGCTGCTGCTGCTGCTGCTGCTGCTGTCGCTGGTCCTCCCGTCGGTCCAGCCGACCTACCTGAAAAGTATCCGCGCCAGACGGCCCCTCCACACGGCGGTGCTCGAAGGCGCCGTCTTCGTCCTCCGGCGCGCTGCGGATGAGACCGGCGGCGGCTCCACTCGGCGTCCCTGCGGCGCTGGGCAGCAGACTCACCTCCTTCCATTGCACCCCCGACCCAGAGAGCTGGTGGTGTAGCGGCTGCATGTGCATCTGCTGCGGTAGCTGCTGCTGCTGCTGCTGCTGTGCGGGTGGTGTTGCTGTGGTGATCGTTGCGGACTTCGGCAGCTGCTGGGCGAGCGGGGGAGGTCCCTGCGAGGCCGAGCTGAGCCGCCGACGCCGCGACCCTGCCAGAGACGTGTAGTCGCCGCTGTCCTCCCCACCGTTGCTGTTGAGGTGGAGGTAGCCGCTCAGGGCGAGAGCGAGTTCATCGCGCGTGGCGCTCGAGGAGCGGGGGGAGAGGGACTGGGTTTGGATAGGGGTGAGGCGCTCCCGCCAGTGGGGCATGAGCCGCGCTGACGCAGACGTCGCAGCGGCCGCAGCAGCAGCGGTGGCAGAGGAGAAGGCTGCCTGCTGCGCGCGCTGGTGTGCTTCATTGTTTAATGGTGGTGATGTGCCACCAGGCAGCGCCGCAGAGGGACCCACAGCGCTGACCGAGCTGGCGGAGCCGCTGCGCGACGCCGCGGCTGTCGTGGGAGGTGATGCACAATGTTCCTGCTGCTGCTCACGTATACGTTGACACCGCACACCATCGCTCGTGTCGTCCCCGTGTTCCTCTTCCACCGCCGCGTCGCGTGCATCGGAGCCGGGCGTGACACTCGCGTATCGGTACGCCCCTGCAATAGCACGTGCCATAGGTGAAGAGGGGTTACTCCACACAAGGCCGGCACTGCGGTTAGCGTGCGCAGACGCGTTGATGCCGCCGTTGCCGTTGTCGTTGTCGTTGACCACTAAGGGAGACATGTCCGACAGCGAACGACGGAGGTGCACCACGCGCGGTGTCAGCGGCGCCACCGTCACCGATGCGGCCCGTGCGGCGTCGCTCGCCGTGAAGGTACCACTGGCTGCCAAGGGGCCACGCAGGCGGCGCCGGTCGGAACGCGGACTGCGGTGGCGATGGGCTACAAGAGACGTCTCACTCATACTTCGACCGTCCATTGGGTCAGAGGTGGTGCGCACGCCGCCTGCATCGCCCTCGAAGTCGGTGGTGGTGTGCTGAATGCGGATGGTGGCCGACGTACTCGCCTCGCTGCTCTCGGCAAAGTCCAAGGCGCCAGAGGAGACGCGGGAGTGGGAGGCGGAGTCGGTGCCGTTGACACGCACAGCGGGAACAACAAAGACGGGGATGGGCAGCGCACCGTCGCTGGAGACAGGGTTCTGGCGTGTGTCATGGTCACTACGCTCTTGAGCTGCACTAACCGGTGTTGTGGAATCCCAACCACCAAAGGGTCGCGACGATATTGATGGCTCTCCGGCGCCACGATGGTGCGCCTCCTCCTCCTCATCCTGCTGCTGCTGCTGCTGTTGTTGCTGCTCTCCGGCCTCAGTGAAAGTGAAGAAGGTGGGCAGCGTGTAGGTGGCCATGTACGGCGTTGACGGAGGCCCCGCAACGTCGGGTACAACCTCGTCTGCTGTGGTGGTAGCGGCTGCGCTGTTCAGGCTCTCCCGCCGCGCACCGTCGCCGTCTTTCTCATCTGCCCCTACCGTCAGCATGTGCGCCACATTGCTGGAGAGGGCGAAGGACGAGTTCTCAGCCGACACGTGCGGTGCCTCTGCTACTCTAATCGGTGGTGGAGGTGGCTCTAGAGGAGATGCGTCCCCATGAACACCGACATCCGCCTCTCTTGGCGCTGGCGGTGCCTCTGCGGCGTCTCCATCCTTCAGCGAAGGCGGGGAAACGAGGTGGGAGGGGTGGCCACGTTGGCGAGTCAGCACGGAGCGGCGACGCACCGGCACCACCGCGATGTGATGCGTTTCAGCGCCGTGCGGTGCCACCACCACAGCTGTTGTCTTCTCCACTGTGTTAATTGGACCAGTGACCTGCGCTGCTGCTCCAATACTGCTGCCGCTGTCGTGGTCGCCGCGCACCCCGTGTTGTTGAGAGGCAGGAGGACCTCCAGGAGGACTCAGCGACGACAGAGAAGGATGGCATTCGCTCTCACTACCGGCCGCCACCGTGTACGCACCGTCGGCTGTCGCTGCATGTTCCACTGCACCACCGCCACCGTTGCTGCTGCTCATCCTCGTACCACCACCACCACTACCCGATAACGGCGACGATGGGCCAAGCGCGGTGGCGGGCAACGTCCCCGACCGTGCCCCCATTCGATTCCACGCCGCAATAATCGCCGACTGACTCACCGACTTGCGAGAGCGGAGGTGCGGGGCCGCATCGTGAGCTACGCCGTGCGTTGGAGATCTGCTCTCACTGCCAGCCGTATTCACAAGCGGGGGCGGAGGGGAGGAGTAGGGAGAGCGAGGAGAGACACGCGCCGTGGTGTCTGTTACGGTGGTCGCCCCGTACGCCGTCGGCCCACGTCCGCTGCGAGAGTGAGTGGTGCGAGGGGAATAGACGGGGCTGGAGGTGGGGCCGGTGCTGGAGCCGGAATTAGACAGATTAGAACCAGAACCACCACCACCGCCGCCAGCAGCCACCGGCTGTGCTCCTTCCCCCTCTCGCCTCGTAGGGTGTTGTACGGCGCTTCGCGCGGCAGCCCGGACGCCCCACATCGCTTCCGCGAAGGATGCCGTCGGTGGTGGGGGGAGAATGGGGGCAGAGTTTGTGTCCGTAGACGTGGTGGAGTGGCTATCCTCTTTGGCTGCGTCAGCGTTGGCATCGCCAGCAGCAGCTGCGGCTGCGGCTGCACTGGGCCGTGGTGCCACCTCCTCCGTCGGTGCCGTTGCCTCACCTTCTTCCTCGTCGTTGTCCACCGCCTCGTGGACGCGCTGATGGAAGTGCCCAGATGGGGTGTTGCCACTCGCGTTGTCAGACGAGGATCGCGACGAGGCGGATCGACTACGGCTATCATCACCCACGTCGTCACGCTGTGTCCGCTGCTCTGACACGCTTCCCTCCGCTACCTCGAAGCCCCGCAGCGCAGCAGCGGCATGAGTGGCAGTTTCCCTCTTTACCGTGAAGCTGCTTGACGGGCGATCCACAGCAGCAGCAGCGGCTGCCGTCAGCGGTGTCCCATCGATGCTGCGCGCCGCACTCCGCTCCGCCGGCAGCAGCAGCGAGACCACCGCCCCACCGCTGCCATTCGTGACAGCATCAGCAGGAGCGGTAGTAGTGGCTGTTGTGGTCGTGGTGTTGGCGTTCGAGGGAAGAGCAGCGTCAGTGTCTGTTTTGTGGTGTGTGATGCTCCACGACGGCGCGCCTTCCAGCGGCAGTGACACCACCCGCGTCGTGGCGGTTGTCGCCGTGCTGGTCGACTCGGGCAGGGAAACGGGCAACGCCAGTGAAGGAGACTGCGGCAGCTCGAGAGAGGCAAACTCCTGCTCCTGAACGAAAGGTGCGGGTTGTAGCGGAACAGCAGAATTCGACACCTCTCTCTTCTCACCTGTCACTCCTATCCCTCCCTCTTCATTTCGGCAGGTGCTCTGATCTGCCCTGCTGGCTGCCTCCTCAGCTGGTCTCTCCGGAAGCTGGCTGGCCCTTTCCACCCTCTCGCCCAACGCAGCGTCACTGGCCTGCGTCTGCGCAGACGAGAGAGCAGGAGAAGCAGCAGCAGCAGCAGCAGCAGAAGAGGTGCCCCGTGTGCCGTCGTGGTGTTGGAGTGGCGACGCCGGCGCAGAGGAGGACGCGGACGACGACTTGCGAAAGAGAAAGCGGGAGGAGCGGGGATTGAACAAGCCGCCCATGAGGCCCCCAGCGGCGTGCTTCGGCGGCGGTGGAGAAGGCACCGCCCCTGCGTCCTGCGAGCCGTCCCGCGCCGCGTCTCCCTTGGCGCCTTTCTTAGTTTTTTTCGAGCTACGCGCAGCACTCGTGGTTGTCTGCACGGGAAGTGGCGGTGGTAAAGGCAAAGGCGGGTGTGCCTCTGGCGACGGAGTGTGCTGACGTGCAGCGCCACCGCTGTTGCTGTTGCTCTCCTCGCCAATCGAGATGCGAGCGGCGGAGATGCTGCCCTGCCGACTCGCCCGCACGATCAGCGGCAGCGCGAGCTCCTCTGACAGTCGCTGCTGCAGCGAGAGGGAGGAGGGCGGCGGGGGCGGGGGCAGCGGCGGAGACGGAGCGCCTCGTGTGCGGCCCTGCGTCGAGCGGGACGGCGACGAGCGCGGCCCGGCCGCGAGGGACGAGCTGGACGAGGCAGCATTGGGCTCCTCCGCTTCCCCAGCGCGACCGCCACTACCACCGCTAGACGGCGCTGCCGCTGCGACGGATGACGTGGCAACCGTCACTGCCTCCGCGGCAAAGACGTGCGAGCCCGCCGCAGCACCACTGTCAGCATGCGGAGCTCCCGGCGTCCCGCCTTCTGAGGTGAGTCCCGAGGCGGCCTCATCGGCGCTCATCAACGTGCCGTTCGGCATCCGCATCGACGACGCGGCGCGGCTCATGGCGTTGCCACTGCCCTCGTCGTCGTTGTCGTGCTCGCGCCACGTCAAGTGCTCAGGCGATGAAGAGGCGGTGTGGCGCGCAGCGTAGCCTCCCTCCCATCCCCCACTACCGCTGTTCGGCACCGCTGCAGCAGCGCCAAGAGCCGTGGCGGCGGGTGCGGCTGTCGTGAGAGACGAGACCGACGGCGCGTGTGAGCCGAGGCGGCCCGGTGGCGCAGCCGTCGCCGCCGTCGCCCCGCTCGCCGTCTCGGACAAGACGTGTGCTGGCGGATTCGCACTCGTGCGGCGGCGGTGGGGACTCGGGTGTTGGCTGTGGGGTGGGGCGGAGAGACGGGCTGAGGAGACGCTGCCGACGCGTTGGCCGGAGGTGGGCGGATAGGAGCTGCGGCGGTGGTGCTGGGCGTTGTCGTCGACGTCCTCTGTTGGCGGTGCGTGGCCGCTGCGGCGTGAGCGACGGCTGCTCCGCGTTGCTGAGTTGCCCGTGGCCGCAGCGTGTGCTGGAGAGGCGTGGCCGCGGCCGAAGCTGGCCTGCTGATTGCCCATGGTTGCGTTACGTGTAAGATTGTATGTGTGTCTGCGTAATTATTTGCAGAGGCAAAAAAAAAAAGGGTTCAAGAGCTTCGTTGACGGAGTTGCGGATGTCAAAGTAAGCCACAGTGCACTGGTGTCAAGGGAAAAAAAAAAACAATGGACGCTGGTAGCTTTAGCTATCAGACGATGAAGTGTGTTCGTGTCGAGGAGGAAATACAGAAAAAAAAAAAAAGAAATGGCGCTCTTGAGAAATAGAAAAAAAAAAGGACGAGGAGAATAATAATAAAAGAAGCGTAAAACAGGAAAAAAGCAGCCGTACAACAACAAAACAACAGCAACAACGAAGGCACGTCGACCAACAAAATCCTGTTTACTCAAGGAGCCGCACTCCCTGTTTTATGTGTGTGCGTGCGTTAGACGGATCGACGTGGCCCTTAAAAAAAAGAGAGACGGGTAAGCAGTGGTAGAAGCAGCTAGACGAAAAGGAAAAACAGATAATGCAAATACCCGAAAGCAACACAGGCAGCAACAGAAAAATAAAAACGGGTAGTACGACAGCGGCATCACCGGCGCAGATAAGGTTTTTTTTTTCTCTTACCGCCTTACCCTTACGCACCGAATCCAAAGACGCAAACGCGGCAGGTGCGACGGAGAGACGTAGAGAGAGAAAAAAATACAAGAAGGGGATGTGAAGCGAAGAATCGGCTGGAGGAGTGCAACTCCCTAGAAAATAAAAATGAGATCGCAAATCCAACAGGAAAAAAAAACTCAGTACTAAGAAGAGGAGTAGTAGTAGTAGTAGTGAATATACTTTTGTGTTTCGTGCCTTTTTGCTTTTTTTTTTTCGTTACAGCACTGCTTGCGCACTGCGGAGGTGAGAAAGAGAATAATATTATTTTTTCTCTTCGGCTTGTTGAATTATGGCTACGCCTTTTTTGTTGATGTTGCGGCTCTATAACGCTTGAGCAGCGAAGCACGGTACGCAGTGGCGGCTACTCACGGCCAACTCCACTTCGTTGATGCGGGCGCTGCTGGTGTTTGCTGAATGAGGAAGAGAAAAAGAGAGATGAGTGCGTTTTATTTTCGTCTTTGTTGTGTGTGTGTGTGTGTGAAGGCGCTTTACGGCAACGGCCCTTCCTAGAAAAAAAGGTGCCCAGACGTCTCTACTGTAGTAAAAGAAAAATTTGCAAAATGGCGACGGAGACACGGACCAAGTATGGTGCGTTGTGCCGTGCTGCGGTTGCCCTGCGTCGTTGCTGACGCTGCACCTGCTGCTTGATGAGCCGCGTAGACGCGCGAAGAAGCTAGCAGAGGGCAAATGAGGGTGAGAATAAAAAGAGGAGGTTTAGAACGAAAGAAGAATAAAGAATAAGTAAACAGTGCTGAGGTCGACGTGTGTAGTCTCTGGCCCGCGTTCTGCTGAAGCGTGCATCCGACAAGAAGCAGGGCTGCCCTGTCTCCATCTCTCTCTTGTGGTGTTTCTCTCGTATACCAGAAGACGCGACAGGTACTCCTCAGCAGGAATTTAATAACTTCTGTCTTATTCTTTTCTGTTTTTGTTTTCTCAAGGTATACTGCTTGCTTGGATGGGCCAAGAGACCCTCGTTTGAGAGGGACAAAAAAAAATGGATTGCAACTTTTTTTTTTTCAATCCATGTGCAGCGTCAATCGTTTCAGGAAATTAGAAGAAAAATGTGTGAATATTTTGCACGTGTGGTCGCAGTGCCACGCACGTTAATCAACCTCTGAGACGATACCACATCCCTTCCATTTCTCTCTTCCTCTCCTCGCGAGCTGCGCACACATGGATCGGGAGAGAGAAAAAGAGGGCAATGCGGATGGCACCGGTTTCTCCATCTCGTCCCTCCCCTCCTTCGCTACGGAGCAGACACGACAATAGAGACGTGTAGCTTACGCACTTTCCGCCGCCTCCGTCACGCCACCGTCGGACGGAGAAGAAACGACTGCCGCACCGGCCTTAAGGTGCAGGTAGGGTGCAATGCGCTGGCTCAGCATCGCGGCACCCTGCACCAACTCCTTCCGGCGCTGCTTCAGGTCATCGCGTTGCCGCACCGGCACGCCATCGAGGCTGCAAATCCATTGCGTCAGGAGCTCATCCGCAACCACGGCACAGCGGTGCGTACGAGCAACCAGCTGCGCTACGTCATCATCTTTGTTGTTGTCACGAGGCGAAGCCGCGGCAGCAGAAGAAGAAGCCTGTGCGACGTGCAGCTCCGCAGCAGCAGTCTCCAGTTGTGTAATGGCGCTCAGCAGCGTCGCCTCCTTCTGCCGGCGGATGCGGTGGACGTAGGCGTTGAAGGCGCTGACCGCCGGGTCGGCAAAGGAGATGTCCCCCTCCGCTGCTGTGGAGGTCGAAGCAGCTGCTGAATTGTCCCCTTCATCTCGCGGTGCGTGCGATGCATCACAAGAAGCACCGCCAAGATCATTTCCCTTACTACGACCACTACCTGTAGGAGTAGTACGGCTGACCACCACAGCCACAGCAGCTGCCGCAGCCGCCACCGCAGCAGCAGCTGTCACGAGTTGCCGCGTTGTTGGTGGTGGCAGGCGTGACCACCTCGTTGAGATGCGTTGGGAGAGCGTGGTAAGAAGCCGCCACTGCGGAGGGTGAGAGGCAGAGGCTGCGGTGGGAGCGGAGGCGAGAGTGACAGCTACGGAGGGAGATGCAGCAGCGGCACTAGGAGACTCACTCACCGAGGCGGAGGCAAAAGGCGACCATGCTGCCCACATTGCCGTGTCAAATTAGATGCGAATTCACTGGGCGGTACGGGGAAAGAGAGGCAGTACAACGGGGTGCCTCTAAGTTATCGCTCAATTATTAGTCTTCTTATGATCCTTTTGGTCGCTGCTTTTTGTTGTTGTTGTTGATGTTTTCATGCGGGTACTGCCAGTAGACCCACATCAGCAGAAAGAGGGAAAAAGGGACAACGAAGAAGAGAGGAATATTAACGTAAAGCACACACACACGCAGTACAAAGGAGTAAGTGCAACCTTTCTGTTTTTAAATACCCAAACTCTTAAACAGTATCCGATAGGTGCGAACGTCTCTGTCACCCCTTTTGCCCGCAAGTCCTGAGGCGCCTGCACAAATTAACACTCCTTCCTCGGTGCATCACCCGTACGCATCAAGAGCGCTTCGCTTTTTAGAGCTTTTTTTTTCCTTTTTCGATGTTTGCTCTATTGCGAGCACGTGTGAGACTGAGAGTGTATGTTCATTCACCTTATCGGCCAAAAAAGAACAGAAAAAAAAAGCGGACCACTCTGGCCTACCTCCACACCCATGCGACGGAGAAAGAAAGACTGCGGTCTCACGCGCACTCGGCGTCGTGCAGGACGAGGTACAAGCGGATAAAAGGCAGCAACTGTCCCATTTCCGTCACCTTCTGACGCACGACCGCCCACTCCGCATCGCTGCGCAGTCGCACCGCGAGACTCAGCCGCGGCTCCACGTAGTACAGAGTCCACCTACGCGCTGGCAAGACCCCGGAGGAGATAGTTGCAGAGAGAGACACAGGAAGAGAGGACGCGGCCTCCTGCATGCTTCGCTCCTGCACCGTCGTGCAGTCCAGCCTGCTGGTGCTCTGCTCCATGGCAGTGGTACGTTGCGTGGAGGCTGCCGTCGTCATGGTGGACGAGCTCGCCGAGGCCGTCGACTCATGACCCTCTGCTGCCTGTGCCGTGGTCCAGTCGCCGAAGGCTTCACCAAAGGTGCAGGTGCCACCCGCGCCGTTGCAGCGGTCGCCGCCGAGCACAACACGGCGGAGGGCCGGATCGGCAAACTGCGTTGCCAGCCACAGTCGCCACAGCAGGCCAACGAAACGGGTGCGTTGGCGCATGGGACGCAGGGCAAGGGACAGCGGTAAGCGAATAAAAGCACCAGCAGCAGTAGAAGCAGCATGTGTATTGGCAGAGGTATCCGCAGTAGGTGGCACACGGACACGCCACGTGCCGCCGTGCTCAGAAAGGCTCCCCACCGTTGAGTTGAGGCTCTTCTTGTGGTTCTTGCTAATATGCTTCCCTGCTGCCTTGCGCCGCGACTTGCGGGACACTGCCGCACCACTAGGCGGAGGTGCCGTCACGGCCACTGCCGCTGCGGTGGCAGTGGTGGTGGTGGCGGTGGTGGTGATAGGCGCTGCTGCCACCTTCGTACCAAAAATGACCATCGAGTCCACGCCGTTATGTGCCTTGCTTGCGTCATTCATGTCGCCTGTGCTGCGCCCCTCACCTTTCTTATCTTTTACACCACCGTTGCGTGGGGCGGTGGTGTCAACGGCGCAGGACGACGAGCGAGGCAGAGTGGCCGGCTTGGTCTCGGTGGAATGCGATGGGGCTGGCTGGGCAGTCGCCACGTCTTTGCCACTTTTCACTCCCTCCTCTTCCAGTTTTGTGGCCTTCGCTACTACCGGTGCTGTCGGCTTTGTTGGGGTGCCGTCCTGCAGCAACGATGGTGCTGCTGCTGCTGCTGCTGATGTCTGCGGTGGCGGCGGAGGTGGACGTGGGCTGTCCCGCAGGAGCAAAGAGCAGTCCTCAAAGAGCGACGACTTCCCGCTCGAGTTGCGGCTGCCGCTGCTGCGCATACTCTCCTCCCCCATGTCCTTCTCCTCTTCGCCGTTGCCGTCTTCCTGCGCAGACAACACAACGGTCTCCTTCAACTCCTTCTGCTGGTGGTCTGTGTCGGGCTGTGGTGTCGTGCTGTTGGACTCTGCCCGCGGCGACGGGGCAGCTGCGGCCTTCTGCCGTGACGACGCCGGCGGTGGCGGGGAAGGCGTCATCAGCGACGAGTCCGCCGTGAAGTCTGGCAGCCCGGAGGGGGCAGTGATGGTTGCCATCGTTGCCGTCGTCATCGTTGTGGTAGACCGGCTGGGAGAGAGGGACTGTGGCAGCAGTTGGGCCATCGCTTGGGCCCACGTCGCGACGCGACACGCCGCCGGCAACTCACCCACCAACTCCACCGTCACAGGACAGAGATAGTCGAAGTAGCGGCTGCCTGTGTCTGCGTCCACCAGTGCCGTGTACGCGTACGACATGTCCTCGGTCTCACTGAGGCTTCCGTCACTGCTGCTGCTACTACTGCTGCTGCTGCTGCTAGTGTCTTCGCTTGATGTGGTGTTCTCTGGCGATGTAGACGCTGTGCGTGAGGCATCACGGGCGGCGCGTTTAGCCTTCTGTCTCGTACGACGCACACCGCTGCCGCTGACGGAGGTGCGACGGCTGTTGCTGATCGACGCCGAGTTCTCGTCGCTGCTCGCGTGACTGCGGTGACGCCGCACCCTCGCAGGACCAGGAGAGCCGCTTTGGTCGTCCTTATCGGTTGGGAGGGAGGGGAAGCTGTGGGGGGAGCTCGCCTCCTGCCGCAACTCCATCGGGGAGCCGAGCAGTGAGGACTGCCGCGTCAGTGCGGTGGCTTTCAATGGAGCCTCCTCCTTGTTATCCGCTGCACTCCGGTGTGTCTTCCGCTGTGATGGGTGCTGCTGCTGCTGCTGTTGTCGTTGCTCTGCGCGCGCCTTTCGCCTTTCCTGTCTCTGCCGGCCCCGTACCCCCGCGCTGCCGATGCGGGACAAAGATGCCGTGGACCGCGGCGACGACGCAGACGCAGAAGCTGACGAGGCGGTGTTGGTGTCGGTCGCCGTCGAGCCCTCCTCTCCTTCGGTGTCGAGGTCGGACGGCGGCGCACTCCACCGCCAACGCACCTCCGCTCGAACGTGCGCCGGGGCTGGCCGTCCGGGCCGTCCCCGCGCGTCGCTCTCTGCCTCTTCCTCGGCAGACGAGGTCTCCCACAGCGTCGGCACATCCTTCGAGCAACGCGGGGGCCGCCACGGCGGAGCGACCTGCAGGCGTGCCGGCGCTGCGGCGGCGCTGCGGAACGTTTGTTTCTGCACCTCCACCGCAGCGGCGAGGACGGCGGCCTGTCGGAGCTGTCGCACGGCGGGCGTCACCTCCACCACCGCGTCTGCTGACGTATCCTCTGGAAGTGGTGAAGTTGTTGTTTGTAGTGGTGGCTGTGATGCTGGTGACGATGATGTGCCGCTTTTCTCGCTGGGAAGTTTTGGTGGTGTGCGCGGAGTCTCACCACTTGTAGTTGTAGTGCCGGTCGTAGCTGCGGCTTCCTGTTCCCTGCTACTGTTGACACTCTGCGCCGCTATGGCAGATGCACCATCCAGATCACGCGGGCTTCCGGCGCGGGCACTGGCGTGGCGCGCCGAGGCGAGCGAGCGCAGCACCTGCGCCTCCTTTGCCACCTGCCGTGCCGTCTGGTCCAGCTCCAGCGTCCCCGGTGTGTGGGGTGAGGTGTGCACCGGGGATGCCGCCGATGTGGGTGCCTTTGTTGGCTGCCGCGGTGATGGCAGCGGGCGTGATGGTGTGGTGGCGGTCCCTGGCACGGGTGGTAGTGTTGCCACCCGCGCCAGCCGCCGTGGCTTCTCTGCTGGATCGTCTGCGAACGCTGCTGCCGCTCCGGCTGCGGCCTCCTCGTCGGTGCTCAGCAGCGTGTCGAAGGTGTGATCAGAGTGGTAGCTTGCGGTGTCACGCACCGTGTCGGGCGAGGCCGTCCCCATTCGTGCCGTGTACGTGGCGGTGTACACTGCCTCGAGCCGTTCACGCGCCTGGCTGCGTGCCGCCTCCTGCGCTGCCACCTCTGCACGCCGGGCACGCAGCAGCTGTTGTCGCTTCCGGTAGTGGGCCTGCAGCTTTGCGCGCAGCAGACGCTCCAGCTCGCTGGTGGAGAGCCCCTCGCAGCGGCCAGCCATCTGCACTTTAGTAGGGGAGTGCGGCACAGACGGGACGTCGGCGACAGCAGTGGACAGCGGTGCGACTGGGAAGTCTGTGAGTCCCTCACGCTTGTTGCGCGCTTCCAGTGATAAGCCGAAGTCCTCGGCAACCGATGCGTTGGCGGAGCGGCGGCCACCGTTGGCAGAGCTGACGGGCCGCACTCGCGCACCAGCCGCGTTGCCCTCTCGCAGCAGCGGGGAGGAGGGACGACTAGGAGAGACACCATGCGCATACTCCCTCTCCGCTGCCTCCACATCATCACCGGACTTGCTGGAATCGTTTCCGCCATCGTGCGTGTTTTCTCCAGCAGAGGAGATTGCCCCTGCAGCAGCAGCAGCCAGCACAGACGTCCACTGCCGACTCGAGGCGACGGCCTTCGCGTGCTCTTCTGTAGAGGATGGGGGAGAAGGTGAGGTACAACCCTGCGATATGCGGCGCTGCGTCTCCTCCTCTGCAGGACTGCGCTCCTCTACTTGTTGCTGCTGTGACGCTACTGTCGGTAGTGGTGAAGATGTGCCTCCGTTGCCGTCGCCGTGACTCGTAACCCGCTCCGTCCCCACGATGCTCGTCCGCTGTCGCTTCTGCGTGCTGTGGGGCATCGCGCGCACCTCGATGTTGGGGTTGCTGCGGGTGACGCTACCGGCGTAGTGCACCGCCGGCGCCGAATGCTGCTGTTGCTCCTGCGGCTCTTGTGTCACCTCAGGGCCATTCAGCATGTCCGGCGACCTGTTCCACCCCGCAGCACTGCCTGGCCTACTCCAGCTGCCACTGCTGCTTCCCACTGCCCTCCTCTCCACCTCTCTTGCGTTGCCCCGACTGCTGATGCTGGCACGGTGACCACCCGGCGCACCGGCGCGGGCCACCAGCATCACGTCATCGCAGCCGGCGACGAGGGGGATGGCGGAGAACACGTCGGCGTTCTGCAGCCACGGCACCTCGTCCAGGAACGCGCTCAGCTCACCGCGGGTGTCGGCGCCGATCAATCGATCAAGCGAATCCTCCGCTGCGGAGACAGGCGAGGAAAGGTCCACTGCGCTAACTTGCAGAGCCGACGCCTTACGTGTCACGTACGCATCCACTGCCGGTGTTGCACCGCTACTGCTGCCGCTGCTGCCGCCGTAGAGTTGACGTGTAGGGACGAATGTGGGAGGCAGCAGCTGCGGTGCCGCGTAGTCGCCCAGGCTGCCGTACGCAGACGACAGCCGTGGCTGCTCTGGTGCCCCAGCCGACGCCGTCGCAGCGAGCGGTGTCTGAGCGGCAGCCGCCACACGCAGTCGCTGGGCATCATAGGCGTCGTCTTCCGCTGCGCGGCTCTCCAGCCGTCCCCGCTGCTCGTAGGGCATCTCCTGCAGTATGTCCAGCATATTAAGTCGCACCTTGATGGCCAGCGGCTCCTTCACCGCTGCGGCGTCGCTTGACAGCATCGCGGTCGCAGCGCTTTCAAGGGAGCTGTCGGCGGCGGAGAGGCGCGGCTGCGGCGTGGTGCGAGCGGCTGCGGCGGCCTGCACGAGACTGCCAGCCCACCGTGCGTGTTCATCGGTGGCGAGGGGGCCGAGACGACGGCCAGCGCCACCACCGCTGCTGCTGCCGATGATCGGTTGGTTCGGCAAGACAACGAGAGAGGCAGCTGTCGCAGGTGCGGTGCCGGCTGCCCCGATGCTTCCACTGAAACTGAGGTAGCTGTACATCGTCTCCGCAACGCCGCCGGGACCACTGCCCTCCCCTTGTGTGGGAGGTTGTAGGAGTCCAGCAGATGGCGGGCGGTGCAGCGGCGTCGGTGCAATCGACGCACCAGCACTCGACCCCGCACGCGAGAGCGCGCCGCCGGCGCCGAAGACGCGTGTCAGGAGAGTCTCCGCTGAAGGCCGCTGCGCCGGGTCAAGCGACAGCATCTGCGTTACCAACTCCACCACCAACCCATGCAGCAGCTCCTCCGACTGGGCAAAGGCGGAGCCATACAGCGCCTCCAACACAGCACGCTGCGCTGGTGCGAAAACGTGGGGCTGCCGCAGCGCTGCGGTGTCGTACACACCCTCCGTGATGACATAGATCTGCCCCAGCACGTTGTCGGCGGTGAAAGGCAAACGCAGGCAGTACAACTCGTAGAGTAAGACACCGAGTGCCCACACGTCGGCACCGAAGGAGTACGGGTCCCCCATGCACAACTCCGGGCAGAGATAAAATGGAGTGCCGACGAACGTGGTCGCAAACGGGGCGGCAGGCTGGAGCAGCTTTGAGACACCAAAGTCGCCGATCTTCACCGTGCCGTCGTGCTGGGAGAGGTAAATGTTCGAGGGTTTAATGTCGCGGTGCAGAATGCCAAGGGCGTGCAGATAGGCAAGTGCGTCAAGGCACTGCTTGGCAATGTCGGTGATGAGGAACGACTCCACCCACAGCTGACGTGGGTTTGGTGGTTGTGGTGCCGCAGCAGCAGCGTTGACAGCAGCATGCAAAGAAGAGTTGCTCTTCACGGAAAGAAGCGTGTGTGCACCGCTGGCCTGCGAAGCCACACCCAACTCCGTGGCACCAAGCGGGGTCTTTGGTATGTCACCCGCGGCAGCGTCCGACACCCACGTCTGCATCGCAGCCCCCTCCACCGCTTCACAGTGACTGTTCGCCGCCGTGGCTGAGTGCTTCATGACGGAGGCAAAGGGGTGTTCGCTGAGACGCAGCGTCGATGCAAGGCGCCGTCGGTGTTGGCTGCTCAGCCGCTGCCAGTCTTCCATGTCCGTCATCTCTTCACTGTTGCTCCCGCCGCCACCAACACCTGCTGCTGTTGCTGCCGCAGGTGCGGACGCGCGATGTGCACTGCTCAAGTCCGCCTTGTTGCTCCTCCGGCCTGCACGCGTGCTATCAGCAGAGCGGGAGCGCTTCGGCAGCCCCGCACCGGGCCGCTCGGCCAAGACGCCTACTGCTGCTGCTGCGGGGTGCGGACTGTGAAGAAGAAGGGTGGCTGATGCCTCAGCGTCGCTCGTATTGTCCCACAGAAACATATCATCGCTGTACGGTCCCTCCAACAGAGAAGGCGAGGAAGCGCTTCCTTGCGCCGCCACCCCACACAGCGCCGGCGATGGGCTACTCGCAGCATCAGCACCACCAGCGATAGCTGGAGATGTCGTGTGTTGCTCCGCATGGATGGCTGCCGGTGTGGTGTAGCGCTTTAAAAGCGAGGAGAGGTCGCCGCCATCCATGTACTCCGTGACGAGACAGAGCCACTGCGGCCCCTCACTCCCCTCCTCCTCTCCTGCCTCTTCGGTGTAAAGGAAAGAGTCGTAGTATCGAATGATGTTGGGGTGGTCGATGTTCTTCAGCAGGGACACCTCAGACATCACCATCAGGGCTTCTTCGTCAGAGAGAGCGCTGAGGGAGATGGCTTTGACGGCCACCTGCTGCTCGTAGAGTGCGCTGGTCGGCTCGGTGTCCTCGCAGAGGTAGACGGTGCCGTAGCCGCCCTGGCCGATAACACGGATGGGGCGGTAGCGCGGCCACGGGGGGAGCTCAGACATGAACATCATTGACAACAACTCACACAGAAAAGAAAAAAATTATGCTTAGAAAGGGATTATGTTTACCGGAAAAAGAGAGGAGACCAAAAACAATAATAAGCGGGAGGTGGTGTGTAGATCGGGTACCGGGTGCACTGTACATGAGACAAAAAAAAAGAAAAAAAAACAATAAGCACCAGAATAAACAAAGGAAAAAAGAAAAAACCAAGAGGAAGATGTGAGGAAAAACGCGATTGTGCACAATAGAGAAGAAGTAAAGAGTGGAAGTGGAAGAGGCGTGTCGTTGCAGAGCGGCGGTTGGTCGGCCGACGGCCCTGCACGTCCTTCTAGGATGCAGTAGACTAGAGTCACTGCTACTCACTAAAGACAAGAGAAAGAAAGAAAGCAAACGAAAGCAGAAATCAAAGAACGGAATATTTTTTATAAAAACAAGACGAGTGTCCTGCTTGGCGTGAAGAATGCACCTCTCGGACCGTCGCTCACAACTGAGAGGTAAAAAGAAAGAACGAGAATGATACGCGGAAGATTGGTGAAGAGGGTAACAAAGAAGAGAGAGAGAAAGACACTGAAGCAAGCGAAATACAAAGATTCAGAGGGGAACTACATCAAGAGAAGTATAGGTGAGCACAAGGCAGCAAAAAGCGCGCCTCAACTTCAAAAAATAGAAAATACAGACCAGAGAGAAAAAAAAAATAGGCCAAGAGAGCTACGATGACGTGCACAAGGGCAACTTAACTCGTGCTGCCTGTTTTCTGTGCCGAGAAAGGCGGGGATACACAGCTGAGAAATTAGACAGACGACACACAAATAAAATAAAGTATAATAAAACACGAAGAATCGTGACGCAGAGAGAGCGAGGGGAAACAAATAAAATGTTGTAGGTTGTTTACGACTAAGAAACAACGCGACCGGGGCGAATCTGCGTCAGAGACGATGCGAGATAGAGAGGAAGGAGAACACACTTGAGAAAAAAAGAAGACACACACACACGCAAACACACACTGTCGCAGGTGCGCGTTGTGTACGGTGCCCTTTCAAAGAGTCGAAGAAGGAGGTTGCAAAATAAAATAAAAATAAGAGTGAGCGAGTAACACGAGAAAATGAGAAAAAAGGTGTCGCTGATGCCAGCACTATATTAAGAAAGATGATGGGGAAGTGATGAGCAACACGCTCTCTGTGCACCCAGTACTTTTGAGCACACGCAAGTATTAGTATGTGTGCTTGTTGGTGGTAGCGTGAGTGACGACGAGCGTGCTGTGGTACCGCTTCTTCAAAGGCTTAAATTGGAAATAAAAAGAATGCACACAATGCAAAGAGAGAAGAAAGAAAAAAGAGAAAAAAAGGAGGAGAGTAGAAAACAGAATGCTGCGCAGCGGCCACCGCATAAGCGAAGAACAAAGCGTGTCATCGTCATTGCCCCTTCTTGGTTTTCTTTTTTTGTTGTTGTTGTTGTGCAAAAGAGGCTCTCCAATGTTTTATGGTAGCGAAGTAAAACTGCAGGTGCACGCGAAGCACGTGTCGCACAGAGTAGCTGTACCAAGCATGCATGAGAATGAGCGAGCGCAACCTGAGAAACTCGCTTTTTTATTGTTTCTCATCTCTCCTTCGAGATCAATTGAGCTGCTAAGGAAAGTGCATCTCTCTTTCTCTGTGCCAGCGCACACGGAGCGATGTGGTTTAAGGATGTTTTTTTTTTTTGAGTTTCTTCGCATGCTTGATTGCTTGATAGTGCTTCCCCTGTCCCGCACCACACACACACAACGACTTCCATTCCCCGACGTGTGCCTACTCCTCGAGAGGAACAGCGAACAGGGGAGGCGGAGAGAGGAGACAAAGTCAGTCTCCGCTAGTCATAATTAACGCAAGCAGCGCGCTCACCCGCACATACACGCGCATCAAGGTGTGCGGTAAAGGCACTAAACAAAAAAAAAACGAAATTTAAAAACAAACGAAGCGGAATGCTGTTCACTAGGAACTCGTAAGAGGGAGGGAAGCCAAGCAGCAGTTCAACGTGTGTGCTAAGCCCCCCTCCTCACATTAGCTTCGCTTTTTTCCCCCTTTCTTTTATCTTCTTCGCACGCACTCCAAGGACCTTTCTCCCTCTCTCTCACTCCACTCTCGTCTCTCACATCTCGCGCCTGCCACAATACATCAACGGCATTTTCTCCTCCTCTGCACAAGACCCTACATCATGCCTAATCGTGCGAACCCGTCACGCTTCCCATCTGAAGTCTGGACTCGAGGAAGATGGCGCCGTCAGGAGACTGATGGGGAAGGAGGTGAGGAGGGGGGGAGACGAAGAGATGGAGAGACAAGGAGCTGGAAAGGGAAAAAGAAAGGAAATAAGGAGAAAGGTGAAAGAAAAGGTGTGGGGTAAAGGCGAGTAGTCAACGATTTCCATATATTACTGGAACACCAGCACACACACACACACGACGCTCGAAGAGGAGAAAAAAAAGTGAAGGAGAATCGGAGAAAATCAAAAGCGGAAGAACATAGGAAAAAAAAAGGTTCTTTATGAGTGCTGATCCAAAGGCTCACAATCAGCTTAGCCTTAACAGTTAGTTAAATACCAATTCTTTTGTAGCTGTGGCAAGAAAGAAAACACCTCTGCGTGCGTAGGTGCTGCACACCATGCGAACAAAGACGGTGCTCTTCACGCCAATCTTCTCCGCCACGCCAACCACATCTCTTTCCCACTCCGCACCCACGCCGTAAAGAGAGAAAGAGAAGGACGCGCCATGCGGCCCACGCACATCGCGAAAGGACAAGGCATTAAACAGGTCTCTCTTTGATTCTCCTGCTGTGTTCTCCGTTTTGACCTCCTGTCGCATCTCCTTCTCTCTTGTCTTACAGCTTTGCCGGGTAGCGCGTCGCAAAGCCGTCCTTCAGGGTAAAGATGTGGCGCGCATCGCGGTACCGATCGTTCACCTCGAAGCCGTAACCCACAATGTACTTGTTCGGCCCCTCCATGCAGGCAAACTCAGGCTGGAACTCCACCTTACGCGCCGAGGACACCTTGTTCACCATGACCACCGTCCGCACCGACTTGGGCTGGTACTCCTTGATGATGCGCTCCCGCAAAAACTTCAGGGTGAGGCCCGAGTCGCAGACGTCCTCGACAATCAGCACGTGCTTGCCCTTCAGGTCGGCAAACTTGGGATTCAGCATCACCGAAATAGAGCCGGTGCTCTTCGTACCGGAGTTGTAGGAGACGAGACGCACGAAATCGGTGACGTGCGGTAGCCCGGCATCGCCAAGGTAGCGGACAAGGTCAGCGGTGAAGATGTAGCTGCCCTTGAGGACTGAGATAAGTATCAGCGGGTTGTCGAGGCTGATGGGAGCCTCGTGGCTGCTTACCGGGCTGCCCGGTGCGGCATCCGGAGTCGGGTGGGTGTTGCGGTGCGTGAGAGGCTTGTAGAAGGCGGCAATCTTCTGCGCCGTGGCCTGGATGCTGGCCTGAATGACATCCTCGGTCGCCACGATGCTGGAGGCCATCGGGTAGACGCGGCCGTCCACCGTCACCTTGCCGTTCTCGACGGAGCTGGTGCAGCGGTGCGCAGGAATCATGTTGTGCGTGTGTTACTTTTTTTTCTTTTTGGTTGTTAATTTAAAACAGAGGGAGAAAAGTTTTTTTTAGGAGAAAAACTTGGGTTTGTTGCTGGATCTGATAAGAGTACCTTCTATTCGTGTGTGTTTGTGCTTTGCGTGCCGCTTTGTCAACGAGATAGCGGAGGAAGAGTAAAACGCAGAAAAAAAATAAAGAGAGAGAAATAAAAACGAATGGGCAACTGCAGACGCGGCAGTTTACCTCCACTTATTAAATTACGGTGTTAGTGTGAGTTTGTCTACGGGCGTGACTATTCTTGGCGAGAGAGTGTGTGGTGCAGCTCCTGGAAGTTGCTAACGTACGTGAGAATGGGCAGGAGATAGAGTGTGGTTCCTTTTGCGACAGAAACGCAAGAGGTGAAGCCAACAGTGCAGAACACACAAGCGCGGTAGAGTGGGAGGGATGAAGAGGGGGGAAAGATGAAGGGATGCGCATCTTGTTTGTCACTGGACTATGTTAGTCTTTCTAAGATGAGGACAGCTACAAGCTGTAAGACCCACACTTGCGTTGCAAGGGCAACTTCAATGTGCGGCGTGGAGAAGAGCGTTTACGCTTTAAAGAAAAAAAGGAGCTATGTTTTTTTTCTCTCCGTCGCTCCGCTCCTTCTTTATCCATCCTTACAGCTGCAACACACCACCACAACACACACAGACTACAAGGTAGAGAAACGTGTTCACGCGTATTGCATGGAGTTCAACTTAGTTAAGCAGTTACAACGCACGCAGAAGCGAGCGCTTTCAAACAACAACAAAAAACGGTCTCTTTTTTTGCCAATGATTCTCCTTCTCTTTTTTATCTCACGCCGCCTCTCCTGGATACTTGCCTTGTGCATCCTGCGTAAGTGTGACGTTGCTGTGCATGCTACTCAACTCCATCCGCGAGAGAGAGACAAGCACGGAGAACAAAAGAAGAAAACAGTTTGTCTTATGAATCGTGCAACTTCTGTTGCGTGGACATTGGCAGGTTGCACTCCCCTGCCAGATCATTTTCGTTGATATTATTAATTTGTTTTATTCAAGATGACTTTCGGTGTTTCTTTTTCCCTTCTTCGTGTACTTCAAGGGACAGCATCTTGTTGTTGTGTTCTTCCACTTCAGCCACCAACGCGCATCATGATTATTTTCGAGTTGCCCCACCATAGGCACCGCAGCAGAGAGAGCGAGAGATCCATGTTTGCGTGCTGTAAACAATCTTCTTCTTGTGCGTTCGATCCTTCCACCTGAAAGATAGAAGAGCTGCAACAAAAAGAAAAAATTGACGGAGAGAGAGAGTTTGGGTGGATGTGGGTGTGTGCAGAAGACCATGGAAAACGTGTGAAGAGTGTCAACGAAAAAAAGACTTCAGCAGCTTTCCTTTAATTTAAGTGTGCCCTTCTCTCTCTTTCCCTCTCTCTCTCCTCACAAGTGGTGAGCGTGCGACACTGTGCGTTGGGTAGAGAAAAGAAAGGTAAAAGCACACACGAGGTGGTCTCAACAAAAAAAAACGGTCAAGAGAAAATAAGCGAGGTGCGCAGAGAAATTATGAGAAAATATATATGTGGGCGGAGAAGCGCAGCACCCCTCTGTCACTCGCATGTGTCGCAGCGATCAGAGCGCCGCAAACTGTCACGATCACCGTAGTCTTCTTCCCTTCCTCATCGCGTTCTGTGTTGTGTGTCAACGAGGCAGCACAGACGGCGGGTGCGTAGGAAACTAAAACTACTAAAAAAAGAGAAGGAGAGGATAAAGGGGAAGAAAAGAGCCGCACACTTCTCCCCTCTCTGTTCTCCGAAATTTCGTAGCCCAAATTGCACAACTCCTTTCTCTCTTCTCTAATTTTTCAAGTCTGTGCATGTTGCATGTGCGTGTGTGTGCGTGTGTGCATGCGTTTGCGAGTGGTACTACAGCTTGCTCGCCGGCTTCTCGTAGTACTCCTTCTTCAGGACACACACATCACGCAGCTCACGGTATGCCTCGGCGAAATCCATGCCGTAGCCAATCACAAAGGCGTGGGGGATTGTGATGACCGGGTAGTCGACAGAGAGAGTTACCTTGCGGCCAGAAGGCTTGTCCAGCAGCACCACCGTCTTGAGAGACGCCGGCTGCTTCGCCTGCAGAAAGCGCTTCAAGTACTCGAGGGTGATGGCGCTGTCAACGATGTCCTCGACAATCAGCAGGTGGCGGTTCTCCACGGGGTCGCGCACGTCGAGCAGCAGCCGCACCTCGCCGGAGGTCTTCACATCGGTGCCGTACGAACTCGCGCAAATGAACTCAATGCGCACCGGCACACCCTCGTCGCACAGAAAGCGGGCGAGGTCCGCCGTGAACATGAAGCTGCCCTTCAGCACGCAGAGGAGGTAGAGCGGGTTCTCATCGGACAAGTTGTACTGCTTGTAGTCCGCAGCGATCTGCTTGGCGCACTTCGCCGTGGCGGCCCAGATCTGCTCCTGCGTCGCGAGGGTGCGGCAGGACATGGGGTAGTGGCGCACCGGGGCGGCGCTGGTAGCGGTGGAGGCGCCGTTGCTCATGGCTATTATAAAAAATAAGAGGAAGATACAACGGTGAAAGGAGGACTCGCGTGGGTTCAGGCCTTTTTTTTTCTGTTATGGAGTTTACAGAGAAAGCGGTGTTAGTTACTCGTGAAGATGGTGCGAGAGGGGCGTGGAGTAATGCCAAGCAGATGGCTTCTAGTGCCCGAGTACGAGGGGCAAGAAGAGAGTGAGCGAGGCGAAAGCGAGAAGAGGTGGAGAAAGAATGAAAAGATAAAGAGTGAAGAGTGTCAGAGCCGCGTTGTTGCCTCTCTCTCTTTTCGAATCGCTCATTTAAAAAAGCGATTGAATTGCTGATACTTCAGAGACAACAGGAGTGATTCAAGGCACAGCCACACAAACACACGCAGCGGCTAAAGATGGTCGAAGTAAGTTCCCAAGCCGCAACGAGCAGCTGTATAACCGTTTTTTTTTTTTTTTGCAGGAGGCGCCTACTGCGCAGCGCAAAGATCGTCCACTACTGAGAGGTAAGGGGAAAAACAACAGTGCCGCGCAGAAAAGAACTGATGACGCGTTACATGCGCGCTGTTTTGCTTGTGTGTCTTATTCAATTTTTCTTTTTTTCCCTGTTTGTGCACTCCTCCATAACAGATACAAGGTTAAATTGCACCTCTCTGCCTGAGAAGAGCTCAGAAAGAAGGAAGGAGAAACGCACTCTGTAAGTATCGACTCTGCAGCCCCGAAAACTTAAAGTTCACGAGTGTTTTCTTTTCCCAATTGCACCATCAAGTACCAACGTCACCAACAAAAGAAGGAAAAGGCAAGAGGAAGTGTCAGTACACGCACACAGGCACACGTGTTGATTTTTGCAGCGCAGCCGCCAGTATTCAAGCAATCAGCGCTCTCTGCCTCCCCAGTGCTACTGCGAGGCAGGCTTGTCAGCAGCAGCAACAGCACCTCCGCCGTCGCGGGCCGCCACGGCCTTCTCCACCTCCGACTGGTGCCGCAGCAACGCCAGCTGTCGCTGCCGCGCATCCTCTGCCTCGCGCCGCTCCCGCACCTCCCGCTCCCACGACGTCTCGCTAAATCGGGCGTTGCGCTTGCTGCTGCCGAATAAGTTGTTGCCGTAGCTGCCAGCACCGGTGACAGACCGCGTCATGTCCTCTCTCTCAAAGGTGGAGTGGCTCTCCTCGGTCAACTCCCGCGTCAACACGTAGTGCCGCCGTACCCAAATCCAGAAGACGAGCGACCAGAGCGTGCACAGGGTGAAGATGAGGCGCTTATCGCGTGTCATGCGATCCTGCTCATCACGCATGCGTGCGAGTGCCTCGCGGTTGATCTGGAGAGACGCCTGCTGCATCTTGCCGTGCACCTGCGACAGCTGCATCGTCTTGTCATGGTAGTCGAAGATCATCTTGCGGAAGTGCTTGTCGGCGTCGTAGTGAAAGTTCTCGTAGATGGCCCGCAGCTTCAGAATTTGGTCATCACGCAGGCGCAGCGTGTCGACGAGCTGCTCGTCTGTCATGGCGGTGTAGGTGTCGATAGTGGGACGCTCAAGGGCCGTGTCAGCCTCGCTGCCCATGAAAGCGGAGGCAGTGGAGAAGCTGGCCGACCCAGGCGTGGAAAAGCGCGACTGTGCGTTGCCACTGCTGCTGCTGCTGCTGCTGCTGCTGCTTGCAGTACCAGCCCCACTGCCGCTGTCGGGTGCAGCAGAGGACGATGATGTCTTCCCGCCTGCTGCCTCGCCAGACTCGCCCGTTTGATTGTGCCGCTGCAGGCGCTCCTGTTCCCCCTTCTGCCGCTCGTAAACTCCGCCGTCCTCGCCGGTGAAGGCGGCGGAAGAAAAACCTCCGGTGGCGGCAGCGGCACAGCGACGCAGTGAGTAGCGCAACATGGCTTGACTTTTTTTCCTCCTTTTTCTTTGTGACGGAGAAACAAAAAGAGGACCTGTTTTCAATAATTTTTGTGCGTGTGATGGAGTAAGAATCACACAGAGAGGTAAAGAAGCACAGGCGCACCAGGATGCTAATCTTTTGCACCTCAACGCTTTCGCTCTACGTGTTATTCTTTTAATTTTTTGATTAGACAAGAGAACGCACTGTGCTTTCCAAAAGCCGCCTCACAAATGAATGATACAGCCCTCCGCACACACGATAGCCCAACAGTGCGAACAGCACGCACTGCCTCACACGTTTAAAATCAAGGTGGAAGACAAGTCGGAAAAAATAATGAGAGAGAAGAATGCAAAACGCAAAGTATCAAGTGAGACGCTACAAAGAGCCGCAAAACGACACTGCATCCTTCATTGCGGCGAGAACAGAGGGGGCACATCATAGGTGTCTCCCCTCTAAGCGTCGGTACAGCACTCCAACCTCGCCAGATACGTAATGCGAGAAACCAAGGTTTATCTCTAATACCTCCTCGGAATTACGACCGCGTTTATTGTCGGCAGCAGCAAACGCGGCCCAGTGAACGCATCAGCACTGCTCGTGCTGCTCTAGTCGTCCCTTAAGTCAGATGGGTGAGTCTTGAAAGAATTACGTTACGTTGCGATCGTTTATAGGAGTCCTTTTAAAGTTTTAATAATAAGGTCCGTAAGAGCGGCCATGGTTGAGAACGCTGCATTTTCCCCGCGTTGTGCAGTAAAACAACGGGGACTAGCCAAGCGTCTCGAACAGTCGAACGACACCCTTTTTGGGCAGCAAGAGAAACAGAAAGAAAAAAATAAGTTGCACAACAACGCTTGTGCAATTTCGTGAAGCATGACAACAACATACACAAACGCGACACACGGAGGGCGAGAAGGGTGACGATGCAAAGCACCTACGGAGTAGAGTGGAAGAAAATGCATTCGTGCTCCATATCCCACACTATCTCCCCCGAACTACGCTTTGACGCAGCAACCTAACACGAACTCACACATCCACACAAACACACGCACGCACGTACTCGCAAGCTCGCGTGCCACCAAAAGAAAAGAGAGTGCTGTACTTGCGATAACGCGGCCTCCTTTTTTTGTTAGTAGTCAGAACCCTTCGACAGGATCTCCTTCGCTGTGGGGCCGAGGTAGACGGTGTGCTCAAACTGCGCCGTGTAGCTGCCCTTGATGTCGCACAGCGGCGGGTACTTGTTCACCGCCCCCTCGTTCACCAGCTGGTTCAAGTTCATCAGGTGGCGGTCGTAGCCGTCGCGGTCGAGCCACTTGCGGCAGAAGGCAAGCGTGCTGTAGCTCTTGTGAATGTGCTTCAGCAGCTGCTGTGCCTTGTCGGAGCGGAGCTGCATCATCTCCGCCCCGGCAGCCATCATGTAGTGGGAGCACTCGAGGTCCTCGTTCACGAGTCCCCGCCCGGTAGAGCCAAAAGTTTCGATCGCGAACACCTCTCCCTCCTCCATCTTGGTCTGCTCGCCGCCCTTCACAATCGGCACACTCTTGCCGCTGTGGATCTGGTAGGGGGCAATGTTGTGCCCGCAGAGGTTGCGGATGCTCTTCACCGGGTACACCTTTCCGTTGATCTCGACCTCGTGCGACTCCATCACCTCCTCGATTGCAGCGCCGATGTCGCCGAGGCGGACATCGATGCCGGTCTGCCGGACGCCTTCGTACGTGGCCTCCTTCACGGCCTGCAGGAGGGGGTCGAACATCGGGTTGAAGGCGACCGTCCACGCCGTGTCGATGATGCGGCCGTTGATGTGTGTGCCGAAGTCGACCTTCATGACATCATCATAGCCGAGCACCACCTTCTCATCACCGGTGTTCGGGGTGTAGTGGGCGGCGACGTGGTTCAGCGAGCAGCCGGTCGGGAAGGCCTGCCCACGCACGATGCCGTCCTTGCCGATGAGCTCGTTCAGCTTCTTCTCGATGCGGTCGGTCATGAGCATGAGGGAGATGCCGGGCTTGATCCAGCTACGGGCCCAGGTCCGGACCTGGCGGTGCACCTCCGCGGCCTCGCGCATCTCCTGCACCTGCTGCTCGCTCGCCCGCGCCAGGGCCCGCTTCTCCTCGCTGCTGTGGCGGAAATTGTTGATCTCCAGCGGGTGGTCGACGATCTCGCCAGCAGGGAAGCAGCCGGGCTGGAACTGCCGCGACACGGGCACCGTCGGCTCCGGCCACGTCTGCCGCGTGCAGCCCTCCGCCACAGCTGGGTAGGGGTTCTCCGGGTGATCGGCAGAGCTTGGCACGACGGGCTCATCGGCAGCCAGGCTCTTGTTGCTCGCCGCACCACCGGCACCGCCGTGCTTGCCAGACTGGCCGCTGCCCGCACCGCCGTGGTTCTTCACGGCATCGGCCTTGGTCGCCTTGACGGCGGCGGCGAGCAGCGCGTCGAAGTCGTCGACATCGTCTGACTTGCCGCCTTTGCCTTTCTTGTTGTTGCCGCCGCCCTGCTGCGACTGCGCCTTGCCCTTCGCCGCAGCGTTCTTCGGGGGCATGATGGGAGACCTGTGGTAGTGCTGGCTACTTGAGTCCTGGACAGGTCGTTGGCAGTACGTCCGCGTTTCGCTTGCTGGTGTTTGTATTCTCTGTTTTTCCTTCTTCTGGAAATCCTGCACGTCCGGTGCGCGCAAAGTTAAAAAAAAAACAGAGATGAAGAGAAGCGAAAGGAGGGAGAGATAACGTGTGTGAAAGTGAGGTAAGTGGCGTAGCATCCATCTGATACCCAGTCGAGGAAGAAAAAGAAGCCATTGTAATTGAGACAACTTCAGCACCTCAACTCCGAAAGAAGAACTATACGACGGGTTTTTTTTTTCTAAACAACGGGAGAGTCGTGAGACACCGCATGCACATCTCATCCACTCTTGGACAAGGAACGCGCACGTGTTGAGTGGCTCAAACCCTCAGACGGCAGTAAAGCGTTTCGCCTGCTTCAAGTCTCGAACAATCGACCCTCTCCAATTGAAATCCATTATTATCCTTATTATTATTATTATTTGGTCGCATCGTGAGACGCCGCCTGCACTGCTGCGTGTAAGTCGTTGATGGAGAGAAGCAAAGAAGGAGCAAAGAAACGCCAGCAGCGACGAGAGAAACAAAGAAGAAGATCAATACCTTCTTTAGTGTTGTTTCGTTGAAGAGGCGCAGCTCTGGGAAGCGGGGAGGAAAAGCGTGTTGAAAAGCAAGAAAAGAAGAAAGGAAACAAAATCAACAAATCAAGCGGCGCACTCAAGTATTAGTCTGTATTTTTTTTTCTACGACAAAAGGCGGAAAGAAAAGTTAGCAACATGCGAGAAAACAGAGTATAAAGCGTGAAAAAAAGTAAAATCTTTTTACGGAGGGGAGAGGAAGGAAGGACATCGGAAAAGGCAACAAAAACACACAGGCTAGACAGGTTGAAAAACCGAAAAATTAAGGAAATAAAAAACAGGGAAAGACAAGTAGAGAACGAGCAAAACAACGGAAGATGGCAGAAGGCCAACGCATCTACAGCGAGGGGACAACTGATCTTCAAACGATTATTATTATGCCTTTCCACAGCTCCTCCGTGGTTTTTTTCTTTTCTCTCAAAGGGTTTGACGTTCACACTCGTCTCGTTCAATCAGCCATGTTGCGAGGCAGCGTATGGTGCGACATCTTAGACACCCCACACGCACATACATACACAAACCATACATAAAACGCTGCAGCCAACATGCAAAAGAACACAAGTCCACAAACACACATACACGCTTGATCTACTGCAGCTCAAACAAGTCCATCAACAACTTAAGCAGACTGAATTAAGACGGAAACAAGAAAAAGGCACTTGTCTACGGTAAAAGTCACCCATTTCCGTATCGCGGCTTCCTGAAAAGTAGTGGGAGAGAGTGAAAAGCTGTGCGGTGCAATACCAGCTGCAGTTTCTTTTTATTTTTTCTCTCCCTTTGAGAAGTTTGTGTATTGCGTAGAAAAAGACTGGACGAGGAAAAAAAAACAGATGAGCTGCGCGTACGCCGTCCCGCATGTCGTGAAGGCGCAAACAGCCCATCGTCGCACACGTGAACCTCTCTTTCCTTCTCTGAAATCTGGTTTTTTGTTTTGTTTTCTTTTTCTCGTCTTACTCCTCTCCCCTACTGCTTCACTAGAAGTCTGCGTCAAGACGTGAAAGTCTGCTCATATCATGCACATCAGCAGCGCATTCAGCGCGGCTATAAAAGAAAAAAAACGAAAACAAGTAGAAGACTTGGAGAGCAGCGCAAAAAACAATAAGAAACACAACAGTGAGGGGCCGAAATCACCTCTTCGTCATTCAAACAAAGACACGTAAAAAAAAAAACACCTATCTTTTTGTTGTTGGCCATGCCCCGTCGCTCATGAACGCCTTCCGTCGAGTGCCATCGCCATACGGCGTCTTCACAATGGCATCGTTGCTCCAACATTTTCGCAAAAGAAAAAATCTTCTCTTAATTCTGAAGTTCATAAGCCTTCCGAATCCCCCACGTTGAGGGGCTCGAACAAGGTGCACGCGACACAGCACAAGAGAACAAGACAGCAAAAGTAAGGAAATCGTAAACCCACGAATTTAGACTCGGAGAACAGCAGTTGTGACTGTTCGTCTACTTGGGGGAGGAGGGGGAGTAGGAGGAAGGAAAACAGTATAGTTCACAAAAAAACAAAATCAAGGAAGACAGATGTTGATGCCATCATCGTCATGTATAGTGTGCTTTCAATTATTCCTTTGTATTTTCCTGTCTCTCGCTATCTGCGTCTTTCACCTTTTGGCGACGGCAGCGTACATACACACACAAACACACAGGGGCGGAGAGGACAGGCGAGTGACACAACAAGCGCAAAAAAGAAAAAACCAAACGCAGACAGAAACGTGGACACATCACACGCGCACTGTACAAAACAATTAGCATTGAAAAAAAAAACGGAAGCCACTTAACAAAAGTGGGGAAAGACGTAAAGAAAAGTCAACGTTATGTAATTTTATTTTTCAGATATTAAAATTGTTTAGATACTATTTGGCGAGAAACAACAAAGCTGTCCCTTACCTCTCTTTTAAGCAACAGAGAAGGGGGAGAAAAGGGGGGTTGACAAAGGCAAAAACAAATCTCAAAAAAAAATGTTATAAAACGACTTTCACGCCTCGCACTGCATGTGAATGCAATCTACTAGTAAGCGATGACGTGACGAAGAGACACACATAAACACAACCTTTCAATCTTTTCATTTCTGAAAGGGGGAAAAGCGGCAGACCGTGCATACCGCGCCTAAAGGCACGAAGGCAAGAAAGAGGCGACGCGACGCAAAAAAGTTGCACAACCAGTTGCTCACACGCTTCAGCTTCCGCTCGCTGTCAACCGTTGTACCCGCATCTCCTGCACCGCCTTCGTGCCTCTGCTTGCCGACTGGTAAACATGTCAGCGACAGAGAGGAAAGGAGTAGAGGAGCAGCTCGCCAATGCAGGTCACAGTCAAACAAGAGAAGAGGAATTCCAAATCAGAAAAATGAAAGAACAAAAGCCTCCTTTTTGTTTTGTAGTTTGTCTCCTCGCCACCATCCGACAAATGCGACAAATACACTGGAGAACACAGCACAAGAAGAAGACGAAAATGACAATCAAAAGGGGGGCGGTGTGGATGTTGGCGCAATCAACACATCCGCAAAGCAAAAAAAAAAAAACAGCAAAAAGATGCAAGAGATATACAGGAAGGGACGTTGGCCAGAAAAAGAAATAATAATAGTAATAAAACGTGTTCTGTTATACGAGAAAAAGAAGAAAAAAAAAAAGATAAGTGCTGAAAAGAAACGCGCCTCTACATGATCGTTGGTCGCACAGAAAATAACACTGATTAGAGTTCCGTGAGAGAGGGGGGAAGAAAAAGAATTACAAAAAAGTGGGCACCAGAAAAAGAAGCAGCAGCGTGTGCGGCCACTACTCTGTTTTTTTCATTTTTTGTTGTTGTTCGTAACGGTAGCGTTCAGTGCCACCTGTCGCGAAAGCCAACTAAGATGTCCAGAGCTTTGTATTGTTGTTTCTTCCCCCTTCTCTCCTCCCTTCTTCACACGAAAAGCCGTCAACGAAATCGCAGTGAGTAGCGCACCATATCTGCGCTTCCCGCCTACATACACGAGGAGTCTCTCGCTGCGCAGGTCCAGCCAAAGACGCACAGGCGACAGGGCAGAGAGAAAAAGAACATAGAAAAGGAAGGGAGAGAAAGGAACGACAGGAGAGATAGAAAGGCTGAGCCAGACGATTACTCGTCCTCTGGCTTCAGATAAGAGCCGATGGAGGTTGCTTTCTCTCTTCTTCCCTGTTTGCTATCTCTTTTTGTCACCTTTCCACGTCTCTCTTTTCACCTTCCCATGCCCGAGTGACTCCTGCACAGTTAATTAGTTGATGCGTTTCTCGTAGGTCACCTTGCCCGTGGCCAGCGACACGCCGTGCACCTCGATGTACTCCACCCTGGGCAGCTGGTAGAAGTGCTTCGGCTCGATGCTGCTCACGTACACCTTCTGCAGCACGCTCAGCTCGCCATCCACGAAGGCCAGCATCGCGACAACGGTGTCGGCAGCGGGGAACGCCGCGTCGTCGCGCTGCTCCTCGGCCTCCCGCGAGGCACGCAGCGACGCCGGCGAGGCATCGTCGTCCGTGTCGAGCGCCGCGGTGGCGACCGACGTGCCGCCCTCCGTCAGCGGGGGCAAACGCACCATCCACACCTGCCACGAAGAGAGCGCCACGAACTTGCAGAGGCAGGGCTGCAAGGCATCGTGCAGGGCGTCGATTGCTGCCCTCTCCTCCTCCGTCGCCGCCGCACGGGCCGCCTTGTCGGGCAGCACCTCCGCCGCGAACTTCTCCTTTGTCAGCAGCGTCGCGTTGCAGCCGTAGGCCAGCTTGCGCTCCACCATGTTCAGCTCGCAGAGGTCCTCGGTCTCACCGCGGGCGCGGCGGCGGGCAACGTGCTCGGGCTCGATCTTGATCCAGTAGGCGTGCAGCGGGTCGGTAGGCTTGAAGGTGCAGTGCCGCTTCTGTGCCCCGCTGGTAATCGCCTCGCCCGTCTTGCTGTCCACCAGGTTGGCCTGATACGCCACCACGTTCAGATTCTTCGAACGCTCAATGAACATGCAGGTGTCATGGTGGTCGTCCTTGAAGCGGCTGCGGTCCACAAGGCGGCTGCGGATAGCACGGTTCAGCTGGCGAATGCTGGTCGACGTGGCCGAGCCGGCTGCGGCGGTGGCGAGGGCGTCGGCAGTGTTGTTGCTGCTGTGAACGGGCAGACTCGCTGGCGGCTTCGATGACGGCGACGACGGCTCCCAGACAAAGTCACGGAAGAGCAGCGTGGCGGCCGAGGCGGGCATCTGTGGAGTCTGGCGGACAGAGCCTGTGAATCGGGTATATTAGCTAAAAAAAAAGGTTACGTGGGAGAGGGGGACAAAGTAAGCTGGAGCAGGTAGACGGGTGAAGAAGTGCAGAAAAATGATAGTGATAATAATAAAAAGGGGATAGAAAAGAAGTAAGAAGCTGCGCGAGAAAAAGGAAAAAAGCAGAAAAGGAAGAGATAAGCAAAGAAAAAAAAAACACTAGATTGCTGTTTCGACACGGGTAGACTAACAAAAGGCAGATGCAGCGAAAGATAGGAGGAGCAACGGCGTGATAAAGTGTGGAGCACCGTTCACGAGTGATTGCAACGCTCTTTTTCTTTTTGAAACTTTCCTTTTGTTTGATTTTCTTTGTGTTTTTGTGTTATATACAAAAAAAGGAGAAAAGTCGATGAAAAATAAATAAGAAGAAAGAAACTGAAAACTAATCTGTGAGGGATAGACGAAAGAGGACGATAGTAGTCGGGTGTAGGAGAATTGAAAGAAGGGAGAACAAGAGGGCAAAGGAAAATGATAACGAAGATACACACAACAACAAGAGAGAAAGAAAGACAGCAGTAGCGAAGGAAGAGACGCAGTTTATCTTGCTACATCTTCTCTACGAGAATTGAAGGTGGTGCGTCGCGCCTGCTTATGCCGACAAGAGACCTCAGATTCAAAGAAATTGGCTTTGCTGACTTCTGTAGTGTGATGGTTTTGCAACAGCCACTAGAAGCAGCCTTTCCTGTTTTTTTTTTTTTTTTCTTGCTAAGTATTCTTGCGAGACAGCACTAGGGAAAGCATTGTATTCGATCTCTCCTGGTGACTCACCAGCCTCTTCCTCGGGTGCCTTTTTTTTTTCGTTCCTTCGGCTGCTTGTGTTGAGAATATTTAAAGTAAAGGAGGTGGCAGTTCGGGGGGCTTCCGCCGTCTTGCTGGCATCACCAACACACAATAACGGTGGATTACTCAAAGAAAGACTGGCAAGCAATAATAATAAGAAATAAACGGTGAAAAGGTGACGCGTGAATGGGCCAGTGTATCGTAGCTCCAACAGTGCCTTGTTACTCTTCTCAGCTTTCCAATCTGTATTTCCATGTATCCTTTGTTGTCGCAAGCCTGCTCTTGCCGCAAATCGAGAAGAGCAACAAGAAAGACGTGTAAAACGACGGAGAGAGCAAAGGCAGGGCGAAGGAGAAGTACTTCGAGTTGACAGCGTAAAAAAAAAGGAGGGGCAGAACTCACACGCTGCTCGAGGAATCGTGAAACGCAGATGAAACCAAAGCAAATAAAAAAGAAAAGCAGTATGCAGACACACAAGAGGAAAAAAAAAGCACAGAACAAGCAAGGTGTTGATGTAGTGAAAAAAGTAAGAATATGAGGTCGCAGAACGTTCTTCAACCGCTTCCATGACCGCGAACGGAGCATGACGAACAAGACAGTGGAATGTTATCGCGAGGATTTTCTTCTTGTAGCGCAATCGAGAAGACGCAAAAGAGGAGAACACATGACAATGCAAAGGGAAAAAAAAATTGAAGATCACAGCACTTAGCCGGAGGAGCTATGGCGCGCCGCCTACTTTGCATTCCGATGTTCATTTTTTTTTTGTACAAAAGAGGCTCTTCTCGCTTCGTTGCCTTTTGCGATGAACAAATGCTTTTTTTGCTGCTGTCGAAAAAAGAGGGAAGAGAAAGAAGTTGCCCTTGGCGCGTGTGTGTGTGAAACATAGCGTGCGGGGCGATGTACCTGTAAAAGACGTTCGTGCGGTGCACTGGAAACGAACACAAAACAAAGGAGGTGCTGCACAGTTGCCTCGCATCACAGCTCCATTTTTTATCCCGTCACCTCATGGAGAGCGCTGCACCGCGTTGATGGTTTTCTACCCACTCGACGGCTACACAGGCGGAGGTGGAAGAGGAAGAGAACGCAACAAAAGAGTGTGCAGGAGCGGATTAAGAGAATACCTCGAAACAAAAAAAAAAGAATAACAGCACATCCGTCCTTTTTTCTTGTCTCATTGCAGTGCACACCCTCTCTTCACTGTTAGCTTGTCTTCTTCTCGTACGTCGGCTCACCTGTGGCCAGCGACACGCCGTGCACCTCAATGTACTCCACCCTAGGCAGCTGGTAGAAGCGCTTTGGCTCGATGCTGCTCACGTAGACGCTCTCCACCACGCTCAGCTCGCCATCGATGAGGGAGACAATCGCGACGACGGTGTCATCGTCAGAGAGCACGCCGGTCGTCGGCGTCACATGCGAGGGCTCGGTGTGGTTGCCGTACGTCGTGCAGGTCCGCACGGCATCGGCATCGGCTGCCGCTCCCGCCTGCTGCGGCTGCTCGCCCCCCGCCACGCTGCCGCCGCGACCCTCCTCCGCTGCGTTCAGCGGGGGCAGGCACAACACCAAACCGGGCCAGGTCGGCAGCGCAACGAAGTGCGAGACGTACGGGTGGAAGGGTGCCCACCACGTCCGCAGCACCGCATCGAGCGAGTCGGCCGTGAGGGCCTCTGCCTCGGTCCCCTCCACGCCCGCGCTTCCCCCTGCCACCCACCCCCGCTGCAGCTCCGCAACTTCCTCCGGCGTCTTCTTCCCCCAGTACTGCAGCACGCCATCGGTGTTGACGGGGGTGGCCGACACGCCATAGGCCATCGTCCGCTCCAGCATGTTGAGGTCGTCGCAGTCGTACTCCATGCCTTTGCGGCGGCGCTCTGCCACGTACGAGGGCTCGAGGTTCACAAAGTAGGGGTGGATGGGGTCCTCCTTGCGCAGAACGCAGTGGCGGCCGATGCCAGACTCGACGTTCTGCCGGCTGTGCGCATCCACCAGGTTGGCTGTGTAGGCCACAACATTTGCGTTTTTGGAGCGCGCGATGTACATGCAGGTATCGTGGTGGTCGCGGTTGAAGCGGTTGCGCTGACGGAGGCGGCTGCGCACGAGTGCGTTGAAGTCGCGGGGGTTGCAGTAGCCGTCGCTGGCAGCCGGCACCGAGTACTTCTGTGTGACGGCGAAAAAGAGGTGGCTGTCCTCCTTCATCGTCTTGGCATTCGCGACGAGTGGGATGGCCATGACGAAGGTGATGCTCGGTTGAGCAGCGTTGCTTTTTTTGTTTTTTTTCTTTGTTGTTGTTGATGTGTCGGCGGAAACGAATGTCGTCCGCTGCGGTGATACGTGAGAGCGGTAACTAGTATGGAGGTGAGTATGTGTGCGTGTGCGTGTGCGTGTGCGAGAGTGAGCGAGAGAAAGAGGGAGAAAAACGAGTAAAGAATGTGTGTATGGTTGTGTGCGTATGGGAGCAAGGCAAGCGCGTCGGTTGTTTCCTTGTGCAGCTGTGATGCACTGTGAATACAGAAATCACAATAATCCGAACGACAAGAAAAGAGAGGAAGGGTGTTGAGAGGTAGAGCAAATATCCTTTGAATGGGCACAAAGAAAGATACGTTGGGAAGAGAAGAAGGTGTGGGTCCAAGTGGAGAGAGAGAGAGTGACAGAAGCGAAGGTAATAAGGTGAGGTAAAACGTGACGCGCTGCTCTGAGCTATTTCTTGTTTGACCACCTCCGGTGGCTAGCTGGCTCTTAGACTGGTCCATCGGCTCTGCTCCTCTCGCTCTTCTTTTCGACATATGGGCTCCTAAAATTAGGAAAACCGCATTGCCGCTGCACGCACGGGAAGAAAACCAAAAAAACTTGCATCGCCTAGGAAGACAAACACACGCACGCTATTCGCTCTACGTGTTGGGCATGGCGAGACTCGAAGGCATTCTCTCTTTCCACCCGTCTTACCTCTCCTCGTTCCCTCCGTCCTAAACTAGTATTTTTTTTTCTCCGTTGCATTTGCAGTTGTGTGTGTGTAAACGACAAGCACCAAACGTCACTCTCGCCAGCAATGCACCAAACGAGCAAACAAAGACGAAACAAAAAGCAACACGCACCGCCTCCTCGGGCACGCACGCGTGAGGCTTCTCTCTCTCCCCCTCGCTCCATCTTACTTATTGTACGGCAGACGCGGACGCTTGCCGTAGCCCTCCGTCTTGACGTACCGCGCACCAAAGGAGAACTCCTTCGGCCGCCGCCCGTACGCGTGCCCGTTCTGCTGCTTCTCCCGCACCAGCTTCTCCTGCGCGTAAAAGTGGCGCCAGTCGTGCGGGCGGTGCTGGAAGGGCTTCGTGTGGTTGTCCGAGACGTTTTGAATAAACCAGTCGTTGAACTCCGCACCGGCCTGGGTAATGGCACGACGCAGGTGACCCACCTTGGAGAGACAGGAGTCAAGCAGCAGGCTCTCCCGCTCGCAGGTGCTGCCGCCCTTCGCCATGCAAACGCGCAGCTGCGTTGTTTCCGACTCGCAGAGCCGCATCTGATCATCTCCGCTAAGACCCAACATCTTCGCCTGCGTAAAGACGGACGAGCCGCCGAGCGAGGGGGCGGAGTCGATCTGGCCGCGGTCGGAGCGGCGCACACCCAGGTTGTCAAAAGAGGTGCCACGTCCAAAGTTCACAAGGTTGGTCGGGTTTAAGTAGTCGTACGAGTTAGCGGGACGCAGGCCGTACTGGTTCACACCGCTGTCATTGGACCGACTCTTCAGCAGAATGGGCGTGTGCTTGCACGCGTGGAAAATGTCGGACGACTTCATCATTTTTTGATGGGGGTACTCTGTGACGATCTTTTGCAAGAGAAAGAGAAGGTAAGAACAGAGAGGTGGTCCCGGCTACACCTGAGAAGGTGGGCGGGCAAATGAGGTTTCGGTGGCGCCAAGAAGCAGCGCACACACGCGCTGACAGTACTGTTGAGGAAAGGAGCAGAGAAGGGGCAGAGGAAAAGGCATTGAAAGCAAAAAGCTCATTGTTGTTGTTTTTTTTCACCGACTTGCTTTTACAACTTCTCGCACTTCACACACGCACTCGAGCGACATTTGGTCTGTTGTTGTACAAGAAAGACACATATACACAAGCCAAAAAGAGAGCGAGCTACAAAGATCGGAAAGGCAGAAACACCACGTCAGGCGAGTGAACTCCTCATTCCAGTCGCACGAGAGAAAAAAATTGAAGGTTTGTTCAAATCGCCGGAAGCGCGACGAACAGTTTAAGGCAATACAGGTCTTTTGTTCATTTATATATGTCACTAAACAGAGCGACGTTGCCTGTTTGGTGCTCACTAGGTCTAAGTCCTGTATAGGCTTTTTCCTTTTTGTTTTGAAGATGCGGACACTCATTCATGTGTTGACGTGTGCGTGTGTGTACCGCCGTCACGCCATCACCGTCGCGCCGTCATCAACCATGCTACAAGAAAAGCAACAAGAAAAACACAAAAAGTGCATGTCAGCACCGAACCGCAGCAAGAACACACGTTTCCACGCACGGCTGCGTCGAGACGGCCTAGACAAGAGCAGAACCACATACACAGACACACACACAAAGAAGAAGATACAAAGTATGAGCGTCAGCCAACACTCACACAGCGCCGCACACAACCTAAGACACTCAAATCAAATGTTGCCATCAAGAAAGAATGAGACCAACAAGAACCAAAGCGCAGCGGCCTCGACAAAGTCAACCGTTCCCGCAAGATCAAACAAAGAACACATTAGCATCACAGCGGCATAAAGAATAGTGTACAGGATCAACGCGACAATGAAAGAGCAAAGAGAGAACAGAAAAAGCTATAAAAAATAGAGCGCCTACGTCAGCGCACACTAAAGCGTCATGCAAAACATGTTCACGAGGAGATTGCAACTGTGCCCACAAGAGACACAACGAGTCAAATGTCTTGTTCTTCGCCACTTTTCTATTTCTTTGCCGCGGCACTGGGCAAGACTTAGAACCAGGTGCCCTCCTCATCTGGAGGAATAGGCGAGAGCGTAGAGACAACAGCGGACTCATCGACACGTCCGCGGAGCTGTGGCGCACCACCCCCAACACCGCTGCCGCTGTGAC
The DNA here is from genome assembly GCA_030078075.1 of Crithidia sp. LVH-60A. Taxonomy (NCBI): domain Eukaryota; phylum Euglenozoa; class Kinetoplastea; order Trypanosomatida; family Trypanosomatidae; genus Crithidia; species Crithidia sp. LVH-60A. Next base: position 552,277 of record CP119651.1, read on the forward strand.
GGGTCGAATGCGACCCCGCAGCAGCAGCCGACGAGAGCGACGGCGGCATCGGCAGCGCAGAGGCGTGCGGCCGCTGTTGTTGCTGCTGCGGCTGCAGCGGTGGTGGAGGCGCCTGCATCGGTGTGTGCAGACCATCCTCCTGCCGACTACGCGCGCTGTACGATGCGTCAGCCGCCCCTGCAGAGCCTCCTGGTGGCGCGCCGGCGGCGTTGCTGCCCGACTCGCCCGCGCAGAGCAGCTCGTTGAAGGGCAGGAGGGCGTAGCGCTCCGATTCGGCGAAGACTCTGCGGAGGTCCTGCAGGGCAGCTTGCACATTGGCCGCCGCAAATCCCCCCACGATGCCCTCTGTCACACGCTCCACAGCACGGGTAAGCGTCGCGGTGCGGCGGTGCAGCTCTGATACTGTCGCCGCCACCTGCAGCTTGTGTCGCGTGGAGAGAGCAACGGTAGAGGGGCGGGTGGGGAGAGCGGCGGTGGCGGCCCTGTTGGTGGCTGCACCACCAGCTGCACGGCTGCGGCTCGGCGTGGTCGCCACCTCGTGCGCACCGACCGCCATCACCACAGCACGAAGCATCTGCTGCGCCGTCCGCACGTGGTCCTCCACGCGGTGCACGTAGGTGGAGCTGGCCTGGCTGACCTGCTGCACAAATATTTGCTGGGCAGCCGTCAGCGGACGTGGCTGGCCGGCGCTCAGTGCGGCCGCTGCTGGTGCGGGCGATGCTGCTGACACGCGGGAGGCACCGCGGGCTGCCGGGGTGCTGTTGAGGCCGAGCGCGCTCCCCGACTGACCGCGTAGAGGAGTCACCCCGTTTCCGCGGACTGTCGAGGCCGCCCTGTCTCCCGACGTGCTTGCCTCGACCAGCGCATCCACGACGTCCTGATGCTGCTCCAAGGCTTGCGTCAGCGCCGCCAGCTGCGAGTCCTCCGTGTCGAGGGTGTTGGCGGCGAAGGTGTAGACGTTGAGACGGCGCAGGAGCTCGTCCAGCACCGCCTGCACCGACGCCGCTGCCACGGCCACCGCACTCTTCGGTGCCCCCGTGGCGATGCCACTGCCATCGCCTCGCTGGCCCGACGGCGCGATGAGGCCACCCCGCTCCTCCTCCGCGAGCGTGTCTCCGTCGCGCAGCTCCTCCAGCGACACGCCAAGGTCGTCGGCAGAGTCCCTCGCCAACCCCTCCAGCGCCGTCAGCTGGTACTCGGCGGCGTCGACGCGGCGCTGCAGCTGTCGCAGCTGCGTCCGCATCGCCCGGCACTCCTCCTCCATCACCGCCACGTCCTTCTGCTTGCGGTCGAGGGAGGCGAGCGCGCGCTCACGGGCCTCGCGGGCGTCCTTGGTCGCCTGCTGCTCCTTCCGCAGCGCCTCCTCCAGCGCATCGCACGCCGCCGCCCGCTCTGCCGCACCCTGCAGCTTCTCGGAGGCGAGCTGAGCTGCGCCGTCGCGGCGACACCGCTCCACCTCGGACGTCCGCTGCTGCAGCTGCACCTTCAGCGCCGTCAGCTCCGCCATGTCACGCGCCGTCTGCGCCCGCAGCGTCTGCAGCTCCGTCTCGGCCGCCTTGATGGAGTGCGCCTGCCGCGACGTGACGCCCTCGGCGGCGTCCCTGCCGTGTGTCGAGGCCGTCAGCGCCTCCTCCAGCCGCGCCACGTCGGCGCGCAAGTCGGTGACCTCCCCACGCAGTGCGAGCTCCGCCACCTCGTACAGCTCCGCCTTGGCGGTCATGCGCTGCCGGTACTGCTCCTGCTGCCGCGTCGTCTCCGCCAGGGCGTCCTCGGCGGTGTTCAGCCGCGACTGGAGATCGTAGCGGTCGCGGCGGTGGTGCTCCTTCGCTGCCGTGGCGGCCTCTTGCACATCGAGAAGCTCCTTGCGCGTGTGCTTTAGCCGCTCCTCGGCCTCGGCCACGTCCTGGCGCAGCGCGTGAATGGTGTCGGCCTGGTTCGCCGTGGTGTTCTCGAGACCGCGCAGCTGCTCCTGCTTGCCGCGCAGCTCCTCGTACAGCAGCGCCATCTGAGACTGCAGCAGCGTGGCCATCTCCTCTCGCTCCGTCTTCTCCTTCTGATACTGCTGCTGCGCCTTCTCTGCCTGCGCACGAGCCGCCCGCAGCTCCTCCCGCAACACGCTGACCTCCGTCGTGAGGCTGTAGTGGGTGCTGTCCTGCTCCACCTGGTGCGCCTCCGCCTCGGCCAGCAGCTGTCGACACTTCACCAGCTCCTTCTGAGCCTCGGTGATGGACTCCCGCAGACGGTCCACCTCGCCGGCGTGCTCCGTCTTGAGCTCCACCATCTCGTGGTTCAGCGTGTCGTTGTGCGCGTTAGCGTCGCTCAGGTGGTGCTGCAGGTGCTCGATGCGGTGGCGCAGACTCACAATCTCGCGCTGGCCGGCGTCGCGCTCCTTCGTGATGGCCTGCTCCGCCGTCAGCAACGCCTGCCGCTCCTCCTCCAGCGTGTCGGCACGCTCGCGCAGCAGACGAATCTGATGGGCCTGCTGCTGCTCCGTCGTGGCGGCCGCCTCGGTGCGACGCTGCAGCGCATCAGCGGTGCTCTCGAACTCCATCCGCAGCGACTGGTGCGCCTCCTGCACCGACTTGCACTCCTGCTGCAGGGCGGTGTTGCGCTGCTCGAGGCCCTGGATGCGGCGGTCCGCGTCGCGCAGCCGGGCCTGGTCGTCGGTGATGACGCGGTTTGTGCGCGCTTCCACCTCCTGCAGTCGACCGCGCAGCAGCGCCGCCTCCTCCTCCTGCGCGTGCGCCTTGGCCGCGGTGCGCTCCAGCTCCTGACTCACCGTGTCCAGCTGCGCCTTGAGGCGGTCGGCGGTGGCCTCGGTGGTGGTGTGGGTGCGCTGCAGCAGCGCGTGGGCACGCAGCAGCTCCTGCAGGGTCTGGTTGAGCTCCTCGATGTGGCGCTTCGACACCTCCTCTGTCGAGGATGTCTTCTTGTGCAGAGCGGAGAGCTGCTGCGCCGTGTCCATCAGATCAGCGGTGCGCTGCGCCTCGTCGTCCTCGAGCTGCGTGAGGCGAGGCAGGGCCCGCTCTAGCTGCGCTCGCAGCGCCTGCGCCTCCCGCACCGCCGCGTCGCGCTGCTGCTCCGCCTCGTCGGCGAGGTCCTGCAGCCCGTTGCGTTGCTCCTCGGTGCTCTGCTGCAGCGCGCGTGCCGCGGCCTTGCGCGTCTCCAGCTCGGCCTGCAGCAGGCCAACCTCCTCAGCCAGCTCCGCCTCCCGTCGCTCGTAAGTGGCTTTCTGGTTCTTGATGAGGGCGGCGGTGTTTGTCACCTCGTCCTGCAGGAGGGAGAGGGAGTGCAGCGTGTCGGCGTGCTGCAGCTCCGCCACCTGCAGGTCGCGCTGCGCCGCGAAGACGTCCTCGCGTGCCTGCCGCTGCACCGTCTCCAGCTCCTCCTTGGCCGCCTTTGCCTCTGCCACCGCCGTCGTCTTGGTCTCCTCCGCCTTGTGCAGGACGTCCTCGAGGTCTTCGATGATGGCGCGCAGCTGCTGCTGCTCCTCCTGGGCATCGGCCAGGGCCGTCTCGTAGGCGCGGTTCTGCGCCTCGGCCTCGGCCATCGCCTCCCCTGCCGCCTTCTCGATCGTGTCGCAGCGGCCGTAGACGTACTCACGGTCCTTGCTGGAGACCTGCAGCATAGCGTGGTAGGCCGAGCACAGCACACTCACGTGGTCCTCAAGGGCACGGGGGATCGTCATTGCCTTGGCGAAGAGCAGCGCCTCGGCGTGCTCCTGCAGCGTACGCCGCGCCACACCAGCGGCATGTTGTGCCTGCAGCTCCGCGCTCGCCACCGCCACGTCCTCGGCCCGCTCCTGCAGGTGGTCCATCTCGAGCTGAAGGGCGTGGTTGGACTGCACCCGCTGCGCAAGGTCGTCGCGCAGGGTGGCGAGCTGTCCCCGCATCCCCCGCAGCTCCGCCTCCTGGCGCCGCATCGCCTGCTCCTTCACCTCTGCCACCCGTGCGGCGCTCTTCAGCTGCATCGCGACGCGGTCCCGCTCCTGCTGGAAGGCGTCGCGCTCGGCGGTGGCCTCCTGCAGCCGCTCCTCCAGCTCCTCGAGGCTACGCAGCAGCACGTTCACACGCGCGTCCGTGGCACCGGTCGGCGCGGCGTCGTCGTCGGCGGTGATGGCGGAGGTGTTGATCTCGCTCCCGTCCGCGTTCACGCCGCGCAGCAGCCGCCGCTGGCGCTCCACCTCGGCCCGGCTGCCCCGCAGCTGCTGCTGCAACTCCTGCTGCACCCGCAGCGCCTCCGTCAGCCGCTCCCGCACCGTCTCCAGGTCGCGCTGGTGCTTCTGCGCCTCGAGCGGGACAGTGGCCGCGACCGTCTGGGCCACCTCAACCTCTCCACGCAGGTCATCGAGCTGTGCCTGCAGGGCGGCGACCTCCGCCTGGTGGGCGACGTGCTGCTCCGCCAAGGCGTGCTGAGCCGCTACACGGCCCTGCTCCGCCTCCCGCGCAGCGCGGTCCGACGCGTGGGCGGCACTGCGCTTCAGCTCCTCCGCCGCCCGCTTCTCCTCCCACACCTGAGCCTCCAACGTCCGCCTCGCCGTCGCCAGCTCGGCCACCTGCCGCTGCAGGTCGTCGCAGATGTCACGCTGCTCCTGCAGCTGCGCCTGCCGCTCCGTCAGCCGGTCACCGGCAGCGGCGGCTTGCAGCTTCAAGTCGCGCACCTGCGTCTCGAGGGCGGCCAGCTGGCTGTCTCGCTCCCGCAGCGCCGACTCGACCCCGGTGGCCCCCTGCTGCAGCAGCTCCGACAGCTCGTTGTTGAGGTCTGTCAGCCGAGCCACCTCATCGCGAGCCGAACGCGCCTGGGCCCGCACAGCGGCAAGCTCGTCGCGCAGGGCCTGCTCCGCCTGTCCGTGCTGCGCTGCTGCCTCACGCACCTCGTCCGCCCGCGCGTGGGCATCCGCCTGCGCAGCCTCCAGCAGCCGCGTCATCTCCTCGAGGCGCTGGTGCAGACCGGTGAGCTGCTGGGCTGCGACGTCGCGTGTGGTGCGCTGCTGCTCCTGCTCTTGTTGCACCGCCTCCTGATCGCGCAGACGGCGCTGCAGGGCGGCGGTGTCCTGCGCGAAGGCGTCATATTCGCGCTGCAGCTGGTCGAAGCGCTCCTGCAGCGTGTCGTGCTGCTCCCGCCAGTGTGCCGCCTCCTTCGCGTGGGTGGTGGCGTTGGTCGATGCCTCGTCCGCGTGCCCTTCGCCGCCATCAGCCGCCGCGTCCTCGGCCGACTCCGCCAGCAATCGCAGCTGGTCGTGCTGCTGCTGATCCAGCTGCTGGATCGCAGCCTCGTACAACGCCTCCTGCTCCTCCAGACGCTGCCGCAGCAGCTCGTCATGCTCCTCCATCTCGCGGCTGCACTCCTCCGCGACGGCGGCGAGCTCGGCCTCGTGGGCGGTTCGCATCGCCTCCAGTGTCTCAGTCAGTTGAGCCTGCTGCTGCTCCGCCGCCGCCAGCTCCGCCTGCAGAGTGGTACACGCCTCTTCGTGGGCCCGCGCCGCTGCCTGACACGCCGCCAACGCCGCGGTGCTCGCCTCGGCTTCGGCCTGCAGCGCTGCCACATCGCGGTGACACGCGTGCAGCTGCTGTGTGCGGTCTTCCCGCTCCTCCTCCAGCTCCTCCTCCCACTTCACACGCGCCGCCGCGACGACGTCGTCGAGCGACTCCTGTGGCGCAGCGGTGCCCTGCGGTGCCGAGTTTTCCTCCTCGGTCGCTGCTGCGTACTCCTGCTCCAGGGCAGCAATACGGTCCGCCGCCGCATCGGCCAGTGCCTGCAGCTCCTCTTCGTGGCTCGCCGACAGCGTCCGCAGCTCCTCTTCCAGCTCCGCGATGCGGTGGTACAGTGCGGCGTTAATGCCCGCCGCCTGCTCCTCCACCGCCGCAACCGTAGCTCCACGCTCCTCTCTGACCTCCTCGTCCATGTCGTCATCGCCCCTCTCGGAGAAGGCAGCGGTGGGGATCAGGCCCAAGGTGGCGCCGTCCTCGTCGTGCCGGCTGCGGGCGGCGGGGTCGGAGGGGCCACGGCTGCTTCGCCGCTGCGCCGTCGCCAGCCGCGGATCCTTGTCGGGTGCAGCCGTGGAGACGTCGACAGGTTCCGCGCGCCGTCCCCGCACGGCGGTCGGCACGGAGGAGGCGAAGGACGTCGTGATGGTGCGGGTCTCGTCTTCGTCGTCGTAGGCCTCGTCCAATTCACTGCCTGAGTGGTGCTGTGGATCCTCTCTTGGATGACGTGGCCAAGAGTCATGTGGCTGACCAGAGGAGATCGAATGGCCTTGCAGCTGCTCCAGCTGCTGTCGCAGCTCTGCCACCTCGCCCTCGAGACTCTGCCGCGCCTCCTCGGAGCGGAGCAGGCGGTGCTGCGCCTCGGCGTACTGCCGGCCCAGCTCCTGCATCGCCACCCCGCTGTCCTCCACCTTGCTCGCCACCGGCGGCGGCGGCAGGCGTCCCCGTGCGGCCGTCACGCGTGTGCTGACCGACACGTCGGCGTCCTCGGCTGCCTCGTCCTCGTCGTCGTCGAGCGTCTCACCACTCTCCCGTGGGACACGCCGCGCTCTCTCCTCACCACGCGCCGCCGCGGACGTCGTCATTGTCTCGCTCTGCTCCTCCTCCCTGCTTGGCGAGGAGAAGCCGTCGTCAGGACCGTGACACAGCACATCTTCGCCCTCGCCAAAAGCGCTCGACCCGCGGGCGACGAGGCTGTCGCGGCCCATGTGGAAGGACGCCTGCGTCTCGGGCGTGTTGTGCCCCTCCTCGTCATCAGAGACGTGGCGGTGCTGCGAGATGAGGCGTGGGATGCCGCCCTGCGTCGTGCGACCGGCCCGCACCGTCACCACAGCGCCATCCACGTCCTCGCTGTCGTCGGTGTCGTCTGCCTCAGCAAAGGGGTTCGTCGCGGCGGCGGCGGCGCTGGTCGATGCGGGCACGTCGGTGACGGTGGCACGATCCGTGCTGCGCAGTCGCCGCACCTCCTCCTCCAGCGCTGCCCTCGCGTCCTCGGCGAGGGAGAGGCGGTGTTGGACGTCGGCGTACTGCCGACCCAGCTCCTCCATCCCAGGCACCAACTGCGACGAAGGCGAACGTGGGCTCAACTGCTGCTGCGCCTGCTGCTCCTCCTGAGTGCGACGCAGCGCCGCACGTTCCTCCTCCAATTCGCGGCTCAGCTCAGCGATGCGAGCGCGTAGGGCCGGCACCGAGTCCGCTGGCGGCATCCCGGAGCCTTCAGTACCCCAGCCACTGCCGCTGCTGAGAGCCTCTGCGGGAAGGGAGCCGAGGGCAGCCTCGCCCGCGCGGAGAGCCTGAATGAGATGCGCCTTGTCTTCCACCTCCTCCTGCAAACGCTCCATTTCCCCAGCAGCCTCGGCGAGGGCGTCTTCTAAGTCGGCGATGTGCTCACGAGCGGCTCTCAGCTCCGCATCGTCGGCAGCGGCAGCGGGGGCTGGTGCGGCAGTGGAAGAGCCACCGAACGGGTCCTCGGCGTCTGCGTCGGCAAACGGGTTAGCGGCACCCTGCTCGGCAGCAGGAGCAGCAGCAGTCTTCGTGGCCTGCAGCTCTGCATTGACAGTGTGCAGATGCTCCTTCGCGGCCTCCAGCTCGGCATTGGCAGCCTCCAGCTCATTGATACGCTCACGAGCGGCTCTCAGCTCGGCATCGTCAGCAACGGCAGCAGGGGCTGGTGCGGCAGTGGAAGAGCCACCGAACGGGTCCTCGGCGTCTGCGTCAGCAAACGGGTTAGCGGCACCGTGCTCAGCAGCAGGAGCAGCAGGAGCAGCAGCAGCCTTTGTTGCCTGCAGCTCTGCATTGGCAGCGTGCAGCTCTGCATTGACAGTGTGCAGATGCTCCTTCGCGGCCTCCAGCTCGGCATTGGCAGCCTCCAGCTCATTGATACGCTCACGAGCGGCTCTCAGCTCGGCATCGTCAGCAACGGCAGCAGGGGCTGGTGCGGCAGTGGAAGAGCCACCGAACGGGTCCTCGGCGTCTGCGTCAGCAAACGGGTTAGCGGCACCGTGCTCAGCAGCAGGAGCAGCAGGAGCAGCAGCAGCCTTTGTTGCCTGCAGCTCTGCATTGGCAGCGTGCAGCTCTGCATTGACAGTGTGCAGATGCTCCTTCGCGGCCTCCAGCTCGGCATTGGCAGCCTCCAGCTCATTGATACGCTCACGAGCGGCTCTCAGCTCCGCATCGTCAGCAACGGCAGCAGGGGCTGGTGCGGCAGTGGAAGAGCCACCGAACGGGTCCTCGGCGTCTGCGTCAGCAAACGGGTTAGCGGCACCGTGCTCGGTAGCAGCAGCAGCAGCAGTCTGCGCGACCTGCAGCTCTGCATTGGCAGCTTGAAGTTGTTCGTTGATTGCGCGCAGCTCTGCATTAGCAGCCTGAAGCTCGTAAAAGGACGCTTCAATCGCTCGGCGGCTCTCCCGCTCGACGTCGAGCTCTGCGCTATCCGCCTGTGCCACCTGTGCTACTCTCTCCGCCTCCAGCTGCGCGGCGTGCGCCTCTGACACGGCGGTAGCAAGTTGTGCCCGCAGCTGTGTCGCCTCCTCGTTGTGTTCCTGGATCTGCGCTGTGAGAAGAGCCACCTGCTGCTCCGCCGCCTCTCTGGCACGGCAGGCCGCGGCGCTTTCTCGCTGGGCAACCTTGAGCTCCTGTCTTAGCACTGTGACGGCCTGCTGCAGCGACGCAGCAGCCTCCGCACTCGACTCATTCTCCGCCACCTGTGCGGAGCGCAGCGTTTCGACCTCCTCCCGCAGCGCGTCGCACTCGGCCTTGAGTAACGTCATCTCCTGCTGATGCTCTGCGGAAACCTGGGCCCAGTAATCCTGGTTCGTGCGCTCGCACTGAGACATGTGCTCGTTGAACTGCTGGATAAGGTCTTGACGGGCGGCGTCCATCTGAGCTCTGGTGAACGTCTCCGACGCTGCCGGGGGCACAGCCTGGGCGGCGAGCAGCTCTGCCTGCTGTGCGGCTACGACGCGCTGCAGTCGGTCCACCTCCGCTGTTAACGCGGCGAGATCGGCGGAGGCTGCAATGGCCTGGTCCGTCGTCCCGTGCTGCTGCGACGGGGGCGAGTGCACCGGCTGCTGCTGCTGCTGCTGCTGCTGCTGTGACGCGTGCACCTTGTGAAGGCCGTCGTCGTCGCTGCTGCCTCCCGCACTGTCGCCGCGGCGCCGCACGACAGCAGAGGTGGCCGCCGCCACGCGCGCCGCAGCCGCCAGCAGCGGAGCCGGGACGTGCTGCCCACCGTTGGCCGCCGCCTCCTCGCGTGCTGCCCGGAGCAGCTCCATACCGTGTTGCTGCAGCGTGGCGCGCTCGGCGGGGGTGTAGACGGCAGCGCCACCACCGGCGGCACTCTCGCGGCGGTGCTCCTCAAGAAGCTGCAGTCCGCGTGCCCGCAGAGCCTCCTCTCGCTCCGGGGTGAGCGCAGGGTGGGCCGCACCGCTGCTACTAACAGAGGACGGGGGGAGAGGAGCAGCAGCGTTCCTGCTTGGCATCGGCCAGGCGGGGCTGCCGGCGAACGGTGCGTCGGACGGCGGTGATGCGTGCGGCGGCGGTGGCAACGCTCCGTTAGTGTTAGAGTGGAAGGGCGGCGCAGAGGGCGAGCCCACTACTCGCTGACCTGGGTAGTCGGCAGCGCTGCTGCTGCGCAGCATGGTCGCAATTGCGTGTGGGTGCGCCGCCGTGCACGATGCGCCTACGGGGCGTGCTAAATTCTTGTAACTCTCGCGAGTCGCACTCGAGTGGTGGGTGAGCGAGCAGAGAGAGACACGCGAAGGCTCTCAGTGACGAAAAAAAAAGCACAGGAAGAAACGAACACGTCTACGCCGAGAGCCAGGTGACAAGGGAGCCGCACAACGGCGAGTAAGCAAACGAGAGATAAAGAGCGCGGTAAAATGAGCAACCGCACGACGAAAGCGTATTGCGCGCAGGCACGTACTGCGACACACCAAGTACGAATACAGGGAACAACAGAAGAAACGAGCCGGCACTCGCGCACGAAATACAACTCGCAGAAAACGCAAAGGGGAAACTAAAAAAAAAAAAGGATTGTCAGAAAGGAGACGTTGAATGTGTAACAACGAATAAAACAATCGAAAGCTAAAACACGAATGCACAGGTACACCGAGAGAGAGAGAAAATGAATAATTAAAATAAAGAAGAAGTGGAAACGAGCTCGTCAGTGTAGAGAAAGGAATCAGGAAAGCATCGAAAACCTTCACGCTCATGAAAAGACATGCAATGCTTTTTGTGTGTGTGTGTCGTGAACGAGCGTGAAATCGCCTTTCTTTACCTTTTCTCGTTCCTCATTTTCCCCATTCCAACGGCGAGGAATGACAGCTCCTTGGCGCTGGCACGCAACACGCACACAAAGGAAAAGTGGCCACTCGCTGATACACGCAGAGGTGCGCAGCGAAGACAACGAAAAATTGCAACGCAAAGGCCATCGTTTCTTCCACGCCTACGCGATGCATGAATGCACCAACGCGCAGCGACCTGCGAATAGGAATGGGCAATTCTTCACAAAGCTGTACTTAAAAATTTTCACTTCTTCTTTTTTTCCGTTAGATTCTTCTTTTTTGATGGGCAGCCTCTGCGCACACGCACGAGACGAGGGAGAGCGCTGCGGAAAGAGAAAAGAGAAAAGAGATTGTTTTAGGATCGAAGAGAGAGAGTAAAGAATAAATTGCTGTGCACCTTCTCGGCCTGCACTTTACAACAGAAAAAAAAAGCCTGCCCGAGAAGAAAGAAGGGAGGAAAGAGCCCGGAAAGAAGCGGAGAAACGCTGCGCGACGATACACAGATGCGGTCCGCCTCTCTCCCACATACTCACCCACACCCACACGTTCCCTAGATCACGCCGCACGTGCGCGCAGGATCAGCAGTGAAGAGAGGTAGATGGCCAAAAAGCGGGCCAGCCACGTCCCGGCAATCGAGAGATACCGTCGCAAAGACGCCATCCAGCCCGTCGCGGCTGCCCCCGCCCTCATGCCTCGCGGGTCGCTGCCACCAGCCCAGAAGCCGCGGCTCTGCCCACCGCGTGGTCCACGACTGGCGTAGGCGGCAGCTGCGCGTGACATATAGCGGTGGTGCGCGGGGCGGGTCGAGGCCTCTTTGTGGCCGTCCGCCACCGCGACACCGCCGGCGCCGTCGTTGTAACCCGGCACGATGTAATCGTCACTGCTGCTCACCTCGTCTGTGTTGTGCGGCTGCTGCTGCCCGACACTGAAGCAGCGGGCAGGGGCGGGGGCGACGGGTGTGGCCAGCTGCCGGGACCGCTGCTGCTGCGCCATCAGCCGCCGCTCCTCCTCCTTGCGCCAGCGGGGGCGGTAGTCGGCGAACTCGTCCTCGCTCTCGTCGTCGTCCTCGTCGTAGCCGCTGGGCGTGCTGGAGGCGGCAGTGGCGGCGAAGACACCCACTCCGGGTGACAGCATCCCCGACGCGTCATCGCTGCCGCGCCACCACGTCCCCTCCGACACCTCCCCGTCCCGCACCAGCGGGCCGTCTGAGATGCCGGTAAAATCCAGCGGCGGTACGAAGGGAAAGGGGCTGCTGCTGCTGAGCGGCGTGGCAGGGATCGAGTTCAGCGCGTCGCCGCCGTAGTCGGTGAGGGGAGAGACGTAGCCGGAAGAGGGCCGGCGAGAGGAGGACGGCGGACGGGGGCTGGTCAGGTACAGGCTGGGTGGGCGAGACCAGCGCGGCACACCGCCACCAGCGTCGCCGGGAATGCTGAAGCGCGACTTGCCAGTGTACGGCGCCGACGCAGCATCAGAAGCCGGCGACGGCGGAAGACTGGAGACGTTGCTGCCGCTGACGGGGCTGAAGGTCGGCGTGCCGGCGCTTCCGCGACGCCCTCGCACTGGCAGCGGGTCGAACGGCGACAGCGGCGCGCTCGTCGGCCGCAGTGCGTGCGGTGCGTCAGCCGCGTGGCTCGGCGTGGGGGCGATCGCCTTGCTAAGAAGAAGGGGGGACGGCGGTGCGCCGACGGTGCGTGCCGACAGCCCATTCGAGGAGCCGGTCGAACTCGTCTGTGGTGCGCCTGACCGGCCAGACGTCCCGGTACTCTCGCCGTGGTGCGGGGCCAGGCCGGCACACACGCGCGCCGCGTCCCCGGTGTTCTCTGGTGGGGAGGTGAGGGACGGGAGAGCCTGTGTAGGCCGAGAAGCTTCGTGCCGCCGCGCCGCACGTGGGGATTGCGCGGCGTGCAGCTGCATCCCGTGCGGAGAGCCCTCCATGTGTTGGAAGAGCGCAGGGCACGGTGGTGGCACGTTCGTTTCGACTCGCGGCCGCGCCTTCATGACGGGTTGGGCGTCATCCTCGACGCAGCGAAAATTGCCGGGGGATTTCCTGCGGCCCTCGCCGGCTGCCGCGGCGACCGGCAGCACTACTGAAGGCGGTGGCAAGGGTGGAGGCGGCGGTGGGAGAATGGCGCCGCGGACACCTGCTGCTGTGGTGGTTTGCGACTGCTTCCTCTCCCCCCATCCTCCACACACCGCCGCATCATCATCGGCACACGCACCGTCGTCGTGATCAACGCACACTGGCTGCGTCGCCGCTGCACCGCTGCCGCTGACTGCTAAGGCTGCCAGCACCTCAGAGGATGACCGGGGTGGCGACGGCGCGGCTGCTTCAGCCCACGTGCCGCAGCACGAGTCCCCTGACGAGCCGGTAGAGCGGGAGGAGAGGCAGGAGGAGACGGAGGAGCTGCGTTTCTGCGGTGGGAAAGAGGTCGGGTGGGCACGGCGCAGTTGTGGGCCGCGTGCCTCCCGCAGAGGCATCCATTGCGTGGGAGAGATGGACATGATGAAGCACCCGGTGAAGAAAAAATATGCACACAATTCCTGCTCAAAAAGACCAGGCGGAGTGGGCAGCAATGACAATAACGAATAAGAGCAGGGACGTCGCGCACTACGTGTCTTTTGAGGTTTTTCTTGTGTATTTTTTTCCTCTTTTTTTTTTAAATGAATGGTAATGAGAGAAACAGATGAGAGCCGATACAGACACACACTTGCGCGTTCCAAGGGTTTTGTAGTAGCGGGGGAAAGAGGAGGAAATAAAGTGGTGCGAAGGGAGGCGTTCGCCGGGAGAGGTAAAAAGAAAATGGGGGAGTACGAAGATAGCAAAGAGAAAAAAGGAGGGAAGGGAAAACACGCAATTGATCGAGGTGGAGTCCGCTGAGCTTGAGAAGAGACAAGGGGAATAGTCGTGAAGCACAAAGTCAGGGGAATAATAAAAAAGAGAAAAGAAAAGTGAAAAAAAGATGCGTGCTGGCGACGGCGCGCACACGTTTGAAGCCTTGTATTTCTTGCCTCCTCGTGTGTATAGTCGACCGTGGAGGCGGCGTGCACGAGAAAAAAAAGTAGTAGGCGATGCTGTCGTATTTTCCAGTAGGTTTTTTTTTTGTGGTGAGGTAGAATAAGAAGAAGAAAAAAAAATAAAGCGAGCTTACGCTACAGACGTTTACACGGAGGAGAAACCAGAACGAATGTCAAAGCCTTTATAATAAACAAAAATGGAAAAGTAAATGGGAGAAAGGTTTAAAACACAAGAGCTGCGTACGATAAAAATGCGTAGCTAGCTCTCTCAACCTCTTTTGTGTTCCCCCTCACTCAGCCAGAGAGAAAGAAGAGACGCTCTTCGTAGCTGATGACAGAAGCAGATGCGGCTGAAAACGTTTGCGGCTCCGTATGGCGTCGAGAAAAAAAAATGTATAATGAAAAAGTAGAGTCGCTGTTTTGTTGTTTTTTTTTTGATTGTTGTTCGCGCTACTCCAGCAGCCACCCGTGGAGAGGGAGAGAAGCACGCGTAGGATGCACACGACACAGCCCACGCACCAACAGTACCCTCGCACTACTAAAGCAGAAGAGCGACTCCCTTTGCAAAGCCGAGCAGACGTTGTTGTCGTTTTTCCCTTTGCCTCAAAGGAAAGCACTCTCCCTCTTTCCCTCTTCTTCCCGAAGCGTAGAGCGACTAGAGAAAAAAGAAATACACGGAAAGGAAGAACCTTTAGAGATAACTGCCTCTTCCGCGACGCACCACAGTGATCGAAACCCAAAGCCACGACCACGAGTATGACGAGGATCAGAAAAAAAAAGCACAGAAAGGATTGCCCGATAAAACACACAAAGCAAAGTAAGCAAATAATAATAGGAGAAGAAAAGAGACACTCTAGACTGCACCGCCGCCTTAGGCTCGTGTGCAGAGAAAAGAAAAAAAAGGTATTTTATAAAAGCCCCGCTAATGTTCGACAGTCCCCCTATGAAGTATGCGAAAGTGTTTGTAACACAAAGAAAGAGAAGAGAGAGGAAGAAAGAAAGGGGATTGCTTGAGATGCGGACAAGGAAAGCGTGGCACGATATGCCACCTCATTAAAAGGCGGCGCCGAGACGGTCGAGGAGAGCCGGAGTGTGTGCAGATGACGAGACACCAACGCAATGCAGTAGGGCAATGCCGAAACCCTTGAGAAGTAGAGTTAGACAGCATGCGTGGTTCAGCAACCAGCACCCACTTTGATTAATGTTGAGTACGACTTCGCTTGCAAACACTCGTGAAGCATTTCGCGTAAAGACGCACATTGCACTCACCGCAGTCGCACCTGCACGTGCTATCGACAGGGAAGAGGTGGAATGAAGTCAGACTGATGTGAAGAGCATTAAGACGCGCACACGAAAGCTTCGCTATAGTTGTTCGTGTCAAAGTGTGCAAGCAACACACACACGAGCGCCGGTGGCGAACAGAACCACAGGCGCTTACGCTTCAGCCCATAGATTTTTTTTCTAGGAAAACAAAAGTTTGAAAGCGGACAGTGGAGCAAAAGTACATACAAAGCGATGTACGTGGAAAGGACGAGGAGTAATAATAATAAAGGCGCAACAAAGCGGGATACAGAGCAAGAGAAAAAGAAAAAAAAGTGTGTGGCACAGCGAGGTGCGAAGGTGCCTCGTTATCGTTTCATGCTCAGACCGTAGCAGTACCCTTCTCTCTCTCTATTTTGCATCAGCAGTACGAGATAAAGAGAAGAAGTAGTGCAGTGGCGGCGCAGAGCAGTAAGAGTACTGTAATTTTGCAATGATGGGAAGAGTGAACACAAGCACCACTAACCTTGCCAAATAATCTCATCATAATAAAGACGATGAGAAAAAAAAAAAGCTTTCCTTTCATGGCGGTAGACTCGCCTTGCGGGAAAGCGGCGAGCAACAGCCTGGGAAGCAGTCGCTGCCGTCTGTCTTCTCACGAAGACCGCTGAGCGCTGCTGAAGACGCGCGTGGCGGTGCAGAGCAGCTTCTCCACCTCCTGCACATCAACACTGCTCAGCGCCGCGTACACAGGCACCTGCACAACGAAAGCGAGTCCGCTAGCCTCTGCTGTCGGCACCGGGGTCCGCCGCGGTGGTGTGGCGGTGCTCAGCGTCCCGTCGCCTTGCGGCCCGACAGCGGCGGAGGGTCCGAGTGGAGGGCTGCGCGCGGTCGCCGTCCCCTCCGCTTCTAGCCCCACCTCCGCAGCGCTCAGCACGGCACGCTGCAACAACACCCGCAGCAAAGCAATGCCGCGGTGAGGGGCGGACAGGGCAGCGGTGGCGTCTGGCCCAGCACACAGCGTCGCCCGTGTGCCCGTTGGCGGCCAACCCTCTGTCGACTGCATCCGCAGCGGTGGCGGTGGTGGTGGTGGTGGCGTCTGCGCGCTGCGACTGCGCTGCTGCCTCGCCTGTGTCGCTGCCTCCTCCTCCTCCTCCAGACAGTCTGTTGCGTCGAAGGGATCGTCTTGCAGCGCCGCCGCCTTCGCACCGCTATAACCTCCTTTAGTCTCTCTGCGCGGGAGAGGGCGGACAGTGGTCATCAGCAGCGCCAACGCCTCCGACTGGACGCAGTCGACCGCCTTGGCAAAGATGAGCTGCTCCGCCCGGGTGGTCAGCGTGTAGACCCGCAGCGGAGGCGTGGCGCCGCCCAGTGCCGCCGATGTGGACGACGGCGACACGTCAACACCGCCGTCGCGACCCGAGACGTTCGTGATGGAGGCGACGTTCGGCAGCCCTGGCATCGCCGCCTCTCCCTCCGACGACGTCGTTGACGCATCGTACAGGCCGCCGCCGCCAAACCCGCCCTGCGCGCCTGCGTCCACCGCTGACGTCGGCCCCTCCTCGTTGGTGGAGAAGCCGTCACCCGCAGTCTCGCCAGATGCGGCCGGCGCCTTCAGCACACGCTGTCGCCACAGCGCCGCGTTCTGCAGCATCCGCGGTGGCAGCTGCGCCGTGTAGGCCGCCTGTGCGTGGGCGAGACGCCGCAGCAGCTGCTGCCACACCTCTGGCAGCGCACTGACGTCCCGCACCACGAAGCGGTGCCCGCTGAGACTCGTGTAGGAGTCCGCCGCCACCGTCGCCGTCCCGCCGCCGAGGGACTCGAGGCAGTCCAGGTAGGCGCCGAAGCCGTTCTGCAGGAGCTCGACGAGGAAGGAGACGAGCGTGAGCCCGCTGACGGGGTCCAGCTCATCCTGCAAGACGTGGAGGTAGACGGAATCCACAAAGGCGCGGACGGCGTGGGTGATGACGTGCGGTCCGCAGGCAGCCGGCAGCGAGAGGGCCGGTGACGTGGCAGAGACCGGGGAAAGTCTGCCGTGCTTCGGCTTCGGTGTAGGGCCCGTAGAGACGCAGCGGGCCGTGTTGTGTTGGAGCTCCACGTCAAGACACACGCCTAGCAACGACCAGTGGGCGGGCGGCTCGCGACGGCGGCCGCCACTCACGGCACCAGCATCTGTAGCAGCAGCAGTAAGAGTGGTCGGTGTCGTCGTGCCGGCGGCTCTCTCCTCTGCCTCATTCAACTCTAAATGCTGTGGTGGCGGCTCGTTCATGTTGTGTGCGGTGTCGCTCTGATGGTCGCCCGCTGCAAAAGCAGGAGCTGCATGGGACGAAGGCGTGCGAGGCTGTGTCGCGTTGTCAGCACCTGCCTCCGGGCCTGCGTGCGTGGTGCTGCCACCAGCCACATCCAACGTGGCGGCGGCCTGCGCGTCCGCCACGCCCTCGCCGACAAGATCGGCCGCAGGCCCCCTCCTCTCCTCTGGTGGCAGCGCAAGAGTAAGAGGCGGCAATGCCGGACCCACAGTCTCAGCAAACCACGCGTGTCGCAGCACGTCCTCGACGGCGTAGCGCTGCATTGGATCGGTTGCCGTCATTCGCTGCACGAGATCCAGCCAGAGCGGCGCCGCCTCCCCGCGCGTCGTGTAGCGCAGCCGCATGCGCTGAATCGTCTCCGGCACCATTGTCCGCAGCTGCGACACACGCGTCACCCGCACACACGTGCCGCGCATCATCTCCAGAAGCACCATCCCAGCCGAGTAGACGTCGGCCTTGTAGTCGTACGGCTGCCCGGCGATGCGCTCGGGTGACATGTACATCGGTGTGCCCATCTCCGAGTAAAAGAGCGTCGATGGCACGGTGCCGGCCTCGCCGTCGTCACCGTCGCGAATCATCCCACCGGCTGCGTCCTCGGCAGCAGATGATGCTGACGCCGCCACCCCCGACGTCGTTGAGGCCTTCGAGCGCGTCGACTTGTGTGCGGGAGCGGCCTTGGCCATCCCAAAGTCCGCCACCTTCAGCGTCGCCGTCTCCCAGTCACGCGAGCTGAGCAGCAAATTCGCTGGCTTGATGTCGCGGTGGACAATGCGGCGCCGCTTCAGCGTGTAGAGGGCGTTGCACAGCTGGTAGGTGAAGGAGCGTGCGATGTGGTTGGGGACGCTCGAGTCGAGGGCCTGCAGGCGGTGCTGGAGGTCGCCGCCCTCGCAGAACTCCGTCACCAACAGATACACGTTGGAGCGTCGCTCCCGCGCCTCTGCCGTACGAGGTGAGGAAGGCGACGGGCTCGCCTCTGCGGCTGTGGTGCTCGTCGCTGTGGAGGGCGGGTCATGGTGCTTGCGTGGCTTGTTCCACACCGAGAGCACCTGCACGATGTTTGGGCAGTGGTCCCCGCGAAGGCTCCACAGCAGCTCCAGCTCGGAGGGAAAACGCACCCGCGGCTTTGCCGCTGGCACGCCGGCCTTGCTGTCCTGCGTGGTCTCCGCCACCCGCTCCGAGTGGTGCGGGCTCATCACGTCTGGCGAACCGGCAAGCGGGGAGTCGCGGAGCAGCTTGACGGCAACAACCGTGTCGGTAGCGGGGCAGCGGCCGCGGTAGACGGTGCCGAACTGCCCCTGACCGATGCGATCGTCCTCGCAGTAGACAACTTCGGAGTTTTTGCCGAGCCGCACCTCCCTCCGCGTGCGGCGTGGGTGGGTCTGGCTCATCCTGACAGCGAAGGCAGTAGCCGCAGAGAGTGTGTGTGTGTATGTGCCGGGGTATAGATACACCGAGAAACAAAAAAAAAATCAGAATAAAATTACCTGCGGAGTGTGTTTGTCTGTGTTTTTTTTTTGTTTTCCTCCACTATTTGCCTCTGTAGTATCACCTGACACGAAGGAGTTGAAGCTCGCGCAGGGAAGAATGCACGCAACCGAGGAGAACAAGTAAACAGACGAGAAGAGGAGCTCGACAAATAAAATTGAAGTACCCTCTTAACAAAACTGCGGAAAGCGAAAAAAAAAAGGTATTAGTAGCGCAGCCGATGATGATGACAATAGCCGTGAGAGGCGAAAGAGAGAAAACAGGCAACAAGACTCGAAAAGAGTGCCGTTGTTGCCGAGGCAAATAGGGGAATAGCAGTTTTCTTGTGCAGCAGTCTCAGCTCTCAAGTGCATCGCAGAAAAAAAAATGCATTAAAGAAGATGAGAAAAGGAGGAAGAATGAAGAAAGACAGGAGTGGAGGTCTGTGTAGAGACAGCAACGGAGTTATGGTTACATTCATTCGAAGAAGAGTGGATACACCTATGTGCTGCAAGTTTCTGCCCTTCTCTCTCTTTCTCTCCTCTTTCATATCTGTCGCGCTTTACAAAAGGCACAGTGGTGTCCGGCTTCGCACTGAATGTCTGCCGCCGCCTGCAGCAGACGGCAAGGAAGCTCGTTGGTCCTACTTGACAGACTAGTCATTGCCCAATGCGCGTCTCTATCAGACTATCGAGCGCACCGCTATG
Source organism: Crithidia sp. LVH-60A (assembly GCA_030078075.1). Taxonomy (NCBI): domain Eukaryota; phylum Euglenozoa; class Kinetoplastea; order Trypanosomatida; family Trypanosomatidae; genus Crithidia; species Crithidia sp. LVH-60A. The sequence goes on from CP119651.1 coordinate 571,302, forward strand.
TGAGCTTTACATCACACTCAGTCCGCACACGCACAGGCTTCGTAGCACGCATGCTCAGCTACTTCTTGATGAAAGCAGCGACCACATTCCGCTGCTGTGAAGCACCGCTTTCGAGCGCGAAGCGCGCTTTGCTGTCCTTGTGATGCTATGAGCTCAAGGTGAGACTCAAGACGCCTCGCTTTAGCAGTGCGCATGACTGTCCTGATACCTGTTAAATCTGTATTGTTTTGTTGTTTTTTTTCACCTGGTTTGCTTTTAGGTGTACTTATGGTGAACCTGGCAAATGAGTAAAGTAAAACACAATATAAAAAAAGAACAAAAACACAACAGAGCGAGAAGGGAAGTGGCCCGCGCAAGCCGCAGAGCTGATGCATCTTCATCCTTTCACCTTTCGCTTTTCTTCTTCCTTTTTTTCCCCCTCTTTTTTTACACTACAAGCTCACAACGCATGCCGGCACAAGAAGCCCATCAGCGACTTGGTGAGTTGCGCGACACGACGGCAAACAATGAAAGTACAAACGAAACAAATGACCCGGAGGAAAGGCACGTGACACGGTCTTTGGTGAGAATTGCAGCTTGCGACGTACTCTTCGTTTTGCCTACTGGTCTTTCGCCCAGAGGAACAAGAGGACGCTGCGGACTCACACACACACACACAAACAAACACACAAGACAAAAAACATGTGCAGAGCAAAAAAAAAAAGAGCAAGCACGCAGTGCTGTCTGCACCGGTGTTGTTGTGGAAGCAGGCATGTTCGCCGACGGTACATTTTGATCCTTTTTTTCACTTTTGAGAAAAGTATTATTCTTTCTCTTTTTCTTATCCGGTCTTTCGGTACTTTCTTCAGTTCAGCACGAGAAAATAAAATAGAAAAAGAACAAGAGGTACGGGGCTCTTTTTTTTCCCCCACCCGCCACCCACCTGCCCACATCAACCACCACACGATCAGAGCTCGTCGCACACAAAGACGTGAATCACCACTTGGCACTACGAACAAAAAAGAAAGTACAAACGCATTGATGCTGTATTCACTGTAACAACAAAAGAAGAAAGAACTCGATGGACGTCGCGCTCGGGGTGGGAAGAATAAAGAAAAACAGAGAGAGTACAACAAACAACAGGGGGGGAGGGGGAATGGGGCCAACCTCGTGCGCAACGAAGCACCCAATGTAATTTCAGAACAACATACAACGGTTCGCGAGAGAAAAAACAACAGGTATAGATTTACCGATGCTTTTTTTTTTTTTTTTTTAGCAACGCGCAACCTCAAGAAGAATAAAAGAACATGAATAACGGTTCAACAAACGACAAAGAGAGAGTGTTTCCGTGGATACGCAAACACACGAGAACCCAAATGAAAGGAGAGCTGAACCGAAGCACTTGGAGAAAGACGCCCATACGATGAGCCAGTGAGGAACAGCGGGAGAGGACACGGCTCAAGCATCACAGCACACACACACACACACATAAGAGGAAACCAAAGGGAGAGAAAAAAGTAACAACCCACCTCAGTACATCGCCTTATTCACTTCGTTGGTCCAAAAGAAGAGAGCAAAGAGGGGGGAAAGAGAGAAAGAGAGGGAGGAGAAACCACAAGGTTGGAATTCCAGTGAACGTTTTGCCTTGAAGTCAGTAAAAGTTTAAAAAGAAAAAATAGAAGAGAACGAGCATCGTTGCTCTCACCGTGAGCTTTCTCCTACTACAAGCGTGGAAGTGTTTGTGTGTGTGTGTGTGTGTGTGTGTGTGTGTGTGTGTTTCGGCAAGCACTTAAAATAATAAAACAGCTCTTTGAGTTTTCTTGCACTACAGCTGCTCGCATGACTTGCACAATAGCAAGCTTGATGATGCTGTCGCTGGCTTTTTTTTTTCCACAAAAGAAAGAGGCGGAGAGCTACGAAAAAAAAAAAGTGAGAATTACCTTGGCCCACCACACCGCTACTCATCACACGAGAAAGAGGGAAAGAGAAGCCCTCAGCGCGAGGCACACGCAACACTGAAGCTGTAGAAGAAGCAAAGGTGCACGGGAAGCTACGACACACTATATATATTACACGCACTTGCACGCGCATCCGCTGTTCACTGCGCAGGCCATGCCGCTTCATGACTCGCAAAACGAAAAGAAAGAAGTCATCGCCACCGACAAACCCCCGAGGCTCAACGCACGCCTTTCAAGAAAAGAGGAAAAAAAAACACTAAGTATGAAGCCCGACACTCAGAACCACGCGCGAGAAAAAACGAAAAGGCAAAGCAGGCAGTTGACGCTCACGTTTGGTGGAGGGGAATGAGGGAGGGCTCGCGGGCGTATGTGTGGGTGTTGTCTTCTTTCTCTTCAAGGACTCAAAGCGAGTTACTGGAAAAAGTAGAAGCCGTGCACGTCCTCCGGTGCCGGGCCGTCAAGGTGCTGCTCCCACTTGTCCCGCAGCAGATTCAGTGCATCCGACACGACATCGGGTTGCAGGTCACCCGCGCTGACAATCGTTGGGTCCTTCTTGAGGTACACGTTCAGCAGGTACAGGGCGTGGAAGGTAAACTCCATCACGCGCCGCAGCTGCGTCTGCATGTTCGGGATCGCCTTGAAGCGCCGCTCCAGCAGGCTGCAGCGGTCCTCCGGCGTCCGGCAGTTCTCCTCGTAGTCCGGCGGAAAGACGAGGACGTAGTGCAGCAGCAGCCCACCGAGGGAGCTCGGCACATCACCAAAGGGTAGCAGGGTGGACATGCTTTCGTAGTCGTCCAGCGAGCAGTCGCTGAGGCCGCTCAGGAACTGCGCGGCGGCGATGGCCTCCGTCAGTACACGCAGACTCCGATTCATCACACGCGCCATGACGGTGAAGGCGCAGAGCTGCCTGCTGTACACCGGCGTCCAGGCAAACGTGCCGGACTCGCTCGCCTGCACCTGGTAGGGGATGGAAACGAGGCAGGCGATGCGCGTGGCGAGGAGCACCTCTGGTGGGTCGGCCTCCATCTCGGCCATCGGATCCTCCTTGTCCGTGCGGCTCTGCATCGAGTCGGCGCACGTGAAGGGGATAGAGTTGATGAAGTTGACACGCAGCATCTCCGTGAAGCGCACCAGCGCGCATTGAAACTCGTGCGGGCAGTGCTCGAGTGAGGTGCGCAGGTATGCAGTGAAGAACACGTTTTGCTCCTGCATCGCACCGCCGTCGCCGTTCATGCTGTCGCCCATGTCGTCTTGTCGGTTGCTGCTGCCCTGGTCGTCGGGGTTGAGCTGGCCGGGCACCAGCTGATCGGCGCCGCCTTCCCCCGCCTCCTTCGGGTTCATGGAGTGCGAGAAGTACCCGACGAAGTCGAACGTCTTCAGCAGAATGGCAAAGAACGTCTCCTTGCGGCCGCAGTAGAGAATCGGGGCGTCTCCAGGGGCGGCGGTAGATGGCAGCTGCGGCGCCGGCACACACATCGTCGACGACTTGAGCGAGAGCACCATCGCCATGTCGATGTTCTCGAGCTGGTCATCCGGCACCTCGGCGAGGCTGGCGGAGTCGCTGAGGTTCCACTCATCCAGCACAATGAGGCGATCCGGGGGCAGCACGTTCATGAGGATGGAGTCGAACCACCGAATCCACGAGATCTTGCCGAGCCGCTGGCCGTAGGCGTCTGCGCGGATGCGGGAGACAACCTGCGAGATGATTTGGCCGCGCAGCGCCATCAGCGGGTGCAGCACGTTGTGGTACTCGTCCGTGTCGGCGACCGGGAACTCGTCGCGGATGTACAGCTGCGTCACGGCGGTCATGAGGCTGACGGACAGGAGGCCAGTAAACTGGAAGTAGAAGAGGGAGAGCGGGACGAGGTAGCCAAAGACGCCGGAAAGGTTGTTGGGCATGTCCTTGTTCGTGAGCGTCGGGTCCAGCACGCGAATGAAGTACACGAGCGAGGACTCGAAGGAGGCCTGGCTGGAGAAGACGGGGCTGTACTGGATGTACGTACGCCCCTTGGAGTGCTTCAGCTTCTCGAAGTTGGGCCGCTCGTTCCGGTTCTGCTGGAACTCGAAGCGGTCGATGAAGTCGTGCAGCGACGTGAAGTGGGGGTTCGGCGTCGAGAGCTCTTCGTAGATGTTCATCGTCGACAGCTGCACGCTGGCGTGGGCCGTTGTGATGGCAGGGTGAGAAGCGATGAGCAGCCCAAAGTCCATAAAGCGGTCGCCGGCCGCGGCAGTGGAGGCCGCCGTCACGTAGTGCGGGAAGAGCGTCCGCAGCACCTCATCGCGGTCGAAGTAGGCCACCTCGCTCGTTTCCAGGTTGACCTCGGCAATGCACTTCATGTCCGCGTAGGGGACCATGAGCATCTCAGGGGGGCCCATCAGCAGCTGGGCGATTCCCTCCTTGTGCAGCGTTGCCATCTGGCACCAGTTCAAAAAGGGTGCGGTCACGCAGACCACGTGCTCTTCGGTGCGCAGGAAGCGCTGGATGGCGCGCAGAACGTCCTCGCCGATCGCCGATGACGTCTCGAAGGCCTCGGAAATCTCGCCAAACGTCGGAATCTCCGTCCCGGAGTACAGCTTCGCCCACACCGCATCGCGGGCACGCAGCTCGTCCGGGCTGGGCAGGAAGGCCTCCACATCGCCGTTGATGCCGATGCCGTTCAGCACCCACAGCGGCTCCAGATGATGTGCCCGCATCTGCTCCACGTGGTCGTGCACCAAGGAAAGGAGGCAGTCCGGGAGGCAGGAGTGCAGGAACCAGAGCGGGTCGGTCTGCTGCAGCTGCGCGCGCAGGTTCGTGATCATGTAGTTGCCGTCCACTGCGATCGTGTAGGGGCCGTCGCGCCGCACGTCGTAGTTGGGGGGGAAGAAGTTGCTGAGGGTGGTCTGGCGGAGCAGGTGCTTCTCCATCAGGAACTCGTAGAGGGTTTGCTGCTGGCTGAGATCGACCTCGTGCTCCGCCTCGATGTAGCCGCCCTGCATCGGAGGCATGCCCATGCCGCCCATCATGCCGTCGCCGCCCATCATGTTCGGGTCCATGCCGCCCATGCCAGGGTCGACGTGCGGCGGGTACATCCCTGGGCCGTCGACGCCCTGGCCCATCATCGGCCCCACCTGCGACGGCGGCGGCAGCATCCCATTCACGCCCATGCCGTTGCCCTGCAACTGCTGGCCAATGTTGCCCATCATGCCCGGCGGCTGCGGCGGTTGGCGCTGCTGCTGCTGCTGCATCGGCGGCGGCGGTGGTGCCCCCATGTTGCCCATCGGCCCAGGACCCATGCCACCGCCCCCGAGACGGTTGCCGACGCGGCCGCGTCCCATCATCGGGCCCTGGCCGCCACCGCCGCCGTACTGCATGCCACCGCCTCCTCCTCCCATCGGCGGCTGCGGTGGCGGCTGGCTCTGCGGCTTCGGTGACACGTTCGCCTGCATGTGGGGCGGGGGCAGAGGCTGCTGCGGACCCCAGCTGCTGTTGTTGCCACCACCTCCACCCTGCGGCGGCGGCGGTGGACCAGGCTGCTGCGGCGGCTTGTTGGCCACCATCGGGCCAGGACCCATGCCGCGGCCGCCGCTATTTGGGCCGCCGCCGCTCATCATCTGCTGCGGCGGCATGGGCTGCTGCTGCTGCTGCGGAGGCGGGGGCATCTGCATGTGCTGTCCCTGCATTCCGCGGTTGTTGCCACCATAGCTGTTGTTGCCCTGGTAGTGTTGCTGCTGCTGCTGCACAGGCGGGGACTGCATCTGCATGTTGTGCTGCGGCCCCCCGCGGTAGCCAATGTTCGGCGGCGGCGGGCTGTTGTCCATGTCCGGGCCGTAGCTGTTGTCCCGCATCATCCCCTGCTGCTGGCCCGGCGGCGGACCACCGCCGGTGAAGCTGGGTGACGGCTCCATGTGCGGCGGCGGCGGCGGGGCCGAGCCACGCATGTTTCCGCCGTAGCCCATGCCGCCCTGGTTGCCGCCTCCGTAGAAGCCGTGCTGCGGGTGCGGCGGCGGCGGTGGGCCCTGCTGCGACTGCGGCGGCGGGGGTGGCATGCTGGACGCACCCGGCGTGCGGACCCGCCTGCTGGAGCTGTTGGGTGAGCCGGTCCCGCCCCCCTGCTGCGGGTACGGCGAGCCGTGCGGTGGCGGGCCGTAGTCGTTGCCCATGCCGCCCATCTGCTGATGCTGCGGGTGGGGAGACGGGGGCGGCATCATGTGTGACGGAGCGCCACTGTTGCCGTAGCCGCCACCGCCACCGCCGTACATCGGCGACGTTGGAGCGTTGCCGCCACCACCGCCGTACATCATGCTGTTGTTGCTCATGTTCGACCCGTTGTTGCCACCCCCGCCATGCTGCGGAGGGCCCATGTTACCGCCGCGGCCGCCATCGCCGTAGCCACCGTTGTTGTTGTGCTGGTGGAACATGTGCAGGTGCGACGGGGGGCCGCCCTGGTTGCCATACCCGCCCTGCTGCTGAGGCGGAGGCGGCTGGTGCTGCTGCTGTGGTGGTGGCGGAGGGGGCTGCAGTTGCTGCTGCTGCTGCTGTTGTTGCTGCGGTGGCTGCTGCGGCGGGGGCGGCGGTCCTTGACCACCACCGCCACGATTCGGACGTGGGGGCATCAAGGTCTGCGATGACGTCGATTACAGAGATCAGAAATATAGGTGTCGAGCGAATGGAGGACAGCTGTGTGTACTTCTTCTCACTAACTCTGCTGCTTTACTTGTCGTTTTTTTTTGTTTGTTTTTGTTGTTGCTGTTGTGAGGAAAGCTGCTTGTTTGTCTTGTCCACACGCCTTTCTGCACTCCACAAACCACCCTGGTGGGCTTGCCCTTTTGCTACTGCTCTCTCACACTCAGAGTGGGTCCGCTTTGTCTGGTCGCGTTTTCGTTTTTTTTTCGTTCGTTCGCCACGGATGGGTCTCGCTCCCTTGTCCGAGTATTCCTTCCTCACTAGAATTAGGTATGTCGCTACAGGTGTCGCACCAGCTCTCAACCGGCAATCGGGAAATAAAAAAAAGTGTGGAGAGGCGAGTAACGCTTGAGAAAATACAAACAACGAAATGAAGCAAAAATACAAAAAAAAAAAGGTACAGTAAGCACCCGGCGATGCTTTTCTCTGTGTCCAGCGTTTACGCGATGGTGGATAGAGGGTGATACGGGTGCGCAAAGAGTGTGGAGGGGAAGGTCAGAGTAGATTGAAAAGAGGAGCACGAGAGGACACAGCAATCCCGTTTCATCACCTCAACAAGACAATCAGCAGTGTATCCGGCAAGAAAATGAAGAGAATCAGGTGGGGCAGTGGACAACACCGACGGCGCTGCGAGGGTCAAGCTGCTATTTCAGCGGGGCACCCTGCTTCGTAGCTAGTGGCTGTACAAAACGAGAAGCACGGCGTGGCTCTTCCGCCTGGTGTTCACGCCGTCACGTGCCTCTCAAGGTAAAGTAGCGTGGCTGACCAGCACCCCACCTTACAACCTCTCAATTTTTGCGGCAATATCAACGCAGAAGGGCAGAAAAGGAGGAGTGCAAGTGTGACAAGCGCGCACAGCACTCCGGTAGCGTGTCACACAGCAAAAAAGCAGCCCATTCGAAAAGCCCGAAAAGCTCCTGCTTTCACCCCGCTTCCTTTCTGCTGACTGTCGTGCCTTTTGACGAGACGAAGACGCGCCGCCTGTCCACAGCTTTATTGCTTTTGCGTTTGTTGTTGGCTGCGCTTTCTGTGACGCGCCGAGTCGTTAGTAAAGAGGGCATAAAGCTAGAAAATAAAAACGACCAATGCTTCCGCTTCAGACGTTATTGGATCCGCCACAAATAAGGATGACATTTCACAATACCTCTAATGTGGTATTCCGCCTCAATAAACGCGCTTTCCCGTTTCTTCCCCATATTTCTTCCCGCGCTATCGATGACACGCAAACACAACATCAAAAAAAAACCTAGGTGCTCGACCGCAACGACAGTGCTGCACCGAGCTCTCTCAACAACGCGTGCACGAACAGGCACGCATGCACACAAATACACGCCACCGCCGATCTCCCAGTCTTGCTGTATATTCTTTTTCTTTTTCCCTCTTGCAGAGCAGCACTGCGTTTCCTCAAAGAAACTCGCAGTCTGAAAGGAAGCAAAAAAAAAAAGGACGTAGTTCGAGGGGACCGAAGAGAGAAAACTGAAATAGAGACAAAAACAGCGCTGGAGTACTGGGGTGAAAGGGTAAAGAGGTGGAAAGAGCAGCAAGAACCACTAAAAGGCTGGCCTACGCAGCAAAACCACGTTACCGTGGAAGAAGCCGTTGGCACCGTTCGCTGTCGACCACGTGCGCTTCAGGCTCAAGAAAGAGGTCGAAGCAACGATGCAGCTGCTACGCTTCAGGCCGCGAACTCGTACTGTTGCACGACGCTTAGCGGTGTCTCGAACCATTACCTCCCCTGTTGCTCGCCAGCGCGGTTTAGTACTCACTCTGCCACAGAACGAGATCTGAGCAGGAAGCAGAAGGCCGCACAAACGTCCCCTTAAAGATCACCCTGCGTGCGTGTGTGTGTGTGTGCGTGTGTGTCTGCGCGACTCTCGCATTCACTTCTTACCCTTCTTCGCTCCAGCCTCGGAGCTGGCGGGCTTCTCTTCCTCGCCAGGCAGTGCCGCCTTCTGAAAAATGACCTGGCCCTCCGCGAGGCCGCCAATCTTCGTCCCGGGCTTCACCACGCCGAAGCGGAAGTTGGCGACATCAGTGCGCTGCTCCGCCGGCACCCCGAGCGCGTCCATGATCTCGCCCATCTTCTGCGGCATCACGGGCTGGAGGAAGAGCACGCAGAGGCGCAGACCCTCCATGGTGACGTACAGGACCGTGCCGAGACGCGCCGTGTCGGACTTCACCAACTTCCACGGCGCGTTCTCCGTCACGTACGCGTTCAGGCTGCGCAGCACCTCAAAGATGGAGATGAGAACCTTCTGAATGTCTGGGAGGCAGTAGTAGTGGTCCGCGGTGCCGGCCAGGTTGTTCAGCGCGGCGATGAGGGTCTTGTCGTTCTCGGTGTACTCCGCCGGCTCCGGCCACACCCCGTCCACGTTGATCTTGGGTGCCACGCAGCGCGACACCAGGTTGCCCAGCGTGTCGGCCAGCTCACCGTTGAGGCGGGCCACCATGTTCTTGTCGCTGTAGTCGCCATCGTCCTGGAAGCTCGACTCACGCAGCAGGAAGTACTTGAGGGCATCGATGCCGAACTCCTCAGCCTTCTCCACCGGGTCGAAGGCGTTGCCGAGGGACTTGCTAATCTTCTTCTTGTCCTTCGTCCACCACCCGTGCGCCACCAGCCGCTCCGGCAGCGGCAGGTCGGCCGACATCAGAAACGCGGGCCAGTAAATGGCGTGGAACTTCAGAATGTCCTTGCCGACGACGTGCGCGTCGCAGGGCCAGCGGTTCAGCGCGTGGAAGTCGTCGTCCAGCCGCTCCGTGCCGTCCTCGGCGACGCGGGTGAGCGAGGCGGTGTAGTAGTTGAAGAGGGCGTCGAGCCAGACGTAGATGCAGTGGCGGTCGTCCGTGGGGACCGGGATGGACCAGTTCAGCACAGACTCGCGCTTGCGGGAGATAGAGAGGTCAAAGAGGCCCTTCTCGACCTGCTTGATCACCTCCCGGCGGCGAAACTCTGGGACGATGCACTTGGGGTTGTCGTGAAAGTGCTTCAGCAGACGCTCGCGGAAGGCGCTAAGGCGGAACATGTAGTTCTCCTCCTCCACCCAGGTGACGACGTGACCGCTCTCCAGGCTGATCTTGCACGGGTTGCCGTCTTTGTCGACGCCGTCCGCGACGTTTTGCGCCGTCAGGAAGGACTCGTCGCTGACCGAGTACCAGCCCTCGTACTTGCCGAGGTAGATGTCGCCCTTCGCCTCCAGCTTCTTCCACATCTCCTGCACCAGCTGCATGTGGGTGGGGTTGGTTGTCCGGATGAAGTAGTTAAAGCTGTAGTTCATCTGCTCAAAGCACGTCTTGAACTCGTTCGACACGCTCGTGGTGAATTCCATCGGCGACATGCCCTTCTTGCCGGCCGCCTCGGCCACCTTCTGCCCGTGCTCATCAGTGCCGGTCATGATGAAGACTTCTTCACCCTTCACGCGGTGGTAGCGGCCCAGCACGTCGACGATGAGGCTTGTGTAGACGTGACCAATGTGCGGCGACGCGTTCACGTAGTAGATGGGGGTCGTGGCGAAGAAGGTCTTCGTCAGCTTTGGGCTCACCTCGTAGGTGCGCGTCACGCGCAGGAAGTCGCCGCACTCCTGCACGGACAGTGCATCGAAGGCAGAGGCGATGAGCTCCTCGTTCTCTGCCTGGAAGGCCTGGAACCACTTCACCAGGTTCGGCACCGCCTCGGACTGGTTGGTGGGGAGCAGACCGCCATCGCAGAGCGCGGGGAGCAGCGCCGAGAATACGACGCTGTCCACCAGAAACGACTTTGCCTCCACGGCGCCGTCGACGGCGATGGTGCCGTTGTGCTGCGCGATGGTCGCATCCAGCTTCTGCAGCGCCGCCTCGGCCTCCGCCGTGACGCGGCGCTGCGTGTACAACGGCGTCAGTGCGGGCGTCAGCACCGTCGACTCCCAGTCGAGCCACTCCGCCTCACCGGCAACCGCCTCCTCTGCGCGGGAAGCGGCCACCGCGTACTTGTTCCACATGAACCGGGCCGTCTCGTTGCAGCTGTACAGCGCCGAATTTGACGACGGCAGCTGCAGATACGGCATTGTGTAGGTGCTGCTCAGCGTCACCTCCAGCGGCTTCTGCACGAACATGGCGCAGAGCACGGCCTTGAGGGCCTGATGGTTCGCCTTCTCCGTAAAGAATTTCAGCATTTTTAGTCAAGCGTTGTTTGTTTACTTAGTGAGAAGCACCGCGCTATGAAAGAGAAGAGTGTGTGTGTCTCCTACTAGGAAGAGAAGAAATAGTTAGTGTTGGGGTTGATTTAATTCAAGGTGAGAAGCAGACGATAGCGCAACAGGGCACTAAACGCTACGGCTTTGTTCTTTGTTTTCTTTAAATATATATGTGTGTGTGCGTGAAATTGCATGCCGAAGGGCGTGGCGTTTATGATCATCGCATCCGACGAGGGTGTCGAGAACCGCCAAAGAAGAGAAAGAAAGAGATTAAAAAGATAGTGGAGAAATACGTTAAATAAACAATAAAGCTATTAAGCATTGGTAAAGCGCTCTGCTTGTGAATGAGTGCGTGAGGTCTGCGGGCAAAGCCTTTGGCGCGTAAGAACAGCTGTTAACGAGCGAGACACGCTGCAGATCCTCTCGCATTCGAGCAGCGAAACTGCGCTCTCAGTGGCCGATGCGTGTTTCCACCCTTGAGCCTCGCGAAACACGATCACAAGCCTCCGCTCTCTCACAAACGTGTGAAAAGGTAGACAGCAGACAACACGCGCCGCCACGACAAGGCGGGTCACTTGCACTAGAAGAATCACAAGCGGAGCGGGAGATTCATCGAAGGAGAACTCGATCCCATCGCCAGATTCAGCCTCCCTCTTTACAATCTGACTCGTATAATTGCTTTGCGGTGATGCTTTTTCTGTTCTGTTCGATGCACAAATAACGCCCAGGACACGATACAAACCAGACAATAACTCCTAAAAAAAAAAATGTGTCACAACGACACAGCTACACAGACATAATAAAAAAAAAGGGGGGTAGATACAAAAATAAATAAAGACAAAAGAGGGAAAGATAAAAAAAAGTGTACGAAGTCACGGGATCCGGAAACAAGAAAACCAAAATAAAAAAAAGGAGGAAATTAAAAATCACGATTGCCGATGGTAGTATTAAGAAGGGCAACGCGAGACGTAGAAAAAAGAGAAAAAAAACAATTTAAACAAGGAGAAGAAAAAAGACTGAGTGGTGTGCGGGGCGAAGCCGGCAGAGGGAGGTGCGCGGTTCGAACGAGGCTGCATTACAACAACAACTGCATACTTTGCTCTATATTTTTCTTTTACCAAAGCATGTGGGACTGCTATCTTTTACCTTTTTTTTTTCCGATGCAGCTGTGTTGCTTGAGCAACGTCGTGAACGCACACTAGCTGCTTGGGTAGCGAACCCCAGCCTCTCTCCCACCTCCCACCAAGCAGTCTCTTCCCTCTGATTTGCGGCACTGCATTCCAATCAAGCGCCACACACGCGCACACACAAGCGCTTCTCTACGAGGCAAAGCTTTCGCACACGCTGGCCTACTTGCGAGCCGCATTCGCGCTGGCGGCAGCGGCCGCGGCCGCAGCAGCAGCAGCAGGGGAGCTCGCGCCGTTGCTGGCGGCTGCGTTGCCGTTGCGCGCCTCCACCGTGCGGTGAAGCTTCGAGAACACCGAATCCAGCATGGGGTAGTGGATGAAGGAGGTCTCCCAGAAGTTGTACTTGGGCTCGCGCATCAACTCCACGAAGGTGTTCAGCACACCCCACGGGTGCGGTTGCACAATGATCGTCTTCTCCGCCAACACGCGCGTGATCTGCTCCTGGATGCACGTCTGAGTCTGAGCGTCCACCTTCGCCGAGGGCAAGAAGAGGTTCAGCACGACGTTCGAGAAGAAGTTCGTCTGGATGTTCGGGTAGCGCAGCTGGTTTGCACAGGCACCGAGCAAGTAGTAGCGCTGCTTGGTGTTTAGCTTGCTGCAAAGGAACCGGTAGCACGCCAGCACGTTCGACTCGGCGAACTGGGCCGGGATGCTCTGCCCGTGGGAGTCCAGGAAGACGATAGCCATGTGCTGCGCCACGGCGTTGATGAGGCTGCGCTTCGCCGAGGGCTCCGTCAGCTTGGCCAGCAACGCCGCCAGCACATTCTCGTCGAGGGGGATGGCGTCGTTGCGCACCATCGCCTCCAGGCTTGACAGCAGCTGCGCGTCCATGTTGGCCGCCTTGAAGGTCTCCTTGATGCACGTCTCCTGCACCCCGGTATCCAGCTTCTGCAACATTGCGGGACTGTTGGTGTCGACGTGCTGGAACGGCTCCGGCAGGCGCTGCTCCGGCGGGAAGGAGCAGAGCACGGTGTTCAGCAACTGCACACACGACAGCGGGATCGCCTCGCAGAGCCGGTAGTGCTGACCGATGAGGAACTGGGGGTAGTCGTGCAGGAGCACCAAGACAAGCTTGAACACCGTCTTGTAGTAGACGAGGCCGTTGGGGGAGATGCGGTTGCCCTTGATGAGGAACTTCACGAAGAGCATCGCGCCGTTGAGGAGGTCGGCGTAGGCGTCCCACATCGACTCCTGCTGCATGAAGCGCGGAATGAAAAAGCGGTGCGACAAGATCTCCATCCAGCCGAACGTGAAGCCGGGGTACTCCAGCGGGTGCACCCGGCGCAGGAAGGCGTGAAACGCGATCGTGAAGTCCGGCGACATCGACCGCGACGTCGAGCTCTCCAGGCGGTGCAGCGAGTAGACGAGGTCGCTGAGCAGCCGCACGTAGGGCTGCTGCTGGAAGACCGGCACAAACTGCGCGTCAGCCGGCAGCTTCCAGTCCGGAGCCGGGCGTACCTTGGCGACGTAGTCGTGGTGCTCCGTCAGCACCCGCGTGACGGCGTCGAGGAGGCGCTTCAGCAGCGTCGTCTCCGCCCGCAGGTCGTGCGAGGCCTCGTTGCGCAGCGAGCAGCACTGCAGCAGCACCATCACCAGCTCCACAAAGCCGTCGCACATCACGAAGCACTTGGCGGTGTAGGGCGTGCGGTAGCCCGGTGGGCCGCCGGGCCGCGTGCCGACAAGGACCCCGTCCGAGATGCCGCCGTCCGCGCGCTCCATCGCGAGCATCGTGTTGGCGTAGTACTCCACGCAGTAGCGCACACCGAGGCCGAGGAAGGTGTGGAGGTGCACGGTGTCCAGCATCCGCTTCTGCTGCAGCGTCTTGACGAACTCCACGGACGGGATGCGGCGCTCTGTGTAGCGGTGGCCCTTCTGCAGCCACACACTGATCCAGTCGTTCATCAGCTGCTCCACGTCCTTGTGGAAGGCCTCGTCCTCATCGGCCCCGACGCTGGCGCATGGCACAACCAGCTTGGTGATGTGGGCTGGCACGATCTTGCTGAGCGGGGGCTCGGTCACGTACGACGGGAACGTGTGCGCCGGCGCGGTAGGAGCGGGAGCCCGGGTCCGCGTGCGTGCGATGGTGTCTAGCGCCGACAAGGTCCGCCGCATGTCCTTCGAGGACACGAGTTTCTCCTTGATGATGACGTCTGTGATGATGTCTCCGGCGAATGTCACGTAGTTCGAGGCACCCGTCGCCAGCGCCTTGGCCAGCGCCTCATCGAAGCGGCTGCAGTTCACGATCTTGATGCGCATGAGCTCCGTCGTCAGCTTCGGGAAGGAGAAGCAGTGCTCGCTGTGGAGGAGGAGGCGCGTGAATTCCTCTGGCACGGCCTCGCCGCCGCACTCGCGGCACCGCAGCAGGACGTGCAGGTAGAGCTGATGCATGCCTGCCGACACGCGCAGAATCTCCTGCCGCCACGCCGGGTCATCCTCAGAGGAGTTCTGCGCGCCGTCCGCGGCCGCCGCTGCAGCGGCGTTGGCGCCACCCTGCTGGTTGTTGGCGCTCGCGCTCGCCTTCTTGTTCAGCCGCTCCATCGACACCGCGAGGGAGAGGAGGCGGTCGAACATCGGGCTCAGGTAGAGCACCGCCGTCTCAGGCGTCACCAGCCACAGGAGGCGGACGAGGTGCTGACTAATGGCGAGGAGGTGCTCGTAGTTCGGACCGCCGGCGATGGCACCGGCCCCGGTCGCTTCCACCTGAGCGAAGTTCAGCGCCGGCGCAGTGCCGCTCGCCAGGTAACGCGACACCGCCTCCTCCAGGCTGCGCAGCACCGTCGTGAAGACAGCCACCGGTGGGACGCAGTTGTAAAAGTCGTCGTACACCTGCCGCTGCGGGGCGGGCATGCGTCCCGACGGCACCAGGGCGTCACCCATCACGCGAAGCAGCTCGGCGGCCTCGACCTGGTCGGCCGGCAGGGGCAGAGGCTCTCCGGCGGCGATGGTCTCGGCCATCTCGCAGGCGACGTCGTAAAGGCTGCGGCTCGTCGCCGAGGCGGCCGCCTCGCCCACGTTGTACTCCACCGCCCGCATGCACAGCTCCTGGTTCAACGTCACCAGGGCGTCGCGCGTCAGCGTCTTCACCTCGGCCGGCGCCATGGGATCCATGATGCGCTTGACGAGGCCCGCGAAGGAGCGCTGCAGCAGCGTGGGCAGCTCCTCACGCACCATCACGTAGCTCAGGCTCGACGCGAGGGAGCGCGCCATCGCCTCACCGGCGACCAAAATGTCAGCCGGGAACGGGTCACGAGCGTAGTCCTTGAGCACGAGGCTCTCCGTCGTGCGGAGCGCGATCCCCACACTGCGCTGCATGCAGAAGCTCACCGCCTCATCGACAACGGCTCGCAGCGTGGCGGCGATTTGCGGTCGGAACGCGGCCATGCTCTTCTCCAGCGACGCCGGGTCGGCATCGCCGTTCGACAGGCGCACCGTCTCGGGTGTAATGACGACAGCCGGCCGGATCGGGGACGCCAGCATCGCCATCATGCGCTCGTAGTCCGACGGGGCGTCAGATGGCTTGTCCTTCGGCTGGAACGGCTCGGCGTTGGCCTGCAACGGCCTCGCACTGCTCCGCAGCGACAGCTGCTGCGCCGGCGGCGACGACGTCGTTGTCGTTGTCGGCGGAGGCGCCATAGGCGCTGCGGTGACCATGCCCGAGTCGTCGTCGTCAACGCGGAAGTCGGGGCTGTTGCCCACGTCAATCTCGTTGTACACGTCAATCAGGTGCTTCTCCGTCGTCGCGTGTGACGGGTGGTTCATCATGTACAGCGCGACGTCCTGCAAGGTCTGGTTCAGCGCCTTCAGCAGCAGCTCGAGCTCAAAACGCAGGGTGACCCGCAGGTGCGGCAGGTTGTACATCTCCATCAGCAGCGTCAGCTGCGCCATCGTCCACGGGTTTGGCGGGCAGAAAAAGCGCGACTTGGCGCAGCTCATCAGCACACGCGTCATGAGCGACACGGCAGGGACGAGGCAGCCCTCCCGCATACTCTTGCAGAGAAGCTCCTTAAAATTGAGGTCCTGGCGGAGAATGGGGATGTTCTTCTCCAGTGTGATGCTTCCCAGCCAGGAGCCCAGGTTGCGCAGCAGGATGCGCTCGCTGCTGTCGTTGCTGATCTTCTCCGAGGCCAGCAGGCGGTGTACTGCGCCAATGGTTGCCTTACGCAGGGCCTGGTCAAGATCCTTCGACTGCAGCTTCGTGATGAGGTCGATGTACATGCTGTGGTAGTTCGGCTCCAGCGCGGCGCGCTTGACGACAAGGTAGTCCGCAAAGTACTCGTAGTACTCGGGCCGCAGAAGCTGCGACAGCTCCGCCGCGTTGTTGTCCAGGTTGCGGACGTCCGTGTTGCCGATCAGGAAGTTGATCTGCTCCTGAATGACGCGCGGCGGCGCCGTCACGTTGACGTTGGTGACGAGCGTGCCAATGTCCAGCGTGTGCAGCTTCGCCGCCGACATGTCGGTGAACTTCTTCGGCTGCGACGACGCCGCCGTGACGATGGCAGGGTCGATTGTGGCGAGCATCTTGTTGGGTGAGCTCGGCGTCGGCGACGTCGGTGACCCTTCGCTCGCCTCGGCGCCGTTGTTGCGCGCCGCCTCCTCCTCCTGCTTAATGCCGCGGTAGATGGCCGCCTTGATGCCCGGCACTCGGAAATCCAGATCGCGAAGGTGACGCAGCGCGCGGCCAACAGTCGGCCAGTCGGGCAGCCGGGACTTGACCTGCTCCACGGCGATGATGCCGTACTCCTCCATCGCGTAGTTGCCGGGCTTGGCCAGCGCGGGCAGCAGCACACCCCACGCGCGCTGCACCTGGTTGGGCGGCAGCAAGTCCTTCGCGAGCATCTGTCCGTACAGCTCGGCGAAGAGCTGCAGCTCCTTGCGCGGGTAGAAGCCGATGGCAGAGGTCTCGTCGAACATGATGCTGATGATGCACGCGTACAGCTGCTTGTCGCGCGACACCGTGCTCTTCAGCAGACGCTCCATAGCGGTGATCGCCGCGGTAGTGGTGCCAGCGGCGTACATCTTTTTGAAGAACTCGGTCGCTTCGTTCTCAACGTCCTCGGGAAAGAGCGAGTCGGTCGAAGCCAGCAGCACCTTGGCGCAGTCCGTCACAGACTTCAGCACGTCCCGCAGCGGTGAGGCGAGCAGCGCGTTCAGGGCCGCCGTGGCGCTGGCCACGTAGACCTGCTTCTCCTGCAGCGCCTCGGCAATCTCCACCACGTTCATCGCCACCGCGAACCGGTTTTCTGTCGAGCTGGCGCGGAAGTGCAGCTTGCCATCCAAAGCCCTCTGCAGCCACTTGTCGCTCGGCTCGCCCGCTTCGTCCATGCACATCGCCACGGCTGTGACAAGGCGTGGGCTGCCACTCTCTGTGAGCACCCGCTTTGCAGCTGACTTGCACTTGAGCAGCATCTGCACCACGTCCACCGTGCGGTCCGGCACCGTTTCCGTCAGCTCCGACAGCACGCCGATGACAGCGTCCAGGCGGCCGCGCTTCTCCATCTCCGGCACGAGGTGCTGCGCCACCGGGTCGAGCGAGGGGCAGTGCAGCTTCAGCAGGTGCTTCACGCAGACGAGGTGCTTGATGGTGCCGTTGTAGGTGCCCGTCAACAGGTTGTACAGGAAGAGCAGCGGCAGCTTCTCCGCGGCAGAGCGGAATACGTCGTGGTCGAACTCCTTGTCGCGACTAGCAACGTGCACCGCAGCCTCCATGAACGCGGCGGAGCGCCACAGCTCGATCTCCGGCGCCGTCACCCCGGGCGGCTTCGTCGCTGGCAGCATGTCAGACGGCGCGTCCATCGTGAGCGGCTTGCGGTTCACCTTGTCGGGGTGGCGCAGAATGTACTCGAGCAGACCGCGCTG
Source organism: Crithidia sp. LVH-60A (assembly GCA_030078075.1). Lineage (NCBI taxonomy): Eukaryota > Euglenozoa > Kinetoplastea > Trypanosomatida > Trypanosomatidae > Crithidia > Crithidia sp. LVH-60A. The sequence continues at coordinate 589,117 of CP119651.1, forward strand.
ACGCGTTGTGTTCGTCCAGCGACCGAGGAAAAGGGTAACGGACGGATACTCGTTGTCGACTTGGAAGCGGTGGTAGGCGTCGAAGATGACAGAGATGTGCTTGACGCGGAACGCCTCGCCCTCTGGCTGATCCAGCAGACGGATCACCATATCCCAGTCGAAAGACTTCCTCGGGCTGCCCTCGCACAAGGCGTCCAGCAGCGGCATCGCGTTGACAAGAGTTGCGGTGCTCAGGCTTTTCGGCGAGCTCTTGCCTGAGGCGGTCATGAGAGAAGCGTACGTGTTGCTGTCGTTGGTCGCCGTCAGCCCGGCAGCAAAGAAGGCAAGCACTTCGGCTCCATCGCGCTCCGTGAAGGAGTTGGGAAAGATGCTAAGCAGCTCGCGCGAGTCGGCCAGCGTCGTGACGCAGCCGAGACCCAGCTCCCGCAGAATACCCGCAACGCTGACACGCGGCTTCGCTGCCGTCTTCGGCTTCGGCAGCGACGTGGTGTGGCAGATGCTGGTCAGCTGGCTGTCCAACTTCGCCGGGGCAAGTCCCACCTGCCGCGACAGCAAAGCCGCAGCACGCACACCGCCGTCGTCCTCCTTCAACGCAGCTTGCGGCACGTTAAAGTCCTCCAACACGTCCGTTGCCGCGGCCTTCACCATGGCGTTGCCGCTCAGCACAAGGGCCATGGCCATCTGCATCTGCTTCATCGGCGTCAGCTTCAGCTCATTCGCCATGAGGGCGGTAAGAGAGGTCTTGGTCAGCGTGGTCGCACTCCCGTCCAGCGCGCTGGCGACAAGCGTGAGACCGTTTGACTTCCCCAAGGCGTCGTTCACTAGCTTCGACGCCAGCAGCGCGCGCTCGTCGTTGCGGTTGGACATCAGCGCAGTGCAGGTGGCCTTGATCGTGTAGCGGTGAAACTCGACAGAGCGGGCACAGTGCTGCTCGAGGGTGGTGAGGGTTGTCTGCACATTGTTCTTCGAGACGGCCCCAAGGGCAAAGCGAATCGCCTCGCCTTGCGCGCTTGCAATGTCCTCTACGCGGTCGTACAGCATTTTTGTTTGTATGTTTCCGTGCAACCTTTCTTTCAAGCCTCGTGTGAGGCAAGTACTTGTAGATGGAAACGGAGATGACGTAAACCTCTCAGAATATTTGGAAAAAAAACAGCTTTTGCCAATGCAGAGCAGGCTTCTAGACGGCGGAAAAAAAAGGGAAAGAAACAGAGAGAAGACACGTAAAAAATAAAAAGAGAAAAATAAAGATCCGGGAAAAACGACGTACAGTGTTAACAAAAAAAAAAAAAGAAGATGAATATAACAAATGGCAGCCGCAACAGCTCGGCCCGCGCTAAAAAAAAGTAGAAAAGAAAGAAAAAAGAATACTAAAGAAAACAAAAAAATGCCTAGAGTTCAAACAAGAGAAGAAGAACGTTGGAATCTACGTTGTGAGCCTCTCTTGCTTTTTTAATTACCTAACTATTATCTGCAGCATATGTCATGTGTTTAATTTTTGCGGAGTCGATTGAAAGAGTAGGAGGAATTGTGGTGAAGAGGCGGGAAAGGAGTGGACAAATTTGAAGTGCAAAACAGTCATGCAGAAGACACAGGGAACGTGCGGGCTTTCAAGCACCACGGAAACAAGTTTATCATTATTATCATAATCTTCTTCGCTACCGCGGAATTGAATAGCACCGCCACATGGGTTGAAGATGGTTGTAAGTTACACAGAAGCCACGGTTGAAGCTTCTGCAGATTGCAGATCGTGTGTCAATGCTGCGACCGCCTGTATTCTCGCTTTCGTCTTGCAATCACAGTAATAGCTCACATTCTTTTTTGGCAGTATCGCGTTCGTTAAAAAAAAAAAAAAAAAGAGGTGCTGGCTGCTGATACACCGATTACCGAGTGAATTAGCAACAAAATAACAGCACGTACGAATTTAGAAGAAATAGGGCAGGAAGAGAAATTAGATGACTCTCGCCAAGAAAAAAAAAAGTAAACGTTACGTGGAAAATGGGTATATTCATCGTAGTCAAAAAGTATAATAAAAAAATCTGTGTCAGCTCTTTGTTTATTTCATTCAACCTTCCCTAGAATCTCTTAGCTCTCCTTTCGGTGCGTATCTGAATTTTTATAAAGAGTGCTTTCGTGGTAAAGCAAGCGGAGGCAACTCGTATTAAGGCGAGAAAGCTATGTGCCGCTCATTGCAATAAACAAAACAAAGGAGCACAAGAGTGAGAGACAACAAGGAGACAGGTGATAAAGAAAAGAGGAGAATGAAAGTGCACAGCACGAAGGATAGCAATGGCGCAGCGCAATTTTCCTCCGCGTCCGCAAGAGAAGACACAGCAGCATAACAAGAGAGTCGAAAAGGAAAGGGAAAAAAAAGGGGGTTTGGGAAACAAAAAAAAAGAGAGTAAAAGCTGCTGCGCTGAAAACGAAGTGTAAAAAATAAAGTCAAGTAAAAGAACCAGAGTTAATCTCGGTGAAAGAGAAATTCGTTGTACGGCAAGACACATTCCCAATATGAGTAGAAGAAAGCAAAGAAATCAAATGAGAAGTGTGCGTGTGAATTTCTTGAAAGACAAGACCCGCTGCTGAATGAGTGTTACCACGACAGAGAGCTGTCCTCCAGCGGCATCGTCTGCTTGCGTGTGTTTGCTGCTCCTTGAGCCACACACAAACCTACTGTTCAGGCCACCTGAGAAACTGCAGCACACCAAAGAAAAGAAATGAAAAAAAAAAATGAAGAAACGCTAAAGGGAAAAAGGTGAAAAAAGGGGGCACAATCTGAAATGAAATTGTTGGCGAAACAAAGGAGATATGTAGAATTTGTGGGCTGACACGACAGCCGGTACCTCTTGTGAGTAAGGCGGTCCCGTTTCACGATGCAAGGGTGAGGAGAACAAGCGAATTCCTTGCCGGTTTTCTGACTGCCACGGGTGCGGAAACAGAACCTATGCAAAACATACTAAGCAGTGAGTACTCGCAGATAACAAAACCCGCCTGTCACAGTGTTCAGCCGTCTCTCCACTTGCCACAGCCTATTTACCCTCCTCCATTCCCTGGAGAGGCCGAAGGGGGAATTTACAAGCGGCAATGCGTGGTGTTGCAGAGGAGTCAACGTTCTAAAAGTCTTGACACCAGAAGGTTGCGTAGCGTACAAGAGCCACACAGGTCTGCTGCAAAAGAAATGTAAAACCAGCAGCTTGCAAAGGAAAAAGAGGAAAGAGCTGAATGCCACTTTTTTTCTTTACAGGGGAACAGAACCGTGAGTTAAGTCGCACCACACACTCGAAGAGGACCACCGGCGTCGTTGACCCGCTTACTCCACTGGGCCGTAGCTCTCCATAAAGCGGAGCGTCTCCTCCCAGTTGACTACACCGGCGTCAGAGCCGAGACCGCTCGCGACGAGAGCGCCAACAGCGGATCCGATGCGGCACGCCTCCACCTCTGAAAGTCCGCGCGCCAGACCGGCAATGAAGCCGCCGCAGTACGCGTCGCCGCAGCCAGTAGTGTCGGAGGCCTTCAGAACGTAGGCCGGCACGCGTTGGAAGCTGTCGCGCTTGATCAGGTACGAGCCACGCACGCCGTCCTTCAGCACGCACGTCTTCACACCGAGGTTGAAAAAGAAGGTGGCCACCTCGATTGGGTCCTCCGACTTGGCGATGAAAGAAGCCTCCTCCAGCGACGGCATGAAGTAGTCCACGTAGGGAAGGAGCGGCGCAATCAAGTCAAGTGTGCCGGGGTTCGGGTGGATCATGTCGAAGCAGGTGGTCACGCCGCGAGCTTTGGCCGCCGCCAGCAGACGCACACTTTGGCCCTTGTCCATCGCCGCGAGAAGCCCTGTGCCGCCGTGATGGAGGTAGGAGCAGTCCAGCACACTGTCGAACTCCTCCTCGGTGACGAAGAGCTCGTCGGAGGCGCCGCGGTAGTGCAGGCACGGCCGCTCACCGTTTGGACGAATGGGCAGGATCGTTGCCGATGTTTCGCGAGCGTCAGTAATCTGCATGAGCGAGGTGTCGATCCCCCAGCGCTGGTAGCAGCCCAGAATAAAATCGGCCTTCTCATCCTTGCCGAGGCAGCCTACCGCCGCAGTGCGGATGCCCAGCTTTGCCGCATTAAGGTTCGCTGCGGCAGCCGTGCCTGCCGGATTCATCCGAATCTGCTGCACAAACTCCACACCTCCGCCCTCCGGCACCTGAACCACCGGGCGACCGGCAATGTCGAGCACTGTCAGCCCGACAAACACAGCATCGTACTTGGGCATGGCGGCTCGAGGAAAAGCGAGGCGGCAGCTGCTGAAGGAAGACCCAACAAGAACAGAAAACCCAGAAAAAGAGGCGAAGCGGAGGAGAAGCGTGAGGCGAAAATTTGAGAAGTTCACACAGCAAATGTGTCCACGGAAAGAGACTAACCGCAGTACAAACAGATACACCACCGCGAAGATGTGCGGAGAGAAGCGCGGAAAATTATCGGCGCAAATACAAAAAAAAAAAAATTGTGTGCACGATAAGAGAGAGATAGGGGGATAGAGAGAGGTAGACGACTCAGTAGAAAGAAGCATAGGGACCACAAATGGCATAGCATGGCAGGCAAAATGCCTCATGCATCGGCGTCGTTTGTCTTCGACGCGACGCGTGAATTTCCAGGTGTCATTACAGAGAAACTTGTACTCACACGCCCAAGAGAAACAAAAAGAGGCCATAAATGATTTCATTCTTGTTTCTTCTTTTAATAGAGCGCCGCACGCCACGCGGGTGTAGGATTCTGCTTAAAGACATCTTGCGACAGATCGGATGTTCGGCCCACAAAACTCCAATCAAAACGCGACAACAGTAACAATACATATGTACCTGTGTGTGTGTGCATGCGTGCCGAAAGTCTTTTTTTTTTTTTGCAGTTTGCAACGAAAACGTTAAGAAGCATGAATAGTACAAGCAGTTGAGCAAGTGAAAGCACCCCCGTCAATTCGTCCCATGCCACAATCTAAACACAAAAGAAGGCTTTCGCTGTTCGATACAATGCAGGTTCTCAAATCTGGTGAGCCTGTAGCCCGCAGCGGAGTCGCTGTCAGCAGCAGCCACCACCAGAGTTGCGGTTTGCGTCAATCAGAGGAGCGCCATCCGCGTCGTCGTCGAAGGTGATAGGCCGCTGCTGTCCTCCACCTCCGGCGCCAGTGCCGTAGCGGTGCGCACGCGGGGCTGCCACACCACCATAGATGTGGGCCTCGCCGGATGCCCCACGACCTGGTGCAACAGCCTCTCCATCCTCCGTGACAACCATCAGCCCACGTCGACCGCGCGACCGCGATAGCGCACGACCCGCCATGGCACCCGCCTCGCTCGCTGCAGCCTCGCGATTACGCAAAATCTGCGTTGCCATGGCGCTAAAAATATCCGCAACATTTTGGCCTGTTTTGGCGCTCACGAAGAAGTGCACGGCCTCGAGCTCGGCAGCCACCGCTGCCCCCTCGCCCTCCGTCACCTCACGCTCCACGGCCGGCGCGTCCGATTTGTTTCCGCACAGCACCAGCTGTATGTTTCCCTCGCCCACGACGGCGTACAGCTCCTTTGCCCAGGTGCGCACCTTACGGAGTGTGTCGGCGTCGGTAATGTCGTACACAATGATGGCGCCGTCCGCGTTGCGGTAGTACATCGGCGCCAGCGCGTGGAAGCGCTCTTGTCCTGCAGTGTCCCACAGCGCTAAGTTGACCTCGCGAATAGCGCTGAGCGCGCCAGCCGTATCATTGATCGGTACCGCCTTGGAGCTGTACATACTCGCCTGCACAGTGCTTGCCTCTTTGTCGTCAAAGGAGTTGTTCACGTAGCGGGTGATGAGAGAGGTTTTGCCGACCCGGCCCTCACCTAGAAGGACCACCTTGAACGTCGGCGCACTCATTGCGTCTATTTGTGATCTTCGCCTTGCTGGCTCGCCTGCAGCCCCCGCCTTATTTTGCACTGCGGCTTCCCTTGTTTCGTTTGCTTTTTGTTTTTGCCTTGTTTTCTTACTCTACAATGCTGAAGCGACAAGAAGTCAGACAGCGTAGAATGGAGCAGAATGAGGGAGGAAAATTAGTGCACACGACAGCAGCGAGAGCCTTTACAGCTCAACGTGTTTCAAAGCATCGCAAGAGGAGAGGGAGAGGGGAAGCTGCGTAGCACATGCGTTAGCCTTTCACCCGACCTCCGTGTCCACTCGAGCGACTACGTTGACACCAGCACACGATGTACGAGGAAAATGAAGTTGCTGCTATTGTTAGTGGTGGTGATCGTGACGGATCATAAATGAGGAATTATTAGCGTTCTGTCAGCTTGTAAGGTCCAGTTTTTTTTTATTGTTATTGCAGTTCACATTTTGAACTGTTGTCTATGTCTTCGAAGGAGCGCCTGCGCTTTTTTCCGCGAAATGAATTCGAGAGTATCGGGGGGGCGAGCACACTCTTTCCCTTGAACTCTACAGCAGGTGGAACAAAAAAGACGCTCGTCGCACGCTCATCGGCTTGCCTTTCTCAACACCGTAGGCGTCGCCAAACGGAGCCCAAACTGATGATACAGGTTCTGCAGCATCTCCTTGCAATGAGCCACGCGCTGCTCCGTCTGCGCACGCACGCCCAGCTGCGTGCTCAGCTCTTCTCTCAAAGCGGCGAGTCGCTCTAGCTCAAGTCGGGCAGACGTGGTGGAACCCGCAGCCGGCACCCCCACCTCTGTCAACTGCACCTCCGCCGTCCCCAAAGCTACGGGCCCGTAGGCTTCTTCCTCGACACGAAGCTGGGCAAACGCTGCCGCAGCATTGGTGACGAGGTCGAGGTCAGGAAGCACCACCCGTACAGGCTGCACAACCACATCGGGAGCGGCGGTTGGCCTTTGCGGGCTGTGGGTTGAGTCGTCTGCACAGCTGTCATCCCGCCCGCCGGTGCGTCGACAAGAGCTACGCGGGTGGCGCCGCCGCGCCTGCTGCTGCTGCTCCTCGTGGCCCAGCACGGCCAGCTCAGCAGCAAGGGCTGCCTGCAGCGAGTATCGCGACGTCATGTTGTCTCTTACCCGCGCTTCTTGGATCTGCTGCGCCTCCACATCGAGTAGAAAGCGCACGTTCTCTGGCGAGACGGACTGCGGTGCCACGTGGCTGCGTCGCAACAGCCGCTTCCAAGTCTCCGTCAACGCAGCACGCGAGTGCGTTGCGCGAAACGTCGAGAGCGACTGGACGACGGCGGCTGCGGAGGTTGGCAGAGAGGACGCCGCGGGTTCCGACAAAGTGCCCCGCCGCACCGCACGACGCCACCGCTCAGACGGCGTTCCGGCCGGCGTTCTCTTCACACCCTGCCGCCGCGGGCTCTTTCGCTCACGATCAGACGAGACTCCACTCTCCTCAGCGCCATCGAGGTTGCTGAGCCACGTTGCGTCGTCCTCCTCCAGCGCAAGCAGCACTTCGTCTGCCGGCACAACGGACTCCTCGTACCGCAGAAGAAACGCCACGAGCGACCCCGCCTTGGCCAAGCCGTCCGCTGCAGCCCTCATACGACGCTCCGTGTGCTGCACATACTGAAGACCGGCCATCACTTGCTCGTACAGGTCGTGATGCTCCTTGCGACATAGCTGTGCATCCAGTGGCGAGTGCAGCCCCAGCTGGACCGTCTGCTCAGCTTGACGTTGCAATGCATGATGGAGGCGATTCAGCGAAAGTGTTACCAGGCGCCGCACCGCAAGCAGACGCCGCACCTCCTGCGGTGCTGCCGAAGGATTCCTATCCTGCGTCGACGGAGCCTGTGAAGCCTCTGCAGACGAGGAGCGTCCAAGACATCGCTCTAGCTGTACCAGTCGGAGCTGAATGGCACTGTTTTCGTCAAACGTGACAGGCGGCCACACCGTGGCACTCGAAAACTGGTGCAACAAACGCTCTCGTGGCTGTGGATGCCGCGCTGCTTGAGCGGGGAAGCGACCGCCTACAGACTCGCGAGTCGGACCCTGCTTGACGGCCTCCTCCACGTGATGCTGCAGCAAGAAGCCGTAACGGCGACTGAGCTCCACATACTCTGCCACCGCCAAGAGCTTGTACTGCTGCGTCAGCCACAACAGCGCAAGAAGCAACTCAATAGAGGAGGCTGTCGAGGGGGTTTGCAAGTAAAACGAGTCCCGTGCGTACCCCACCTGCGCAAGGCACCGCAACGTGAAATACCACTCTGCCACTGGAAGCGTGGTGCGCAAGCGGGCATTGCACAGACGTGCTAGTGGCTGAGAGCCCTCTTTGCAGAGGGCATCCCGACCTCCAGAACGGCGATCGACGCGGTTTCCCAGCGCATCAACACCAGTTCCCCGCAGTGCACCGCCGGACCGCAGCGGGCTCTCCGTCGGAATCGGGTCGCGCACGCACCGTGCCGCGCGCTGCGCCGCCGACTCCCCGGGATTCCTCCATGTGAGTCGCACAGGGGCCTGGCGCTCGTCCCCGTCGTCCCCCTCGTCAACGCTGCCAACCGAAGAGGAGGAAGGAAAAACCACCTCGTACGCGTCCTCCGGGCCACCGGTGCGCACCTCACCTTCCTTCCGAGACATCGCGCCGCGGCGCCGGCGACGTGAATCGAGAACGGTCACGCAGTAGAAAGTGGCGTTGAAAAGCACGCGCCACAGGCCGTTGCGCACGAGTTCCGTTAGCGCAGAAAACGCTGCATTTGGAACGGAGACCATGTCCTTCTGGAAGAGGCCCAAAAAGTCCTGTAGAGCAAACAAAAAAGCCTCCGTGTCATGCGGGTCCGAGAGCTCAGGACAGTTAGAGAAGCCGTCCGACACAGTTTCCCTCTCAGAGGCAGCGTCTTCGCCGTCACTATCGCTATCAATAGTCGTACGGCCCTCGCGTGGCCGCATCTCGAAGAAACCCAGTGTAGCCCAGATGTGGACGGCGATGTGCATCAGCCCATCAACTCCCGCCTCGGACAGCGCAGGTGGAAGCTTCACACTGGAGCTGCCATGATTTCGCAGTACCTCCGCACGCGCCGCCGACACTGTCGAAGCCTCGGCGGCGCCACTCTCTACGCGCGGACCCGACGCATCCAGCGGAAAAAGGCGGCTCGGGTGCGCCGCGTGTGGCTCGTCTTGCCGCACGCCATCTCTCTGGCGGGGCTCGTGCTTGGCCGACTCATCCGATGTTAACATTTCCGCGGCTGCATCTCGAGAGAGTAAATGCGATGTGTCGCACGTCTCCCGACTTGGCTTCGGTGGTGCGGCTTTTCTCCCACTGCCAGATACCGGCATTTGATACTGCTGGTAGAGCGCCGCCAGGCGGTCCACCGAAGACGCAACTCCCGCTACAGATCTAGGTGGGGACGATGCGGAGGCGGGGACGAAGTGCCCGACGCCGCCAGCTTCGCGGATGCGGGGCACGGAAGAGGAGCCGCCCGCGCCGACCTCATGTCGTTCGCGCGACGGAAAGCTGGGAAGGGGCGAAGAAGATGCACTCTGCACACAGCCCTGCAACTGCACCTCCTTGCGCACAACGCCGCCGTGAGCGTGAACAGAGCGGATGGACTCGAGGTGCGTCGTTGACGCAACACTGCTCATTGACTCTCCCAACGATGGAGTACGATTACGGGTACTTCTGTCCGCGTGCACAGCTACCGCGGTTGAGCTACTTGCATCATCGTCGTACGGCTGAACCAGCCGCAACGGTCGTTGAGAAGACCGTGGCAGTCGATTCATTCTACAGCAGTCTCAAGGTCTAGACAGAAAAGGGAAAAGCGAGATGGAAAGCGGAATAAAAAAACGAGTTTTATTATAGACAAGAGGCGTAGCGGAAGCTGAAGTCCAAAGCTGAAGTTTCCTGATAGCTTTGTAGCGTTGAGACGTTTACGGGTGTGATAACGTGTGTGGTTTGTACGCCTGCCGGTCGGTCCACACACACCAGCTGAAAGATGCCGTAACCCCAGCGGAGAAAACCTTGTTTGACGTCACAGAAGGCGAGCTGTACGGATGCGTCACTGCATCACTTTCTGACGACGGTCCGGAGTGGTGACGTCGTGCGCAGTTCGGAGAAAGACTACACTTTTCCCTAATCATACAATGACTTTCCCGTGCTTCTTCGTGCGGAACGACAGCGCTGTCTGAGAAGTATCGCGCCGAAGTGTAAAGCGCTCCAAGAAGTTCCCTTCTCGCAACTGATACAGAAAGTGACGCAATCGGATCTCCCTCGCGTCTTTCAGCTCTTATAGCGCGACGACGACGGTTCATTTATTGTAGACAAAGTGGGCGGAGAAACACAGAGACGGTTGAAAGCGAGGTGCAAGAGCTAAAGAAAGAAAACATGATTGTCGCAGGGAAGAGGAGCTTCTCGACTCTAAGTGGACGCTCGCTTTGCTAACAGTGCTACACTGCCCTGTGCGTAGAGAGCTGCCCCGCCTTCTCCCGGAACAGCAAGAATCTTCTTTACCGTCGGAAGCAAAGTACCAGTTCTCTGATTGGCGCTCTGAGCCGCTTAAAAACTTGCGCTTCGCTCTTCGAGACCACATGAGCACTTCCATCAGCTGGGACTGGCGCACGTTGCACGACTCATAGAGAAAAAGCACTAAGCCTTGCTCACTTCTTCTCGTTCCGAAACGACTCGGAAGAAAAGGTTCGATTCTCCATTAGTGCGTCATCCCACAACACGCAGAGTGGACCCCGCAGGACTGCAAGAGATGGTTTGATCTTCTTCACTTTACGTTGGAATAGTACGAAAACACAGTAGACTGTTGTTAATTACTGAAAAAAGAGGTTATTCGGTAGCTGATAGAATGCACACATGCAGGTGTGCTCATTACAATAATGCCAAAAAAAAAGTAGTAAAAGAATGCCGGGCCTGCGGGTGCGACGCGCTACTGTGCACCGCTTTCCGTGATAATTGAGTCTTGTCTCACCGCAACCCTTGCGTGTACGCGTGGTGCAGAGAAGAACTCCGTCTGTATTCGTAGCTCCCTTCGTCTCATGAAAAAGGAGAAAAAACACTTTCAGAAGTTCCCCTTGACTGTGGAGATGCGATTCCACAGTTTTCACAGATTCGATTCACGCAGCAACGTCTCTCACCTCACATCGCCGGCACAATTATGTGCCTGTAGCATGCTTTCCCTCTTCTCGCCACTAGGACAAGCGAGACTTTTCTTACTGCCTCGATGCTTCTCACCCGCAAAACGCAGTATTAGTACCACGAAGAGAAACGCCTTTAGTGACTGTCTGTTCGCACACCCACGCAACGCGCTTTGACTTGGTTGTGCTGCAGCGAGAAACTCGACGAGGGTAAAAGATTTGATATTGTGTCACTTTCTCTTACTGAGTTGTCAGCATGATTGCGTCTCTTCCCTGCGACTTGAACGCACACATAAGTAGAATGCGTACACAAAAACAAGTCCTACTTTCCGCAATCACCTGTTCTCAAATTTCAGAAAGGAAGAAAGAGAGGAGTCCCAAAAAGCAGCCCGGTGTAAAAAATATCTCTCAGCCAACCTTCCTGTCAATCCCTTCGGAGTACTTGTTTGGGTGGCGCAAGACAAAAAAAAAACCGCTTCTCCACTACGCACCTGATGCGTCACCAAACCCACAACTTGAGGCAAAAGTTTAAGTGAAACGTAAAGCAAAATTGACGGCAAAGTTGAACAACTAAAATCGCCAGAGCACATACTTTTAGACACAGAAATTGAAAAATCACCAAGCACATTCCAAAACGCAATCGCACCACAGAAGACCGCTTGTGAACGCAACAACACAAGCCTTAGAATCATTCCAAAAGTACTTGCCTGAAAAGGCAAGTCAGAATGAAAGATGAACGAGCTAAGCAGCAAAGCAGATTTTGGTGAGAATAAAGCAAACGAGAGAAACTTAAAAAACAAAAGGAGCACAAAAATATTCGACAAGGAAAGAAAACAACGTTTTAGAAATTGTTGTAAGAGAAGCGGGGAGAAAAAATGAGAAGCAATGAGAAAACGATCAGAAAGAGAGGTATAGACGCCACTGGAGGCAGGAAAAAAAATGGGAGGAACAACAAGCAGTGCGAAGAAGTGTGTGTATATATCTAAAAGAGGCTCTTCCACAAATAGAACAATTTAAAGAGGAAAAAAAAGGAACATTCTGAAATGATCACCAACGCCGTCGAGAAGGAAAAGAAGTAAAGTCTCATTGAAATGCCTCGTTGCGAAATATAGGAGCGAAGTAAAGAAGGGAGCTGAAAGGAAAAAGACAGCGAGAAACTTAGATGTTGTGCAATCAACTCACGTTCGTAATACATCATATTTTGGAGGTCGAACGCAGGTGAGCGGAGAAAAAAAAACACTTTAGAAGAGGGTAGAATGCGTGAGGTAACCCACAACACAAAGAAAAGAGAAAAGTACAAAAAGATGAAAAAAAAAAAGAGTCAGCTCGAAGAAAGAGGGAAACGATACTCTTTTAAGAATTATCTTGCTTCTTTCCAAACAGACCATGCGATATTGCTGATACAACGCAAAGCACGCAGAGACGAGGAAAGAGCGCGATGGAAACAAGAGGGGAGCTGAGAAAAAATAAAATGAGTGCGCCGCGTGCAAAACACAGTGAAGCTTACATTCTAGGCGTTAAGCACAGAAGTTGCTCACAGACAAGGAAAAACAAAGTCACATCAGATCTTTTTCATCGCAAAAGAAGAAGACTTAGCTATATAAAAACAGCATTAAACGATTTCAAAATGACAGAAAAGATACTTTACGTGAAGGGAAGTAAATGCTGATTTTTATCCGTTTCCAGTTGATCGCAATGAGAACACCGACAGAAAGGTATAAAAGACCCCTTGAGTATTTCAAACTCACAAAAAGAAAAGAAGACCCGACACGATCAAATACAATAAGCAGAGAAAAAATCTGTTCTATATGCTCTGTGTTTTACAAAGCAAAACGGGAGCGAAGGAGCCCACTGTGAATTATCAGTGGTAAGAAATCTTTCTTACTCAAAATGAGCTTCTCTGCTAGGCAATGTGAAGCTTCTTTTTTTTTTTGTAATTTTTTTTGGCCGAGTGTCTTCCATTTTCATGTCGCACTCTTGCGACCGAAACATTTAAAAATCGCATTATTTAGTTAGACATAATAAAGAAAGATACTAACAAGAAGAATGAAAAACGCCTCAAATCTCTCTTTTTTCTTAGTCTCTGAATCTGCACCACAAACGAACACATCCACTCGTTTTCGCACCTACACGCAACGTGAAACACGACAGACACAGGAACCACAGCCCCACACATTATTATGAGCGACAGATGAGAAAAGAACCTCACAACCGAATAATAATTTGAGAAGTCTCGTAAAAAAAGAAAATTGGCTTGATCTAACTGAGGATCTCTACAATTATTGAAGCGGACAAGATAGCTGCCTGCGAATTGTTGCATGTGCACCTGTGCAATGTATAGCTGTGAACATCCGTAGATGGTCAAAAGTGTCTTGCAATGGTTTATCGCCAAAAGGAAAACGCCGCAAACTAAGTAGTCGCCAAAATGAATAGCAATAGAAAGTGAGAAAGCATGTTACTCGTCAAAAAAAAAAAGTGTGTGGTGTCGCGCGAAGAGACATTATGCTGGGCAAAACGCAGCGACGTTCCGCCGTTCTTCCTTCAAAGCGCTCTGTGTCCCCCGACAGGACCACGGACCTGCTGCGAAAAGGCGATCGTCAAAAAAAAAAAAAGGAAGTGGTAGGAAATGGAAAACCGCAACAAGAGCAAAGGGCGTCACTCTGTTCACTTTATCTGGAAGCCGAAGACACTTCCTCAGTCGTACTTACTTTTTTTGCGCGAGCGCCGCTCGCCCCGAGAACGGGACGTAGCCCCCGTCTGCGACCGGCGTGTTGGCGCCACTTGTACCCAAACTCACGCCACCGTCAGTGCTGTTGCTGAGGCAGCCCCCAACGCTGAGTCCCGCAGAGCGGTTCACCGACGTGGATGGAGATGAGCAGTCGGCGTATTTTGGTGGCGGGAGTTTGCCTGCGGCGGCCTTTTCGGTCGTGTTTGGGTTCAGGGCCGGGCTGTTCGTGCAGCTGGAGGCGGCCGTGTCGGTCTGCGGCTTGGGACGAACGTCGTAGATGCGCAGGTGGCCACTGAAGCTCTGCGGCTGGTGGGACGGCGACTCGGTGTGCACAAATGTCGGGGTATGCCCATTAAGGGTTGTCACACTGCTGTTTGGCGTCCGCTGCGCCAGACGGTAATCCGGGGCAGCAGGAAAAGCACCCACGCCACCCGCACCGGAGTACAGTAGCGGACTACTCCTCTCGCTACCACCAAAAGCGGAGTCGAGAGGAGGAGCCACGCTCCAGAAAGGAGTTGACGCCGGCGTCCCTGAGTTGCGATGATTGATCTTCTGCGCCTCGGCGATCGCGTTGAAGTCGTCGTCGCTGACGTCGCCGACGGCGAGTGGGGTGACCGTGTAGCAGGTATCACCGATGTTCACTGTGCGAGTCGACGTGGTGACGGAGTTGAGGGAGCTGAGCATCTGCGGCGGCGGCTGAAGGCGAACCTCGAACTCGCGGCAGATGTGAATGTTGTTGCAATCGTCAAGGTAGCGGCAGCGATGCGCCAGGTGCAGGCGGCAGATGAATTTGGCCGGTAAGTCGAGAATCCCATCCTTGTCGGCGTCCTCGCTCGCATGCCCCGGTGCCGGCGGGGCCGGGTCGCCGTGCTCTGCGGGCTTCTTTGGGGTGTTGTGCACCAGGTAGCGGCGCAGCCCCACGGTACAGGCAATGCGCTCGGCAGGAATCAGCTCGTTGTTTCCGCCGTTGCCCGTGATGCGCACAAACTTGAAGTGGCTCGTCAGCATTGAGATGTCCTGGGGATCGTGGTGGAAGTGGCAACATGTCGGAGCACTCAGCGCCTCGTAGCGAAGCTGCGGAATGGCGGACGGCAGCACGTGCGCCTGCCGGCACCACGCGTGGCGGCACCGACCCTCCAGAAAGGCGATGCAGAGAGAAGGCACCGTACCTGGTGTCGAGGTAGCGTGAGTCGGCACAAGCATGTTCAGCGGAACACGCAGCTTGCGTGTCATGGGATCCAGTACCCAAATCCACTTATCCTCCTCCTTCTTTTCGTCAGTGCTGCTGCTAGAGCTGTTCTTTTCATCGCTGACGTCAGTAGTCGCTGCCCTGCTACTGTCGTCTGTCCCTGTGTAAAGGTTAGAGAAGTGGTCTGCAATCACCAACGGAACGTCACTAATCTTCTCGTGCGAGGCAGGAGCGGCTTCCGTGCTCGGTACACGGCCTGCAGGTTGCGGTAGCGCGCTCATGGCGAGTGCTGCAGCGCCTCTTTAACAAGCAATCTCAATAAACGGGAAAAGGGGAGAGGAGCAACGCTTCTGAGTTTAAGTGGTGAAGTCAGTGTCGGGACGCTGTCGCAACGCACTCTACAGAAAAGGGAAAAAGAACACCAAGAAAAATGCGCAGATGAAGTAAGAAGAAGCTGATAGAAAAGATAGCTTGTCGCCTTGTGCTTCACAGCGCAGTTTTTCTGCTTTTTGGTTCGCGTGCAAAAGACTTTAGCTACTTCTCTTCGGATTGATACCGTCAAAGAGCGAGCCTCGAGAGTAGCAACAAAACGAGAACCCGATCGTCCACACGGCGGAAGAGTGAGGAAGGTTTTTGTGTGTGTTTGCTGAGCGTTGAGTGCTACCTGTGAGAGCAAAAAACTTACACGAACAACAGGGTCAGAAAACTAAAAGGCAAAACGAGTGCTGAAACCATCTGCGGGCGGGAAAGCGTGCACATGGATGGGCGGTGTGATAGAAAGAAGCAAATGAGACATTGAGACAACACGAAAGAGCAGAAAGTGATTTTGGCCGCACGGCAGGAAAGGAGTATCAGACAAACACAAGTGTTTGAAGTACGGGGCAAGCATAACCATGACTTTTATGCTGCTCGACAATCGCGATAAGCTACTGATCATACGGTGGCTTTTCTTCGATTATCAAGAGAAGCGTACTGCGCTCATAGAAAAAACGCAACGGGCTTCTATCAGAGGCGGAGCACCTACGTAGCGCACTCACGATGTCTATCAGGTCATGTTTTGTTTCGGAGCGATGTGCTCTTCCTTCGTGCCCGATACAGCGGCTGAAACAGTATCGCGGCCACACTTTCTGTGGGTGAGACTTTGCCGCGCTACTGACTGCTACTAGCTCGTCTCTTATGTCGTTGCTTCGAAAATTGGATAAAAGTATCAACACGTCCAACTCTCAGAGGTCGGCAATAGAATTTCTTGACTAAAAGAAAGTAAGAGAGGGAAGACAGGCACGTCAGCGTTGCTCCGTTGCTACACAGCGGTTGCTCAAATATTAAACATGTACGACAGCACGGCGCGTCGCACACGCCACGCTCTGCTCACCTCAACCGCGAAAAAAAGCAAATCGCTTTCGAGCGCAGAACACGCGCTCAGTTCCAAGACAAGTCGTTGCTGCTCAACACGGTGAAACAAGGCTGAGGAGAAAAACAAAGCACCGCCAGCCCTCGGTAGCAACACAAAGGCAGCTAAATAGTAATAGTAACATGATATGATGCTCGCGTCAACTGCATTCCAGACCCAACTTCGCACATCCGCTCATCGGTTGTCCGCTGCTTCGCCACTTGAAAAGACAGGGCATGACAGAACTACGACAACCGCCTCCGCAAACCCAATGCAAACCTTGATGGCATCTCAGACACATCGCTTGGCAGACTCGCGCTTGAGTGGCCGGTGCGGAAAGAGACAAGGAAATTGGTTTAAAAACCCCAAGATACACCAAGTCTACACAACGCTCATTGAGCAACAACAAAAGCAGGAGAGAGCACCTGCCAATGTGGGGGCTAAACGTTCTCTTACTGCACTTTCTGAGCAGCGATGTTGTACAGCATGCGCTCCTTGGTGATAAGATGCGATGCTTTGTCCAGCAGCGCGACGCTCTTCTCCACCGACTCATTCCACAGTGCCACCACCTCAGTGGTGTTCTTTCGGGCCTCAAATACGACAAGGCCATCCACGCGATCCATCTTGGCGTACAAGGTCTTGTTGGTCACCATCGTCATGATAAACACCTCTGTGTGCTGTGGAGAAAGATGCACCAGCTCTGCCAACCGCTGCAGAGGAATCCGGGAATAGAAGCGGGCGATCACCATGATGTCATGCTCGCTGCAGCGATTGCTTAGCAGCGTCTGGCGCTCCGCGAACGGTGCAAGCTCGGGATGCGTTGCACACAGCGCCTCAACCTCTGAGGAGACTTTTTCCTGGATCAGCTCAATGCTGTTGAAGCGCTGAAGAAGACCGAACAGCTGCGGGATGTCCTCTAGGTCGCTCTTCAGCTTCTCGCTAATGACCGACAGCGCAGCCACGCGATCACGCATCTTCGTAGAGGGAGAGAACGCTGTGCACTCCGCTAGGTCCTCGATCTCCTTCGCGGTGGCATTCTCAGAGATGAGGTAGTGCACCACCATGTTGCTCAGCGCAGCAAGCTTGTCATCAGTGCTCTTGACGGTGCTATAGGTTTCGTACCAGCAGCGGCCGACGTTGAAGTAGGACGCTCTGTGTGCGTAGTACTGCCGCATGAGATCGAAGTAGCGGAGCTTTTGCTCATGCGCCTCCTCGCGACTCAAACCGCGGTGGTTGATCTTCCGTGACACCAGAGGAACATGGTCGTAGTCCTCCAGCTCGATGCACAGGCGGATTTGTTGGTTAAGCGCCTCCAGCTTCTCCAAGCGCGGCATGTTTGTGATGGTCTCGATGTGCAGTGTGCGCAGCATGTCGCACGCCGACCGCTTTTGACCAGCAGCCTCGTGAAGAGTTGCCAGCTCAATGGTGAAGCGAGCGTGCTCTAGCTCCACGTGGATCTTGTTTTCGGTGACGTACGCCAACCGCTCCAGCACCTCCTCCAGCTTCTCCTTGGAAAGAGAGCCGTCGGCGAGCACCACAGCGCACTCCGCAATCATGGCACTCTGTGTTTGCTTCGTCTGCCCGCGCTTTTTCATCAAAATGTCAAGCGTCTCCAGCATCTGCTCTAGATCGTTCTGAGTGCGATAAATGCGAATCGCCTCGACGGCAAGGCGCTTCGTGGACGCGGCATCGCCACCTAGGCGGGCCACCTTCTCCAGTGCTAGCAGCTCCGCCACCAGATCAGCAATTTTGACATTGCTGCCGCGAAGGAGGACCGGGATCGATGTTGCGTTGACCCGATCCAACAACTTCGTCGCTTCTGCAGAGTGGTCCTCATCCTGCTTAAAGCTGGCGCCCTTCCACTCGTTGTCCGCCATTGCTTCTTGATTCCGAAGAAAAAAAAAAGAGTCAAAGGTGAAGTGCGGACGACTCGTATGGGAAGAAAAGGCCACAGCTGTTACCTTCGGCCGCACTCAAGAGTGTGGATGTGTATAGAAGAATAAGATTCGTGACACGAGAAAGACAGTTTTTTTTTTTTGGAATACCTGACGAACCAGAAAAAAACTCTTTTTACTTGAACGTGCTAAAACTTTCACGAAATGCTTTGAAGTCAATCCCAAACCAAGCAAAGGAGAAACAATACTGACAGAGACAACTGTTGCTGTTGTTCTTTGGTTGGAACGAAGGTGTGCACCTCGTGAAGGAGAGGTTACGCGAATGAGCAAAGCGCCAAGAAGGAGGACAAGAGAAAGGTTTGGTGGTGTGAGAGAAGAGCAAGCAGTGGCGCGAGGAAGGTGGTGAAAGGTGAGTGCATCATTTTTTTTTTTCTCAGTCCGATAGAAGTAAAAAAAAATCTTTGATTTGACCCTTAGAGGCACTACTGTAAACAAATGCTACCTATAAGAAAGGGCGCGTACAGATGACTCAACTGGAAGTCCTCCTCAACTTACTTTGCGTTAGTCTCTCTCTGCTTGACAAAGACATCTGAACTGCTGTGCGCACACTAAAGTCGCTTTCTCTTTTGTTTTTCCCCGCACCTCTGCCGAAGACCTTTGACAAGTATAGTTTGTAGTTGCAGCTACTTACTGTTAAGCGAATCACGTTAATTTTACCACGTCTCGTATCTCTTCGCGTTCCCCTCCTTTCTCTCCTCGTGAAGCAAGAGAGAGAAAAAAAAAAGAGAGAGGTCTCTTACCTTAAGCAAACAAAAAGTCTTCCTGCAGCGTTAGTGTGCGCAACAGCTTGTTGAGACACCTCTTCCAAAGCAACACGAGCACCATTAGAGCAGAGTTTGCTCGAACTCGTTCAGGACGGGGTCCCGATGCGCATCGGTACCCAACCGTCTCCAGTCACTAAGTGCGCGGTCCCCGGCGTTGTTGCTGCCTTGCTTCGCCTGCTGCAAAAAGCGCAGCGCTCCAGCGGCTGTGTCCTTGTAGCGCGATTCGTGCGTCGCGAGATGCTGAGCCCACGTGTTGGAGGTGTAACGTGTGTGCAGCGTCCGCTCCGTCTGGAGTTCAGCAGAAATTCCGTAAAAGTTGTTCGCCAGGTGCTGTGCTTCACTGTCGTCAGACATTCTCGTTGAGGCGGGGCGGCACCGCAGAACGCGGTTCATTGCTCGCTGCTGCAAGCTACTCTCCATCAAGAGCTCCATTCGACTTGCGTACCGCAGGAGCTCATGTCCGCCCTCCCGGCACGCTCGAAGCATAATGGTAACTGCCTTGACATCCTCCGGTTGTAAAGTAGCACCCATCTGACGAGCCAATGAGATCACATGCAAAGCTAGCTCCACCGCGGCCGTCGTCGCGTTGTAGTATGTCACCGGGGAAGCGACGTGCTCGCTTGCCGAAACCGCAGTGGCGATGCAGTGAAGGAGCGACGAAAGCTCCCCTTGACTGAAGAGACGCAACGCGCGGCGCACATGGCGAGGGTTCCACGGACAGACAACCGCATTGTACGATTGAGTGGAAACAGAACTCAAGATTTCCTTCAGGCCTGTTGTTGCGTTATGCCACTGCTTTATGAGTCGCGTGTGCAGAAAAGGTGCGGTCTCCACACTGAAGACAGCAACATCTATCGCGCCAGATGGACCGCTCGCGGCGAGGGCGTAGCAAAGCGTCAGCGGCGTCCATCGACCCGCGGTGTTCTCAGCAAACCCCTTAACCAGCTGCGCATCTTCGCCGTCCTCTCGACTACGACCTTGCTCCAGGATGTGCTCAGACTGCGGCCCATGGTGACGAAAAGGATTCGCTACAGACGACCATGATGCGCTCTCCAGCACTTCCTGCCCAACGGGGCCTGCTGAAAAGTCCACGGATGCTTCGATAAGCGAACCTACCTGCTGCGCGTCTCCCGCCGCGGCAAAGGCGCCGCCGCGCAGAGTAGAAGAAAGAAGAATGAGGCGCTCAGCCGCAGCGCTGTAAAACACAGCCAAGGGGGCGTGCGAAGCGGTAAGTGGGTCGAACGTCATTGTCTCCACCGCAGCAGGCCCAGGAACGAGGCCGAGAAACTGCATGTTTGGACCAGCACAGTCAGAGCAGACGCACAGGTGGAAGGCACCTGCGAAACCCACCACATCTGTTGGCACATTTGTAACCACCTTGGTCACAATAGTGGTGCCCTCGCTGCTGCTCTTCCCGCTCTCGAAGTAGACTAGCTGGATGGCGCTCCCGCCAAGAGAGTAGACGGCAGCACACAGCCGCTTGTCCCCCTGAGTGGAGACCACAATCTTCGACTTCGCATTGATTCCCTGCAGCTTCTCTCCAATGACTTTCACACTGTAAAAAGACACGTCAGTCTTTTGCGGTGCTCTGACGGCATCAATATCAAGCGTCACAAGTGCGATGGAGCCGGAACGCGTCAAAACAAGGAAAGAGTTTTTGCCGCATGCAACCACGCACGCGACTCCTTCGCTCTCCAGACCAGTCTTGACAGCGCGAGGTGCTGCCAGAAAGTGTCGCCACTCCTTGTTTTCGCTTCGACTCGTTGACCGGGCATCGAAGCGCGTGGCAACAAAAATGCTCTGGTCCGCCGGCTGCGCCACGCCACCTTTGGGTGTAGCAACGCCACAGACTGTATTAGCGCAGAGCTGCGAAAGGTGAGAAATCCGACCATCCGCGAGACACCCCGACTTCTCAACGCCCCACTGCACAGCCCAAGTGTCGCATCGGACGATGACAGCGGAAAAAAAAGTATCGGCATCGTTGTAGGCAATAACAACATGATCGCCAGCGCTGTGCACTACCTCGGTATTCTGCCGGACGAACCGTGCAACATCAAAAGACGAGAAGGCCACGTGGTCAGGAGAGTAAAAGCCAGCACAACTACCAGGCTTTAGCAGGCTGACGGTTCCCGGTACACAGCTGTGTTGACAGCTAGTAAAGCACCTGCCACACGCAATTCTGCCGTTCTCCGACAAGACAAGCGGCGCCATTGTTCTACTACTTTTCTTGTTTGTGTCTGGAGACGTTCGTGGGTGTGTGTGTGCGCGCACGTTTTCTTGTGAAAGCTGCACAATTCTATCAGAAAAGAACTTTGCGTCGCAAGTGACCCTCCAGCAGCAAAAAGAGGGGAAGAGAAGAAAAGAGAGGTGGAAAGTCATGTTTGGAAGAGAGGAGCAAGAGCGACAAAGAAAGCTCTGCGACGGGGAAGGTGAAAAGGGAAACTAAAGAGCGAGCCACACCACATTTTTTGTGCGCCGTCTTTCTTCGTTCGCAAATAATGCCTGGTACTCTCGGTTTTCTAGTACAACTACAGTATGAGCACACTGTTAAAATAAGTTTCCAGCTTGGGATGGTGGCTCTGGGGATTCTCACGGCATTCACTGCCATGAAGCCAGTCAGGAACGTTTAAAAATACGAGAATTGATGTTGTCTTGCGTGTTTTTTTTTCCCGAAAATGTTCACTAGCTACTTAAGTTAAAAAAAAAACCTACAGAATTATTGTTTTCAGTTCAGTGCACGCTTTAGGCGGAAAACAAAGTCCTCTAAATTCAGGCGGTAGAAAGTTGAGAAAAGAAAAGCTTGCCTGGCCCGCTATTCACGTGCTCTACGAGAAGAGCATCAGGAAGGCGAGCATCAGGGCAAACAGACCAATGGCCTCCGTCAGAGCGAAGCCCAGAATGGCGTAGTTGAAGAGCATCTTCGTCAGGTTCGGCTGGCGAGCGCAGGCGATGAGAAGGGAGCCGAAGATGGTACCGATACCCATACCCACACCAGCCAGGGCGATGGCGGCGAGGCCGGTGCCGACGTAGTGCAGGCCCTGCACGGAGATGGCCACCGTGGAGGCCTGGCGGGGGCACACCACCAGCGCGCTGGAGGCGGCGGCCGCGCGGCGGGCGACGGGCTGAGCGAGGACGCGGCGCATCATCTTTTTTGCTTGTAATGGCGTAGAGCGAGGATTAAGAGAGCGGAATGGAAGCCGACTATTTTAGCAGGGGTCGACAAAAAAAAGGTGAGCGTCAGAAAAAAAGATACAGAAGTCAAAGTGAGCGCTTATTGTGTTGTCGTTGTTGTTGTTGTTGTTGTTGTTTTTTTGGAAGGCACATGCATATGCAGATTACACAGAAATATCTCGTCCCAAAAGTGCAAAGCAGGAAGAAGCACAACAGGTGTCGATGGCGAGTCTTTTGTTTTTCAGTTTGTGTTTCTACGAAAAGCCTTTCTTTTTGCGCCTTCCATTGCCTCACCAGCTAAACTAGATGGGAGAATCACAAGCAAACTTGAAAGTGTGCAGGTGAAAAAAAAATATGCTTTTTATCTTTCAAATTGCAGTCTGTTGTGCATGCTACAGCTACAGCTAGTGTGGAACGGAATTTATGAAAAAACGCCTAACTGCTCTCCTTGTTTGGGGCCACCTGAGCAGACCAAACCGTTTCAGCTGCAACATCGTGACCAAGAACGTACTTGGTATCCACATAAGCCTTTCCGACACCACATCCCGTACCGAAAGCTGTGACCGCTGCGCGCGCGGCTACGGAACGGAACACAACCATTGAAACCGCACCACCACACAGAAATCCAAAGCTCATCATTTTCAGTGTGTTATCAGTGATGTACGACCATTTTTGAGACTCCGTAAGCGAGTCGCGGTCGACTAGGCTGTGATCTCCCATTGGCGCCGTTGTAGGGCTTTTCAGCAGCAGAAATCTTTGATCTGATACTAATAAAAAAAATCAAGAGGAGGTAGTTGGAAAAGAAGAGGTATCAATAACAGTGCGTAGTATTTAGTTTCTCACATATCGCTCTTAATTATTATTATTTTTTGCAGTCGTGGAAGGACTAGCAGAATACGAGCATTACTATTTCACGCGTCTACAGTAACATCGCAGACCCTGCATTGGAGACGCAAGACGCTGTTTAAGCGACTAATGCATTTAAGCTTTTTATAATTGTTGTTGCTACAAAAAAATGTAAAAGAAAAATATGGTGACAATGTCCACTAACTCAGTGATGCTTCTTCGTCGCGTGACGAAGCGCCTCCTCCATCTTGGAGCGCTTCTTCTTGGCAGCGGTAAAGTCGCCAAGACGCTTCTTGCAGTACTTCAGGGCACGCTTTTCCTTGCCCACGCGCAGAAACTCCTGCACGCGCTTTTCTAGGGGAGAGAGACCGACGAGGTCAGCAATGATGGCCTTGACGGCGCGGAGGTGCTTGTGGGGCACGGCGTAGCGGTCGTTCGTCGAAGGCTGACGCGCGCGGCGGGTCGTCACGTGACCCTTGTTGAAGCCAGCAATGATGCCGGTGCGGGGAGTAGGTGCGGACATGATTGACACCTAATTTATTTGTGCAATACGTTAAATTGACATTGAGTGTCGAATGTGATGATTGTGATGAATGTCAAGTCTCAGCGCGCAGGAAAGAGTAAGATTTACAGACAAGAGAGAAAAAGATGCGAAAAAGATCAGCAGGTCTTTATTTTTCTGAGTGACAGAAAAAGATGTGACTTAAGCCGCGGGCATTATCTGTTAAGAGAAAAGTCTTTTC
The DNA here is from genome assembly GCA_030078075.1 of Crithidia sp. LVH-60A. Lineage (NCBI taxonomy): Eukaryota > Euglenozoa > Kinetoplastea > Trypanosomatida > Trypanosomatidae > Crithidia > Crithidia sp. LVH-60A. Next base: position 612,933 of record CP119651.1, read on the forward strand.
TATTGAAGCATTTTCTTTTTCGCAGCAACAAAATTGGAATTAATTTTTTTTTAAATCCGTTTAGATTTCTCATCGGCATCTAGCGCGCAAAAATATGTAGACCTTGTACAATAGTCCTCTCGAAAGCGCACCTCGTGTGCAACTTTGTTCTTTTTTTTTGAAGTAAATAAATTCACTTCACTCCACAAAAGTGAGCGCGAGGCATTGTCACCTACGGTTTTAAGAATATATTTTTGTGAGCAGGAGAACGAAACGCGCAGAAAACATTGTAAGTCAGTCGAGTCTACTGCCCTGCGCAGTACACACTATTCAACCCATCCGGCAGCGCAAATGATCAAAAGCGATTTCCGCAAATACAGCACGGCGTCCAGAAGCTGACGTAGCGAGAAAGCTTCGGTCCCCGATATCCGAAAACACTTCTCAACCCATAGCGAGGCCACTTCTATCGGCAATTCCGAGAAATTGTCAACGCAATGCAGAGACAACGTTCATGTGACGCATGTTTTTTTTTTTATGCGGTGCAAACTATTTTTGTGTGTGTTTTCTCTCCGCCAGGGCCTCCCTTTTCATGCGCTTTTTCTGCTGAGACTTGCTGTTTGGATCAATTGCAACGGTTTGGGTGGGGCGGCGCAGAAAAAAGGTGACGCATTGCCCATTCTCCAAACCGTGTAAATAGCTTTGGATACCCACACTTGAGTTTGAGCGGCGCGCGGCCAATAATCTAAGCCATTTCATTCGCGGAAATTCGAGACAATTGAGGCCTTTCTTGTATTCCATCATCATTCCTAAATCCCACACACGGCACCCGGCGGCTTGCATGCATGAGCCAGTTACGCTCAGCTGCAAAGCTCCACCTCCGCTGATGCAGTACGCACCACTGGCAGAGGAGTAGATGTCGCCGACTAGAAATCCAACTTCTCCAGCGACAAGCTCGCCTTCTGATATTTCCTGCACGCTGCGCTCCGTCAACTCTCCGCTGTACTTCTTGCGGCGAACAGCTGTTACGATAATTTTTGTTTTGTACTTGTCAGGGTGGAAAAAGATGTGAAGAAAGCAAAGACGCAATGCTTTACATAGCCAGTTTTCTCCGTGCTGCTTTCGGATCAAAGTAAATACGTCAGCCACATCCTCTTCTCTGTTCAAGAACGCCTCGAAACATGGGCGACGGGACGCGTCGTCAGGAGACTTTAGGAGCTTTCGCGATACGCCCACGGCTTCGCAATTAAAAATCCCCTCTTGATCTTCGCAAAAAGGAAAACCGCCTATCGTGTTGCGTTCCGCGGCACTCCCCGCAAGTGCGCACACCGCTCTCACTCTATGCACTTTGGGAGTGAAGAGGTAAAATCCTCTTCCAATATCTTGAGTGAGGGGGAAAATTCCACGCTGGCAGCACTCATCGACCAGAAGGGGATCAAATAAGGGTGAAAACCCATACTCTCCATCTCCTTTCAGCCTGCCTGGAAGGCTGTCCAGATCGGCCGCATTTCGGACAGGAGGATAGAACTGGGATATGTGTTGAATGCCCTCGCGTGTTAGCGGCACAAGCGTTCTAATGTCTCGAGAGGACTTAGCTTGATCTATTTCGTCCTGAACGTCAAACGGGAGGTCGTCAATAACTTCTCGAAAATGGCTTTCGACTCGTGTTAGGTACGTTGGATGCATTTTCGTGGTTGCACTATAAATAAATAATTATACGCTGTGTCGTGTATAGAGAGAGGCAAGGCTGATAAGCACCAAGATATTTGAACGAGTATTTCTAGGAAAACCACGCGACTGAGATCCTGAGTTGGTTCGCTCTCAAAGTCTCCAACGCACTGCTTTTGCTAAAACAAAACGACAATGATGATAGGAGAACAAAAAAAAGGCAATTAATAGAAATTTCGTCATAAAGTAATAGCCTTTTTTTTTCTCCTGATATGCTCTGAGATTTAGAATGCCTTTTCTTTTTGTCAGCGCCACAGATGATATTCGACGTTATCTTTTTTTTTCTTCTTTGTAATACGCAGCTGCGGTAATTCAGCCGCCACGGACACGATCGGCGGCAGCTCATAAAGGGCGAAGAGTTCGACACATCTGCAACACATGTCTCTAGACGCTGACTTTACGAACTATGGCTCGTAGTAAAATTTACTATCGAATCACCTCAATGCACTGATCTGAAAAGGATGCCTCGGCTATGGCTAGGTCTATTGTGGCAAGCGACACTAAAACAATTCGAGTACACCAAGTTCATCTTGACACAATCAGTAGCCTTCGTTGTCCTGATGAGAAGGACCATCAAAAACAATTAGTGTCAAAATGAAGTTCTTTAGAAAAAATACCGCTGTTGGTCCTCCTTCACTTTCGACATCTTGCAGCACTAAAGTGGCCTTGCAACTATTCTTAGACCCCCCTTCCCCCTTCCACCGACCCTAAAAGCCGGCAAAGACTCTATTTACTACCATTCAGTAGCATGAAGAACGTGGTCTTTCGCCTTTGTCAAGCACCTTTGCAGAGTGTTGACTAAAGAATTCCCCCCCTCCCCAATTGTTCGGCTACGCCTTCACACACCATTAAGTGCTTTGGCGTCTCTTCACACTCCAACCTTGAGGAGGTGCGTAGAGTCGCAGGATTTCTTTCGCCATGCTTATTCTCGCGGTGCCGTCTGAGGCCGTCAGGTTTGATATACGCTGCACCGCAATCGAGACAAACATGTAATCTAGGATGGACGGGGATCACCTTTTCCTTTCCTCTATCGTCTATGACCTTTAGACTCGTCAGCTCGGGGTGTTTTTGCCTGACATGATAGAGAATACCCGGGATGGTAGAGAAGGAGTGGTTGCACGACGGACAAATCTGTATGCGCGGTCCGGTGGTTGGACGAGCATTGGTACTTGCTGCTGCTGGAGGTGCCGTGACTGCGCTACCGGCGCTTTCGCAATCCATAGGTCTGTTGTGCGCCGCTTCCACGTGTTGCTTCATGCGCGTAGCCGCGAGCAATCGTTTGCCGACCGAGCACTCTAGCTTCTCCACAATGCGGACTTTATCGACAGGTGTGCGGGTGTCAAGAGGGAGCGGCCCATGCAGAAACATGTGGCGCCTGACGAAAAAGTCGCAGCTGCGGGTGAAGAAGGGGCACAGCGGGCACCGGTAGAAACCTCTTGGTGGGGATGCATGAAGGGCAAGCGAAACCATCGTGCTCAGTTCAGCAGCATCGGTGATTTTGTATGCGCTCACAATGTGCTTTTTCAGCTGCTCACGGCCTGGGAAGGCTTGGCACCAGACAGGGCATAGCGCTGGATCCGACGGGTACATTGCAAAGTAAGCAGAGGGCGATGACTTTGGAGGCGGTGAAATAAGCGGGGGCGGTAGTCCCATTTCCTTCATTCGATGTGCAACACACCATCTGCATTCTTCGTTGTCTGTAGTGCTTACAGGCCTATGTAAAAGGCCAAAATGTTGTGAGGTGCCACTTCGAAATTGCGCCAATGCTGTCTCTTGCTGCCGTGTGAGAACCACGTCACCGTTCTTGGGGGTGGCCACATTGCTGTCCAGTAGGAATTGCCGGAGCGTAGAGGGTTTACGAATACGGTTCTGCGGTATGTTGTGAAGTCGTCTGATCGCCGTGACGAGATCCGTGATCCAGGCGCGATCTGTCGGAGTTGGCTGCATTGCAGCCTTGGCCATTTTATCCATTGCGTCGTTCCTCCCGAACTCCACAGTGTCCGAAGACAAAGTGTAACAGTAATCTAATCTTGCGGTGAACCAGCTCTAGGATGGTGGTCCAAATGCGGCGCAGAACGCTTTTGTCAACGGTTGTGGGTTCTGTTTTGAGCGCCATGAGGAGCGGGTAAGAATCGGTGACGATAACACATGTGGTACGGTAAATTCGGTGCTGCGTAACGTACTGGAGGAGCCGCTTCAGCCCTACTTCCATCGCAATGCATTCAGTACGGTAGCTGCACGCATATTTGCCACAGAAGTCAGCGACTGATGAGACGAGCCGGTCTTTGTGGTAAAGCATGGCAGCTGCTCCGGATTGCTCATCAAGCTCAACGGCGCCGTCGGTGTAGAGTGCCAACGGCACATTTCGAAACCGGTGTCGGCGAGCTTTGCATGCAGCCAGCTTCTCTGCAACTGGGGATTCAGTACGTAAGTTTCCTGGAAGCGACGTGTTGAAATACACCCGACAGCTTTTTAGGAGAGATCGAAACGTGAGAGGCTGCTCAAAGGAGTCAATGGCGGTGTATCCACCTTGCACGCGGCGGATGTAGATGTGTAGTGGATGCTCGTCGTTGTAAACTTCCTTCGCTAATCGCCCCATATATCCACCACTGGTGACTGCTGTCAAGTAAAGTCGTAATCGGCGGAGCAGTAATGTGGCGCCTAGCGGCAACAGATCAGCTTCTTTCAATAGGTCATTTGCGTCGGCGTATTTTGGGATACCAGTCACCATCGCGGCGCCAAGTGCATGCGTGCGCTCCAAGAATGCTTTGCACGAATCGCTGGCGTTGTCCCACCAGGACGTCGCGGCGTAGAGGAGTTTTGATTCAATGAGGGCCAAATAAAAGGGTTGGAGTACGTCTTTCGACGGTCCCCAGAGTTCTCCGGACACTGCCTTCAGCTTCGCCAAGCGCTTCTTCGCTGCATTGATTGTTGCCTGCACGTGTCCTCCAACGCCTCTAAGCGGCTGAAAATCCACACCCAAAAGTCGTGGGTATCGATCTTCCTCTAGTCGGGTTGCGCCTATGAGCAGCGACAGCTGATTGTGGCGTCGAGCACCAAAGAGCGTGTGCTTCGTCTTCGGGGCACTCAATCCCATGAAGTGTACTTCTGTCCAGCGAGCTACGGTGTCTAACGCAGACTACGGCGTCTTTTGAATCTGCTCATTATCCGGTGAGGAATACAGAAGGGTAAGGTCGTCCGCAAAGAAGGCCTGCTCAAGGCCTTCAATTTGGTTTAGCTGCACGCTAAGGGAGTCCATAACAATGATGAAGAGCAGAGGGCCAAGGACTGAACCTTGCGGAACACCACAGGTGAAGGCTACCGGGTCAGAAAAAGTGTTGTTAACTCGGACTCGCGCTGTTCGGTCGTCTAAGAAGTCCATAATCCACCGCGTCAGATAGGGGTCTACGTCGAATTTCTTGAGGGCCCTGATGATGACGCCATGGTCGACAGAGTCGAAGGCACGTGCATAGTCTACAAAAACGGCTCCAATCTTTGTGCCTTTTGACCCCCTTACTATTTGGTGAGAAAGGTGATCGAGCGGGCCAGTGGTGGACCGGTGTGGGCGAAAGCCCGCCTGCTGTGGTTGTGGTCGCAATTCTCGATGACCTCGTAAACAGCGAGATATCATGCGCTCCAACAACCTACACAAGTTTCTGGTGAGAGTGACAGGATGGAAGGAGGTGGTATCTGTGGCGGGCTTCTTCGGCTTCAGTAAAAGAATAATGATGCCTTTCTTCCAGGGGCCTGGGACGTGACCACTCATGGCATTGTGATTGTAGATGTTCAACAGAAATTTCCTACCCGCGTCAGGAAGAGCGCGGATGCAGTCGCAGCGAATGTTGTCAGGGCCAGGGGCGGAGCCACAGTGCACTTCTCGTAGTGCCATCTCTAGTTCCGGAAGCGAAAAGCGTTCGAAAGGCTGAGTGCTGGGGCGGGGCGGAACGCGAAGCGGAGCAAGCGGATTATGTGTAGATTTGGTTTTGCACATGTTAGCCAGTGTGGCGGCATGAGCTTTTCGAGTGAGGGGATGCTCATCAATAAAAAGGACGGGCGTCGCTGAGGGCCGCACAGCATGAATAGCTTGGATGCGGGACCATAACCGCGGGTCACTCGGCGTCAGCTGGCTGCAACTCTTTATCCGTCCGTTAATACTCTCCTTCCGCGATTCCGTGTGATAGGTCTTCGTGGGCTCGCGACGTTTGGGATCAGTAGGTGGGGTCGCTGCTATGTCGCGTTGAGGCTCTGTAGGTCTTTTTGTCCAGCGAGGCGGGTACTTCGCTTTGCTCACTGGGACAGCTTTCTTCGTAGCTTTATGGGGGATGGAAGTAAAGACTAGTACTTTGTGCCTGAGTGTTTCTCTGTACTTTTTAATCTATGCGCGTGTGGGTTTGATTTGTGCTTTTTCAATCCAGTGCGAGAGGCGGCGGCGGCGGCGTAGCGGGCGGAGGGGGGCGAGAGCGCGTTTCTGTACCTCGTTGGCGAGGGCTTTCCTGCGATTGATGTAGCGGCGATGTGTTCGAATGAGGCGAGCGATGATAAAGCGGTATGTCTTCCGGTCCGCGTTATTAAAATGTCGATCTATCGTCAGTGCTGAATGTGGGCTGCTCTGCTCTTCTCTGCTTTTGGGTGGCCTTTTTCTTCCACTATTTAAATCTAGTATTGTGAGAAATGAACATCTTTCTTGTGCCGTTTGCTGTTCCAAGAGAGCACCTGGGAGGCCGAAACAGCGACGCCTATTATTGCTAGCTGCTTCACCGAGGGCCGTTGCCTATACTGTTTGGTAGGCGACGCGCCAAGCTTCAAGCCACCCGTCCATTGCTTAATAATGCTGGACCAAGGGGCGGGCTAAGATGTATTGCTAATAGCAAAAACTCTGCACCTGGCGACCGACGCCACTGATGCGACGCCTTCGGAAGGCCGCGCAAATAAAACGGAGCTGCCTCCATTCAGCCCACAGCGAGGCCAAATAAAGGTCCCTCGGAAAACAAAATTGCTCTTTCACCAACAAATATGTCACACGTATCCGTGGCTAAAGGGCAAAGCGAAAGGAAGTTTGGCTTAAAACTCTAACCTATGAAGGCACACACTGCAATAAAGTACAAAGCAACGGCGATGACCCGCAACAAAGCCGCTAATGTAGAAAATGTAAGTGGCAACAGGTAAACGCCTCAAGCAGTAAGTTGTGGAACACAGGCAATGCTGCATGTGAAAGGGTCAACGCGCTGTAAAACAAATCAGCTCGCGCCGCCGGGAACTTTCCTAATGGTTTTGGGGCTTTTAAAAAGGCGACCACCGCACAGACACAGCGGAATAGCGTCACACAGGCGATCACAGCGGCACTTCAGCAGGCAGCACCGGCCGTCTTAGGGATGTGGCAGTCACCAAAAAAGCTGTCTATCTCACCCAAAAGGAGTCTGAGCCTGTTGCTCCATAGCCAATAAAAGAGAAATAGAGAGGGCTAATAACATCCATGAAGGGGTCTTTCCTTTTATAAGTAAGATCAGTAACAGTCGATAGGGCAGCGCTGCCAATTACATGTCGAACATTGACTTTGACTTCACTGATTCTATGGAACGACGCCTCTCTGCGCGCGTTGGCGTGGTTGTTGATGTGCACGAGCAGCTGCAATATCTTCTAGTCGCAAAAAAAAAAAAGGCAAAGAGAACGCCAGACATTGCTGCGAGCTTTTGGCGATGACGCAAGGCTTGCCGGGGTCGGCACGAGTCAATGGCAGGCTGCTTTCATTGATCCCGACGGTCCGCGCCGCTTCTGCACACCAGCCTGTCCCGCAAAGCACCTTTGTGACCGACGCACTACATTTCTCATCTCTCTCCCGACGTACCTAGATTCCTTCAACTTAAACAACCGCTTTGCACTTCTTTCCTCCGACTTGTAACGGCTGACAATGAACATCGTTCCCGACGTCCGCCGCACACATTCGGAAAATGAGCGGCTTCTACCAAGGGGCTCTGCATCCGACAGCAAATCAGATACAACGTTGGAGTTAGAATTGGAATCTACCAACAGCGACTTGCTCGCTCCTACAACTCAGCTCGAGCGGGTGAAAAGCGTGTTACCGTGAGGTTCGCCAATCAGAAGAAGATCTTCTGTGCGGCAGACTAGCCTGCGTAGCTGAAAGAAAGTGGCGACATAAGGTTTTTAATTGGTACTGCGCTGCTCTCGCGTGCGGCTCCATTGCAGGCAACGTCCTCAGGAGCAAGTTGCGGACAATTCTGCCGATGCTCGGATCAACCTAGGAAGCAGCTTTCCTAGTGCGTTTGCCAGTGCTTTATTTTGTTGGTGGGAAGGGTGGCTCCGACAAGAATCTACTCGCCTTTCACAAGTTTACTGGCGAAACTAGCTGCAACCGCGGAAAATTGACGGACCCTAAGCAGCTTGGCTTCGTCGTGAGGGTCTTTAAATTCTGCGCTTCTGGTGATATTGAGCCCCTCAGGTGTGACAAGCTAAAGATCTTCGGTGGCGCACGGGATGGTGCCTCTAAAATAATGAATTTAGCGGCAAAGGCCGGTGCCCAAACAATGGGAAGCCAAGCGGCGTAGTATGGTAAAAGAGTTTGAAATTCTAGGTAGGACGGATTCTCTTTTCGTGGCAGAAGAGTCGCCGGCTCCAGATCGGGGTATCTTTGAATTTTGCTCCATCGCCTTTTACTCCTGCGGAAACTTCGTCACCCCCCAAGAAAAAATGTCTCGCGGTCGTAGTGACACCAGCTGCGTTCAAGAGTAGGTTGGAGCTCTTCACCGCATGAAAGGCATTCTGGATGAAAAATATCTACCTAGACAATCTCAGCTTCCCCGTTAGTTTTTACTGAGGGGCTTGTCGATCAAGTCTGTGGACGTAAAATGATGGCTGGCATTCGATTTAAGCAGCACCGATCTGTGGAATCCTTTCTGAAACACCAATAAAAAACGCGAACCCGCTTAAATTGCACAGCACAGCCACAACCATCCGGGTACATGGAGACCTACCAATAAGGAATCTAGAAGTGCTATCAATGTTCCGCGATACAGAGCCAGCACCGACCCTTAATGTTGCCGCAACACTTCCGAGACTCTCAACGGGTTGAAAATGATGCGTGCCCTCGATTGAGTTGCTACGGGCCTGCACGGCTCACTTTACCGAATCTTTTTGCAGAGGCCTGTGAGCACAGCGCGCTTGGAAGCGCCACACTAACGCCTAAAGCATCTTCTGCTGCTGCGTCGCCCTGCTCTTTCCGCCCCATGTCGGTACATTTTGGCGGCGCTTTTCATCAGCGTCTTGGGCGTGTTGGGAGCTACAGTGCTGGAAAACGCTAGTCAAATATGAAGTCTCCCGAAGCGCTTGGGCCTGCTAAAAACCGCTCCCTGGCTTCTCGCTTGCGTGCGGCGAGATGCAGTAGCAACGCAGCCGCGCCGCCAGCCGCAAACTGTCAGAAATAAGTTTTTTTGCGTTGGTAAACGCACCTGAGGCTCACAACCGTGTTGGTCTTTTTTCGGTTTGGAAGTCGGCAATTCAGCTAGTGGGACATTTTGCCGTGCATGGAAACGTTGCCGGCGCATGTGTTGTAAAAGAATGTCATTTTCAGCTCTCACACCCGCCCTAATTTGTCGCGAAACAACGTCGCGCAGCCAGAGCAGCTGGTGTTCATGAAATATGGCTTTCTAGAAGAGATTGCAGTGCCGCTCTTGCCTATTAACCTGGGTCAAAACTTTTGTTGTTGTTGGTGACTTCTTAGGTCAGGATAGCGGCTACGCAGAAACTGCTTGCGCGCAAGGTCTTGGGGCAATGATTGGGGCATGGTCCCGCGGCCAGCGCGCAGGAGCAACGGGAAGAGAAAAGACGAGCATCGTCCCCATTTTGTCCGTTTTCCAGCACATCCTGCCAGCAACCCGCGGCTTTTCTGCTTTGCTACACCGCAGTGCCTGTTAAATGTGCCGAAGCCGGTTGTTTTGCTCAACACGTTACGAATGATAGAGCTGTCGTGACGTTGTCGTTGCGAGTTCTATAGAGCAATTGTAAAATACCGCGAAGCCCTAATGCCTGCTGGTCTCGCGCTATGATCTGCCACTCTTTTCTTCCGATACGGAGAAGCGCGTGCCTCCGCTGCACATCAAAGACGTGGGCTGGCTAGTTTATGTTCGCATTCTGAAGCGCTACTTTTGCCGCCCCCTAGTGCTTTGAGAGCATCTTTGTGGTGTTCAAAAATCAACTCGCTGCTCTTACACCCGCCCCCTCTTGTAAGTACGAAACGCATAGGGCCCAGCAACTTCTCGCGGTATACACTGCGAAGGCTGCCAAAGATATCTCGCTCACGAGCTTGTGCATGGCTTTTGCAGAAGTGATTTTGATAGTGGGCGGAAAGAGGCGGCGCTTCAACATCCTCTTTGCCGACGGCATCATGGGACAGTGCCAGTGCGTGATGCGGTGCGGTAGGTGGCCTGGAGTGCTTCTCCGTTGGGTAGGCGCTCAAACGATGTAGAAAACTATAAAAAGACACGTATTGAAGCCTCTTTCTAGAATAACTTGGACGCTCGAAAACTGCCCGGGCGAACTTTGGCGAAAAGGAGGCCACCAGCCAACACCCTTGCTTCCCCGCTAAAAACCTATTCTTTCACGGCAACCACAGGGCTGCACTCTTTGTCGGGGCAAACATGCCCTTTGCAGCTCCTTCGCTGATGCACCATCGCCGCCGATCACTCAAGGCCGTCCGCCTCGGCATGGGTCGGATATAGCACGCCGGTGAGGTGTTGCCCCTTTAGTTTTCTGCTCAGAGCGAAGGGTTGTACAACGGTTAGGCGGCGCTAAGGGAATTGCACGACGACGCATACGGCTGCAGCTTTAATGTCAACCGCTGTCCAACATCTTTCGGCGATCTAAAGCTTAAAGAATGGGGACCTTTCCGCACCTAGCACGGGGCGGTGTCGACGACGCTTCTCGGCGTCAATTGGTTTCTGTCTGCCTCAATTGTTGACGCAGCAAATGGGCCGGCTATCGCCGTGATGTCGATGTTGTTGGCAGACGTGATTTCAGAGAAGATTCGCGCTCGTACTCACATCAGCAACACCTTCGTAGCCGCGTCAGCTCAGCGGTGTAAGAGCAAATGCGCCATAAGCACCCGCGCATCACCGCAGGCTGTTTTTACCCGTCGTCCAACGCGTGTCATTTTTTTATTAATTGGATTGTCGAGGAATCTGGCGGACGCATCGCGTTAAGTTGTTCTGGTTGGCGGCGCTTTTAGTGTGGCTAGCGCTTCAGGGCAAAAGACAAAAATTGAAACAAAAGGCACTTTATCTTGTCCTTTTTGCAAAATGAAGCCGCAGTGAGTGGGGCGGTTCGTGTTGGGTCGAGGGGAGAGAGGTGCTGGCTGATCCATGAGGGGAATCCTTGCCTTTTTCCCCGCCCGCCTTCGTGAGTTCCGTAGGTGGGAAAGCTGTACTTTTTCGTCATTCACCCCTGCGAGCGGCACGCCCAAAGTGCCGTAAGGTGTTTTGCGGTCCTGTTCTTGTTTTCGCGGCTGGCTATGCGCGCGTGGCGAGAGGCTTTTGGGCGGCGGTCAGGCGTTTCGGGGTTTGGGAATAAGGATTGTGGTGGCGGGTGATTTTTATTGAAAGCGGCTTTCCCGTTCAAAATCGTTTTTTTTTTAGCGTGTGGGGTGATGCTTTGTGGCGGATGTCGCGGGGAAAGGCCGCGCGGTGCACATGAAGCGTTTTCTTTCATTTGTGCATTGCGTCGCGCCGCGATCACCGACTCATTGTTGTTCCTCTTTCTTTTTTTTATTTTACACTTGATCAGTTTTTCAGCGCAGCAGTAAAAAAGTAGCAACAGAAGCGATAGTAAAGTGCTAAAGCGATCCGGCTGCTTTACCGCACATTGCAGCAGCGAAGTGCTCTCTGCTTCTTCATATGGGGAAGCAGTTGCAAAGAGGTACTTCCAATCGCAGCCACAGCACACACAGTAGCGCTTTCCGCCTCCACCGTTTAAAAGATCGGTATCACTTCCAGCAGCTTGTCCAGCGCGCCGTGGCACCCAGCGGTCACCAATGCAGGACGTGTGGAGTTGGGCAGCAGCGCGCTCACCTTGGCCGCCACAGGGCCGAGGCTGGAGCTCAGCTCGTCCACCGCATCGGTGAAGGCGTGCAGCACCGGCGTGGCGCCGCAGTCAAAAGCAGCGACGATGCGCATAACGCGCGTCTCGGCGGCGAAAAGCTGCGTGCGGAACCGCGCGTTGCACGAGACCTCGTCCGCGATTCCGTACGGCACGAAGACAAAGAGCACGAGGTTGAGCAGCAGGTTCAGCGCCGCGCAGGCGATAACGCGGGCGGCCAGCAGCGGCACCCCCGACGTGGCCGTCACGGACGGCGTTGAGAGAAGAACGAGGGCGAGGTGCTCTTCCATGTGGCGGAGGGCCTCCGACGCGGCCTCGTAGTGCTTCCAGGGCAACGCTGCGGCAACGGCGCTGCGGCGCGTCACGTCCAGAAGCCCCTCGTCGACCACGGCGTGGATGGACCACAGCAGCACCCCCTGCAGCACCTCCGCGTTGGTTGCCACCACCGCCGCCACAGCAGACGACGCCAGCAGCGCCACCTGCTCCTGACACTCTTTCGCCATGGCGGTGAGAATGTGCGGTACCAGCGGCGCAGCGCCGGCCAGCATTCCCTGCACGTAACGCGCGTACTGCCGCGGCACGCTGCGACTCTCCTGCCTTACCGTCAACAGATCCTTCACCACCGCCGCAAGGAGCGAGACGCAACCGGCATTCGGCACCGCGGTTGCCGTCTGAATAAAGACGGAAGGCGCGAGCTGCACGAGGCCGCTCAAGGTGCTGTGCAGCTGTGCGGCGGTGTCGCGTGCGGTGCTGCTGCCCGTCGCGCTCTCCTCCACCGCAACAAAGCAGAGGGCCTTGGTGAGATGGACGTACTGGAGGAAGAGCGTCGCGTACGAGAGACCACTTCGGGCGAGGTCGGAGACAGGGATGGGGGCTGGCGCGTCGGCGCTGCTGTGCGGGAGGGCGACGGCCACCAGCCGCACGGACACCTGCCGCCACACCCCTGGCGTCACCACGCCGTGCTCGCGAGCGTGCAGGAGGGCCTGCAGGACGCCGTAGGTCAGCTCGAGGTGCTGCGGCGCGCGCGACGGTGGCGCGGCGAGACGCGCCACGCTGATCAGCAGCGGCGGCCACGACTCGCTGGGCAGTCCGCGGGCACACGGGTGGCCCGTGAGGGCGTCGACGAGGGCGACGAAGCTTGACAGCGACGTCTCTGCTGCCGCTGCCCGTGCGTGCTGCGCCGCTGCTGCTGCCGCCGACAGCTTCGACGACTCTTGTTGCGATGCCGGCGTGCGCAGTGCGTCTGTCGCGTCCACCCACTGTTGAATCTCTGTCAGGAGGGCGTTGCGTGCCACCGCCTGCCACTGCCGCCACTGCGCCTCCACGACGGCTTCCTGCGCACGCGACACGAAGAAGGGGAGGAGCTGCGAGAGGAGAAAGGCGGCAGCGGCTCGCACAGCCGTTGCGTGCTGCGCATCACCCGGTGCAGCCCAGTCCTCGGGGCGGTGGAGGAGGTGAGCACAGCAGAGAAGGACACCGGCGAGCACCGCGTCGTCCACGGAAGGCAGATCGCCGTCCTTTGGTCGGCGGTGCATCAGGCGGGCAACAAGCGTGCGCAGCGGCGGCTGGGACGACGACAGCAGTGACGTCTCCGCAAGCGCTGCCAGCGAGGGCAGCAGGCGCAGCAGCAGCTCCAAGTCCGCGGCGGAGATGCGGAGTGGGACGGCGGCCAGGTCTGCGCTGAGGGCACGTAGCTGCTCCGCCGCGAGTCCCTGAAGCCGACGCCGCTCTCGCACCTCTTCCTTCTTCTTGGACCCGCCGGCAGCATCGGTGGTGTGGACGTCGTACGCACCACCACAGTCCTTCTGCAATCGCTGCAGCCGCTGCGTGAGTGTCGGCGCCGCTGTGGCTGGCGCGGGGGCGGGGGCGGAAGCAGGAGCAGGCATTTCTCTGTCTATGTGTGTGGCTGGGGAAAGCGTGTGTGAGGGCGGTGACGGAGAGGGAGACTCACAAAGAAGAATCAGATCCGTAACGATCCTGCGTTGGTGTTGCTCAGTGAGAGATAAAGAGAGGTGGAGAAAGAGATGAGTGCAGTTGCATGAATGAGTGCGTTACTAGAAATAAAGAACACCAGACCAACGAGTCAGCGAACGGCGCCACAGTGGATCGCTGGACGTCGCCCACAAAAAGGAAGGGGAAAACGGGATGAGGAGAGCGGGCCGCGGTGTCGTTACTCAGTGTTGCTGTTCTTTATTTTTTTTCTTGGAATTGCAGAGGTGTTGGGACGAAGCAAGCGACGCCGCGTAGCCTGCGCACCGTACAAGCTTCACGGGAGCTCCAGCGGCTTTCCCGACTGGCTGCACAAGGCGCTCGCAGCGAAGACCGGCGGGATTACGCACTGTCGCGAATTCCTGCTCGACGTGGGCGTGCGACGACGGCGCAGTCGACTCTTTCGTTTCGTTTTTTCTTTTATTTATCGTTTAAGCGTTGTAGACGGAAAGCTACTGTTAGCGACTGTAGGAAAAGGGAAGAGAACAGAGAGAGGGAGATCAAGCTATAACAGATTTGATACCCGCTCCTTTACACAGACGTATTACACGAGCGTCATTGTTTGTCCCTTCACCTTTATCCAGTCTTTAGGCGCAACCTCCATTGCGGGTTAAATGGTAAAAAAAAAAGAACACGCCAACTACAGAGAGAGAGAGAGAGCGAGAGAGACAACAGAAATGAACACCGCACACCCGTCAATCACCACCGCCAATCCTGATCTCCTCTTCCCCGCCAGGAGAGATGCCCACACCAGCGCGCGACATCTTCGCCAATACACAGAGCGAGAGCAACAACAAGCTTCCACCTCCCTTAATCGAGAAAATTAAGAAAAAACCAAACACTTTTAAACGCGTTCTCACGCTGCACTGGCACTCACTATTAAGCGCAAAGAAACGCAAGCGCGTCGACGCTCCTACACCGTGGATGGCACACCGAAGCATGCTACGAGGACAGCTACTGCTGCTGCTGCTGGGCGATCTGCACCACGAACTTGCCGAAGAAGTTCTGCGCCAGATCACTGCGAACGAGCGAGTTGGCGGACAGGCGCTCCCGCACCGCGGTGAGCAGCGCGGGCTCTGCCTGCATGAGCTTCTGCAGTGCAATGGAGCCGCACTGGTGAGTGGCCAGTGCCGTGAAGTGCGGCATGATCATCCGATCCACCACGTTCTTCTTTCCTCGCGGGTCCATGCTGGCGAGGAGGGCACAGAGCAGGTGCTGCGTGCCACGTTCCTGGGCGAGGGCAACGAACTGACTCGCGACGTCGTCGCGGATGTCGCGGCTGGCGGCGATCATCTTCTCGACAATGAAGCGGCCATTCACGTGGGTGCTGAGGCGCAGCACGTGCGGCTTCAGCGTGTTGCACAGCAGGGTGTGCGTCGTCGGGTCCACCAACTCAAAGAGGGTGAAGACAACGTGGGAGGCAAACGGGCTGCGGCACATGGAGAGCAGCTCCTCCGGTGTGTTGGCCAGCTTCTGCGCCGCGAGCGACGCCGCGGGCTTACCGAGAGCCTTGAGGTAGGCCTGCACGACAAGATTGCCCGCTTCGGTGTAGACGAGGTTCGACATGTCCTGCTCCACCATCCCCTGCAGCAGACGACCCACCTTTGAGGTCTTGCGGGCGATGAGAGGCATCAGCCGACGCACCACCAGGCTGCCGTGGTGATGATGCAACATCTCCTTCACCGTCTGCCGCGTGATGATCTGCTCAGCCACCTCCTCCGCAGCCGCCTCAGAGGGCAGCTGCATCACGACATCGAGCAGGGACAGCACAACGTGCACGCCGTTGCCGTGGGCGACGAGAGCGGCGAGGCCGGCCGGTCCACCGAGTGCCCGCTGCAGCCGCTGCAGTTGCTGGGCACTCTGCGACCCGGTGGCGGGCAGGAGCTGCACCATCGCCTGCACCACGAAGTTGGCGCGCTTGTCGATCGCCATGAGGCCCAGGTCACCGCCGAGCCGCTCGAGCAGGTCGTCGAGCAGCGCCACCGCCTCGTCCGATGCCGCCGCCGCGCCGTCAGCCTCGGAGGACGCAGCGAGCGTGAGCAGCTGCGTCAGGAGGGTCGTGCCACGTTTGGTCTGCAGCAGGTCCGTGACGGAGAGCCGCTTGAGGAGGTCGCGGCGGGCGTCAGTGTGGACGAGTTGCAAGAGCACCTGCCCCGACACCGCCCCGTTGATCAGCTCCATCAGCAGCTCAGTGCTCACGCCCTCCGCGCCTTCTGCTGCCGCCACCGCCTGCTGCTGCTGCTTCTTCTTTCCTTTCTTGGCCGGCGTTGCGGCACCGGCGGACGTGTTGAGCGACAGCACCTCACAGAGCCATGCCGCCGTCGCAGCGCGGTGGTGCTCCAGCAGACGCTCCACCGTGCCGGCGGTGTGGCGGTCCGAGAGAAGCTGCACGACGGCCTCCGTCGACGTTGCGCGCTGCCGCAGCAGGTCCAGCACGCGCTGCCGCGTCGCCGGCGTGCCGAACTGCACGAGTGCGCTCATCACACGGCAGGCGACGTGGTGGTGGGGGAGGTGCTCGTCCTCCTCGAACTGCTCCAGCACGGCGGTCGCGACAGCGGCGCACTTGCTGCTGTGCACCGCGTTGAGGGCAGCGAGCAGCGTCGAGACAACACGGCGGCCGCTGTCGTCTTGCAAAATGTCCTGCAGCACCGTCAGCGTGTCTTCCTCGTCGTTCTCGTCTCCGTCGTCTCCGGCTGCTGCTGCGGCGTCTGCCCCCCCTTCTGCGGCCGCTGCGGCCTCCTCCAGCACGGCGGGCGTCGACTGCGTCTGCAGAAGCGCGTCGGCGAGCTGATCGAGGTACGCCACGCCACGCGCCAGCGATGCCGCATCACCGTTCTTCTGCTTCGCCTCTCCTTCTTCCTCGTCGTCACGCGCGCGCTTCCGCTGGGCCGGCTTGGCAGGCGAGCTTGTCGCTGGTGCGGTCGCGTTCGCAGGTGTTGTTGTTGCGTCGGCAAGCGTCGCGTAGTGGCGCATGAGAAGGCACATGTCGGTGCTAGGGGCGGCGAGCCGACAGGCCTGGGCGAACTGGCTGAGCAGCAGTGCGGCGTGCGCCTCGTCGGGGAGGGGACGCTGCGCAATCACTTTCTCAATCTTGCGCTCCGACTTGTCGATGCCGTGGCGGCGGTCGCGGACATCGCGCGAGCGCTGCGCCCGCTCCTCGCGCTTCTGCCGCACCTCCTTGAAGCGCGAACGCGTAAACTCCGACTTCTTACCCATTGTGAAGTACTCTTAGGACAGAAAGCACCCGAACAGGAGAATGAAGCAAAGAGGTTAAAGTGGGGGTGGAAACGTACAGACCAATACACACAAACCTGCAGTTGTGTTGGGCAGGCACCGTTGGTATCCTATCCGTAAAAAAACTTCTGAAGATGGCGGTAGCGCAGTAGGAAGCGAGTGAGAGAGAGAGAGAGAGTAAAGTGAGAGAGAGAGGGGAAAGTGTGAGAAGACGGAGTGGGCTTGGGAAACCAAAAAAAGGCTCATGGTTTAGGTGGGAGGCCTTATTGAAAAAAAAAAAATGGTCGCGAGTCACGATGTGTGGCCTTTCCCGTAGCTACCCTTGCCTGCCCGTATTGCCGCGGCGAAAACACACACACGACGCATTCGATAGAGATTGAGATAACTCGAAGTAAAAAGAGAGAGACATGGCGTTTATTTTGGGCTGTTTCTCTTATAGCGTGAGGGCTCTTCTCCATATTTTAGTTCTTCTGAAGGTGTTCGAGTCGTTCGTTTCATCTTTTTCTTGCTGGGTATGCTTTGATGGTGCAAAAATCTGTTTGACCGCTACGGCACTGTCTGAGAGGGTGACGGGGAAGAGGCAACAGGAGGGTGGACGGCAAAGATGCGCGTCACCCACGCATGCACCATCGCCGACGCCGCCACGCTGCATGGGAGTTGTGCACACGTCTGTGCCAGCGGTGACGCACGCACATCTTCGCTAAAGCCGCAAAGGGCGTCGACACTCAACTCTTCGCCGCGCTGTGCATCGGAGCGATACGCGGGGGGAAGGGCGGCGCGGATTTGCCCGGCATGCATCTTCCACACCGCAGGAAGAGCGAAGGCAGTGTTCCGTGCGTCTGGTGTTGCTACTGTATCAGTACAGCCGAGGACATGTGCGGTGCAGCCCTTCAAAATAGACCCTGCCCACCGCAGCGCAGTCGCACCGCCAGGGTCTGACGCAGCCGTCTCACGCGGCACCCGCGCGCAGAGGGTGATGGTCATCGCCACTGCAGTGTCGCTGAGCGCTGATGCAAGTGCAGCGACGTGCTGCATAAGCGTCGTGAATACGTCGAGCGACACGACAGCTGGCAGCGCATCAGCGGCGTTGTGCAGGACACCACCTAATAAAAGCGTCACGTGCGCACGCAGCACTGACAGGTCACTTTCATCGTCGACTCCATCGCCACGCAGCACCGCAGCATCGACACTGCTACTGGCTGTGGCTTTCGCCGCTGGTGAGAGAAGTGCAGACCGAAGACACCGCTGCAGCCAGCGATAGAAGCGCTCCATGTCCTCTGTGCTTAGACGTAGGAGTGCGTCAAGAAGAAGGAGGGAAGAAGACGGCGTGGTGGGCGGACTAAGCGACGTGTCCTGATGCACCCCTTTGTTTTCAATGCCTCCCTCTGCAGGCACGTCCACCACCATGCTCGCCTGCTCCTCTTGTCGCTGCAGTACCACCCACCACTCCAGCGTCAGCAGCACCACAGAGAGCTGCGTGCGGCAGCGAAGAAAAGCCGCCGCGGATGCCTTTTCTGCGTCGTCGCGAGTCCGTCTCACGTGCTGCTCGATAAAAACCCACACGTAGAGCAAAAAGAGAGAAGCCGGCACCTCCTCTGTGGCCCTAAAGTCTACCGGAGGAAGCACCGAGCCACTGATCTGCATCGCACGACGCGACGCCGCGGCACACTCTGCGGGTGTGAGGCGACTTTGCCGATGCAGCAGCGCAAAGCACTCCATCCACTGCAGGCGGGCAGCAGCCACGCGTTCTGCTCTCTTCTCCCTCTCCCTTTCCCCACTCTCTTCGTGGTGATCGGCAACAGGCGAGGCAGGACACACACTGCGAGCAATGGCGTGGAGGCCGTACGGTTGCAGCAGACGCCGCAGACCACCGTGTGCGAGTGTGTCGTCGCCGCCAGAGGAAAGGTATCCAGCAGCTGCGGCGGAGACGGTGGAGGTGTTTTCGCCGTTGCCGACCTGCGCCTTTCCCCGAATCGCAGGCTTAGCCGCTGGGCCACCTGGCATGGGGCTCGTGCGACGACTCGCATTTGCCTCCGTCTTCCCCTCTCCTCCATCTCGCTCTGCATGCTCTCTCTCCCGTCCCGCGGTCAGCGCAGAGGACTCCGGGTAGGCGGTGAGCAGCAGACCCTCCATGGCAAAGGCGGTAGCGAGTGCGTGGAGAGGGCCCTGTGGTTGGAGGCTCAAGAGCTGTGTTGTGATGCGGAGCAGACGCGGTTGCAGCCACGTCCGGAGGGCGGCGGCGCCAGACGTGGAAAGCGAGGAGAAGCCGCTGCTACTGCTGCTATTGTTGTTGTTTGTGTGGATGCCCGCGCCGCTGCTGCTGATGTTGCTGCGTCCATTCTTGTCTCTGCGAGCCGCATCCCGCTGGCCGGCGGCGGCGGATCGGCGCATGACGGGGAAAGAATAGAAGGAGACGACGCGTTTGTTTGCGATGTTATGCGGCACGCCTAGTTTCGAGTGTTGCTGCTTCCTGTTTACAATAAAGGGGGATTCAGAACGGGAGGAAGAAGAAGAATGCGACGTTGTGGATAATGGAGAGAGGAAGAGGGGATGCTTAGGTGATGGCGCTGCCCGCAGTGACGACTTGACAGACAGACACAGAGGGGAGGGAGAGACACGCAGGCGCGCTGGCAGGTGCGACGACTGCTCACAGAGAGCGGCAAACAACATCGGTGACCGTCGTTTGAGAATCTTTTTTTTAAGGATTGTTTCCTTCAACTCTTTCTTTTTACGTGCAACTGCCACGTCCACATCATGTACTGCAGTAGTAGTTATTTAAAACAGCAAGAAAAAAAGCAAAGTTTGAAAGAATAAGAAGAAGAGTAGGAGAACAAGAGCGCAGGCGACACGGAGGTGGAGAAGCAGGCAGATCGCACAGCCCTTGAATAACGTGCGGCGTGGAAGTGTACGACACGCCATTAACGCCAGCTCTCTCCATCTCTGCGCGGGCGTTTTTTCCGTCGTCCACATCACATAAACCATCCCTTCCCGCCTCGTATCGCCTTCACCGTTCCAAACCGCGGCAGGCCGTGTTCGGTCAAGCTGCTGTACTTCACCGTAGCGTAAAGCCCCGTCAGCGACGCGATCGAGCCCGCCTTATCCTTCCTCTTACCTGAGCGTCCACCAGCGGCAGAGGATGTGGACGAGGAGGCCGCACGCCGTCCTGCTGACAAGAGGTGGTCGAGCAGCGCCTTCTGCTGGGCCAGACTCAGCTTCGGCATCGTGACGTTGAAGGCCAACCCACTCTCGGACAAGCACTGCAACCCGTAGAAGACCACCACGTCGCTCGCCACAGCCGCCGCTGCCGCCGCTGACTTGCGTGGCGCCTTCTTCATCCCGCCGTCGCTGCCACCACCGACTTCCTCGTCAGCGGTGTCGGTATCGGGTTTAATCGGGTAGCCCAGCGACGCCACCGACGCACGCGGGATCGACACGAGGACACGCGTGTTGGGGTTGCGTGAAGGCTCCTTCAGCAGCGGCCGCAGAATCGCGTACTCCTTGTCGTGGTAGGCGAGAACCTTGACGGCTGTCTCCGAGCGACGCGGCAGACGACGTGCCCGCTGCACCGCCGCCGTCCCGACCGCCACCGCGTCCACCGCGTCCTGTTCCGCCTCGCTGAGAAGCACCGAGGCGGGATTCACGGAATTTAGCGGCTCGGCAGAGGATACACCGTTCGAGTACGCACGCACCATCAGAGGTGCGCGACTACTACTGTTGCCGCTTGCGCTGTTGCTGCTGCTGCTACTGAGAGAGAGGAGGAGGGCGTCAGGCAGGCGTCGGCCATGACGTCGTCGCGATGCCGCCGCGTCTGCGCGTAGCAGCGGCGCAACCAGCGAGGCAATCGTGCCCTTCTGCTTCTCCGCAAAGTCGTAGGGGTTGACGGGTGTGCGTATGACGGCGCCTTCGTACTGTTGGCGGAGGTAGCGAGGCAGGATCCGGCGCTGCACGTCGTCGAGCGAGGTGGCAAGCTCGTAGGGGATACGCTGGACATAACGCCCGCCGTGGTACGGCAGCTCTTCTACGCTCGCGTCTTTTCTGCCGCGCTGCTGACGCGAGAGAGCGCGCTTTCCGACTGGTGGCAGAGGTTGAGGTAGCGGGGAGGAGGGGCAGAAGTGGGCCCGTAGCACCTCCGACGCCATCGCCGTCTCCAGCAGGTGCAGCAAGAAGGTCAGGGTGCGCAGCCGCTGCGAGAAGGGGGTCATGTTCGGCACAACGCGCAGCTGCTCCACGTCGCGTATGCTCAAATCTTCCATCACCTGTCGTCGCACACGTTGCAGTTCGCCGTCGATGAAGCGTCGCTCCTTCGCACGAAGAGTGGCATCTCCGATTTCCGGTGTAGGCGCACGCTGTGCCCACATCTCGGGCGACGCCAGCGCCTCTGCATCCCGCACCGGGTCTTGGCAGGGACTGTAGGACGGAATGTCAAATAGGCAGAGGTGTGGCAGGGCAGGGACGTAGCGCAGGACATCCTCTGCGGTTGCACACTGCGAAGAAGAGCCGCGCAGGCGGTGGACAAGGGCGGAGACGGCGAGGAAGCCGGTCTTGAAGTTCTGCGCCGGCGAGACCGTTCCAGTCGTAACAAGTTCCGCTTCTGTTCTCTCTGTCTTTGTTGCACGCTTTCGCGTCGTCTGCCGTGTTGTTGCTGCCGTTGCGTTTGTTGCCGGTGTCATCGCCTGTATTCCCTCCATATCCGTGTGATGAAGGTAAAGCTCTCCATCGACAATGAGACGCGCGTCGCCGCACAGAGCACGCAGCAGCCGCAGCTCCTCTTCAATCCAAAAAAGACCGTAGATTGGGCGGCCATAGCGCGAGTAACATGTCATGGCGGGCGGTGCAGCCGCTGCCGCTGCCGATGTGCGTCGCTGTCGTTCTTGTTGTAGTCCACCTGCGGTGTTTGAGCGCCGCTTCACCGGTGCATCGGGTGGTGGCACGTAGGAGACGAGGCGAACGCCATCGTGCTTCGGTGAAATGAAAAAAGGTGAGGCGCACTGCGGCGTGAACCAGCGAAGGAGGTCGGCGCGCTCGTTGCCACCGATCGTGCAGGCTGTGGCCGTTGCGGTGTGGCACAGCTGTGCCGCTTCTATGCGTTGCTCCAGTGTGTCAAGGGTGCTGAGCGCCATTGGCACAAACGGCAACGAGTGCAGAAGTCGCTGGCAGAAGCGAAGCATAATTTGCTGCTTAAACGACTGTTTTTAAAAACTTCTATGAATAGGTGCACGGGTGTTCGAGAAAAAAGCAGTATGAACTGAAAAAGGAGAGCGACACGCAGAGTGGTTCAGCGAGGCTAACTCACCTGACTCGCTTTCAATGTAGATGTATGCGTTCAAAGGGAGGCCGTGTGTGCTGGAGTAGGAATAGTCACGGTGCCCTCCCGCTGCGGTATCAGAAAAGTGTGTGTTTTGCTTCTATGTCTTCTATGTGGTACAGGTCTTTATCACGCCTTGTGCGTATGTTGCGCCTCCTCTGAGTGGGAGGGCGGACCGTGAGACGCAAAATTAAGAAAGAGAGAGAGAAAAGATAAGAGGCAGTGAAGTGTGTTGTTTACGCCGATGAGATTTCATCAAAAGCCGTACACTCGAAGAGAAAAAGGAGGGGATCGCTGTCATTTTACCGATTGCGGTCTTTCACGGCTGGTGGAGAGAAGGGGGTTTGCATGGGTGGCGCAGCGCACAAGGTCGGGCACAAGCGCATCATCAGGCACTCTCCTCTCTCTCTCATACTGCTTCGCTCAACCACCGCAGATTTTGGCTGCAGAGCCACCAGCGGAGAAAATCGAACCTGCTCCGTTTCTGACAAGCTTTAATAAATGTTGCACGCTTCTATGTTCTATCGCACTCCATCGGCGTTCCGACACGGTCTATAAAAAAACAAAAAAAACAAATGACAGGGATAAGGCTGGCGGATGAGAAGACAGCGGAGACAAGATGCACGGCCAGACTCTCTCATCTAACAACACAGTCATCACGACTTCCACCACCGTCACCACCGACGCACACAAGACGTGGAAATACGAGCAGCAGCAGCAACAAAAACTGAAACAAAAAAGCCTTAGCCGCGCGTTACGCCGCGGCAGGTTTTTGCAGCTTCGCCATGAAGAGAGCGGCGACGGCGCGGCGATCACTGAGGGCTGTCGAGGTCGCCACTCGCTGCTGCTGTTGCTGCTGCTGCTGCTGCTGCACTTGCACGCTTGCAGCTGTGGCAGGAGAAGAAAAGGACGAAGCGGGAGACGAATTTGCTGCCGCAATCGTTGCGCCACTGCGCTGTTTGTTGTTCATGTTCGCGTCTTTCATCGCATCGTTCTCGGAGTGCGCCGAGGACGACGACGCGGACATTTCCACCGCCAACACACGCGAGGAGGCCGCTGCAGCCGCATCAACGCGGTGAGGAGAGGCGTGAGTCAGCCGCGAGCGTGGCGGGGCGTCGGTCGACGTCGCTGCTGCCTCTCGCACCGAGCTACCATCGATACTCAGGGCGATGCGCGAGGGTGTGTGGGACGGGGGGCTGCGTAGGTGTGCGGTGCGAAGGTCAGAGAGGGCAGACGCCGTCAGATCGACCGACGGTGGCGGCGATTCCTCAGCTGCGGTTGTCATACGGGCTGCCGCCAGCTGCTGCTGCAGCTGCTCTACTGTCGTGCGCAGCGACGCCGCTTCTGCGCGGTAGGCGTCGCGCTCAGCCATGACACGTACGAGTTGCTCCTCCAAGGCTTCCTGTGAGTGCACTCGCCGACGCCCAACATCACTGGTCACAACAGCAGAGGAGAAGGATGGGTGTAGGGAAGGTCCCCGAGCTGCCAGCGACAACGGCAACGCGGATGGCATTTGCCTCGCCTGTGCGGCACGCCGCTGAGATGCACTATGAGTGGACATCACCGTCGCCGTCGCCGATGGTGATGTTCCGCTGCTTAAGCGGTGCTCTGTTGGGAGTGCACGACGTGGACAGGGCGGGCTGTCGCCATCTCCTCCCACAATGGCATGACTCGGTGACGGCGATGACGACAAGACTGATAATGGCGGCACAATGGTCGGCGGCGGAGAAATAGTGGATGGTCGCGTCACTGCAGCAGGTGGCGTTGGTATTGACGGTGCTGCTAACGATGTTGATGGTACGTTTTGGCTACTGCGTCTGTCCTGTTCACGCGGATCAGCGTACGAGTTCACCACACTCGTGTCCAGCGAGCACACCGATGACGGCGCTGCTGTGGAGCTGCGGGCACTGGTGCTGCTCGCCCCGCCCGTCGCCGTCGACAGCGGAACATCATCGGTGTCTACGCTCTCCGGTAGAAGGTGACGCACCTGACGCACCAGGCGCTTCCGCAGCAGCAACGGGTTATCGGCGAGAAACACGGACGACAGGGAGTGCAGGGAAGCCACAGCAGCGACGTCCGCCACCTCGCGTAACAGGTTCGACTCTGCGTGGAGCACCTGCAGCTGTCCGCAGTGCTCGATGCCGTCCAGCGCACGAAGGCGGTTGCTGCGGACATCGAGGTGGGTCAGCTGCACCGTGACATTCGGGACGCCTCGCAGATCTTCCAACTCGTTGAACGAGACGTTGAGCGTGGTGAGCGAGGAGAGGGGGAGGAGGGCTGCGTCCTGCAGTGTGCGCAGACTGTTGTGCGAGGCGTCAAGTTCGCGCAGCGTCAGCGGAAGACCCCCGCCGAGGGAGCGGAGGCCGTTGTGTGCGACATTCAGCACCGTCAGGTGTGTCAGCCCTTCAAGTCCGCGAATCGTGTAGAGGGCATTGAAGGAGAGATCGAGGTGGCCGACGCGGAGGAGCAGCTCGAGGTGCTCTGCAGAGGTGGCGAAGTCGGCGGGGTTGAAGGACTGTAGCCCACGTCTGCGCAGGTCGACCTGCATGGCACAGTCTTCACTAGAGGAGAGAAAACACAAACACGGACACACTCAGCTGCACACGGTCAGCCACACACACACATACACACAACAGATTCCTGCTGTGTTAGTCAGAGAGAAAGGATGATTTGGAGGCGAAAGGGGAAAGAGAGCGGGCGAGTATTTGTCATAAGTAAAAAAGAAAATTTTAGATTTCAGGCACACTCAATAACTAGAAAACAAAAAAGCGCAACCATTCTGCGCACCCTCCGTTTTCGTCGCTCTTTCTTTCCCTTTTTTGAGAAGCGGAACGAGGTGCGGCGTGAAGCGAAGACGGCGAGTCAGTGTCCGCATGGACAGTAAGGAGAGAGAGAACGAGACAGACAGTGAAGGACGCAAAGAGACGAGCATCTTTATTTTCAAATGTCTCTCCCTTAATTTTCTTTCCACGAAGTGCCTTCCCGGCCCTCGTACGTACACACACACCCTTGCTTGCGCGTGGAACAGAAGTCTGATATAGTTAATGTGAGAGAAACGCACAGGTGACGTGCCACAACGACGCACAGAGCCACCACCACTGAAAGGGGAAAAAAAGAAAAGAACAAAAGTAAGAGAGATGACAGACAAAGACACGCGCTTCTTTCCGTTCGAATACCCAGCACCTCTCTTCCCCCTACTTGCAGAGAGAGCCTTAATCGAGACCGTCGTAGTCGTCGTCGTCCTCGTCCTCCTGACTGCTGTCGATTTCCCCACTGCTGACGCTGCTACTGCTGCTCCTGCTGCTGTTGGTGGCCGAGACGCTCGCCGCCGCACTCGCCGACGCACGCCGGTCCACCCGCTCGTCACCGTCGCCACGATTCGGTGATTCCAGCTCCACACTCGGCACCTGCACGAGATGCACCACAGCCCCGCTCGCTGCGTTCTCCGTGTCCGACGCCACCACCACGTTGAAGTACTGCGGAAAGCGCGTGACAAAAAGGTACATGCTGCTGTAGCCCCGCTTGATTGTCTCTTGCGCACCGCGTGGCATGTTGAGGAAGATAACCGACATGGCTCGGGGGCCTTTGAGCTGCAGGAACTGTGCGATCAGGCGCACCAGATCCGCCTCCGTGAACGATTGCCGAATTACGCCACTCGGCAGCGGTTGGTCGGGCCGGCAGAGACACCAACGACCAGCCTGCATGTGCTCGAACTGCACAAAGTACTGCGGGTGGTTCTGAAAGAAATTGCGCACCTTGGGTGGTAAGAAGACGACCAGCTCCTCTGGTATGCCGCGCTTGAGGAAGGTCTTGAGAGACGTGAAGCCGCGACGTGGGAGGTGCTTGCTCAGCTCCTTGGCCAGGTTCTCTGGATCAAGAAAAGGGTGCTCTGGGTTGTCGCGGAAGGCGATGCGGCGGCGCAGGACGCGCATCTTGCTCTTGTTGTTGCGCTCCGCGGCGTACCGCAGCTGCTCCTCCAGCGACGCCGTCGCGAGGTACGTGCGCTGACGATAGCTGAACCGCATGACAAGATTTGGCGTCTCCGGAGGGACGTAAAAGAGGCGCGCGTGCGCCGCGAAGAATTGGTTCATACCACCATAGTACGTGTCGATTTCTTCTCGCACCTCCTGCGTGAGCTGCTTCGCGAAGGTGGCGATTTCAATGTTGCCTTCGGAAGGCATGAGCAGCAACACCAAGTTCAGACTCTTCGGCGTTGGCGTTGTCTCAGCCTCTAAGCCACCAAAGCCCTCCGTGCGCAGCAACACCGCTGCTTCTGTGACGGGCTGCACAGCCTCTGGTTGCAGATGACTCGGTGGCTGTGCTGGTGGTGGGGCGGATGTCTGCCGAACCGCAAAAGCAAACTTGTGCTGCATCTGTGCAAAGTACAAAATTGCAGCGACACCTTGGAATGGCAGCTGTGCCACAACGGCAGGGTCGACACGACGCAGCAGCTCCGGCAGCGGCATCCACTTTTGCGTGATGCCGTCGAAGGCCTTCACAAAATGAGGCAGCAACGACGGGTCGGGGCGGTAGGCCGCAAAGCGCTCCTCTGCTGCGCCGCACTCAGCCAAGGACAGCTTGGCAGCGCCGCCGTGCAGACGCACGTAGGATACACCACCCACGGTGACGATCTCCAGCGTTGCCTGCTGAAAGTAGCGCCGCAGGTGCTCCTCTGTGTAGCCTGGCATGTCCGCCAGCACCACAGTCAAGGGGGCAAAAAACGGTGGAATGTAGGAGACGAAGTCACTTACGGCAATGACGGCACCGTCCGCGCTGGACCGCACCGCCTGCGTCTGTGCGTTCAGACTTGCCCTGGTAGAATCCGGCGGCGGCGGTGGTACGTCGTCGAGACGCACGTCGTAGTAGTTGCCGACGGGTGCGGCACAGGCGCCAGTCAGTCCCTGCATCACCGTCTGCAGTGTGTCCTCGGCTGACATTGCAGTAGCAGCAACATCACTCGTTTTAGTAGTAGCAGCAACGGTGGATCTGGTAGCAGTCGCACCGGCAGTGGAAGGTGAAACAGCCTGTGTGGGATGCTGCGAAGGGGCTTTCTGCTTGGTCCGCGCGGCTACTTGTTCTCTTAACTGCTGCTCCATCTGAAGCTGCTGCCGCTGGTTGCGCTCCTTCTTTTGCCGCTCCGCTGCCTCGGCTGCGACATCGCCGGCTGGTAGCAAACCCACCGCGTAGTGAGTGCCGGACGCATTCAGCGTAATGCCGAGGACAGTTTGCGATTTCTGCAAGACGTGTAGCATGG
This sequence comes from Crithidia sp. LVH-60A, assembly GCA_030078075.1. Taxonomy (NCBI): domain Eukaryota; phylum Euglenozoa; class Kinetoplastea; order Trypanosomatida; family Trypanosomatidae; genus Crithidia; species Crithidia sp. LVH-60A. The sequence goes on from CP119651.1 coordinate 640,523, forward strand.
ATTTGTGTGGCCGGACGTGCTGACGACGTAAACGAAGCGGGAGATCGTTGTAAAGCTCGCTGACCGCCATCCATGCACCTGGTGAGTGACGGAAAATCATCGCGCGAAGTGCGTCCAGCAGCTCCGTGCTCACCGGGAGTGCGTCTGCATCTGCATTCTCCTTTATTGCAGCACCGGCAGCACTGCTGCTATCACGAGTGCTCGTATTCGTGGCATTGCTCGTCGAGGGGGATTGTGTCGAGGATGACGACGCTGCCGCACAGGACAGCCGTGTGGGCGTGAGGGCTGCTGCTGCTGTCGTGAGGCACCGCACGGATGACTGCGAGGCGGTAGGACGGAGTGGTTGAAGACGGCGGAGGCAGAAAGCGGGGTGGGCGGTGGGCAGCAAAGTCGAGCTGCCACGCAGCAGCCACAGCAGCCGTTGCACCCGTCTTGCTGGTGAGTGTACAACGTCTGTAGCACGCATGAAGGAGGGACACGGGGAAGAAGGGTATGCGAAAGGAGTTCGGTGTGTTTGTCCGCTATGCAGTGAGGGGTGGCGCTACGCTCTCTCTCCCCTTGTCTCTACCACACACAAACGCGGAGAGCGTAGGAAGAGGGGATTTGTGCGACGGCAGCGCGTTGTTCGCACCTCTGATATCTTTCCCTTCTGAGGGTTTTTATTATTATTATGAGATGTGAGAGAGAGAGAGAGTACGTGTGTTTTAGAGGTCAGAAGTAGAGATAACGAAAGGTGCAACGGCAAACAAAGACGAGGAGGAGACATGAGAAGTATTTTCTGGAACTTGCATGAGAGAAAGACCAGTAAGGGAAGAAAGTGGACAAAAAAACCCCTTTTCTCGTCATAATCGTCTGTCCGGTGGAGAGGCAAGGCATCAATGCGTTTTGGCCGCTGTAGAACGGAAAGAGAGAGAGGTGCACAGGCAGATAATAAAGAACACAACGAATCACAAGAAATGTGAAGAAGGGGTAAGGAGGTCAGGTGATTGCTGAATATGTGCTTCCACTCTTGAGAGAGCTCAGAAGGACATTAGAAAAAAAGTCTAAATGGAGCGCGTACTGCCGCTTCTGTACATCAGAGGAAAAAGTAATGTTGCTCACTCGTTGTTGCTGTAGGTGCGACTCTTGACAATCACAACACTCGACCTACAAAGACGCACACACTGATAAAGACAGAGAATAAAGAGAGATTGAACAGCGTTCAGTTCTTCAACTCTCGGCTACGGGTCGGACATCCACCAAGAAGACGGAGTGACGAGCACCGGCCCCGACGGCCCGGATCTTCTCCACTGCCCACCGCTGCTGCGCAGAGACCACACCGTTTGTCGCCGCTGCTGCACGCGCTGGCACAGGTGCAGATGCCTTTGCAGCCGATGCAGCACGCAGCGCATCACCAAGCGCCAGCACAACGCGTGGCTTTATCACTACATCGTCCTCGTCGTCTTTCGCTTCCTCCGCAGACGTGCGTCGTCCAACGGGGCTGCCGATTTGTCCGTGCAAATTCTCACCGAAGCCGAGCACCGCCACGCAGGCTTCATCTCCGTCCTTGTTATCGCACGTCGTGGTGTTGGCGTTAAGGCTGAGCAAGAAGTGGGAGCGACCTGCAACCGCGGCAACAAACACATTCTCGCTCTCGCTGCGATTCTTCTTTTTCACAGCAAGGAAAGACGAGGATACATCCACGTTGGCCCACGTCGTGGCCTCGTCGTCACACGAGCCACGGCCGATGTTGCCACTGCCCATCACCTGCAGCAAAGGTGGCGCATTTCCGTCACCCTCCTTATTCCCCCCAGCACTGGGAATAGCGTAGCGAAAGAGAACTTCTTCTCCGGCGTGTATGCCCCAGTGAATGTTGTCACTGACACCGCCGGTTGTGTTGCCGTCCGACAGCAGACGTGGCGTGGCGGCCGCAGCATCCTCAACGGCACCGCAGTAGTAGCAGCCCCAATGCAAGACACGACAGGAGACAAAAGAAGATGGGAGAGGAGAGCCGCTTGCGTGCTCGCCCTTGTGAGAACGATCACTCTCGACGTCGATGCCGCTCCGTGCTGTGCATAGCGTGATGGATGAGTGGTGATGCATCGCCTGCAGCGCAAACACCACTTCTTCCTCTCCTTTCCCGTTTGGCGAGATAAAAGAGCACAGCGAGGCGGCGACGTCTCTCCCTGCAGCGGTGGACGAGAGGTGAAACACAACAGCACTGCCAGACGCGGTTGCGAGCTGGAAGGCGGAGTGGATGTCGGCAGCGATTGCGTCAGGCAGCCGTCGCACCGCACCGATGGTCAGCTCCACAGGACGAAGGGAAGAGCTGCTGTAGGGCAGGCGGCGTGGCTTGGCATTTTTTGCCGGGCCCCACGAGAAGGCGTAGTGCTTCGTCGACGATGGCACCTTCTCCGGCTGCTGCGGCGCAGCCTTGCCGTCTGCGATGCACACAACCTCATTGAAACCGAGTTCACCAAAGTCACCACGTCCACAGGCGAGTACGAGTGCAGAGTGGAAAGACAGCTGTGGGGTTGCACTGCATTGTGCACGACTCGGGCACGACAACACGACGGCATCTGCAAGGGCAAGAAGGGTGTGGTGCGTGCCACAGCTCACATGGGTTACGCGGCCTTGCAGCACTCTCACAACAACGCCATCTGCGCGCGTGAAGGCTGGCATATGTAAATCGCTCGCTATGACCCCTGCCTCTGCTTTAAGGAAAGACACGAGCCGCGTCCACTGGAAGATCGTGTCTGTGTGCCCTAGACCAAGTTGCCCGTCTGCGTTGCGGCCCGTCACGTAGAGCGCGTGTGTGGTGCGCACCATCGAGTGATCAGCGCCGCAGTACACCGCCACGATCTCTTCCTCCCCCGTGTCTTCTCGTTGCACCTCTCCGCCCTCCGCTTCTCGGATGCATTCAAAAAAAGGAATGCGAGTTGGACGGTTGTAAAACCCGTAAGTGACGTTCGGGTCGTTGCTGAGGCACGCGGCAAGCCGCACAGAGTCGGGTGATACGCAGCCCAAGCCAAGCTGCCCCTCCGCATGCCGGCCCCACCCATAAAGGCCGTCGGTGGTCAGCACGAGTGTGTGGTAGGCACCACAGGCTATTTGGCGAATCGTTCCGCTGACACTGCTACTAGACACGGCATTCGCTGACGGCGCCGATGCCGAGGTAGGTGTAGCGCAAGAGGGAAGAAAGTCATCGATGAGGACAATCTCGTGCAGCGTGTGCGAGGCGTCGCTACCGATGCCGAGACGTCCCTCGTGGCCGCAGCCGCAGACGGCGAGAGCGGTGAAGGGGGACGGCGGTGGTGCGAAAGTCTCCGCCGTAGCATCAGGAGGCGTGGCAGCCATTACTAGTTTGTATTGATGATATATCTACTAGTTGTGTGGCTGTACGAGCGAGGAGTGTGAGTTGTCCTCAACAAGCGAAAGCAGAAAGCAAAGGATGGAGGGAGGAGACGTGAGAGAAGAGTGGTCGGCTGCTAGCGCAGTCATACACCATGCGTGTTGTAGAAGGGGGTACAAGGCAAAGCAGCGCGACTTCCCTCCTTCACTGGTTCGTGTGCATGTGTGTATGTATGGTACACAGGGATGGCAGAGAGTTTTAATAACTGTTCCACTATTTGGTTTGACTGAAACGAGCGGGTGCCTCTGAGCTTGCACGCTCATCTGCGATGTGGCTTCTTCTTTCCTTTTCCTCTCAACGCTTTCCACTCTCGCCTCAACAGAGAGGGAGAAAGCGAACTGCTCACGACCCGATTTAGCCGCAGCGTGCCGGTATTCTTGAGATCAAAAAAGAGTGCTGGCACTTCACTTTTTCTCTCCGCACTCTTTCAACGCTCCAGACTTTCCTTACTCATGCCTCTTTTTATTTTTTAATTTATAGTAGGCTCAACGTTATCGAAATATTATCGCTCAAACCATCCTTACGCAAAACAACGCCGATCATTAACAGAGGGTAAAAGAACACAAGAGCGGGACTTTCTTCGTGCTCCCATCAACACATGTCGTTGCGTGCAGACGCACAGTCAGACAGACAGACGCCACAGTACTCGTAATGCGGCGTGTGGGAGGTATCTGTCGCGTAGGAGAAGAAGGAAAGAAAGGCCACTCCAGACTTTTTTTTACCAGGAAAAGAAAAAATGTTAAGCGGTTAGAGAAGACAAAGAGTGTCTTTTAAAATATGCACAATGGTGCTTATCAAAACACGCACAGGCTGCAACAACAACCATCAGCTGCGCTTTCATCCAAGAATTAACACCGTGAGCCTCACACACACAAACACACACGTTTGCGTGCACGTGTCCGCATGCCCCTCCTACTCCGTCCACGCACTCACCACACCATCCTCGGTCGACGTGAAGAGCCACGACAGCGTTGGGTGCCACACCACCGCATAAACGGGCCGCTGATGCTTCAAAATCTTCACCGGCACAACAAGCGCGTTTTTGTTGTAGTCGTCATACACCATGCCGTGGAACACGTGCACGTGCCCGTCCGACGCACCGGTGGCAAAGAGGGGGTAGGCGTTGGTGTTGGGGTGGAAGGCCACCGTGTTCACCACACCCTTGTGCGAGCGCATGCGCTTGTAGGGCTTATCCGAGAAGTCCATGTCGAACCACGAGGTGTGGCTCGTCGTGTCGCCGACGAGAAAGTTGTCCCCCTCTGGGTGGATAGAGAGGCATGTCGTTACACCACCGGAGGCCTTAAAGCGACGCTGCAGGCGGTGCGCCATGAGGTTGTAGCACCGCACGGAGTTCGTCGTCGCGAGGAAGAAGATCGGCTCACGCGGGTGGAAGCGACAGTCCGTCACCACCTCGGAAAACTTGCGGAACGGGCAGAAGACGCGGCGCTTCGAGAGCTGCAGCATGATCGTCTGACGGTACTTCACGTGGTCCTTGGGGCAGAGCGCACACAGGTAGTCGCCCTTGATGTGGAAGCAGAACTTCTTCACCTTGGCGTGCATCGCGATCTTCACCACAATGCCGGCGTTGCGCTCGCGCGCTGTCGCGTCAATGAACTCGGCACGCTTCTCGCGCTCCTCCACGTCGTGCAGATCGGCTGTGGCTTCGTGCGCGGTTTCGTCTGCGTCGAGCGCCGTCTGCGTGACGGCATGGCCGCCGAGCGTGTCCACCGCCCCCAGCGCGTGCGCCGCGCCATCCTTCCCGGCCGCCAAACCCGGCGCACGCAGGAAGCGCACGGTGTGGTCGTTGATGAGGCTGTGCGCGGCGAAGGTGGGCACGATAAAGACGAGGGAGAACTCCACGGCGGCGACGAGGAGGTTGAGGGAGCGGGACGGGCAGAACTCGACCTGCTGCACCGGCGCGCCAAGGTCGTAGCGCTTCATCAGGCGTCCCGTTGCCACCTCAAAGACACGGACAAGGTGGTCATCGCAGGCAGTGGCGAGGTACTGGCCGTTCGGGCTGACCGTCACGCTGCGCACCGTCGCGGTGTGCCCCTTGTAGTGAAAGGACAGCCGCTCTGGGAAAGGACGCAGGTCCTTTGGATCCGGCAACTCCGGCAGCAGCTTTGCCGGATCGACGACCAGCCGCGTCCGCTGCGCGCGTGGGAAGAAGGCGAGGTCGAGGCAGCGCTGATAGCGGTCCTGGATCGTGTGGTGGTAGAACGGCACGTGCCGTAGGGCATCGAAGGACTGAGGCAGGAAGTGTTCCTTACGGTCGATGGCCCGCAGACGCGCCTGGCGCTGCTTCGCCTTCTCACTCGGCAGGTACTCCGGCGGGGGACGGTAGCTCTCGAAGGTGCCCGGTGGTGGGACCTTCGGCTTCGGCACGCGGTTGAAGTACTTGAAGTGCGTGTGGGTGTCCATCTCCACGTGGCCGTCATCCCACAGCATCATGTCCTCCTCCGTCTCCTCCTCGGTCTTGTCGGGCTGCTGCACCTTCTTCTTGGCGTCCTCGTCAGCGCGACGCATGCGGCGCACCATCTTCGCGATCACCTTCATGTCGTGCAGGGCGGGCACAAACGCCTTCTTCGATGGACCACCGCCACGCGCCAACGGGTGGTTCAGCGGGTCAAACACGACGGAGTCCTCCATCACTTCCGAGTACATGTCGTAGTTCGTGTTGGTCGTGCGGTTGCGCTGAAGGTTGAAGATGAGCTGCAGGTCGGCGTTGCTCAGCGTCTTCTTCTCATCGTGCAGGGCATCAATGATCGTACGCATCGCGTTGGGGTCGTCCGTCGCGTCCAGCAGCCGCTCCAGCGCCGAGCGCTCAGACTTCATGAGCTTCTTGCCCTCCACGTCGTAGCCGATGTGCTTTTCGTCCTTGTACCACTCCAGCGGGATGTCACCGACGCGGTTCAGCGTGGCTTCGTCCTCGCTGCTGTCTGACTCATCAAGGTGCTGTGTCGTGCCGAGACGCACAACACGGTTGGCCTCGGCATCGAGTGCAGCTGCGGCGTTCGCGAGCTCCTCGGCGTGGGGAAAGAGAATCACGTCGTCTTCATCATCGTTCCCACCGTTGTCGCTGCCGGCGTCGCTCTCCTGCAGCGTGATGTCGTGCAGCTGCGCATAACCGTGTGCGTCGTCGTCGCCGGCGTCTTCGCCGTCGGCGTCATACGCAGACGCGTTCATCGTGGCAACGTCCTCCTTCCTTTCTTTTGCGGGGGTGCGAGCGCGGGGCAGGTCAGCCGAGACGGGAGACTGCGTACCGCTGCTGCTGCTGCTCGTCGCGATGGCACTCGCACTGCTAGAGGACGTGGCGCCGTCAGTTGTGGCGGAGCGCGCTGCCGGAGTTGCAGTGCGCTTGGTGGACTTGGGGGACTTCGCCGCTGCTGTTGTCGTCTTTGATGTTTCAGCAGGTGCATCTCGCGAGGCGAGGCGACGCTTCGGCGGCATCGCTGCGATACTGCGGGAGGTAAAGGCAAGAAAAAAAAAGGTGGGAAATAAAAAGAGATAGAGAGAAATAATTCTCTTTCAAATGCACCCACAACAGACTACAAATGCAGCGGACGTGATTTAAGGTGTGGTGGGCGATATGTGAGAACGAGAAAACAAATGATGATGAGAGAAAGTTAGAAAAGTGGTGGGAGAGAAGCAAAAATGAAGGAAGTGGGAGGGCAGACGTCTCCGTGTGTTCCACGAAGGTCCAAACGAGCGAGAGAGAGAGAGCTTGAAGGAGACTTATGTCCACTCGCGAGAAGCAAGGAGACACGTAGACGTTGTCGCGATGCTTGCGTTCAGCCACGACCAACAATATCAGTAGTCCTTTCAAAGAAGAGGGAGAAGAGAGCATCGGTGCCCATACTCGGGGGTTACGCACAGCATCAGCCGGTAGCAAGAAGTGAGCCGTTGTGGACCGCCACCTGCACTTACCACCGCGAAGCCACCTGGCGTACAATACTCCAAGTACGCACGCGCTCTCTCTCTCTTCAACGTTACTCATTAAAGCGATGATTGTGACGGCTCTTAAGACTTTAGGACAAAAAGGTGAAGATAACTTACAGAAAAAAAAAGAAAAGAAGACGTGCGTATTGTTGACACTCCCACACACACACCCCACACACGCTTCATTTGAACACTGTACAGCAAGAAAGAAAAAAATAGAAGGCGTGCCCACACGACCTATGACAGATAACGACCACAGAGAAATGGATCACAGTTATCTATGACACACACAAAATTAAAACTCTTTTCATTATTACTAACAGTAGCAAAAAAAGTGCTTATCGACAGATGCACTACACGCCCAGCAGTCTACGCCACTTCCACAGACACACAGATGCAAACAAAAAATAGACGAGGTAAGACGGACCCGCTTAAAAATGGAGAGATATGAATAACAAAAAAAAAAATGATGAAGAAGAAGCTGCAGAATGCGTCTACGCACGAACAGAAGGCATGGACGCACAAATACAAGCGAAGAAGTTATGAAGGACGAGGAGGAATAGCGTCTGTCCGTTGAGGCGACCACATGTCTAATGTCAATTAAAGGTAAAGAAAACTCAACGACAGGTACCAACAAACAGAAAAACAATAAAGAGAATGCAGCGAAGATGGGGCACCGCGTCAGCTCTTTCCAAAAAGAAGTAATGAGCATTCCTTGAATCTTCAACAGAGTCCCACCCTATAAAGCAGCGTCTTGCCTCCGAATTGAGCACACCCTTACTCTACGCACAGCACACATTTGCCGCCTCTACTCTGTTAGATTGTAGTCGTCATCTTCGTCATCGGGCTGCGGATCGGCCGCTGCCTCATAGTCCAGCTGTGCCTGCAGCGCCACCAGCCGTGCCAGCTCCTCCTCTGTCGGCTCGGGGTGCGTCGACATGGAGCGGCCGTCATGGTCACCGGACTTCTGGCGTGGGTGCACCGCAGCGGGCACTGCATCGAAGGCGTCGCGGCCGCTGCCACTCATCGAGAGGGAGGGACGCTTCATCACAATCGATGACGGCCGCTGCTGATGTTGGTGTTGGTGTTGGTGGTGTTCGTCTCCCGCCTTGTGGACTGCACCGTTGACGCCGCTGCCACGCGTTGTGGATGCCTCGAGCGACGGCGATTTCTGCCGGCTCATCGAGCCACGTGAAATACGCAGCGAAGACGAGGCCGGCTGCGACGCGCTTCCCTCCTTCGCGGCGGCTGCCGACGCCGTCGAACCGTTGCAAACGGGCGTGTTGTTTGCGTCCGCCGCAGCAGTTGCCGCAGACTTGGTTGGTGTCTCGCGCGATGCGTTCAGCCCTTCGCCGGCAGCTGTCGCTGTGGTGTGTGCGGCGTTGAGGCCGCTCAGCGTCTCCTCGGACGCCGTCTGCTGCAACTGGTGATGCGCGGCAGCCGCCGGCGTGCGACTCGCTGCCCGGCGGTGAACTTCCGTCACGCGTGGCTTCACCGGAGTTGTTGTTGCTGCTGCTGTCCCCGCAGACGTACCGTCGTTCGCGGCGGTGGTGTCGCTGTGGTGCTTCACCAGACCGGCAGACGGGGTGGACGCAGCCGTCGTACTGCGTGAGTTGGCGCCGGAGAAGGACACACGAGGGGTATAGATGCGCACCGGATGTGCAGGCGACGCTGATGCTGATGCATCGGCAGCCTTGGGCGTTGTCCCAGCGCTCACCGTCGTGTTGACAGAGGTGACAGACAGCGCAGAGAGCGGCGGGGGTGCTGCTGTTGCGCCACCAGTCGAGCCAGCATTACCAGCCGTTGCGCTCTCCGATGGCACCACGCTGCTGTGGGTGGTCGACGCACGCGACGAGGCGCCGACGCGGTGCACGCGCGCTCTGCCCGAGACCTCACCACGGCTCGCAGCCGAGGACGAAGCGTTCGGGGACGTGGTCGACACGGCTGGCGTGCTCAGCGCACCTGCATTACCGTCACGAATAACAGCAAGAGAGGGGACAGAGCTGACGGGCAGCGTGGCCGGTGCACCGTTCGGTGGCGCCAGCACAGCAGCGGCAGCCGGCCCACCTGCTGCAGCAGACGAAGACTGCTGTTGCTGATGCTGCAGATGCTGTGGGGAGAGCGGTGCTGCGGGGGAGGAGGGACCACGCTGCGGCTGCGTGCTCGTTGGGCTGATCCCGCTACCGTTAATACGAGACGACGTCAGCGCGGAGCCCAGCAGCGGCGGACGTGCACGCAGAGGCAGCGGGTTGCTGCTGTGCAGGCCCATCACCGCCGCAGGCGCCGAGGGCGGGGGCGGCAGCGGCGGAGGCACGACCGGTACGGCGACGGTGCTGTTGTAGTAGAGGCGGTTGTTGGCAGACTCCGCCAAGGCAAGGTTTTGGATCGTGTCGTACACGACCTGCACCTCTGGTTCCTCAGAGGGGTAAATACGCGCGAAGTTGCGCAGCTTGCTGTCCTCGTGCGCACGGCGTGCGTGGACATAGGCCGGAATGTTCCCCCCGGCAGCGCCGGAGCCGTGTTCACCCGTCAGCGGGGAGCCTGTGTTCACCGGCGACTCCACCACGTCGTCGTTGGCCGCCGCGTCGTGACGGCTGCTGTTCTGTCGCAGCTGACTGCCGTACAAAGGATGGTTCGACGACCATGGCGGCATGTTGCGCTTCGTGAACTCCTCCCGCTCCCGCTGACGATCCTTCTCGTAGTCGGTTGGCTTGCAGTCGATGATGCTCCACACCTCCGTGAGCAGCTTGCTCTTAATCTCCATATCCAGCGGCGTCTCGGTGGCGAAGGACGGGGTGTGGTTCACCTCCATCAACCACGGCCGCATCTTGCTGTCAATGAGCACGTCGAAGCCGAGAACCTCGAAGCAGCAGTAGCCGTCGTTGAAGCCCGTCGGGAAGCAGGAGTCGTACACGCGTGCGATGCTCGGCTGCGCGGCGAGGATGGTCTTCACGATGATGATGCCCACCTGTCGCCACAGCTCACTCGCGGAGTGGCCCGACTCCTCGAGCCACCGATTCAAAAAGGAAAAGTTGCGCTTGTTGCCGACGTCCATGCGCGCCACATCTGTGTTGAAGACGTAGTCGGCGCTACGTTTGTTCACCGCGTAGTTCGTGAGGTGCTTGCACGCGTTCTTCACGTTCTCCTCGGTTGGCGCTTCGTACGGCTCCGTGCAGATGCGCACCAGCCCGTCGTTGAAAATAAAGATGGAGGGGTTGCGAATCGAGGTGAGCAGCACGTAGACGCGGAGGTCGAACTTCTTCCCTTCCAGCAGCAGCGGGCGGTGCACGTACTCTTGCACGATGTAGTTGTCAAGCGCGTGGTCGTCCAGCGCGGTAAGCGGATCGCGCGCGACGATGATTCCCCGGCCCTGACAACCAGAGTTGGGCTTCATGATGAAGTACTTCAGGATGCGCCGCTGACGCACGGCGGTCATGTACTGCGTGAACTGCAGCCTCTCGCTCCGCATTGACCACGTGCGTGGGTAGAAGGTGAAGTGGGTGGGCAGCTTGTGGCGCAGACGCCCCAGCGTGGTGCCCAGGTGTCCCTTGCGACACAGCAGGTACATCGAGGGGAAGTGGTTCGTGCGCTGCCAGTTACTGAGCCGCACCAGCCGCATCAAGGACAGTACCGTGTCGCTCCAGCAGAGATTGAACTTGTACTCGTTCAGCTCGTCCTCGGTTGTTTCCATCGACCAGCCAAGCTCATCGGCCAGCTTGCGGATCACCGGGTACTTGGTCAGGTACACGTTGAGCACTTTGCGCGCCTGACGTGAGCGGCGCGACAGCGCACTACTCTGCAGGGAGGAGTTGAGGGACACCTTATAGGACTCCGAGGGACGTGTCAGCTCCGTCATGCGAAGACCGTACGCAGTGGACGAGGGACGGGACAAGATGACCTTCTTGTCGGGGTGCGTCGCCACCGTGGCGGGAAGCACCTTCACCTGCGACTCGCGCTGTGTCGCGGCAGCCGCCTTACCTGTTGCTGTTGTTGTGGTTGTCGAGGCAACAGATGGGGGTGCAGCAGAGGCATCCGCTTGCAAAGTCGATTCCGCCGTATCATTCGCACCATCGCGATCCGCGTCTGTCTCGACAGGGGCGACAACAGCAGATGTGTGCACCTCCACCGCCTCTGCCGTGTAGGTGGATTCCGAGTCTACAGTGGGTGTGAGAGAGCGGGATAGGCTTTCCGCATCCGCTGCCGAAGCCTTTGCCTTGATTGTGGTTGTTGTGGCTGCTGCTGCTGCTGGTGATGCCGAGGCAGCAGTGCGGCGTGCTGCAGCACCGTTGTTCGATGCCTGCGTGTTGCCCAGCAGCCGACGCCGATGATGCACACCACCGTTCACAGCACCGTTCTCAGCGGTCACCGGTGCCCGCTGTGGCGTGTGTGTGTGCGTGCGATGGGGCACCGGGTGGATGTAAAGCGAGGCGTGGCTGACAGCCGCCACAGACGACGAGTGGTTGTGGCCGTGATGGTTGTTGGGCGTCGGCGATGCCGGCGGCGGCGGCGGCACAGAGGCAGAAAGGTTTGTAGAGCCGCCATTGATGCGGCGGTGCTGCGCGTGATGGCGCACGAGTGGCGCTGCGGGGGCGGCAGCAGCGTCCCCACCATTTGTCATTGCACCAGCGGGAGGAGGAGTCGTGGTGGAAGTAGTGTTGTTGTTGCTGCTGGGTGTGGTGCTGGATGCAAGCGGGTCCACGAAGCGAGGGCGACGCAGCAGAATGTGGTTGTTGTTGCTGGTGCGCGTCACCGCTGTGGTGGCGGAGGCAGATGCGGCGGCGGCGCCGACGCGGCGACTCGAGCTTGACAACACCGTAGCTGCAGAGGAGAGCCCATCTGGTGACGCTGCAGCAGCGGGAGAAGCATGCCGCTGGGGCCGCACCAACGGCCCCGCAGAGGACGAGCGACGCACGCCGTTGGTGTTGCGGTTTTGCGCATTACGTGCGGCGTGCATCCCCGCCTGCGAGGGCCGCCCCTTTACTTTCCCTGCTGACGGGGTCGGGCTGCTGCTGCTGCCAGCTGCGACTGCCGGACGTCCCGACTTGAGTGCCGGGCTGCCGTTCACGCCACCGTTGTGCGCCGCGGTAAAGAGCTGCTGACGTGGCGTGATGAGATCTGCTTGATACGGGACGTGCACCTCCACCGCAGCCGCAGGAGAGGCAGGCTTGGGTGCGTCTGCGTTGCTGTGCTCGACGGAGTCGAGTGCGTCAGCGGCAGCCATTGCTGTTGTTGGCTCGTCCTCTGCGTGTGTCAACACGTCCGCATGGATAGGCACAGCGGCGGACATCGCGAGTGGGGTCGTGCGTGTGGGCGGCTGACGTCAGGAAATATATATGAGAAAAAATGTGTATGCTGAAATGCGAAGTAGAGGCTGTGGCGCTTGCAGGGGTACAGAACTATCAGAGAGAGAACAAAATGAATACAGGAGTGCCAAAAATAAAGACGAGAGGGAACTCACACACACACATACAAACACACAAACCGTCACCAGCACAGTTACCACGAAGAGGGGAAGTGAGGGAAGAGTTGACAACAACAACAAGCACTAGAACAACAAAGAAAGCTCTAAAAAGGGGGGTGAAAAAAAATGGAAATTAGGTAAGGAGAGCACGACGCACACAAGCGCGCAAAAACTAGAAAAAAATAATGAAATACAGCGATCACTTGAGGTGACTAAAAAAAGGAGAAAAAGAGAGAGTGACAAAAAGAAAATCACGCACACAGGAGGTGGTAGGAGAGACGGTGTCACGGAGTTGGTAGTTCTAGCAAGAGAAAAAAAACAACAACAAAGAAAGGAAGACGAAATGATCAAGAGTGGAGACAATACAGAAAAAAGGGGAGACGAAGAGAAAAATTACAGTTACACAATTGTGCGTGTGTGTGCGTGTGCTACTCTAGCTAGACACAGTCCACTGTACGACTTGATATGAAGTCACCGCTGCACTGACCGCAAAGAAATGAGAAAGAGAGAGAGAATTAGGGGGCTGTGTAAAACTCTACTTTTTTCAGAGATCGGTCGCGGAAATGCCGGCTGCGATGACAGGAAGGCAAAAAAATAATATATGAACACGAAAGGAACCACGAAGCGACTGATACAAGGCAGAAAAGGAGAAATGGAGCGCGAGAGGAGGACTTGGCGACAAGGGTACAGAACAGGAAAAAACACACCCTTAATGTAGTGTGTGGTTTGTGCGTGAAGGCCACAGCGGATAGCTGTTGGACGCAGATGTAGCACGATTTGACTCTCTTAAGGCAGATACATACGTAGGCCCACACGCGCAGGAGAAGAGAAAATAATAATAATAGCACTAAGGAAAATAACAAATCCACCGGTGTATCAAGGCGAGAGATCACGCACAGTCAGAGGAACGCGAAGTACAGCTTCACAAAAGCAAGGGAGAAAATAAACAAGACAGTGTACAGACAGCTTAAGGAAGAGATAGATAGATAGATTGATAGAGAGAGAGGGAGAGAAAGTGAGAGCGAGCGATTGACCAGCCAGCTGGCGCATTTTGCTTGCAACTTTGTCGCAGATGATGAGAAGCACGTTGTGACCACGCGGTAGGCAAAAACAGGTTCTCTATGACTTTTCTTTGCTCCTCCATCTCCTTTTTTTTTTCCGCGTTGACAGGTCGACTTGCTTAATAAAATAGGTATGAAGACACAGCAGCTCCGGCATACTGCACAAACGTACTGGCATGCGTGAAATCAACCACTTTAATCTTCTACCTTTCTTTTTTTGAACGTTGCGTAGTGAGTAAAAATCACGCATTTAAAAGCGCTACACACAGGTTTTTTTTTTTTACATGTGAAGGCGTCTTGGTATATACATCAAAGTGTACGTGTGTGTCGTGCAAACAACAACAAAGACGAGAATCAAATAGAGAGCGTGCAAGGTCAGTGGGCAGGAAAAAAACCCACCTCGAGTAGCTTCGCTTCTCTTGTATCCCATTCGCCCAGACTATTTCTTTCCCCTCCTCTCTCACCTTTCTCCTTGCGCGCTCGCAAACGGCCCACAGCAGCAGGCGAATGCACCGGCAACTCTGCTAGCACGGTACAATAACACAGTGCGGTTTGCTGGCAGCGAGCAACGCGCACTGCAACGCTTCCGGAACGAGCGAGGCCGGCAGCAGCAACACATCCGGCTTGAGTGCACTAACGTGCTTCATCACCTGCGGCAGCGCAACGTCTGCGTCCGCCAGTGTGACTGTTGGGTGCTTCTTCGAAGCCTTTAAGACGCAGACGGAGACGCGAGAGGCGGGGGCTGCGGCGTCACTCTCCTGCGCTGCCTCCTCCTCCTTCGCCCTTTCCATCTGTGCCTCTTCGACGGCGTCTCCCGTGGCGGGCGATGCAGAAAATGTTTCGCTACTCGGGAGAAGCCCTTCCACGTAGTGCCGACACGCCTCGAGTGCAGACAGCGTTGACGTCGGTGCCGCAACCACCGCCTCCGCCGCTTCTGTGGGAGATGCAGCGCCTCCAGCGGCGTCGCTGTTGTCTTCTCCAAGCGGTGCTGCTGGCGCGATGAGGAGAAACGCAATACCGTCGTCACTCTGCGGCGCTCCTGCTGCACTGGCGGAAGTGTTACCGGGGCGTACGCAGTGAAGTTGTGCGTAGCGCACCGCGGCATCGATGGCCGCCTTCAGCGCGTGTGGTGGGAGCAGCACCGTCGCATCTGCTGAAGCAGCAGCCGCATGCTTCTCATTGGTGCTGTTGCTAGTCTCGTCGCCGTCAGAACACGAAGAAGCCGATAAAGTGGGAAGAGGGAGTACCACTGTAAAACACAGCGGGGCAGCCGTTGCAGCAGCAGCTGCAGCAGCATTTGTTGTGAGCGGCAGTGGACGCCACTTTACCCCATCCTTCTTCACAAAGTACAGTGGATGGGTAGTGCGCAGAGAGCGAAGGGTGTGCAGAGCAACGGCACCGAGGCGGTACTGCTTCCCCTCTTGACGCTGCCCCACGCCGAGGAACACGGCGTCAACGGCGTGGCGGCGTGCCTGATGCACGACGTGGCGCACGACAACAGCAGCTGCATCCTCCATACCCCCATTCGCAGTAATAGCAGGAGGAGGCGCACCGTGTAAAAGTGTATCTGCCGTTGGTGGCGTTTGTGTGATGTTCTCTGCTGCTGCCGCTACCACTCCATCTCCTTCGTACTCTCCCGCATCAGCGCTTGCGCAAACCGCCTCGATCGTGTAGTGCGCACGTCCTTTAATGTACTTGTTCGTGTGGAGCGCCTTCAGCGTTGACGTCAGCACGACTGAGCAGGGCACCGTTGGCGATCCAGCAGCAGCAGCGGCAGCAGTGCGATCCTGCGGCGATGAAGCTGCGGCCGTTTCGGCAACTCCCACATTAACAGCAGCAGCAGCAGCAGCAGCACCGCTACGTGGTGAAGAAGGCCCTTCTGTATGTGCAGCAGCAGCAGCAGCAGCAGTGGTCATCGCGGGTTTGTCCCACACGTGGAGGAGAACGAGGGAGGCGTCGGTAGCGCAGGCGACTTCGACGCAGCGCAGTGAGCTTTCCGAGCCGTCGCAGAGAATGAGAGACTTCATTGAGGTAGAGGAGGAGGAGGCTGTGGTTGTGTGAATTTGCGTCTCTTTATTTTGCTTTTCAATCGCTGTGTGAGTGTTTAAAGAGGCACTCTGATGTCCTTAATGCAAGAAGAAGAAATATCAATAAGAGAGGCAGGAGAGAGAGTGAGTGATTGTGTGTGTGTGTGTGATCGTGAGAGACCAACAATTCCAGCTTTTTTAACATGAAGAGACATTCGAGATGCCTTGTTGGTACTGCATCGTCTCTCATTTGCACTTGCGCATCAGCCCTTCTAGCTTTCCTTTATTTTTTCCGGCGAGGGCAGCGTCTTAAGTCTTCCGTACTAGTCTAACGTCTCTTTTTTCCTCCTGTGAACGTTACAGTGGATTGCTTACACCAACACACAATCAACTCATTTTCTCTCTCTCGATATGCGTTTTGTGCAATCTCAGACTTGCGCTACTTACTCAGACAGACACACACACAGGCATGCAAACCCAGCGACAACAAAAAATAACAAATTACGAAAAAAGTATAGAAAAAAAAAGAAGAAATACAGTCGAGTCCTCCTTTGCTGTGCTGATGGAGGTGGGCAAAAGCGGGTTGGAGAGAAGCAACCACACACACACAGACGCACAGGAATACACAACAACAAAATTGAAGATCCCAACAAAGAGGAGTTTAAAAAAGAAAGAGCACAACAAGAGAGAAAGAGAGAGGCAGGCGAAAAACAGATTGCCCCACACACACGCGATTCAACGAGACCTGGGTAAATTTCTGTGAAGAAAAACAAACGGAGCATCCATCCTACACCGTAGTAAACAACGACACAACAAGAACAACAACAATAACAACAGATAGGTGGAGCTACGAGACGTCTCGTTGCATGACACGCAAGAGCGTCCGCAGAGAAGCACTCCGCTCCTTCTCTCTTCGCTTTTCCCCCTTTCTGCCATCCACGTGAGCCACACACATGCACACATACACGCAGGCACACACGCGGACCTTCGCTTTACAGCACCATCTCACGCGGCATGGGCTTGTGCAGCACCCATCCCGTCTTGTCCTTCGGCTTCACGTTCGCCACTGCCGTGCGCTCCGCGTGCAACTCGCGCAGAATCTCGTACAACGCCTTTGTGTCCAGGGAGCAGTACTCGACAAGCTGAATGCGCAGCGTGTCCCACATGCGATCCCGCTCCTCCTGCGTCATCGTCGTGCGCACATTTTCCGTCCACACCGAAGGAGACGCACCGGCCATATCGGACATCTCACTTCCACTGTTCACACCACGAGTGGCGCGCTGCAGGTCCTGCACCGTGCCTCCACCTTCCAGGTGGTACCACAGGCGATACACACCCATTGCATTTTCTCCTTTCTGCTCATCCTGCCCCTCCCCCGCCCCACCGCCGTTATTCGCGCTGCCGCCTTCGTTGCCATCGTCCGCCGGCGACGACTCGGACCCAAACACGCCGTACTGAAAGTCTGGGCAAAGCGCCGGCAGCACCTTCTTCAGCGAGTTCGAGCCGTGTGCGTTCGGGTGGATGCACCCCTTCTTGATAAGATCGATCGTGTCCAGAAAGAAGAATTCCTTAATCTCAGCTCGGTACTGCTCCTCCAGCTGGCCCAATTTCTCCAGGCACGATTTCTCGAAGGAGGCGAAATGGGCAAGGAAGGAGCCGTCGTACGGGCGCAGGGGCTCCTCCAGAGGGTTGGCCTTGGTGATCTTCGGTGGCTTTGGCTTGCGCGTACGGCGGCCACGGCCACCTCCGGCTTCTTCCGCCTCCGCGGCCGCCGCTGCTTCTGCGGCCTCCTTCGCCGCCGCCAGTCGCGCCAGCTCCCCTGAGCTTTCCATCTCAGCGCGCTTCTTCTCTCGCTCGAGACGAACGATGCGGATGAGCTCCGCGACGCAGCCTGGTCGAGGATCGGTGTTCGGCGAGCACCCCTTCCCGAAGTGCAAGTAGTTGTAGTGCGTCGGTGCCTCGGTGAGAATATCGTGCTGGAAGACATCGAGCGAGAACTGGAAGGGGATGGACTGGTAGGCCACCTGCTTCTGAAAGGGTGGCAGCGCGAACTGCACAGCTTCGAAGTCGATAATGAAAAGGGGGTAGCGAATCTTTGCGAAAAAGTCGTCGATCTCGCGGGGGTTCAGCGCGACTTGCCCACTCGTCAGCGCCTCGGCGTATCGCAGTTGTGCCTGCGTCATGCGCATCCGTGGCTCACCACGTTCGTAGGCGGTCAGCACATCCCGGATCGTGCGCTTCCCCTCCGCCCACCAGGCGGACTTGCGAGCCAGCGACGTCGATGGCAGTGTGAAGAGGTGGTTGTCTTTTGCAACAATCGGGTCGGGAACCTTGCGGGGAAGACACATGCCCTCAACGAAGAAGGGGCAAGCATCTCCGCCACGCAGGCACTGCGGACCGATGTGTTGACCGTAGCACGGCACACCCGTTTCGCCTCCTGCTGCCAGCGGACCAGCGCTGCTGCTTCCTCCTTCTTCTGCCTCTTCGTCGTCATCTACTGCAGTACCCGCAGCAGTGCTGTCGTCGTCAGCAGCCGCGCTTGTTGTCTTGTGCTTGCCTTTCGCGCCGGCCTTTACCTTCTGTGCACCAGCCTTCACATTTTTCTTTCCACGGCTCTTCGCGTCGGCCGCTGCTGCTGCTGCTGCAGTTTCAGCACCGCCGCTGCTCGACGCACGCACGAAACCCTCATCCCCCAGGATGTTGGACAGGCTGGTCAGGTTCTTCCCCTCCTCCGTCGTCGTCGTCACAACACGCTGCTGCTGCTCCATGAGAGGGAGGGTGTGTTGGCGCAGCATGTCCTCCATCAACGCCTGCTCATACTCGAGCAGCCTGTGCAGCGTCTCCTCGCGGTGCTTCTGCCCTCGTCCTGTGCGACTCTGCGTGGCGGCCTTCGCGACCTCTCTCGCTGTCGTCTCTACCAGCTGCTGCCGCTGTCGCACCGTTGCCTTCTGCGCGACACTGGCGTGGCAGTTCTTCAAGTCGAACGCACCCCCGCCGCCGTTGGTAAAACCATACGAGTACGAGTGCGGTGCACCACGGCTGCCACTGCTACTCCCCTCCCGTCCATAGTGCTTCGCGTCTTCCTCCATCAACTCTTCGAGCGAGAGACGCTGGATAAATTTCACCAGCTGCGGCGGCGCGCAGTCGACGAGCGTGGCCGGGCCTGGAAAGAACTGCCGTATGTGCAGCAACCCGCTACGCTTCAGATCTACCGCTGCTGCCGGACGCGCTGACGACTCCAGCGTGTGCCCCTTCAGGCTCTCCCCTGTGATGTCGTCCAGGTTCACCTGCAAAAACTTCTTTCGTATCTCGATCGGTAAGTGCGGCTGCGTTAGCCATAAGCGGAAGCACAGGATAGTGAAGTGGAAGCGCTGGATTGTGTGCGTGATGCGTGCAGAGGTGCTGACGGGGTCGATGACAGCCTGCGTGTCGATGAACACCCACTGGTTCTCCTTGGGGCGGTAGCGCAGCACGGCAGGACGCGCACGCAGCTCTGCCGACACCGGGTTCGATGATGATGATGATGATGGTGTTCCATCAGCCGTTGGCATCGCTGTGGGACTACTACCATAAGTACTGCTCATCGGAACGGCAAAGGCAGGCCGGTGTATTGTCAATGTCGGCGCCTGCTCTCCCAGCGTTCGAAACGGTCCCTGGAAGTACGACACGATGAGCCGCTCCGTGTGCTGCACGGCCTCGGCGAAGTCGCTTTCCTTCACGACGTGAGCGCGGCTGCCGAACTGCAAGCGGTCCCACCGCCGCGCCAACTCGTTGAAGCCAACGCTGTCATCGAAGTGGACCATGTCGCCCAGGGAGGCCTTCGGGATCAAATCGGTGCGATTCTGCAGCAGGTAGAACTTCTTTGGACACACGAGAGACGCCGAGAAGGTGCGGTAGGTCAGCACGGGTGGGTGCCACGCGCGTTTCTCCTGCGGTGCAGCAGCAGCAGCAGCAGCAGCAGCAGACGCCACCGGGGGTGCTGATGCGGTGGACGTGGACTCGAGCTGCATGGTCTCGTCCAAGTCTGCCAGTGGTTCGGTGGCGGCGAGGAATTGATCGATGAGTGCGGTGAAGGCGTCTGGCTTTGTTTGCGACACAGCAGGCGGAGGCGAGGAGGAAGAAGAGGACTGACCAGCGGTAGCAGCAGCAGCTGGTGTTGTGCTGGTACTTGTTCCTGACGTCGTTGCCGCTGCCGCCGCTGCGCGCTTCATCTCCGTCTTTTTCTCCTGCAGCTGCGTCTGCTCCTCCGTGATGGTCGCCATCTCCTCGCGTTGTCGCTCGGCCTCTTCGAGAATCTTGCGGTGCTTTTCAATCAGAGCGAGCGTGCGTGCACGGCTGCCGGGGCTGCGTGATCCAGGCCGACGCTGCCGTGGCGCTGCAACTCCCTCTGCCGCTGCTGTTGTTGTCGCTGACGCACTGGTCGAAGAAGAAGACGAAGTCGCTGCGGTTGTTGATGTGGTTGCGTCTGCTGTGCTGCTGGAGAGGGACGGCGGTGTGGCCGGTGATGCGGGGGAGGCAGCTGCCGCAGTGGTGGCTGCTACTGCGGCTGCCACGGCTTGTTTCGCCAACTTCTTCTTGAACATGTTGGTCAGCTGATGATTCGGTCAATTTGACGAGAGGAGAAGAGAGCAAAACAAGGAGGGAACACCAATTAGGAGAAAAAAAACAAAGGATAACGAACTCTATGACAATTTGCTTCTATGACTACTCGTGTGTGTGTGTTTGTGTGTGAGCTGTGGTAGTGCTCAGAGGTGAAAAGAAAATGGGCACGTGCCACAGCAACAGCCACTGAGCTCTCTATGAGTGAGATGAAAAAAAAAAGAAAAAAAAAGGAATGAACGGCCTTCCAAGCAGCGCGTACGCGGAGAGAGAACGTCGATTGCGTCTCGCTGCCCGACTTCTTTTACTTCCTTCTTTCTTGTCGCTTTGTGTAGGTGAGGCCGGTTAGTTGTTCTCTTCGAAGGCCTTTTGTTGGTTGCTGCGGGACACCACGTCAACAGTAACACGAGCGATTCAACATACACACACACACACGTTACCATGAGAGAGAATGTGTGAGAGAAAGAGAGAGTGAGGTAAGAATGAGAAAATAAAAGCGAGACACTTTGGCAAAGTGGCTGTGAGGAGGCGTCCAAGAGCAACACCGTGACTACTCGAGTCACTTTCTTCGCTCTCTGGTGAAGCCTCTCTAAAAGACAACAACCGCTGCTGCCGGAGAGGAGGGAGCCAAGAGAAGAGAGAGAAACACACACATACGCACACACACATGCACGAATATGACTAAAAAAGGATGCTGTCAGTCCATCCGCGCCACACCCGACTTACCACACACGGAAACCTCGCAAGGCATAGTGGGCCCAATCCTTGTCTCCTTTGATTTAAGATACGCCCATGTCAACGAAACTATTTAAAGCATTGTGGAGGGGAAGAAAAAACACCCAAAAACCAAGGGCAGCAAGAAGCAGACACGCGGTCCATATTTGTCAAAAAAAAAAAAGAAGATTGATCAGAACACACCTGTGAGAGCAGGCGGCGCCGAACGGCTTGGCGTAAGCACCCGGCTCTGGCTCACGCCTGGGTTGCCTTCGCTCACAATCGCCCGCGAACTCACAAAGAGTGCGAGCAGGATCAGAAATGCCAAGGCGAGCAGCAGCGGATTGCGACGCAGCCGCAGAGGCGCCCCGCTCGCACCGCCGCCGGAGAAGAAGCACGAGAAGCAGCGGAACCCACCGGGCAGGTGCAAACGACGTCGGTGGCCCTCGAGTGTCCGCAGCGTGTTGTGCAGCGAGGTGGGGAGCAGCGAGGCGGCCGTGAGAATCACCGGAGAGGCCTCCATCATATCCCGCTCGCCATCCTCGTCGACATCGTTGTCGCGGAACACCACATCGTCAACATCACCGCCCCTGTTCACATCTCGCCTACCTTTCCGCTGCGTTTGCTGCTGCAGGAGCTGGCTTGCCTGGGCAGCCAGAGAGCGACGCATGTCGTTCAGCTTCGCCTCGGCGGCTTCCAGCAGATGTGACTTGTGCTCGAGCTGAACCGCCTGCACGCTCAGCTTCGCTTCCCGCGCGGCTAGCTGCTCCTCCCACGCCTTGGGGCTGCGCGAGAATGTGTGTGGACTGCCCGTGTCCACCGTGGCGGATGGACCGGCGCTGGCGAGAAACGAAGAACCGCGACTGTCATCATTTCCGTTGTTATTGTTGTTCAAATTCTCCTTCTCGTGCTCGTTGCCATCCTGAATGCCGCGGCGCGCAGCCGTCTCACCTTCGCGGTATCCTGCAGATGCCTTTGCTGTTGTGTTGGTCGTCGCAGGTGGTGCGGAGACGGCGGTGTAGTACTGCATCTTCCAGTCCGCCGCCTCATCTCTGGCTGCCTGCAACGCCGTCTGGAGGTCCATGACGAGTCGCTTGTTGTCCTCCGACAGCATCAGCGCGTGCAGGGCCTCCTCCCGCATCGTCGACTCCTCCTCCAAGGTGGCGACCTGCTGCTGGGCGGTGCGCAGCTGCTCCTGCAAGCGCTGCGTCGCGCGTTGCGCCTCGTCGACGCTGCGCATTTTCTCGGCCAAGTCTGCGCTCAAGGCGGCGACTTTTCCCGCGTAGCGCTGCTCGAGCGCCTGCCGCTCCGTCTGCGCGTGCGAGACACGCTGCAGGTACCCGCTACTCTCTGCCTGCACCTGCTTCAAGAGCGTGTGCGCCACCTTCAGTTCCTCCTCACGCAGCTGGAGCTCGCGCAACAGCTGCGCCTTCTCTGCCTCGTGCTCCTGTCGCGCGCGGTCCAGCATGAACTGTGTCTGCTGCTCCTTGCTTTGCAGCTCGGCCTTGATGGAGTCGATTTGGCGCGCAAAAGTGGCGTTCATCGCGTTCTGCTGCCGCGCTGCGTCCCCACCTCCGCCAGCTGCGGATGTGGCGCCACTTGACAGCGCTGCGTTGCCGTCTGCGCTGGTGCCTTGTGTTGTCGGCGAAGCACCGCCGCTGCTGCTGCCGCCGTTTACGCCGTCGCCGTTCTGGCCCACACCTTTAGGTTGCAGCAGCGAGGCGAGTTCCTCGTACTGCGCTCCAAGACGCGCCAGACGTACTCGCAGCACCTCGCACTCGTGGTCCGCCTGCACCCGCTCCGTCTCCTTCGCTTCTGTGCGGGCCACCAGGTTCGCCTTCTCCTTTCCCCACTGCTCCTCCTTGCGCTTGTAGTCCGCGGCCACTTCCAGCTGGAGAACGTCGCGCAGCTGCAGCCGCGTGCGCGTCAGCTCGGCTTCGTGTGCGGCAGCCATCGCCTTTTTCTCCTCTCGCAGCTGCGCTGTCAGCTTCGTCAGCTCCGCCAACTCTTCCCGTTGCATTGCAGTGCGCTCCTGAAACTCTTCCGTTAGCTGCACACGCAGCGCACTCAGGGCGGCGTCGCGCTCTTCCCGCACGCCGCGCAGCTCGTCGCGCACTTTCTTGTTCTTGCGAGTTGCGTCGTTGAGCTGCGTCGCGACGGCTTCTTTCCATTTCGCCATTTTGGCTTCGAGGGCGTGCAGGCGGGCCTCGGCGGAGTCGCCGTCAGCGGCAGCCGCAGCCGTTGAAGAAGGCGAAGGCCCGGCAGAGGCGGTGGGGGAGAGCGGCGGGGAGGCCGGCGCTGCCCCCGCCGTTGCGGCAGCCACCGAAGATGCCCTTCCTTCCATGATCACGGCGGTGAAGCGCGTGTCTCTGTGTGCGTGCTCCTTTTTCTTCTTGTTCCTCCAAGAACAGCAGTTTAAGAGCTAGGCGGCGCAAAGGTGTGTTTTTATTTCTCCTCCCAGCAGACAAAGGGAGAGAGGGAGAGAGTCAATGAGGTATGTGGGTGGGACGCAGGAGAGAGAAAACGAAAAAAAAAGGTAAAATATTGAAGGAAAAAAAAAGTCCCTTTTCTCTTCTTCTCTTCTTCGTGTACGCAAATCAATAATAGAAACGGGTAGAGAGGGACGCGGCGATGAACCTAAAGGACCGAGGAGGAGTGAGGGAGAAAGAAAAGTAGGAGCAGAACAGAAGCAGCAATCAGAAGGAAGAGCTTGACGCAGTAACAGAGAGCTGGGGCTCTGATGATTTACATCCAAAAAACATGTTTAAGTGGCGTGACAGCGGGGCGAAGTGTCGACTCTCTCATGAAGCGTTGTGGCTCCATTTATCTTTCGCTGCCTCTCGCTAGGATCCGCTTTGAGTTGAGCAGCTTCTCTTTCATGCTTCTTTCTTGTTGTGACCACCAGAGCGCAACACATAACGCCAGCAAAAAAGCGATTCTCAGAAATGCAACAACAATAATAACACCAGTGAGAGACAGTGGGAACGCACACACACACACACATTCACACACTGGGTAATGCGTGGACACTACAACACAAGAAGGTGGTGCAAGAAACAGCCATGAAGGGAGAGAATGAAGAGTAGAGAAAATAAATGTGGTATGTGAAGTCACTCCGCCGCAGCGCAAACGAAGCTAATAGAAAATGCTTTTCAGATCTTGAAGGAGCTGAGGGAGCAAAAAGAAAGGGGCAGAGAAACGAAGGCTAGGCAAATACACGATTCTACACGTAAGAGCAATAACAAAAATAAAAAAAGAAGAGACATGTGCCTGAAGCGGAGGCCGTATCAGAGAGAGAAGGCAGGGCGGAAAACAAAGCCGAAAAGCGAGAAGTATCGAAATAAAAATGTATCTTTCTCCCTCTCGGTACTTGACTACCCGCCGTGAAATCCACCAATGCACTCCGATTTTCTATTCCCGTTTTTTTTTTTACGCACGCTTCTCCGCTCCCGCGCTTCGCAGCAGCTTGTCAAGCTCCACCTGAAACACCTCCGACTCGTCATACTTGCTCACCTTCACCGCAGGATCGCGCGGCGGGGCACGCGCCAGATTCGAGCCCGCCTCTCGGCGTGGCACAACCACCTTCCCACTCTGCGACATACGCTCTCGCTCCTCTGCCGTTGTCAGCCCAGAGAGAGAACCACTACTGCTGCTGCTGCTGCTGGTGCGGTCGCCATCGTCAGACGCAGAGAAGGCGCTACCCACGAAGCTGGCCCCTGTCGCCACGGCTCCCCACAGCGCACCCAACCGACCCGTTACCTGCAGCTCCGGTACCGGTGGAAGCTCTTCGACTGGCGGGTAGGCACGCGAGTCGTTGTTGTGCTCGATGAGCTCGTTCACCTTCTCTTCGATGGCCTCGAGACGTGCGTTCACGTGTGCCTCCTTCGCCGCCGACGTGCGGGCCTGCTGCAGGAGCTCCACCACGAGCAGCGTGCACAGAACGGTGTAGGCCACCAACTCAATCATCAAGTCGGCCCCGGCAGCGACGAGCCGATCTTCGGGAAACGGCGCGAGAAACGTCTGGCGGAATACGTCCCACGAGCTGCGCGCAGGGTAGCGAATGAACACACGCGCCGCCTCGCCGACGGTGCGGGAGGGGTCGAGGAAGACGGTGCTGTCATACTTGTCGGCAGGGCTGTCTTTCAGCTGGGGCCCGTAGACGACGCTCTGAAGTAAAGAGCGCGAGCGTGGCGTGACGGTGGCTGCGGTGGTGGGGGCCGGCTGCACTGTGGTCGTAGTGGCGCTGTTGGTTGTTGTGGTTGTGGTTGTAGTGGTAGAGGGAGAGGCGGTGACAGAGGCGTGCACCTTCTCTGCTACTTCTGTGGCTGTTGCAGGCTTTGATGGCTGCGGTGGTGCTGCGGTAGCGCTACTTTCTGCGCTTGCTGCTGTTGTTGTTGCATCAGTTGGTGTG
The DNA here is from genome assembly GCA_030078075.1 of Crithidia sp. LVH-60A. Classification (NCBI taxonomy): domain Eukaryota; phylum Euglenozoa; class Kinetoplastea; order Trypanosomatida; family Trypanosomatidae; genus Crithidia; species Crithidia sp. LVH-60A. Next base: position 666,126 of record CP119651.1, read on the forward strand.
GTGTGATGTCCCGTCATTGCGTGCATCACGGCCGCTGCTGCCCGCTTCGCGACCTCCGCTGCTTTTTCCACCTCTGCCTCGGCCTTCTGCGCCAACTTCTGCTTCTGCTCCTCCTCCGATTTGAGCTTTGCCTCTCGCTGCTTTTGCTCCTCTGCGCGCGTCCACTCTGAGATGACACCCGACAGGCCCAGAGAAAACCGCCCGAGGCCGATGCACATGCGGTAGGTCAGGGCACGCTTCGTGTTGGCGCGCGAGACGATCTGCCTCGCAATCGGACGCGTCACCTGGCGGATGGCCAGGAAGACGAACTTGACGGCGGGGAGGGCGACCATGTCGTCGTCGCCAACTGCCACGCCGGCGTCGCTGTTGGACTGAGCGGCCACTTTTGCAAACTCCACGGAGTGTGCGTGTGTGTGTGTTTGTGTGTGTTAATAGGGGAAGGATGAAGGAGATCAAGAGAGAAGAATTAATGTGTTGTGTGTGTATGTGCCTTTTTTTTTTAGCTCAAGTTTGCACACTTGTGGGTGTTTGTTGCGACGCAGAAAATTAGAGAAGCAAAAGAAAAAGAGCGAGGGAGACAAAGAAGGACATATTCTAAAAGTGTTTGCGTGCGTGTGTGTGTGCAAGCATGCGGTCAGATCCGGGTAGTGCGCGCACCTGCTCATGCCACATCCTCCTCTTCCCAAATACACACACATAGCAAGAGAGTGAGAGGCATCAGCTGCGCACAACGCGGTTGCTAAACTAGTGCAGGAGAGAGCCATCAGCAGAGAAGATTTTACCACACGCGCTTCACCTGCTCGGTTGCATCTGTCTACGAAAGAAAGGCAGGTTTCCTTCGTCCTCTCGCGCAGGGCTCCCACCATCGCGAAGGAGGAGGCCACAGTCGCAGAGAAATAAGAGCATACATAAAAGAGGGCAGCTCACAAGCGCCAGCTTTCGAGTCCCTCCTTCTCTTCCACCAGCTGCTATCAACGTCGCTTAACGCCCACGCTTGACCAGCACCACCGCCACGACGGAGTGTTCAGCAGCTCGTTTCAACAACGAGAGCGGCTGCTTCGTGTGCGTTGCATTTGTTCTTTCTCGTTTTTTTTTTGTTTTCAGTCTCGGTAATTTTTTTTTGCTCCCGCTCCTTCGCTGTGCCTTCCACCTTTACACAGACATATATGAACACATCGCTCCGTCGCTGTGCGTGGAAGGTCGGAGGGCTTCAGACAACAGCAACAACAACAACAAAAAACAAAGCATCAGTCACATACACCATAAATTTTAGTTTGTTTCTTTTTTCCACTACTTTTGCAATCATTCTTTTTTTCCAGAAGCATCGACACACGCACCTCTAAAATCTCATACTCACAGATACACGCGTACACGGCGGGACTGTCAAGCAAAACGGGGAAGCTAACAGCGTCGAAAAAGAGAAGAAGTGATAATAAAAAATATCAAGATCACGCCTTCACGTATACACACACACATGCGCACCCATCTGTGTGTAGAGAGAGAGAGGAAGAGAACGGAAGGATAGGGGCACAGGCGTCACGCCGCAAAAATGTTCGCTTCGGTCGTGCTGTGGATTCTACCTGATTCATACAAAAAGAGAGCGAAAAAGACCTTTAAAATAAGAAGAGAGAAAAAGAAAAGAGAACACACTATAAGTGAGGATAGAGTCGCGGCGTGGCATTGTGCGTGTGCGTTGCGTGGGCGTAGCAGCATAGGTGTGCGTGCGGGGACAGGAAGATGTGGAGGAAAAAGATTTCGTTTGCCGCGCATTACCACGCACGTGCTGTCTCTCCCTCTCTGTGTCTGTGTGTGTTTGTGTGTGAACACACGAAGAAAAAAGAAAGATGTAACACCTACTATGTTCACTTCACTCCGTCCTTATCCAAACACACACAAACCTACACAATGTCAAGCGCCTACACACTCGCATCCACGTACTCTACAAAAAAAAAAAGAATTCTTGAGATACATAACACTGAACATACGTGCAAGAAACACCGCCACTGGGAAAAGAACCTTCCACGTGAGCGAAAAAAAAAAGGGAGCTTTGCGTTTTCGTTTTTGTTTTCTCCTCTCTTCCTTCTCCTGTCTGGTTGTCTGTGTGTGTGTGTGTGTGAGTGTGTGCCGGTAGAGCAGCACTCACTGAGTGCAGCGAAACACAAAGGAGGAGGAAAAGAAGCAAAAAACCGAGACGGCAAAGACAAAGGGCGGTCGCTGGAAGAGATGACAGTCTCCCGAAATTATCAGAGGGAGAAAAAAATAAACACACACACCAGAATTTGTGTTTTCCTTCCTGCCCTCTACTCCAGCTCCTCCATCGCCGTGCCATCGTCACCGCCCTCTGGCCGCGAGTCCTCGGTCCACAGGGCAAGGTTGTCACGCAGCAGCTGCATGATCAGCGCCGACTCCTTGTGCTGCTCCTCATCCAGCACCTCAGGGTCGCTCAGCGCCTCCTCGAAGGCCTGACGCGCCAGCTGGCAGCCCTTGTCGGGGCTGCGCAGAATCTCGTAGTAAAAGACGGAGAAGTTCAACGCCAGGCCGAGGCGAATAGGCGAGGTCGGCTTCAGCGACGCGGTGAACTCGGACGCCTTCTTGTAGGCCTCCAGCGCCAGGTTCTTCTGCGTCTCCGCGCCGGTCTCCACCTCCGCAAAGTAACGGTGGTAGTCGCCCTTCAGCTTGTAGTAGTAGACCTTGCCCTCGTCGTTGTCGGCGGCAGGGATGAGATACTTGTCCAGCAGCTCGAGAATGTCCGAGCAGATCTCCGCCAGCTCCTTCTCGATCTGCTGCTGGAAGCCGTTGAACAGGCTCGCGGTCTTGCCCTTGTGGCTGTCCTCCTTGTGAGCCATCGACGTCATGCTGCGCCAGCAGGCACGGCGCGCGCTGATGATGTACTTGTACGCCGCCGACAGCAGGTTGCGCTCCTCGCTGGACAGCTTCGGGTTCATCTTCACGACGCGCTTCATGCAGAAGAGAATCTCATCGTGACGCTCGCACTGCTCGGCGATCTTGGCTGTGTAGACGAGCTCCTCACGCTTCTCCGGGACCTTGAAGGCGGTGCTCATGGTTTTCTGCGCACGTGTACACGACGGTGGATATGTGTGTGTGTGAGAGAGAGGTGCGGGGGTCTATAAGTGTTGGAAAAGAATGATGGCACAACGGTGTTAATACTGTTCGATTTTTTTTTTCTCTTCGAGTGGGTAAAGGAAGCGAAAGCAAAATATTCTGGGTGCGAGCGAAAGCGAGTGCGCGGCAAAGGATGTGTGCGCAGTGGCGGTGCACAACCAAAGGAGAGAGAAAGGTGTGAGAGAGAGAGAGAGATAAAATAAAAGATCTGGAGAGACATTAATGTGCGACGAGTTCAATGCGTGCCACCTCTTCAGCTTTTGCCTCCGCCCATTTTTGTGCGACGAACTCGTTGACGGGGATGTGCGTGTCCTGAAGTACCTCAAAAAATAATATTTTGTGTCTTGTCTGTGTAATCCTGCGAGAAGGTTAATGAGGGGAAAACAAACAAACAAACGATGTGTAGCAGAAAAAAGTATAAGCAGACGAAGAAGAAGCAGAAGCCAAAAACAAAAAAAAGCCAACAACAACAATTACGTGTCGAATCTATTTCCTTCTTTTCTACAGCACGTAGTCGGCGGGAAACGGGGCGAGACGGTTGCCGAGGACGAACACCACCGATGCAGAGCCGCTGCTGCTGACAAAGCTTTCGGTTCCGCCACCGTTTCCCCCATTTTCCACGGCCACCACGTAGGGGATGCAAAGACATGCAGCAGCGTCAGCAGAGGAGGTATCGCACGCACTATCTTTGTCTGCCACCACTGCTTGTGCCGCTGCGCGAGATAGCATAAATGCTCGCCTGCGTTTCTTTGACATCTTTTTGTCCTTCTGCACCGCCACCGGTACTGTGGTTGACGGCGTGTCACCCGCAGCAGTAGTGGTGATGGGCGTGGGCGTGTCACGCACCCATCGCGTTGCGTGTGGTACCACTCCTGCGGTCGTCAAAGAAGGAGAAGACACCAAAGTCAAAGGTAAGCTGCGCCATCGCGCCAGCGCCTGCAGTAGCGTCAGAAAATGCTCGCGAAGCACCGTCGGGACCATCCAGTAGGCCGCCGCAGCGGTGCTGCTGCCGCTTAGGACTCCACCGTCCACAGCAGCAGCAGTGGCAGCAGAGCCATCCTTCGAAGATGCTTGCCGCTCCACCGCAATGACAGAAGAAGGTGCGAGCGTAAAGCAGCGACCATCTGCGTCCACGTAGAGCAGCAGTTCGTGAGGTGCCGCCTGTGAAGGCCGCTGCTGCTGTTGCTGCTGCTGTTGTTCTTCTTGTATGACTTGTGCTGCGTTGTCGACGAGATGCGGGTCCACCTTTTGGGACAGCGGACTTGCTGCTTCCCACCGCACCACCTGCAGACAGCTCTGTTCTCCATCACCGCCCTTGCAGACACCATAGATAGTCATGACAGCCGGTACACAACCACTGCTTTCGCCACCATCATCGAGAGCTTGCTCCTCGGTACGCTGCAGCACGTAGCCCATAAAACCAGAAGCAGCATCTGTGGAATTGGCTGACGGAACATGAAATGCATCCAGCACACGAGGCAGCAGAGGGCAAGTAGACTGCGAGTGTTTAGCCGCGAGAACACGATGCGCATCTGCGGCAGTTGCTCTAGTAAAGAGTTCTTCCTGAGCGGTGTCGTTTCTTTTCTGTGTCTGGTCTGCGTTGGTGGCCGCAGCGGCGTGAGCACCAGCAGCGTCTGCTTCCCCGACTTTCACCAACCCTTCTGTTTCTACTGACACCTGCGGTGCTGCTCCGGCATCTGTGTCGATGTGCTGGTCAGCAACAGCGGCGGCGGCAGCAGCAGTGGCGGCCAGCTTTCGCGCTGCAATCATGCGGGACCATTTGTTATTCTTGTACTTGTACACCATTGCTGGGTAGAGAAAGAGAGATGGAATAAGAAAGAGTGATAGAGGGGTGGTGGCCGTGTGGTGCTGCGTGCGTGCATTGCAAAAAGAGTCTAAGAGATTGATGGCGAATAAGAGACCGAGATGGAAAGAGTTGCATCGAAGGAGAGAGAGTGTGTGTGTATTCCGTGCGTTGGCGTCTGTGTGAAGCAGTAAGGAGCTTACTGTGCCTTCCTACTTCCTATTCATATTAAATTCTCCTTTCTTTCACTGTGTCTTTCGCACACGCAGCTTTCACAACGCTTGAACACAGCTGCCATCAGTAGGTGCTCTCTGTGTGCCATTTTACTGCCTTAATGCAGAGAAGGCCGCGCGTTGCAACAGCGGCGGCCTTCTTATCTCTTTTTCGGGTTACCGACACCCGAAGTGGACGATGCGCGAGAGCACGAAGCTCTGCGACTGTTTCTCTTCCTTCCGCTCCTGTCCACAACAGTGCAGGGCAATCATGCACGTGGTGCATCAGAGAAGATCTCTTTACCAACTCTTCCTTCTTCATTATTGGTATGTATGATTTTGACACTCACTACGAAAGGAGAACGAGAAAACAAAAAAAGGGAAAGACAGAAGACGAGAAAATAAGGCCAAAAAAACCTTCAGAATTACACAGTTGTACACCACAGGCGACAACGCTGAATGTGAATACGACACAGCCAACAACAAACAACAACAACATGGTGAGGAGACGTGTGCTCTCCATGCGCCACATCGTTTTATCAAAGGACAAAATACAACGGAATAAAAAAAAGGAAAAGGGGTACACAGTGAGATAAAAAAATAAGAAGCTAAATGAGTGTGCGACGTGTACAAGCGTATCGAGTAAATGGCACGCATCTAGGGAGGTACATGTAGATGTAAGCGAGAAGAAACGACAAAGGCAGAAAAAGAAAGAGAAACGAAAGACAGCGTCAACAACGACGACGAGAGAGAAGGGAGAAAAAAACAAAGTGTGCTTGTATGTGTTGGTGTGCGGACGGCGTTTGCCGTTGGTGTGTCCCTTGCTACGGGAGCCGCCTCTTTCTTCGCCTTCGGGTGCTGCTTTTCGGATTCCTGCGTTGCGGTGAGGGCACAGAGAAGTCAGCGAACAAAATGTGAGGAGAGAAGAATAGAAGCGGGCATGCAGCCACACCTGAAAGGAAAGAAAAAAAAAAGTAGAAGCTAAAGAAAGAGAGACAAACGTCATCTATGAGGTGTGCAGTGCAAAACAAAAAAAGGGAAATGAAAAGTGGGAAAAAGGAGCCAAATCAAGATTTAGTATGTGGCAGAAACAACAGACACACACAGAAAGGAAGAAATGCAAAAGATTCGAACAGAGAAGAGCAGAGTGGTTGCAGGCAATTCAGCGCGACAACGTGACGAAGAAAGAGTTGAGGAGAGAGGGGACAGAGCACAGTGAAGGCACCCCTTCTTCTTGCGAGCAACACACAGAGAGAAAAAGGAAACAACAAAAAACAAAGCAAAAAAAAAAACAGAGTGTGCTCGGCAATTAGAAGGAGTGCTCCTCGTCGTACACCAGCGCCGGCTCTGACCGATGTGCACCGGCCAGCACGTGCGCAGCGCTCTCGATATCGAACGAATCATCCCCATCCGCATCTTCTACCTCGTGCGCAGCATTATCCGCAAAAGCAGCCGATGTGCCCTCCGCTACCTCATTGACCTTCCCTGCCTGTCCTGTAGCATCGACAACAGCGCTCTTCGCCGCTGCCGCTGCTGCTGCTACTTTGGACCGCCGCCGCGCCTCGTTGAGCTTCGCCACACGCTCGACGTGCTTCACGAGCTTCCGCATGCGTCGTGCAACGAGCACGGATTGCTGAATGGCGCCGAGGTGTTCTAGGCTGAACGCCTCACCACCAGCACCAGCGGTAGTGTTCACATCGTGCTCACCAACGCGCACGGTGATCTTGCCATTGCCGTCTACGTGCCGCTCAGCGTCAGGTCCATGATCTCCATAAGCCGCAGCGTTGCTCAGCCCACGCCGGCCCGGCATGCTCGACTGCTGCTGGCCTGCAGAGTTGTTGAGGGCTGATGCATGCTGCAGCTGATGCTGCCGCGACATGTTGCCATTACCCGACACGAGCATCGGCATGCTGTTGCCGTTCAGCGACGTGACGCCTTCGAGTAAACGGCGCAGCGATGACCCGCGGCGGCGCAGATGGTAGATGGTGTCGTTGCATCGCTTCCACGCCGACACCGGGTACTGGGCAACCTCCGCCACTGTCCACTGCAGCGTGCCACGCAGCGCCTTGTCGAACAACACGCAGGCGTCGTTTGCGACGACCATGTTCGCTGCAAACGATGACATGGACAGCTGCTCCGGGTTGCGCACGCGGCTCATCGCGACGTAGAGCAGGTGCTCGCAGGGCCACATGCGGGACAGCTCGAGGTGCACGCGACCGACAAGCGTCAATCCCTGCACCTTGTGCACTGTGAAGGCGTAGGCCAGCGAGAGGGGAAGCGCAACACTAGACAGGGAGTAGAAGTGGGTGTTGGGCAGGCCGCCCACGCTGAATTCCCACGGTGGAATCGCCAGCGTTTCCCCGCTGTGGAACTGCACGACGGGCACCATCGGCACCGGCATGCCGCACTCCGTGAAGCAGAAGACACGATAGCGCTCGATGCACCGCTCCACCGACTCCGACGTGATGTAGTCCGGGAACGAGTCCATCTTGCACTCCACAAAGTCCACGACGGTGCCGATGCTGCCATTCACCAGGTTGCTGGACAGGTTCGCGCGTAGCAGCACACGGCAGCCCTTCTTTAAAGACAGCGGCTGCGCAATCGGGTGCTTGGCCATCACCTTCTGCAGGTACTCCTCCGTCTCTGGCGTGTGCAGGCCATCGCCCTTCGGAACGATCTCCGTCACCGTCGCGCCGAGGTGCAAGTCATTCAGGAGGCCCGCAATCTCGAGAAAGCGCTCCCGCATAGCTTCGCGCCACGCCTGCGACTCACCAGGTGGCAGCATCACCCGCATCGCGTGACCGTCTTCGTAGACGCGGTACAGTGAGAGGAGCGATGCGCGTGGGAGGTCGAGGGTCGCCTGCAGCAGGGAGCGCACGTGACGCGAGAACTCCGCCTCGTTGAAGTCCGGCGTTGTGCGCAGCAGCAGCGTCGCCGTCGTGTCGCACTGCAGGGAGGTGATGCCTGTCTCGGGCGTCAGCGTCAGCATGTCGCCCGGCAGCCGCTGCAGCTCCCGTTCATTGGCGGCGTGCACCTCTTTGTTCGTTGGCAGCAGGTTCACGGCGGACTCGACCATCGTCCCGGCGGGGAGCTGCTGCACGGTCGTCTTTAGATCACTCGGCACGATGCCGAGACGCATGAGCTGCAGATCGTTTGCGAACTTCGAGTTTGCAATCTGCCGCACCTGCGTCTCCAGCCGCACCTTCACAAAGTTCTTCTGGAAGATGTGTGAGGTGAGAAGGGAGTTCTCGTTGATGCAGCCGAGCTGAAGGAAGTCGCCACACAGAATGATCTGCACACCACCGAAGGGCAGGTCCGGCGCGCCGGCTTCCTCGCGCAGGACGCGGTCGAACTCGTCGAAGAGGCCCTGTGGCAGCATCGACACCTCATCGATGATGATGACGTCGTAGTCGAGCATGACACTGCGTCGCAGGAACTCACCACGCGAGGAGACACCCAGCGCGTGGTGGAAGGTCGAGCCACCGATGTGGCAGCCCGCAACACCGGTCGTCGCCGTCATCGCAACACGCAGGCGGTGACTCTGCAGGCGCCGCGCCAGCGCACGCAGCAGCACTGTCTTGCCCGTCCCCGCGCTGCCACCGATGTACAGGTGGTGCCCACGCAGCGCAATGTCGATCACACGCCGCTGCTCGTCGTTCAGCTCGATTGCCTTGTCCGGGTCACTGCCACCAGCCAAGAGATTCTGCCGAGCGGCCTCTTCCGCGCTGTTGGCATCCACGTTGCTGCCAACCGCCGACACGATGGAAGCGTATCGGCTCCGCATCATGCTCGTTGTCTTCACTTGAATCACCTGCTGCAGCGCCTGCGCCGGGTCGGAGATGCTCTTGTTCTGAATCACAGCACCGACGCTGCGGGTCAGCATGACGGGCCACTTGGCGGGCAGAGAGGCCGTGCCGGCACGCACCCGCTCCGCCAACGCGTTGAGCTGCGCAGGAAACTCAAGAAACACCTGCCGCTCGCTGTTCACGCCAAAACCAATCTGTCGCAAGGAGTTCATGGTGGGAGACGTTTCACTAGTCATGCGGCCTGTCAGGGCGTTGTACACGAGCGTCGACTCGCGCGGTTCCAAACTGCCGCTGGTGGCACCGAACTCGGCGGAGTCGGGGCTGAGCATCGAGAAGAACGACTCCTGATCCACGCTGTCATGCAGAAGATCCACCTGTGGCTTCGCTGCCGCTGCCGCTGTGACTGCGGCTGCCTTCTCCGTCGTCGGAGGCTCAATGAGTGGCGCCGCAGCGGGAGAGGAGACAGCCGGCGCGACGGGCTGTGGGGCCTGCACGAAGATCTGTTGGGCCACATCAATGTCTGCCGCGTTGCTCACTGCTGCTGGTGCTGATGCTGCTACTACGTGTGATTGCTTCGGACGGTTCTTGCTTCCCGGCGGACGTCCGCGACGCTTTCCGGTTGGCGCGGTTGTTGGTGCCGCGCCTGGCGTTCCCGTGGCGTTCGTCGTGGCGCTACTCTGCCAGCGTGCGGCATACAGGGCAGCTGGTGCGTTGTTCAGCAACAGGGATTGGGTGGTGAGACAAGTCGTGAGCGGAGCGACGGTGCTGCTGCGCTGCGCGTAGGCGGTAAGTCGGCGCAGCATTTTCTTAAATGTGCACTTAGACACAGGAAGAAAGTAGCGTAAACAAAAAAAAAGTAAAAAAAAAGAGAGCAGAAAAAAATGCGAAAGTCGTGAATCTATGCGGGTTGTGCTTCGGCAAGAAGCAAGTCCTGTCAAGTGATAAAAAACAAAAAACAAAAGAAAAGTAAGAGGGTAAAAATAACAATAATAAAGGAAAAAAAAGTGTGCGTGTATGCGGGGAGAAAGAAATCGACTTGCTGAGCGTCCAAGAAGCGCGAGGCGGAACAGATGCGCGACTGATAGGAGCAGTAAACAGAAAAAACAAAACAAAGTTTACGAGTCAGGGAGGGAACAGCGGTGGAGTAACACAGAGTCTATCAGCAACACGAAGCCACAAAAAAAAAAGTCTGTTGAGAAACAGGAGAGGATGCGAGAATGAACGACAGTTTTTTTCTTTGCTGTTGTGCAGAGTCTCACAATTACCTACGTGGGTTGACACGAGCTTCTTTCTTCAACTCAACGCTTGAAAGTGTACTTGGAGGCTGGTAGTTGGCAAGGTCAGACAACCACCGCCACAACGAAGACACACACACAAGCTGATGTGAAGGTTAAAGAGGGACAAAAAAGAAAAGAAAAAGTATATCACCCAAGGTACTCAAAAAAGGTAACAGGAGTAAAAAAAAGAGAGAAAAAAGGAATACAGCGAACTCAACAAACGAAGGAATCGGATAAATGATGTAGCTGTAGCGTAAATTTTTTGAGAAGAGACGAGACAGAGAGAAATGGGAAAAAGTGCGTCTATGAAGGGTGCGGGTAGAAACAAAGAAGAAAAAAGAAGAAAGTAGAGAGAGAGAAGAGGTACAAGTGTGGGTGTGAAGCGTGCAAGCAGAAACAACAACGGCTGCGGCCGATTTTTTGCTCTTTTCTTCGCCTTGACAGTGCGTCGCTGCACTCCACCACAGCACTCTCTAGTAAAAAAAAAGAGAGAAAGAACGAAAAAAGAGGAAAAAGTAGTCGAGAGGGATGAAGGAAATACGTGCCGCTGCTGTGCTACTTATCTCTGTACGCACGCGGTGTTGTGTACCTCACGTTTTCTCCAACTGCTTTTTTCCCCTCGAAACAAAAAAAAAGGAAGAAAAATAACCAGTCTATGAGGAGTGGGCGGTCGAAGGACCAGAGGAAAACAAAAAGAAAACAGAAAGATAGGGTGACTCTTCTCCTTGTTTTCTCGTGACCGATCACGCTGCCGACGTCGTTTGTCTTCGTATGTGTGTCTTGGAAAAAAGCAACGACCAAGTGTGTGTGTGTGTGTGTATTTGTACAAGTCGTCGTGTTGCTCAACAAGAAAGAGAGGAGATAAGATTGCGTGGCAGCGAGGATGGAGAGAAAGAAAGAAAGAAAAAGAGAGCACCGATCTAAAAATAATCAAAAAACAGTAAATGATTAGTGTGCGTGGCAAGCACAAAAAGGACACGGATGCACAGGCTGGCAAACCACTCTGCACACGCAAACACACAAGAAGAACACAAAGGATGGAAGGGCCGTGAGATCCAGAAAAGAAATCCCGACGAACCGATCCGCGGATGTTTGTGTGGGTGCGTGTATGGAGTTGTTCGGCCAACGCGCGTATCACGAGTCGAGAAGAGGGAAAAAGAAAGAATTGCCCGAAAGACGGAGTTGCAAAGGCAAAAATGCGCAATGCGACACACAAACAGAGAGAGAGCGAGCGAGAGTGAGATGAGTGAATCTGCACTCAATGAAAAGAGAATTTCACAAGTCTTCTCTGTGTATGCGTGGTGTGCGTGTATATGTGCGTGCAACCGGGTCTAGCAATCCTTGTTCTCTAAGGCCTGCATGTGTTGATGAGAGGGTGACGGATACGAAGAAAGAGAGAGAAAAAGAGAGAGAGGAGAGAAGCGAACAATTTAAGAGGCAATAAAGGAAATAACTGCTATGCCACATCGTAGACTTACACATACATATATGAAGGTGCGCTCACGAGGCTTGCGGAAGCGTATTGCCTCTTGTCTACTGCGTATCTGTCCACGTCTTTGAGACGCGTGCACCAGCGCCGCAAGTGCAATACGTGCAACCTTTCCCCATATTTTCGGCATTAGACAAATTCACTGACTTTACTTATAAGAGTAGTGGAGAAAAACAAAGAGAGACTTGTATCATGAAGCTGTCTGAAGCTGTAATAAAAAAACAGAACACAGAAATTATCAGTGTCAGAAAAAAATCGCGAGTAAAACGGAGAGCGTGGAAGAGGAGCTGAGTTATGCTTGATGGGTATTGTATACTTCTAGACACATCCTCCTTTTCGCTCCTACATATACACGAGCACTTTCTCTCTTCCAAGATGTAAAAGAAGAAGATCGGTGGAGCTCTCAAGTAGCAAGATGAAAGAAAGCTGTGAGACCACAAGTTAAAAGCATAAAAAAAAAGTACGACGGAGGGGAAAAAACTCACCGTCTCTTTCTTTCTCTTTCCGCGAGAAGCAGAAGCGGCGGAAGGGTAGAGACGCGTGTGTGCGTGTAGCGGCGCGCACACCTTTTGCTGGTACAAAGATGCTGACGCTACTCGGGGCTAGTCGCGCATTCCTTCTCGACCTGCGCTGCTGCTGATGCTGCGGTGGCCGCCGCGCTGCGTGCACGACGCTTTAGCATCGCTTCCTCGATCAGTTGAATCTCTGCCTGCATGTTGCCCTTCTTCGCCTCCGCCATCAACTTGCTTCGTCGACGCTTCACATAATCCTCCAGCTGACGCCGCAGCAACACCTTCTTGCGTCGGCTCGGCGCACGGCGCCACGTGGCAGCGATCATGTACGGCGCAATGGTCACCGCGGACACTGGTGGAAGACTGTCATCGAACAACAAGCAGTCCGTCGCCACACGCACCAGCCGAGGATGAAACGACGAGATGGACAGCTGCTCCGGGTTGCGCACGCGGCTCATCGCGACGTAGAGCAGGTGCTCGCAGGGCCACATGCGGGAGAGCTCGAGGTGCACGCGGCCGACAAGCGTCAGGCCCTGCACCTTGTGCACCGTGAAGGCGTAGGCCAGCGAGAGGGGGAGGGCGACGACACCAACAGAGTAGAAGTGGGTGTTCGCGAGCCCACCGACGTACTGCGTAATGGGAGGAATCGGCACCTGTCTGCCTTGGAAGTCCACCACAGGGATCATGGGAGTCTCAAAGCCTTGCTCGTACTGCAGGAAATCCTTGTAATGCACCACGGCTTCTTCACGCTGCGCATTCCCCACCAAGTACCGCGGCAGCTCGTCCAGTGACAGCCTTCGAAAGCCCACCACCGTACCGAGACTGCCGTTCACGAGCCCCGGGCCAAAATTTGTCCGCAGCATCACACGCGCTCCAATTTTGAGCTCCAGCGTGTGCGCCAGCGTTGCTCGTCCGGCGTACTGTGCCAGCGTGTACTCGTCCTGCTCCGTGTGCATGCCGTCACCGTGTGCGACGACATCGCGAACACGCACGCCAAGGCTGGGGTGCGCCTGTGCGAGGTGCTTGTCCAGCTCTCCAAGGTAGAGGAGAAAGTGACGTGCTTCCTCGCGGTCCATGGTGAGCGGAAGCCGCACACGCAGGGCCAACGCATCCGTAAAGAGCGGGTAGAGCACGACACTGCGTTCGCGATGGCCGTCGTCTAAGAGCCACTCCCCGTTGCTGAAAACTGCCGCCGCTGGTGACGATGTGGATGGTTGTCTGTCTGGCATTGCTGCCGCCGACACCGCTGATGCGGATGCGCGCTGTCCTGTCGTGTAAAACGCGGCCAGGTAGCGCGTCACCTCTTTCCACACGGCGGTGCGCTGCGCACTGTCTGGCTTCTCGACGCGAAGGAGATAGGTTGGAGACCAGCTCCCCACCAAGCTGGGAGGGAGGAACTGTGGAGCAAACGTCACCAACTCGCCCGGGAGCTGCTGCAGCTGGTAGGTGTTGGTGGCGTGTACCTCCTTGTTCGTGGGCAGCAGGTTTACCGCGCCACTCACGAAGGACGGGAGAGCTGGCGGACCGGGTGCCGCCGCCGTTGCTGCTGCTGCTGCTGGTGCTGCGGGCGCACCGTCTTTCCTGTCGTCGTCTTCGCTTCTATTGTGGTTCGTTGTTGTCAGCTCTGGTGGACGCTCCGCATCGACGGAGGGACAGAGGGCCTGCAGCTGCTGCCGCTGACGCTCACGCAGCGCAATTTCCCTCTCGTGGAGTTGCTGCTGCTGCTGCTGCTGGTGCCGCTCAGTTGGCGTTGCGGTCAGCTGAACTGTGTCACCCAAGTCCCGCGGCACGCTGCCACGTCGCAGCTGCAGCAGCTGACTCGCGAAGTGCGGATTCGCATTCTGTCTCACCACCGTGCGCAGCTTCAGATGCACAAAGAAGCGACGGAAGAGCGGCGACGTGATGAGCAGCCGTGCGTCAATTGCGCCGAGCTGCAGGAAGTCACCGCACAGGATCACCTGCACCCCTCCGAAGGGGAGATGCACACTGTTGGCGCGACGCAGCTGCAGCTCCAACGCCTCGAACAAGTCCCGCGACAGCATCGACACCTCGTCGATGATCAGCACGTCGTAACTGCTCAGTTCCTTGCGTCGTGTGAACTCCCCGCTGACATTGATGCCCAGGCAGTGGTGCAGCGTGCAGCCGCCAATCTGCGCACCAGCGATTCCCGTCGTGCCCGTCACCGCAACGGCAAGGCCTTCCTTGATGAGTTGCTGTTTGAGCACCCGCAGCAGCACTGACTTGCCCGTGCCAGCGCCGCCACCGATGTAGGTGTGATGACCCTGCATGACCAGCTCCACCACCGCCTGCTGTTCCTCATTCAGGTCCTGCAGTGTCAGAAGCTTGTCATCCACGCTCTCTGCCATCTGCTGATGCTGTTGCTGCTTCTGCTGTGTCTGGGCGTCTCCGTGTTCCTCGCCATCAGTGACGGCGTCACCCACAACCACACCAGGCAGCTGATGCTGCCAGCGCGAGGCGCGGTACTGCACCTGCAGTAAACCCGACACACGCTTCTCCGTGTCTGTCACGCCGTCGTCGCACAAGATGCGCTCGAGCTGGCGGAAGAGCGGCCCGCGTGACCAGAGGGAGGGCCACGAAACGCGACGGGCACGCAGCTCAGTGGCGAGGTGGTGCAACGCGGCCGGGTCGTTGAGACGGAGTTCCCGCGAAGCTGCATCGACGCCGATGCCGAGCAGAGAGAGGAGGCGAACACTCGGCGAGGAGGCCTTGGCGACACGGCGGGTAAAGACGTTGTACACGAGGACATCGGCTTCCTCTGACGGCGCCACGCTTGCTGCTGTGGTTGCTGGATGTCTCGCTGCTTTGTTTTTGGTGCTTGAACGCGTTGATGGCACGTCATCTAGCAAGTCTGTCAGCAGCGCCGCTTCGTTGTCGTCACTTGTGTGTACGAGGGCCGCCGTTGCCGCTTCGACGCTCTCATCATCATCTTCACCTATATCCACCGCAGCAGCAGCAGAGTGAGGAGTGGGAGTAGTAATGGGAAGCCCGTCTTCGTCGAGATGCTGAAGCGGTGCCGAAAGTGAATCTGCGGCTGTTCCTTCTTCGCCGTGTACTATATTGGCGCCGGAATCGGCAGTTGCATGAGCAGCAGCAGCAGTCACGGCTTCCTGTAATGCGTCTCGCACGTTGGTGTTCGTGTGCAGCAGTTCCGGATCCATTAGTGGTGCATCGGGCATCTGCGCCAGCCACTCGATCGGGTCCAGAATAAGTCGTCGTGACGTGCGCACTGGTGGTGATGCTGCTGCTGAATACTGATGTGCATGACGTCCATCGGTGTCTTCAGCTGCAGTAATAGTAGCCAAGGGAGAAGGAGCAGAAGATACGTTCACGTCGTCGCTCCCTTCTGCACCTGCCTCTCTTTCTTTGTGATAGTCTTCTCCTTCCTTCTCCTCGTGTGCGTGCGGAATTCCTTCGATATCCAGGACCAGTTCTCCCACAGCCTCCACAGCAGCAGCAGATACACTCGCTCCGTCTTCGCCATGCAAGTCCCCCCAACCTTTGTCAGTCGCGTTCACTGCAGAGAAGTCGGTGGCATCCTCACGTGACGCCGCTGCTCGGGCAACGTCTGCGCGTTGGTGATCTTCATCACGCTGCTGCGCCGCTGCACCCATGACTGATGCAACACCTCTTCGCCCTTCGCCGTTCTCGGAGCTGCGTGTCGATGAGATGAAATGCTGGTGTTGTTGTGGCATCGCGCCATTCCGATGTCCCGCTGCATGCACAAAGTCCGAGCGGAAGAGCAGGGGGACGTACGTTGCTGCTGCTGCTGCCGTTGTGGTTACTGTTGATTCGGATTTTGTTGATGTCCTCGCTGCGGGCGAGTTTGACAGCACTGATCTAGGCAACAAAGAAGCGGACACATCAGCGCTGGCTGACGTCACGTGCGGAGCACCAGAGGCAGCATGCGGCGCGTCCAGACGACGCAGAAGGTCTGCCAAGATGGATTGCGTTTCCGCTTTATCACCACTCCAACCGGCACTGCTTACACGCGTAGCTCCCATCAGGTGGGATGGCGAAGACGAAGAAGGAGGAGGAGTCGACGGCGGCGAGGACAGATCCGAATGCCACCGCCGATTGCAGTGTTGCGCACCGAGTAGTATACTCGCACCTCCTAACTGCACACCACCATCGCTGCAGCAGCCGAAGCGGCATTGACTACAACCATCACGACTGAGGCTAGAGAAGACAGGGCAGCCGCACACACCGCGAACAACGTTGCCAATTAAATTCTCTGCTTCCGCTCGTTCTCTTTCCGGCAGCACACCACGCACAGATCCCCAACAGTCACGTCTTCTCCCAGGCGGACGTCGACAGCGAAGAGAACCAAACACCACACGTGAAAAAGGCGGCGCTAGTGCGGCTGTTGATCGACTGCGTGTGTGCACGACAGGATCTACATCAGCGGGGGAGGAGGGAAAGGGGGAAGGAAACGTCGTTGTTGTTGTTGCTGACTTTATTTTCGGGTGGAATTGCGCGGGTCTGTGTGGGAGCGGAGGAAGGGTTGATGAGCTACGTGAGGATACGGCTGCTGTTGCAGTGGCGGTGGGTGTGACGCCGCGAAGGTGGCGGTGGCTGAGAAGAAGAATCTGCAAATATCCCATTGAAGGTCTCGAACGTTTTTTTTTCTCTGTGTGCCCGCTTGTGTTCTTTTCTATTTGTTTCTGCGACACACAACCATGCGAAACAACGTGTTTGGAAGTGCGTGCGCACAGAGCGGCGCAGGGAGCACAGGAAGGGCGAAAACGAAAGAAAACCGACCTGCAAAACTTTTGAATGGAACGCGCTCGTAAAAGAAAAGAGAGAGAACAAAAGAAAAGCAGCTTTTTATAATAAATTACCTTTGATTTACAGATACACGACCTCTATTAGAGAAAAAGTATTGCCCACAAGTGACAGGCAACAACAATAAAACGTTTCTATCTCCCCCCTTTCCCCCTCGCTGTGAGTTATACGGGTAGTAGAGAGAGGGAAATATGAGTGAAAAATGGTACTTCTGGGTAAAGAAAAAAGAACAAAAGCGTCTCTTTAAAAATAATAGTGGACGCGTAAAACACAAAAGAGGAAGAAGATAAAGCAACAGTGACACAGCCGTTTTTTTTTTTTTGCGCTCTCTCTCTCTCTTGCTCTCTTCTCCCTTTTCTTAACACTCACCGCACCCTCCGCCCCCCTTCCCCACACACCACACCGGGGGCAGGCGGACGAGACCACGTAACCACTGCAGACACGAAGAAGATTAGTAATAAATAGTTTTAGAGGTGTGGGAGTGCTGTGGAAGTCTCTGGTCTGCAAGTTTGTAGCGTGGTGTCGTGGAACATGATGCGCGTGTGCGTACGAAAGCGAGGAGAGAAGAGGATGTGTGTGTATGTGTGTTTGTGTGTGTCGGTGGGTGTACCGCGCACTCAAATAGCCTCTTTCTCTTCCCCTACGCGGAGAGGTGGACGTAAGACACCGGCGCAGTGAACGAGGCAAATATACAAAATAAAACAAAAATGGGAGAAGAAGGAGAGTATGTGAAGGCCGCGGCGCGACGTACGTACTGCTGAAGGAATCGAAGACGAGTGAAGGGAAGAGGGAGAACGCGGAGGGCTGGAGAACGCCAGAAAAAAGAAGAGAGAGAAGGCAGGAGGATGACTTTATATGAGAGCGGGTGCGTGTCTTCTCAAGTGTGTGCGTGTTTGTTTCCGCGTGTGCAGAACCGAGACTTGAGAAGGGAGTAAATAAATCCTGTTTCCCCTTTTCCTTCTTTATATGCTTTGTTTGTTTGTGCGTGTGCGCGTTTGCGTAAGTGCGTGTATGCGTCTTTTAGTGTGTGTGGCGCAGGCCCAAAGGTGACAACCAACACGTATTTCTATGTGTGAAAGAGTCCTCTATTGGAACCAGTTTTT
The DNA here is from genome assembly GCA_030078075.1 of Crithidia sp. LVH-60A. Taxonomy (NCBI): domain Eukaryota; phylum Euglenozoa; class Kinetoplastea; order Trypanosomatida; family Trypanosomatidae; genus Crithidia; species Crithidia sp. LVH-60A. The sequence goes on from CP119651.1 coordinate 684,255, forward strand.
TTAAGATTATATTTGTTTCTTTCGTAAGTGCACGCGTACTGTTACGTGTCTATTAAGTCTGTAGCTTGCAGTAAACCAGATAGTGTGTGCTTTGTAAGTTTATGTAATGTAGCGTTGCAAAGAAGAACGCCTGTAAAGGGGCGTGCCTGACGTGGCTCTGTGTTTGTGCCTCTTTCTTGACGTAGAGTGACACAAACACACAAACAAAAAATTTAAAAAATATCAGATGAAGGGACGAGAGATCACGTCTATGCGCTTGTGGGTTTGTGCAAGTGGGAGATGATGAAAAGGAGGAAAAAACAGTAAATAAAAGAAAAGACACCACAATCAACAACAACAACAGAAGCCCGCACTGGTGGGACCACGTGAAGAGAGCGAAGGGCTTGTGTTCCCTCGGTGTGCAAAAAAATAGACCTGCAGATGGAGGTGGCGAGGAACAACAATGACAGCACCGGTTAAACGATGTAAGCAGCAACAATAGCGACAACAACAACACGTGAGTACGCGGTGGAAAGTGGTGTGCAGTCACAGCAAGGAAAGAAAGAAGTAGATGTAAGAAGGGAGAAGAGGAGAACGAGAAGATGGAAACGTTTGCAAAAGAACGCCGTGCGCAGTACCGAATTGAAAGACACAAGGAGAACACTCAGTGCTAGAGATAAAACAAAGAAGAAAGGCAGTGCTTCTTTCTCTCTCACACACATACACTTCGTTTACATCCAGCACAGAATTTGAGTGGAGTGCATTTGTGAACCCGCACACTAGCCAACAAAAATTCGGGGAATGGGCGCACATACACGTACATCGACTCTCTTGTCCGTCACTCTGGTTGAGCGTCGCGTTGACGGCTTTTCATCTATTATTTTATTCGATAAGACGCCAGCGTGGCAATGCTTGATGGGGGAGGAGGCGTTCAGAATAAAGACAGATAAACCTTCACTTACTCATGCGCGAACACACAGATACATGCGCGAGCTACAACAAAAAATAAAAACACAAAAAAAGATCAGCTACAAGCCTTTCTTTCTCGTAGTCAAGCAGCACGCGAGGCACCGTCGTCTTCACCCTCCTTCTCTCCCTCCGTTCAGCGGTTCGTGATGCACTGCGTGGCCACCACCAGCCCCGCCAGCCCCACACCCACAATCAGCGTGGGCCACAAGAAGAGAACCAAAATCGCCTCCCACGTCGCGAAGGCGCCAATCACGTTGAAGAGCAGCAACACCGCAATCGGCAGTCGATACGTGATCAGCACCGCCCCCACGCGTCGCACAACTTCCACAACGGCTGCAACGGTTGAAAGCGTCGGGGAGAGGAGAGCGGACGTGTCACGCGCCGCATCGCTGCTGCGCTCGCTCTCTTCCTCGTCGGCAGCGGAGCTCAGCCAACGCAGCGCGTAGTCGACCGAGCGCAGATGCTCACGATCGGTCGCTGACAGTGCCCGCCGCTGCTGCTCTCGCGTCCATGGATAAGCCAACACGCCCGTCATAAAGAGCGGTGCCCCCCACCATAGCCGCTCCCCCAGCAGCGTGTCCTGCACACCGCCTTCGCTCTTATTCCCAACAGGGGTGAAGCTGCTGTGATGGATTGCGTCAGTGTACAAGCGTGCGCAGTACTCCGAGGAGGCGGCGAGTGCGTCACCACCGAGGTAGCACACCGCGCTGGCCCATGCAGAGTAGCTGTAGACCGAAATCAGTATGCCAAGACAGCACGCGGTGAGCTGCGGATCGCGCCACATCAGCAAGTCCACCACCCGCACGAGCAGGACATCCAAAAAGTGGGCGACAAGCAGCGCAGCGGGGCTGTCTGCGAAGTAGTAGGCATCACTGATGTGCACGTGGCGGCGTACCGCGAACGAGCGAGTAGCCAGTGCCGATGCAGCATGGTCTTTTCCTTCCTCTCGTGTCGCTCGCAACGAGGAGGACAACATCCCTTCACCACCACCACCACCACGACGTACACGTGACGCTGGCAGCGTGGAGTTCAGCGGAGACGTGTCGGCAAACGAGAAGCCCGTCGTGCTGTCATTGAGCGACGGCGAGGGCGGGGTGAAGCCACTCTCCCCTTCACCAGCGTCGTAGCTCGTCGTCGCGGTGCTGCACTCCATACCCGCCTCCGCACACATCACCTCAACACGACCGAAGGCGCGCCGCCAGCGTTCGCAGAAAGGCACACGCGCTGCTGCCGCCGCCATCGCTGCGGACGTCGCCGCGCTGGTGTGCCGACTGCTTCGGATGTTCGCTGCCCCTCCGCGTGTGGTGGGGGACGCCATCGCTGGCGTGGCGAAGGACAGCACGTTCAGCTCGGCCTCTTCGGGCTCCCAGGCAGCCATCAGAAGGCCCCAGGATTCCAAGATCCCACTTAGCTGAGATGAGGTGGCCACCGTGAAGCGCTCCGCCGGACTCGCGGATGCGCTAAACGGAGCGAAGAGAAAGAAGGAGGTGGGGGAGGAGGCTTCCTTCTGCTCCCCTGAGCCCGTCAGCCAGTTTAAAAGTGAACCCACTACGCCATCGTTGTTCTCTGACTCCGCCACAGATGGCGTTGAAGGGGTGGATGAAATCACTGCAGTGGCGGCAGACCCGAAGGTTGTCGTTGTTGCTGTGATGCCGTTGGTGCTGCTTATGCTGCCGCTGTTGCTGCGTCCCTCAGCAGCGAGAAATCCGGTGGGGTAGAGCCCATTTCCCCCACTACTCGTCACGGTAAGCGGCGACGACGCCGGCAGCGAGTCGTTGAAGTCACTGGGGTGCGAAGAGTATATTATCCGGAAAGGGAAAAGATCCTCGGCCAGGTAGAAGAAACGATGGCGCAGCTTTGTGTTTTTGTACAGGCCCTCTTCCGTGCGTTTCTGAACGCAGAAGCGGCCGTAGCGGGTGGCGATGTTCTTCCAGGAGTGGTGCGACCGCGTCGCGACCGGTTCACGCAGCAGACCCATGATTTTTTTCTCTCAATTTGTTGTTGTGTGATGTACAGTTTTTAGAAGGTGAAACAAAAATGGTTGAAGACGAGGACTGAAAGAGAAAGAGAGGGACAAGCAGCAGCGTGTCCTGCACCTTTTTTTCTCTTCAGTTTTTTTTTTTTTGGTTTTTTTAGCGAGCACGGTGATTAAGTTTCAGAGTAGCGAGACGGAGAAGCCGCGGGGAAAGGGGATAAGCAGCAAAAAAAAAAGCAAGAAAAAATAAATGGAAAAATCAACACTGCAAGTACAAACAAACACGGGTAAAGTACAACAAGAAGAGGAATCAGCACTTTAATGTAGTCGCTGGCGCATAAAGAGAGAGAGGGAGTGAGAGAGAGATAGGTGGCTGCTGCAGCCCTAGTTTTCTGCCTCTGACTTCATCACAGCATTACCTGCTGACTCAACTCGAAAAGATGCAGTGACCGTTTGCAGCGAAGTCCAGAAAGAGAAAGAGAGAGATAGGTCCCGTTACGTGTTCGCACCACATGTCGGGCACACCCACTAAAATCGTCTGCGCAAAGACTGGTAGTATGAAGAAAAAAAAATCACTTGTCACTCTTCAGTTTTATCTTTTTTCGAATTTGCCGTTTTTACACTATACATGACACGCGTTCTGCTGAATGTGCCGAAGGGGGAGGAGGAAGAAGGCAGCATGAGCTCAAAGCAACGAAAAAACAGAAAAAAAGCGTGCGTGTCGACATCCACCGCAGTCCTTCGCATCAACACCTTCAAAAGGAGAAGGCACTTGCATTGAGTGATGCCGCACTCGCCATACATGAGAGAAAAAGAATATACAAGTCATAACATCCAAATGTTTCAGGATAAAAAAAGAGGTAAACAAGAAGAAAAATAGCGCGGGAAGGCACCACGCAATACATCAATGGAAGTGAAGTCAGTACGCCGCTTCATCTTCCCTCCTTCCTTCCCTCATCCTCCACCTCACGCTCTCATCGCAGTGATCGCGTGCTTGGCGTGGCCGACGGAGAGTCCGACGCACTCGCTGACTCCTTCGGCACCTCTTTCGGCGCTGTCTCCACCGGTGGCTGCGCCTGCGCCAACAGCACGGCGAGACCAGCCACCGTGTGCGTCAGCGGCCGCAGCAGCGAGCGGCGCAAGAACAGCCCCAGCCGCTCCTCGAAGGGGACAAAGACGTTCGGCTGCTTGAAGCTGCAGAGGACGCAGACGAGATCGCAGAAGCCCTCGAAGGTGAGCACGTACGCGCGCTTCCGCTGCGCCGACGCCGCGGATGTGTTGTCGCTCGCCGCGCTTGGATCGACAATGCGAACCGCGCGGTAGCCCGGCCGACGCGCGGCTGCCGCTGCAGCGGACGCGGCGTCGCCACGCATGCGACCGTCGGCATCGCGTCGCGCGCCGACAGCGGCCTCCTCGCTTGCCTGCCGCAGCACCGCACAACTCGCGAAGAGGTCGAACACGAGATACTGCGTGAGATCTGCGTTGGTGAGCATGGCATCGCGCAGCAGCCGCAGCACGTCCTCGCGCAGCATCCCGGCGTCACCGAAGACATCTTTGCTGTACGTCCGGTACACCTGCAGCAACGCAGGGGCGAAGCGGTGCAAAACACGCTGCGTTGGCACGCCACCGGTAAGGCGCCGCAGCACGCTCCGCGGGTCGTGTGGGTGGAGGTGCACGAGCGGGCTGGCGAGGACGACGCACCGCATGAGTTCCGCGAATGCCATGGAGAGCGAGCAGTACTGCAGCGCGATGGACGGCGGGGGAGCGTCCGCGACGTCGAGCGCGATCGCATCGTCCTCGCCTTTCTTGCCACTGCCACCACTCATACTGATCGGTCGTGCAGACTGCTGCTGCTGCTGCTGGTTGTTGTTGTTGTTGTTGAGATGAAGAGGAGCTGCTGAAATGGACGGCACGGTGATGAGGCGCGGCGTGTAGCAGCCCGGGTAGAGTGCGTCCGCCAACAGCGCCAGCGCGAGAACAAAGGCTGCGTACGTCATGTCCATCTGCAGGTCGGGCACACGCACGCGTCCGGCTGCGTCCTGCACCCTCTCAAAGCCCCATCCTCGTCCAGCATCGTGGGAGGTGCGCAGTGGTGCGCCGCCGTCGTCCACCGCGTTCCCTGCTTCACCGGTTGTGGTGCTTCTCTCACCTTCAGCAACACCAGGTGCGAGATCATCGACGTCCTCGATCAGCGAGGGAAAACGGAGCGGCGCCGCCTGTGCTCCGGGTGACGGTGTCACTGCTGCTTCGTGCGGTGTGCGAACCGATCGGTTGAAGGACATGGCGAGCACTGCCGGATCGACTTCATCCTTCACCCTCGCCACCGTCATCACCGCCTTTTGAAAGATGAACGTTACGATCTCCATATCCACCGACGTCTGCGCCATCCGCGATGCAATAGCAGGACCTTGGTGAAAGCGGCCAGCTGTGAAGCCGCCACCCGACGTGCGTGGCCCCGCCCCACCATCGAAGCCGTCTCCCTCACCGTCTTCGTTGTCGTCGAAGGTGGAGAGATCGATGAGACCCAAATCCCTGCAGAGCAGTCGCCAGCCACCGAGATCGAGCACCGGCAGCGCGAGCTGCGCGGACATGGACGCGCGTTGCGTGAAGAGGGCAAGCAGGTCTTCCTGCCACACACCCGTCACGGTCGTGAGGAGAGCGCGAATTTCTTCCGTACTCGGCGCGGGCTTGAAGCTCAGCACCGGTGTTGTCATTCCGGTGCGGGAGGTCGACATCGTTGTGACGGGGGCAGCAGTTGAGTCGGCCCTCCGACTGCTGTGGGTTGCGGCCTCGAAGGCGGCTTGACGTGCCTCGACGCGGTCGCGGAGGAGGGGGAAGTCGAGCCGCAGCCACTCCTGCGCGTCCTGCCGAAGCCCCAACTCTAGCGCAGCGGGTGACGCACTGGGTCCGGTGAACACACCCCTGCTCAACCCAGAGTACGTGCGTACAGGCACGAGGCAGCTCAGCGTGATGTGCCAGCGATGCAGCTCGAGCGAGCGGTGGAGCGCCATGGCCAACGCCCCCAGCATCGCAGCCAGCTCCGGTGTGTCGAACGCCTCTGCCGGCCAGAAGCCACCACGCAGGAGAAAGGGGTGGGCCTGCGTGCCGAAGACCGGCAGGCAGCGCTCGCGAAAGAGCTGCCACGGCGTCTTGTCTTCGGGGGACAGCTGCCTCAGCATCTCCGCCTCCATGGAGAAGTTCACATCTCCCACGGCATCGACAGCACCGCCGACGACGCGTGCGCCGCCGGCTCTGTCATCTTCGTGGCCCGCAACGCCTTCCGCACCTGCTGCCGTCTCGGATGCGACGGTGCCTGCGGTGATGTTGGCGCGTGTCTCTTCCTGCTTGGGCAGGAGTGTGGAGTTGGAGGTTGAGCCTTCGGCGCTCATCGGGAGAACAGAGAGGAGCGAGGGATCGGACTGGCTATGCGCTGCGTTGCCAGCACCGACCTTACCGCTGCCGCGCACCGCAACGCGGGCTTGTGGCCCTGCAAGCTCCTCCGCGGTTGCGTCCCCACTACTCCACAGGAGCAGCAGCATGCGACGCTCATGCACGGCAGAGAGGCGGCTCTTGTGGTGAAAGGGGTGGGCGAAGCGCACGTACAGCAGGGCGAGGAGCGTCACGATCGCGCTGGTGTCGCCACGTGCCAGCGCGTACGGGTCAACCACCGTGTGCAGCGAGAGCGGAACAGCCGGTGGTGGGGCTGCCGGTGAGGGGTCGAAGGGTGACGTGGGAGGCGTCGCGCCGGCTTCCAGACTGCGTTGGTCATCTTGTCCTGCCGACGGGGTCTGCGGAGCAGCAGCGGGCTTCGTGGCCGACTTCACTGCGGTGGTTCCTGCGGCTGCAAGGGTATCACTGACGGCAGGTACAAAGTCTTCGGGCTGCTCCGGCTCTCGGGACAGGTCCGCCGGATCCCCCGCGCTGCTCGCGATGAGGTCCGTCGCGAAGGTCAGCAGCTGCGCCATGCGATCCAGCGGTGCAAGGTTCATGATATCACTGAAGCAGTCTTCGAAGACAGGGTAGGGCGGGTCGAGCTGCACCGCGTGCTGCTCCAGTAGCTGCCGGCGTGGGTCCATCCCTGTCCAGTTCCCATTCGCGGTCTGACTGATGTCATCGTCGTCGTTGAGGCCATTGTCATGCGGAACAGCAATGGACGCGTCTGCGGCGGACTGCTGCGCGCGGTAGCGTGGCAAGGCCAGGTAGTACAGCAGGCGGCTGAGCAGCGCACCACTGCGGACCTCTTCACTCAAACTGGAGAATCGGGCGGCAAACGGTCCATTCGTCAAGTCATCCAACCGCTGGAGATCATCGAGGCAGCTGTTGGCCCAGTCGAGGAGAATGACACGAGCCTCAGGGAGCTGGCGGGTTGAGCGCAGCACGATGGGTGCGATGCGACCAAACAAACGCTCCTCCTCGCCGGGCTGGTCACCGTGCGTGTTCACAGCAGCAGCAGCCGCAGCAGCAGATGAAGCACCGGCGTCGTTGTCGCTGCGCGTCGTCGCGTGCAACGAATCTGCGCCGTCGACTCCTCCAGCAGTAGTGGTTGCCGCGGCGTCGCCATCGGCGTGCGTATTCGGGTTGTGCATCGCAGCGGCACCGACATGCTGACTGCGGCCGTGAGCATCACCACCAACATTACCACCACCACGTTGTAGACCGGGTGACGAGTCGGGTGTGCCGTGGCGATCACGGTGAATGCGTACATCATCCGCCCGCTCCGCCGTAGCGGTGGAGACGCTGCACACGTCCCCGACGAGCCGCAGCACCGTCTGCTGCCACGGTCGCTGCCGGTGAGCCCGCAGTCGCGACCGCAGCTGCCGCAGCTGGCGGTTCTTATCCGCAATGAGCGCGTTGTGCATCTGTGCCACGTTGCAGGCCTCCAGCCGCTCGCGCACCAGCCGCAGCGTACCGTCTTCGAGTTCCTTGTTGCGCTGCTGCAGCCCGCGGTTGTCGGCTTCCACCTTGCGAAGTCGGCGTGACTGCACATCGAGCTCGCGGCGCAGGTACGCGTTCACCTGCTCCAGCTCCTGCAGCTTTGCCAGCATCGTGGTGAAGAGGGACGAGGGGGCCACCGGGTCTGGCACCGGCACCACGCCGCCACTGGTTGACTTCCCAGTCCCAGCCATGACGACTGTACTCGCTGCAGAGGGCAGCAGCGCGGTGTCGTCGCCGTCTGCGATCTTAGGCGCCGCAAGGTACACTAGCGGAGGCGCGCCACCGCCTGTGTGTGCCGTGGCGCCTCCCGCTGCAACGCCAGCAGTAGCGCCGCCGTGTCTCCCACCGCGTAGCTGACGTGGCTTGACCACATGTCTCCCGCTCGCCACGTCACCGCCGCGATTGCCTCGGACATCCTCGACGTTGCCGATGCTGTCCTCGCCCTCCCACGCTTCACCCGGTGCGTCATCGACATCGCTGTCGGAGTTGCGCACCACGAAGCGCTCGACGCGCGCTGACGGCGACAGCGCTTCCTCCTCCTCCTCCTGCGCAGCCTCTGCGGCGCGCTGGCGCATGAAGGAGAGATACACACGACTGTGCCCGGCACCACGCTTGCGTGAGTGGGTCGAGGACTGCCGCTGCAGCGGGGCAGAGGGCGGGGAGAGCAGCGTCAGCGTGGCGGACGTCAGCAGCGGGCCGGCAGTCGACACCGTCGTGGCTGCATTCGCATCGACGTCGGCATTGGCTGCTGCGTTGGCCATCGCTACCGCAACAAGTGGTGCACCTGCCGCCGTCGCTGCTGGCACGCCAGCCATCCCCTCTACCGCCTTTGACAAGACCAAAAAGTTTGCGTACGCGGCCTCCATGTTCGACAGCCGTTGCCGCTGCTGCTGGCCGTGTGTTCGCCTTCGCCATTTGGCCAGAGCACGTTGCAGACGTACACGCCGGTGCAGGCGAGCAAAGGACAGCGCGAAGGCGTTGCACTGTTGCACGCGGTGGCGCTCGCTGACGACCCACCGCAGCCACGCCCGCATCGTCCAGCCGCGGACGACGGACTCCAGGTAATGCGTGTCGTGCTGCGCCTGCCGCGCGGCCACCACAACGCCGTGTTGGCCTTCAACGTGTAGCGTTAGCGTTGCGAGGTGGGTGACCTGCTCGCTGAGTCCTGCCATCTGCGGGCGTACGGCACGCCAGGCTGCGTAGTCGCGATACACGTGTGGTAGGATAAAGCGGTGGAGGAGGTGGAGGGCAAAGGCGACGCCGGGTGTTTGCGTCGCGGCTTGCTCGAGAATTCGTTCCAGCAACGTGGCGGCGACGGCCGTCTCCATGCGAAGCACTGGCGGCGGCACAGGCGCTTCGAGTGGCAGGGTAATGACAGCGGGGACGGCGGCGGAATTCGGTGCTGTTTTGATGTCACGAATGAGCTGACGCTCCGCACCCAACGCGGCGTCCAGCACACTCTTCTTCTCCGCCGCGGTCAGCCCGTCCTCCTCGCCCTCGTCCCCTTCACCTTCCTTTTCTTCTGCTGCCGCCTTCTGTGCATGTTGTGGCTGCATGTCACGCGTCGCTGCTGCTGCTGAAGCGGTGTCGCTGCCGTTTGTGTCTTCGTTCGTCGTCTGGCTCGCTTCCATCCAGCTTATCTGCGCTTCCGCGAACGCCGCGGTTGTCTGATGCAGCACGAGCTGCACTGCCCGCATCAGCGACTCCATCTTGTCAGCCGGCACCAGCGTGTGCGACGTCGCGCTGCTCATCACGCCACGCGCCACCGTTGCGGAGCGCTGCTGCTGCCAGTAGGACTCTTCCGCTGTCAATGTACCGCGTACGGCGCTTTCCAAAATCGGCGACAAGGCACGCCACAGCGCGCGTGCGTGCCCCTGTCGCATGCGCAGACAGAGCCGTGCGTGATAAAGCTCGTGCAAGACAGGCGTGTCGGTTGATGTGGGGGCGGTGGAGACCAGCTTCGTGTTCGCCGTGGTGCGCGTTGCGGTGACGGCGGCGTCGCGCATCGTTGACGCGTCGCTCGTCCAACGCGCCAACTCGCGTGCCTCGGCTGCCGACATGCTGGGCGGGGGGATGGCGTGCGCCGCAGGATGCACCGCCCACTCCTCTACCACTGCAGCATCTTCTTCGCTCTCTCCTCCATCTTCGTAACGTACTGCTGCTGCTGCTGCTGCTGCTGCGGGGTACGGCGGCACGCTGCTCGGACCACTCAACGCCGCGTACACCCGCGGCACAGCTGCGGGCGGGGCATCGAAGGGCACCGCGCTGACGCTCAGTTTCCCTCTACCGGTGCGTGGCTGTGCGGCAGGGTAGGAAGCAGCAAAGCCGGCAGTGGCTGCGCTTGCGTTGTGTGCCGACGTGCCGTCTTTCCAGTTGTTAGAAGAAGAGGCGGCGGAGGGCAGCTGGTGTTGTTGTGGTGGTGGCGATGTCCGGTGCGAGAGGGCCGACTTGTTCGACGGCGCGGACTGCAGTATAGGCAGTGGCGCCGGTGGTGGTGATATCGAGTGCGCTCCACCCACTGCACTGTGTGTTGTGGAGGCTCCTGTTGTGTTGACTGATGCAGCGGCGACCGTTCCGACGTGGCCTAAGGGGCGGAGGCGGAAGGCGGTGACGTCTTCGGCTGAGAAGGCCGCGTGCGAGCGCGACTGCGCGGGTGAGGTGCGTGAGGGACGTTGTGGCATCTTTTTTGTGTATATCTGCGTTCGTATGGGTCTGCCTCTGGCTGAAGGGATGTGAGATGTGCGTGTGTGGGAGTTCACGCAGCATGTAACATGTACAACAGAAGGAAAAAAGACCGAGAGAGGAAGAAAGGGGACGGGAAAAGAATACTTTTAGCAAGTCCATGGAGTCAGTGCTTCGAGAGGCGAGGAAAGAACAACACAACTACAACGGGAGAGAGGCGCATTGGCAATCGTCCAACAGCAGACAGCAACAGTGTTAGTTAAGTCGAATTCCTTTGCTTTCTTTGCTTCGCATGTGCGTTGCAGCAGCAGCACAAATACTGAATCGTGAAAAACAACAACAACAAAGCAACAACACTTAAGCCACAAAAGAAACACCTTGCATGAGGAGCGAAGAGATGCGTCCCGACGTGCCACACACATAACACGGCACTCAGTCATCTACAGCAACGTACACCGTCACCGGAAAGAACCGGCCCACACGCTGCACCACAATGAACGCCACCACCAGCCCGAACAACACAGCAGAAACACGCAGGATAAGATCATCTCTCGATTGAATCGTCAGCAGCTTACGCACCATGACCTGCGCTGTCGACATGGTGCTGTGCACATCGTGCAGCGACTGGTGTAGCTGCTGGAGGGATTCACCCGAGCCAGCCAAGCCCTGCACCGCGGCGTCCATCTTATGCAGCTCGGTGGAGAGCATGGCGCGTGTGTGCAGCAGCGAGCGCAGTGCGGCGGCCGTGCTGGCAGCCGATGCACTGGATCCCCCTGCCGCGGCGTCACTGTTGCCATCTGCTTCTTCCAATGCCGTCACGGAACGGGGTAAAGCTCGCCGCAGCTCCATGCGGATCTTATCAAGACGTACATGAAGAACAAGTGCTTCTTTGCTACTTGCTGTTGTTGTTGCCGTTGACGTTGTGTGCTGCTGCTGCTGCCGCTGCCGTTCCCGTTGCTCCCGCAGCCGCTCCAACGCTGTCAAGACGTGCTGCGCGTGGGCGACGGCGAGAGCGAGGGCACCGTGCTGGCGTGTGCCACGCGCTGTCGTGTAGTTGCGATGAGCGGCAACAACTTCCGCTAACGCATCTTCCGCCTTGCTGGCGAGTGCAATGAGCACTGGAAGAGAGTGAAGAGAAGGCGAAGAGGATGACGCGGATGTGTGCGTGAGAGCACCGGCTGAGGAAGATGGCGAGGGTGGCTGCGAGGCGCGATCGATGGGGATACGAGACATGGAAGTGGTGCGAGCAAGACCGCGTGTGGAAAGGGAAGAAGAGAAAGGGGAGAACAGCTTGTGCACCTAAAACAAATGATCAGGAACAATTAAGAATAAAATGAAGGGGAAGATTATCAAGGAAGGAGAGTTACACAGAGGGAGAAAGAAGTAAGAAATGAAACAAATTCATTGACCAGCGTTAACGAGTGTACACGGTACAGGCGAAGAAAGAAAACAGATAGTGCTTTTCTCCTATTTTTTAGTGTTTCTTTAGAGAAGTAACTAGCTTGCCTTAAAATACTCCAATTTTTTTTTTTAGATTTTAATAAGTAAATACTTCTATGCTCGATTAAAACGCTACCCCCTCGCACCATTCGGTTATAGCAGCGTAGGGCAAGCGTGGGTATCATCTATGGTACACCAACGGCAGTGCGTACACACACGCACAAGCACACACAAACACGTAGAGAAGAAAAAAAGAGAAGGGTAAAGGCGAGATGGAACGCCGGTGCTGCGTGGTGTCTTCTATTAAGAAAAAGAAAGATAGGAGGAGCGAGAAAAAAAAAACGCACACACAAAGAGATGCACACTGGACAGCTACGGTGTGAAGAATGCAATGAGGTGCCCCACCAGCTCGCTCGCGCTACAGTCACGCGACGCGGCAGCACCGCAACGCGCGGCATCCGACGTCGTCCCGGCCTCCGCGGACGGCTCCGTTGAGGAGGAAACATCGTCGAAACTCGCCGCATCAAACAAACACCGGGCCGTTGTTGCTTCCACCAGTTTTACCTCTGGAGGAGAATCAGTAGAGAGTGTGTGTTGCGTTGCCTCGGCGGATGAAAAGACGGAAAGCAGAAAATCCAACGCGCTATCCGCGTTGATGCCGCCCTCCGCTGCCGATGCTGCCTGCTTTACTTTCAGATCGTGCAGATGATGCCTGTCTTTGCCAGCGTCAAGCCTCACTGCGATGTCATCACCCACAGATGAGCAGCTGCCGCCATGTGCATAGCGCTTTTCCGGTGTGGCAGACGGGGAAGAAAGCCGGTGGTGCCCTCCGAGTTTACTTGCGTGTACTTCAGGAGAGGGGGAGAGTCCTCCGGCGTGGCTGCTCATCCCAGGCGTGTCACACGTGGTGTTGTGCTCGTCGCCACACTTACCTTGTTTGTACATCGGCTTGGCACTTGTATATGTGCGCAGCGGTGTCAGCATCGAGCCACCCACTGTCGCCGTCTCATCGATCGCCTCTATAGACGACAGCTCAGGTGTCAGAGGCAGGGAGGAGGGGGTTGCGTTCCGGATCGATGCATGTTGACGGCGTCGTGCAGCAGAGGCTGGAGTCGCGGAGGAAGCGTGGTGGCTTCGTCTGCAGTGTTGCCCGACGCTGCGGCGACGGCGGTGTCTGTGATCGTGCTTTTCCTTCTTTTCTTGTAAATGCGATGACGGCGCAGCTGCAATTGTAGTTGCTTGTGTTTTTGCGAGTGCTACGCGTAGGGCGTTGATCTCCGCCTGCTGCTCCACCGCCTGCTGCGAGAGCTGAGCGAGGAGGTCCTCGTAGCGGTGCAGCAGCGCGTCGCTGTCAACGAGCGTGGAGGTGTCAGAGAGGGCGGGGGCAGTGGACCGCCCGCTGATGTGCGGCGCACACGCTGTCATGGTGACCGGAGAAGAAGAGGTAAAGGAACCCCCTGCGAGGACAACAGTGAAAAGGTGCCGACTTGATGAGTGGTGCAGAGAGCGCCGAAGACGTGTGAGTTGATGCACATGAGGACACCAAAGGAAACGCGTAGAAACCAGTCGAGCAAGACATAGAGAGAGAGGAGAGAGAGAAGAAAAAGGATGAAAGACAACGGAAAGTGGGAAGCAAAAGCACGCGGCCAAGAGAGCGATATGGAGAGAAGCGTGTAAAACACAATAATGGCTCTTGATGTCAACGCGAACACCGACCTCCGCAGAACTCTGGCGTTTCCGAGAAAAAACAACAACCGCTTTCGGTACGTTAAGCCTCAACTCTTTTCGGCAGCAGAGCAACAATATGAAAATTCACAAAAACAAACAAAGAAACAACAACAAAAAAAGAATCGTGGCTCTTTGAAATCATCGTACGCCTCTACGGCAGCAACGAGCTCGGGTCCGAGATGTACACCCCCCTTGAGAGACACACGCGATACGCACCACGACTCCACTTACCAGTAGTGGAGAGGTACCGCTCCATGTTCAACCACACCCGCGCCTCTGCCTCCCCCAACTGGCCCAAACACCGTTCCCGTCGCTGCAGGCAGCGCACCACCAGCTGGCTCAGCAGCCACTGCGTGTCGTACATGGCGGACTGCAGGTCTACGCGTGAGAGGTGCGAGGGCAGGCATACCACCTCGTGGTCCTTCCCCTCTTTCTGTGCTTTGAAGCGCCGGTCACGCTCCGCAGCGTGCTTCAGCGAGACCAACCGAAGCTTCTCCGTCATGGTACGACGTATGTGGTGCAGAGCGTGACTTGCGTTGGGAAGAAAGGCCAGGTACGTCCCAGCGAGGCGGGACAGCTGTGCCGTGTCGTCGGAGAAGAGCAGCGCAGCGTACTGATCGAGGTAGGGGGAAACACCAGCGAGGTTCGACAAGACACGTTCACCACCGCCTCTCGTTTCCCTTGCAGCGAGCGTGGCAGCCGTGCCATTGTCGACGTGTGCTATTGCTGCCGCTGTTGCTGCGGGTGTGTGGCGCTGACCACGCTCGAGCTGCTCGGCATACCACATCTGAGCAGCACGGAGGTGTGCCACCCACTCTGCAGCGCAGATGTTGTCTGCGAGACTTTGCGCCATGTCCATCCGCTGCGCAAACGTGTCATCTGCCTCCTCCTCTCTGTTTTTACGATTTGCGGGTTGGATAAGACCCTGCAGCGGGTTGGCCGGTGCGTCCTCGGTGGCTGGCGTCACAGGGCTCGGCAAGAGCGCGAATTGCAGCCACTCCTGACAGAAGCTGCGGTGAAAGCTCAGGCTGTTCACTGCATACCCAGCGGGCATCTCGGAGTGGTGGCTGAGCATCACCTCGCAGAGAGTGGAGAGGGCGGGAGGCGGCGGAGACGGTGCGTCGTGGTTCTCCGTCACGTCGTTCACAACATCATTACCGTTTGCGGCTGTCGATGTAGTTGTTGTTATTGTTGTTCGTCGGTGGGGTGCGGCGCGCATCCATGCTGGCACGACGACGCGGACATTGTAAAGCGGTGCTCGTTGACAGTGGAAGTGTGCGGATGCGCTGTACAACGCCACCGGCAGTCCATCTTGTACTGCTGCTGCTGCTGCTGCAACGGCAGATGGTGCTGCTGATGTTGTTGTTGATGTTGTTGTGGAGTTGTTGTCGTGTGCGAAGGAAGACTGCATCACGCGCTTCACGTAAGCGATGAGTTGCCGCTGGAGGTCCTCCTCGCGTTCGGCGTTCCGCAGCGCCGCACTCATGTACAGCTGAAGCCGGAAGGCGTGTACGTCGGCACCATCAGCAGCAGCAGCAGCAGCAGCGTCCAGCCGCGTGTCGTCGACCACGACGTGCGAAAGATCGGGAAAGTCGTTGCGTGACAACGTCTGAAGAGCGAGGGTGATGTCATGCAGTACAGGGAAGCGCGTCTCCTCCTTCTCTGCCGTAGGCGCTGGTACGTCAGCGCGGTGCTGCTGATGCTGCTGGATATGTGGCTCGAAGGGAGCCGTGATGAGAACACGATGCAGGTCATGAAGCAACACAAACGATGTCTCTACCAGGCGTATGCCGTACAACAAACCGGCTGCCGTCGTCGTGGCATGCACACGAGGCGCCGACACCTGCGGCAGCCCTCCAACGTAGACGAGCGAACGCCCTTGCGCGGTGGCAGAGGGACACCCGCTGCGTGTCCAAGTCTCACGCAGAACAGCAGCGGCAGTGCCAGCCGCCACGCCGCTGACTTGTGCGTTGTGCATAACAAGCCACTCGTGGAAGCTCTCGTGGCGAACAAGACCCGAATGACAGAGCCCTCGTGCTGCCCTGTACAGCAGCTGATGTTGTTGAGAGCGTGTCTTTGTTGCTTCTGCTTCTTCTTGTGCTGCTTGTGGAGCATCATCCGGCGCCGTGAGGGGTGGCCCTGCGGCGACAGTCAGCACCGTAAACGCTCTACCCACCCGTACGCTGCCACCGTTGCCTTCTGCCCACGAGGCCGGCAAGCGCCGCGGCACGACCGCCGGAAATGCAAACACGGAAGGCGTGGGAGCAGTTGCAGGAGTGGTGGAAGTGGTGTGCGCAGCCGACACTGTGCTTCTCGGGGGTGATGAAGAAAGCACCACCTCCTCCATAGCAGCAGTAGCAGTAGCAGTAGCAGTAGCAGCAGCAGTAGTGTTCGTCTCTGGCAGTGCGGGAACATCAAAAGGAGGTACTGATGCAGTGGCTGTGCCCTTCTCTTCCGCTTCGTGAACCGGCGCGACACTCGACAGCGATGCCACCCGCAGTGAGGCGGCACTGTCGCGTCGAATCACCACCCAACCCAACAGCGTGCACAGCAGCAAGATGAGGAGGAGCAGCCACAGCAGCTGCTGGAGCCGACGCGGGACACGACGTCGCCCCTCCCCACCACCACTGCTGCTGCTAGTATTAAGAGTGGCTGCCTTACTCAAACCACCAAGCAGCACTGCTGTATCGCCTCCAGCCGTGTCCTTGACACTCGCAGACGTATTCGCGCGACAGCGGGTGGACAGGGAGGACGGAGCGAGGGTAAATCGCTCATGAAGCTCTGAGTGTACACGTGATGTCACCTGCGCTTGTTGCGGCGCGTCGGGAGCGCTTCGGGGCTCCTCGTCAGAGCAGACGGGCATTTCACTTACAGATAATCGAGAGACGCCAACAAAGAGGAAGAGGAGAGATATGCACAGTAAGAGAGAGAGAGTGTGAGAGCAAAAAAAAAGAAAACAGAAAAAAAAAACCCACAATGAGTAAAAAACTATTACAAAGTTTCACAGTTGGAGCTCGCCGATTGTGTAATTTTTGGTGTATTACAGTCGCTGAGGCTTCTTCGCTGCCGTCGTGGATGTCTCCACGTATCGCGCGTTGAACCAGATGACAAGATGGAGGAAGCAGATAATACCCATGAACGTGTAGACAGCGGAAAGAAGGGAAACTTGCGTGAGCAGCAGCCGCATTTTTTGATTTTACGCGTGTACGTGAATGTATGTGTGTGTGTGCTGCTCCTTGTCGCAGCAACAAGCTTGTGAGATGCGCACCTCCTGCGCTGCTGAAAGGCGAAGGGAAAGAGGGAGAGAGCAGTGCATCCTAAAAGAAAGCTCCTTATTCGTTCCGTTTCGATCAACAACACGGTCACACTATCCACAAACGCAAGAGGTGTCATGGGAGTCATCATCAGCGTGACGGACAAACGTTGTGGTCGTAATCCTCTCTCAAGGTCCAAGCGCAGTAAAGTGTAATTTTTTTAATCGTCTATTCTTTTTTCATAAAGCATTTCTTACCCTGCATGTTGTGCACTTCTCTCGTGCAAAGACTCAGCGCAGTTTCCATCTTCCTTTTTTTCTTTTTTTCACCACCTGAATAATGTGAATAATGCATATAACAAAGAGAGAGGTACTGTGGTGCAAGAACACACAGAAAAAGAAGAGAGAAAAAAACAAAGAGCTGACGCTTCTCTCCCTCCCTCTTCTTCTCTCCCTGCCGCCCCTCATCCAGCATACCAACAATGTTAAACAACAAGCACAACAAGAACCACACTTCTCTCCCATCTGCTTTCATCTCTTTTACTCTCCCTCTTCTTTCCGCCGAACTCTCGATGCTCAGTGGTCCGCCAAGAAGTGGGTCGAGACTCCAAACTTGTACACCTGCGACCGGGTGTAGCCCATGTCCTTCAAAAAACCGGCGTAGCGGTACACCGGCCCCTGCCAGTAGAAGTAGTTGCCAAAGGAGCTGACACGACCACACAGATGCATCAGCATTGTTTGAGGACCGCAGATAAGCAGCTGCGGACGGTACGTGGCAAGCGGCGCATCCGCGGCTGCACTCGTGCTGTTGCTCTGGTTCGCCGTCGACGATGCGTGTGGGCTTGCGGAGACGACACGCACGGGTGGTGGCAGCGCCGCCGCGATCGTTTCTGGATCGATGTTTCCCACGTACAGGTTCTTCTCCGCCGGCGCCGCCGACCTCTTCTGCCGCCCACCCGCCAAGACGTTGTACGAGAGCGAAATACGATCAGGGTTGCGCTCGGCGTACTGCTTAAAGAGCGTGCTCTTGAAGGGCATACCAGCGAGGGTGTGGTGACAGTACAAGACACTCAGCTTTGTCGCATCAGACTTGTCCTTGTCCAGAACGTTCATGAGCTGCAGCGCGACCGAAGCACCAGACGTCGTACACAGCAAGCCGAGCTCGTGCAGCGTGTTAGGCTTGTACTGGAACTCCCGCATCCACCGGCCCAAATACACGACGTCGCCCGGCTCCAGGTAGCGTAGTCGCGCAGACATGCGACCCGGATCGCAGTCTTTAATCGCGAATTCGATAAAGCCGCGCTCGTCTGGGTGGCTGATCGGGGTGTACCACCGCGCCAACGACGACAGCTCCCGCACCTGTCCACTCATCATACGGACCGAGCTGACGGGGGCGTAGCCGGCGTAGTCGTAGCTGTTCGGCAGGGCAAAGCGGTAGACGAAGATGTTGCTGCCTTCTTCGCGGTTCTTCTCCACCAGGGTGATGGGCACCGGAGGCGAAAGCCAGCTCCACCGCTGCGCAAGGGGGCGACGCTGCTGCGTCGGGACGAGCACCCAGCGATAAATCCCGTAGCTGACACCACACGTAATCCCCACCACGGCAGCAACGCGCGCCACGTAGCCTTTGTTCACGTCGTTAAGAATTGCCCGAACGTTGCCAGGGATGTCTTGCAGCATGAAGGACCAGCGCTTTGCTGGTGGCACACCAGACGAAGAAGAAGAAGAAGACGTCGACGATGCTGAGCCTGCTGCACCGGCACGTCGCTTTTGTTGGTGGTACGCGTAGTCGCCGAAGCCCTCTTCTTGCGGTGGGCGACGGCGGGAGGTCGACGCGCCGGTCAACTGTTCCTCCCACGGCTTCGGTGGCATAATGCGCTATTTTTGTGTCGTTTTTGTTTTTGTTCGTGTACGTTGATGAGTAGGAGGAAGTGAGGAGCACAGCTTTCTTTTGACGTAACGAACGACCAGCGCACTCGTCGCTTTTCTTTCTGTGATGCAAAGATGAGAAGGCGTGGCTGGGGAGAAGAGGGACGTGTAGAGAGCAGCACAGACAGAGGCGGCAACAACGCCGTGAGCGTCGGCAGAGAGAGAGTCGAGAGCGAGCGTGGCGGACATGTTCGTCTGCCGCCACTGCGAAAGTCATCATGCCAAACAGGAAACAATATCCACGTCCGAGAGCTGGCCTTTGCTGTTCAAAACCAAAGAGAGAGAGGGAGAGGCAGTGACACGCGGTCGAATTGCTTGCGTTGTTCGTGCACCAAGTGAAATGCTCAGCGCAACATTTTTTTGGCGGAGCACCCGCACACGTCGCTCTCCGCCTGATGCACCTGTGCGACGTGAGCCAACGTGAAGACACCACTTATGCTTTTCCGTGTGCAGCTTCTCATCATGCATTGTGGCTGGATAGAAACAAATTCTGCTCGTTACTTGATTCACGCAGAGTGCGTACCACACACAGGAGGAGGGGTAAAACAACGAAAGAGCACACCCTGGATGAACCATATCACCCACATACAGACAAGCAAACAAGCGACCAGAAAAGTGTTTCTTGAAAAACACAGAACAACAAAAGACACAAGAAAAAACTGAGCAAAACCGCCAACAGAGAAGATGAATCACTTCTACATGACGCACAACGCGAAAAGAAAAGAAAAAAAAAGAAGGTGATAAAGGAAAGCGGTTCGCTAGATGGGCTACTAGTAAAAGAGAGAGAAGAAAGAAAAGATGAAGTACGGGAGAGGCAAGCGCGCACTTGAAAAAACAAAACCAGTGTCGTTTGTTATCGCTCTCCGGTCTCCGACGGACACACACGCACACAAACAAGTCCATGAGCAACTCTACGCACTGCTCTTCGCAGCACCACCAACTAACTTTGCCACCGCGGCCTTTGCTCCTGCTGGCGGCACGACCGTGACACTCTTCGCCTTGGCCAACGCCGCCGCGAAAGCCTCCTTCAGCGGCGTCTCCTCAGCGTAGAGCATCCCGCGCGCCTTGAGCGCGGCAACGACGGCAGCCGCGGCATCCGCGCCATCCCCGACCACCACCACATCCACATCTTCGATCTTGAAGTGCGTCGGACGCGGCGCGTGATCCTTCAGCGCATCCTTCTTCGGCGCCTTGAACAGCTGCCCGGCGGCGTACGCCTTCGATGCGGCGTCATCGGTGTACGTGTGTGGCCACTTGAAGCCGTACTCGCTGACGTGACGGCGGCTGTGGAAGCGGTGCGACACCGACTGCGGCAGGCCCAGACGTGTCGGCAGGCTGCGCTGCACGCGGTGCAGGTCCTTCTCGACCAGGTCCGTCGGCTGCGCTGGCCCGGCGCTCGCCGGCAGCGACACAACATCCCACGCACGAGACACCACACCGTCGGCGATGCGGTGGTGGCGGCTGCCGTACAAGTTGGGCGAGGTGCGCAGTGCGTCAGCAATCTCCTCGCTTGCAGTGACCACCAGCGTCAACTTCTGACCGTTGGCAGAGAGGATGGACTCCGCCGGCACCGTCAGGAAACCCTTCTCATCAGCGTAGAAGCCCCAGCGGCCGCAGAGCATGGCCGTGCTGTCCAGCAGCGCATCGCAGCTCGGCTCTCCGCCCATCGCGCACTTCATGGGAATGCTGTACGGCTCCGTCGCGATGAACCGGTTGTGCGCGAGGCTCATGTCAGCCGGGCGAGGGCCACCAAACTCCTCGACGATGCGCGGGCTCTCGAAGTCGTAACTCGGGGCGTGGTAGATCAACACGCCGGGCCGCCGCCACGCCCACTCGTCAATCGGCGACTGCGTCACGCGCTTCACGAGCGTCACCTCCTGCCGCGCTACGTAGTTGAAGGCGCGGATCGCTGCCATGGAGGCAAAGTACGCGTGGGTCGGGTTGTCCGTGATGATTCGGTACGGCGTCGCCGTCGCGGGGTCGCTGCCAAAGACGCCATCCACGAGGTAGAAGCGAATGCCCTGACCGAGGTGGTACTGCACCTCGCGCAGAATTCGCTTCCCATGCAACCCCGAAATCTCCTTCACGCCGGCGTTCGTCGGGTTCTTCACGCGACGGTGCTGCGCGTGCTCTGGCGTGTGCGGGAAGCACAGCTTCTGCGCCGGCTTCGATGACGGGCCGTAGGACACCGTCAGCGCACCAGTCTTGCGGTCCTTGTGCCCCCACGCGCGTCCACGTGCTTCATACGGACGCAAATTGTACTCGCCAATGCCGTACGTGTAGCGCCACACACCCGACCACATGCCGGCGTTCGCGTAGTCGCCGACCTGCGACCAGTTGGAGACGAGCGTGCTAGCGTTTGCGTTCCACCACGGGCCCGGATCCTCGTTCGTCTTCTTGAACAGCGTGAGCGAATCATATCCCCACTTATACATGGTTCGCAGATAGCTCGGGTCGGCCGTGGTCGCATCAGGCGCGACCTCGGCGCGGAACACGGGCTTGCGACGCTCTTCTTCGGCGTCGGGGTTGCAGCAAATTTCATTCAAGATAGAAATTTGACCCGCGCCTTGCCCCGGGATCGGCTTGAGGGTTTCTTGGATGTTGGCGTAGCGGACAGAGCGGCGCTGGGCGATGAGAGCAGCTGGTGCTGCAGCGGCAGCGGTGCTGGCTGCACCGAGGAGGGATAAGCGCATCATCTTCAACCGAAAAAGAGCAAGGAGGGTGTCCCGGCGTGATAGCTGCGGAAGAGGACCACAGACGTGTGTGTGTGTGTGCGTATGTGCTGAGAGTGTCTGACTGTTGACGACGCTGTCTAATGCGCTGCCTTGCACGTTGAGGCAGCTGTGTGCCACGTCTATCGGTTACAAGGTCGGCTACTAGTACGGTACTTCTACTACTACTTCTTCTACAACTACAGAGGGAGAAAAAAGAGCGTGTGTTGTGCGATCGCTGTTTTCGTGCTAGCTACAAGTTTGTGCGTGTGTGCGTCCGCGTGCTGACTCGCCCGCTGCTGCTGACAGTTGTGTAAGACTTACTTCTAAAGAGGCGACGCAGCGGCTGTTTTTGCGGAGAGTTCTTTTTGAGTGCAATGTGCTATTTTTGGGGCAACAAGGAACGCTTTCGCTCCGCTGCTGCTGTCTCGGGTGTGCGTTGCGTGAGATGCCCACGGTGTGCTGAAGAGGGAAGGGGGAGAAAAGTAAGAATGCAAAGAGGCAAAGAAGAGAGAGAGAGAGAGAGAGAGAGAGAGAGAGAGAAGGTCAGAAGGAGGTGGAGGAGGAGGACAAAAAAATATATTTGTTGTACTAGCTTCGTCACTGCTGTATTGGTGTCCTGTGCTGTGCGCACAATTGCGCCACGTTTTGGCGTACTCGTCTGTATCCGGTGATGCTCGACGTCAGCCTCACCCACCTACTTAAGCCTTCTCAAAAGATGCGCCACTATGCGCCGCGTACGCTGGCAGCATCGCATGATCCACTGCTCCTCTCAATAAAAGAGGATGAGCACCGGCATGCAGGGTGTTTTAAAAGGAGCATGTACGTGCCTTTCAGTGATCCTGTACAGCCCTCGCCTACACGAACGCGCATTCGAAGCATCTTTCTTTATTGCTCTCCGTCTTTAATACTTTTCTTTTTCAATTGTGGCTCGGATGATACCAATCGTGTGTACATGCGATTATGTGTGCTGTCTGGATGTGCGTACATCGCCCAGGAACGGCATAGGCGCCATTCTGCACTCCACTCTCTCACTGCGTTGGATAAGAATTATAGTTTAAGCTGCTGCGAGAGGAACAAAGATGACAAGATAGAACAGGGGAGGAGGGGGGAAAAGAGGGACGGTAAGAATAATGCATACATGGAAAAACACGTCCGCTCACACATACAAGCACACACAAGCGCACATCGACACACAAGCACAGAAACACACCAAGAAAAAAAATAATAACGTTAACACCGAAGTAGTAGGGGGATGAAAAGAAACAAAAAAAAAGAGGAAGAGAGAGAGAGAGAGACAGAGAGACAGAGGTAGACGACAAAAATAATAGTAATAAAAAGAGAGAGAGAGAGAAAAACAAAACAAAACACATCGTGCACAGCGTCTAAACAGCAAAAATAAAAGGGAAATAAGCAATCAACACACGATACAAAAGGAGAGGACAAGAATTTGAATAGAAGATGCGTAGGGTGCAGCCTGTGGCGCCTCCGCTGAAGCTTTTTTTAAAATCTTCTCTCTCCCCCTTTATTTTTACAGGAAGAGAGAGAGAGAGAGGCAAAGAGCGGGGATCATAAGTAGGTTGGACCCTCTCGCTGCTGTCTGATGCGCAGCAGCAAGAACAACAGATATACATGAAAAAATAGGGTACGTGACTCATCCGACAACGTGATGAGCCCAAGAAACCGCACAAAGGGGAGAAAAAAAAGAAAAAAAACCAGTCGCGAAATTATTTGTGAGCACACAACGCGTATTGAGATAGGGGACGAAAGCGGGAGAAGCACAAAAAAAAAAGAGGAGAGTGTCAGAGGGGGAGGCAATGTTGGAATGTGTACGTGTCGGGAGAGAGAGAGAGAGACACTACAGAGGGGAAAGAAAAAAGGCGCTCACTGAGCAGAAAGCGGGGAGTAACAGCAACAATAACAACAACGGACAACAGACAAAAAACATAGTTTTTTTTTTTCTCGCAGCGACCTTAAAATCAGCGCATGCGGCACTCACACTCCTCACATCGAAATATATATATGCACAGAGGGAGAGAGCGGACACGCAGGAGCCCCGGTTGCCTCGTTTCGATTCTACAATCCGGAGGCACCAGGCAAGCAGGTGTGCACGCGTGAGATCCTGACAACAGAGGGGAAAAGAAGAAAACAAATGAGGGGATAAAGAGAAAAAGCAGAAAACATAACATAAGTGTTATAGATAGAAATGATAGAGTCACAAAATCATAAGGGGTAAGCGATTCGAAAGAGAGAGAAAGAGGACAAAGGGGGAAAAACGATGAAAAGAAAACGAAAAGACAGAAAAAAAAGCCACCGAAAAGAAGACACGCATAACAATGATTGGGGGAAAACGAGAACACACATTTTTTTTTTCAATTCTCCCCGTTGAGAAGAAGGAAAACAGACGCGGCATCAGATGGAAATATATAGAACACATAACGGAGCCGACACATAAATCGGCCACAATCGCCTCTCACTCTTTCAACTACTTCCTCTTTCCCATTTTTTTTGTTTTCATCGCCTGCTGGGCCGCAGCACATCCATCACCGACGAGTTGATGCTGAAGCTGCACTCCACATCATCGGAGTCGCCGTCCACGTCACCGCCCAGTCGTCCGTTGCTGCAACCATGGAGCGGCATCTCGTCAGGCGTGCCGCTGCCGAGAATCACATCCTCGTCCTCAGCGTGTGCCCACGCCGAGCGCGCTGCAGCGGCAGCAGTGGTGCGACCAGCAGCGGTTCCACGCGCCCGTCCTCGCCCACCGTGCGACTTGCGCTTCTGCTGCTGCAGGTCTTTCTTCGTGTCGGTGTGGTCGTGTGCATCGTGCATGGTGTGCAGCAGCTGCTTCAGGCCCGCCGAGGAGATGCGCTGGTCGACGTCAGGCGCCATCGTGCGCTGCAGCACCTCCCGCCACGCAGCCGGGACGCTCGACGGGATATCTACGCCCTTCTTCACCGTTTCGCGGATCTGCAGCATCGACTGGAACGGCACGTGTCCAACAAGAAGGGTGAAGAAGGTCACACCGAGTGCCCAGACATCCAACGCGTAAGGGTCGATCGTTCGTGGCTGCCGCGCACCACTACCGCTGTTGCTCGTTGCAGCGGTTGAACGCCGCGTCGAGTGCGAAGACGGCGCCGAAGCGTCGCCATCGTTGTTGCTGGTGCGTGGATCGCCCTCCGTCGCCACGTTGCGCACATCAACATCTTCGTTGTCGTCGTCGTCATCATCGACCGCGTAGATCTCTGGTGCCATGAACAGCGGCGTGCCCTGGTACGCGAGTGTCGCCGTCGTTGGCAGGCCCGCCTCCGCGTTCATCAGCTCCGCCACGCCAAAGTCAGCGAGAAAGGCCTGTCCGTCGCGGTTCACCAAAATGTTTTCTGGCTTGATGTCGCGATGGATGATGCGGTGCTCGTGGAGGTAGACAAGCCCGTCAATGACCTGCGTGGCAATCGGAAGAAGATCATCGGGGAGAAACGGCGCGGCGATGTGCCCGGCGGAGTTGAGCTGCGCCACCGCGCCGCTGTCCACGTACTGCAAAATCAGAAAAAGCGAGTTGGCCTTCGGGTCGTTGATCACCTCGTACAGGCGGACAATGTTGGGGTGGTGGAGGTCCTTCATCACGTCGATCTCGCGCTGCAAGTTGCGTGTGATGCGTTCCGCGGTGGTCAAGCGTGCTTGGGGTGGCACCCGTGTACGCGGCGCGCCTGCGTTGCCTCCGGCTGCTGTGGGGGATGCGGCGGAGTTCCGCGCACCGTTCGCGCCAACACCAGCAGACGTCGCGGGCTGCGCTGCTGCGCTTGCCGTCCCACTCGTGGTCGGCGTCTCACTCCCGCGGTCCTTGGTGGATGCGGATGTGGGGCTGTGCACGCTACGTCCGCCGCCGCTGCTGGTGTTGTTGTTGTTGTTGCTGTCGCTGTTGTCCGGCCCCGCACGGTCACCGCGCTTTTCAGACAAGTTCGACACCGCCGGGGAGGAGTCCGAGGAGTCGCACACCCGCTGCAGGCGATACTTTCGTTCGCGCGGCTTCACGATTATCTTGATGGCCACACTGCACATCATGCTCGTACTAAAGGCGAGGACAACGCGTCCCGTCGCACCACTGCCAATTTCACTTAACAAGATGTAGTCGTTCAGAAACTGTGAGCCGTCGTACGTCTTGGCCAGCGAGGCGGTAGAGTAAAACTGCGCCGTTTGCTTGTCGCTTGGCTGGACGACTCCGGGCTGCGGCAGCATATCGATCGGATTGCGCGTTGTTGTCGCTGCTGCCGCGGCGAGAGAGTTCGGGCTCGCCGGCGCGACCAAGTCTCTGCGGGACGTCTCTGCTGCTGCTGCTGCTGCTGCCCCACTGACCGTGTGGCTTACACTGATGTTTGTTGCGCTGCTCAGCCCCGCCTGCGATGCACTGCGGCCGGCGTTGTCGGATTTGGATGGCGGCAGCGCGTGGCTCTGACTGGGAGACCACGTCGTCGCAATCCGGTCTGGCCGTGGCGTGCGCAGTGCGGGCAAGCCGAACGACGCCCCGGAGAGGGAGGAGGAGACAGAGGGGGTGGCAGACGGTGGAAGCACGCGGACAGCAGCGTCAGTAGCAGTTGGCTTCACATCACCGCTAGGGCTTTTCGTTGGCGTCGACAACTCACACGACGACGACACCCCAGCAGCTGCGGATGCTGGCCGTGACGCATGAAACGTTGCTGCTACTGCTGCCCCTGCTGCTGCTGCTGCTGCGGGCGGTGGCGGTGGCAGGCGTCGCTGCGACGACGTGCTCTCTGGCAAGGTGGGTTGATACAAGGAGCTGCGGCGCTGCACGGTGAGGTCGTCCTGGGAGGCGGCCATGAGCACCGCGTCAAGGCCCAGCACATCGTACGAGCCGGAGGAAGGATCCTGCGAGGCCTCGCTACGCACGCCGGTGAAGGACGATACATCCCGCGGCGGCGCCTGCGTATCCCTGTGCGCACTGCTGACTCTGCTGGACTGCCCCGACTGGTATGTTGCGCCGGTGGTGGAGGTGTTCGCGCGTGCGGCGGCGGCGGGGGAGTGCAGCACGATCTGGTCCATGCTGCCGAGTACGCTGTCGTTGTGTGCAAGCCCGCGCATGTCGTCGTCGTCTACTCGGATCGGCGCCTCGCCGGAGAGAAAAATGGAGCGTCGTCGGCTGTCGTGGTCACCGCTGTGGCTGAAGGTGGAGGAGTTCACTGCACGGTTGCTCCCGTCCACATTCCGCCACGACTCCGCTGCGGAGGACGTGTTCGACGACGCCGACGTGGACCCCCGCGGTGTGTGTGGGCGTTGACACGACAGCGGCCGACGCGTCGATCTTCGCAGCACCGACGTCGCATTTCCCAATGCACCGGTTATCAACGACGACTGCTGCTGGTGCTGCTGTGCGGTCGGCTGTGTTGCGCTGATCGACGGTGACGCTGCTGCGGCTGTGTTGATCTGCGATACGAGGCTTGGCAGGCGGCACGCAGCACGCACCTGTTTTTGCTGCTGCGGTGTTTGTTGTTGCGGCTGCATGACAATGGGAGAGCGGAGGTGAGAGCCGTCGACGCGGGTCAGGTGTGTGGACGGCTTCAGCTGCGGCCCCCGCAGGCTCGACGAGTTCTGCACCACGGTGTTCAGCTCCGCGGAGTCGCCGCCATAGCTTTCCATGCTTCGCATCGCCGCGTTGCCGGAGGCACTCATCTTCCGTCGCCGTATCGCCATCGACTGGTGGTACACCTCCATCGCCTCTTCGAACTTGCCAGAGGTGCTGCTTGTCTGACCGACGCTGCCGGTGTCGCTGCCGCTGAAGCTGCCGTTGGCGATGGTGGTGGTGGTGGTGCAGGCACCGATCTTGTGACTCGCTGCGCTGCCACGTACGACGCGTGCGCTGCGACTCGGCTCGTTGCCGCTGGACAGATGTAGCTGAGGAAGCATTTCTCGACTGCAAAAAAAAAAAGCAAGAAATATACGCGGGGCAGCCAACACCCGATTGAGAAAAGAAAACTATGGAGGTGCCTTTGCTGATCAGAAAATATAGAGACAAGCACAACAACAACAGCAAGAAGAAAAAAAAGTTTACACAGTAAGGCACTGCAACGATGAAACAAACAAACAAAAAGAGAGAAGAAGTGAGCAGAGGAGCAGAGCCAAAGAAAAAGTAGTAATAATAAAGAGATAATAAAAGCAGCAAAGCAAAAAATCAGAAAAGAATTCCAACGGCGGTGTGGGTAACGCAGTTGTAAGTCAGGGTAGCTTTGTATATGTGCACACAAGGGAAAGAAAAAGGAGACCGTCAAGGTGGTGGTGCACGTACGCACGCACACTTGCTTAACGTTTGAACACACCAACAACAACAGGTAGGGAAGTCAACACTGAAAGGAGCACGCACAACAGCTGAGAAAAACAAAAACAACAACAAATAAATTAGATTAGCAACAATAACAATGAAAAAAAAAAATGAGAAAGGAGAAAGAAAGTGTGGTTTCAGCTTACTCGTGTCGACGACGTGAGAGGGAGAAAGAGCACAGGAGGGCGTCAGCAATGACGAGGAGGGGAGTTTAGCTAAACAAAGAACAATGGCAGGCTGGCGGAGAACGAGTGCGAGATGTACTGGATGCGTCACGAGTTCACCCGCGCAGCTGTTATTGCATTCAGAACAAGAGAAAGAGAGACGAATAAAAGAGAAAACAGAAATAAAAATGAAATATTGAATGGTCGACAAAGAGGAAAAGAAAAAAAAGGGGGGAGGTGGAGGGGGAGGAGAGCTGCTGACGCACACGTACGGCAGCCCTACCAAACTTTTGGACCTGTGTTTACTTTTTGTTAAAGCTGTAATTAAAGAGTTATCAGCGGGGGAAAAGGGATATATTTTTATATATTTTGTTGAGTTGTGTGGCGCAGAGGACTAATGCGCGTAGTACAGAGCGAGAAAGGAAGGGAGAAAAAAAAGCAAGTCAAAGAGGTGATTGTGAAAGTGATTGAAGGAAAAACAAAACAGTTAAATTAGATGTCGGAAAAGAAGAAAAGCAGAAGGGGAAAAGAAAAAACACCGGAGTGGTAAACTGGAGGAGTGGGGTGGGAGATCAACAAAGCTTTCCGTGAAGAAATAATTTCGTCTGCAGTCGCACAGCAGCCGCCACTAGAGAAAAAAGATGAAGAGAAACTCAAGAGAAGAGCGAGTACTAGCAAAGCTGCAGAAACACAAATACACACACACACACTCGCACTTCCTAGAGAAATCAATGCACTGTAAATAAGGAAAAAAATGAAGAATCACGAAGCTCAGCAGCAGACAGGCAAAGAAGGAAACGATTTTTTTTTTTCAGAGCGAGTTTGTTGAAATACGAGGAAAATACAGAAATGATAAGAGTGAATTAAACGATTTGTTGGTGCGAGTAGACGAGAGAGGAAGACGGGCACGGAAGAAAGGAGGCAAGACACAGCGAAGCTGAAACAATAAGAATAGTTGAAAAGGCAAATGTAGGAGACTCCGAGCGAGCAAAAAAAAAAAAAGGCCTACGAAGCAGAAAAGCAGACGAAGCGAAGAAGAAGAAGAAGAGGGAAAGGGAAAAGGAAGAAAAATGAAAGGAAAACAAAAGGAAATTATGTAAAAGAGGCGTCGGCACGCAACAGCAAACAAAACAAAAACAAACAAAAATTGCCCTTCTCTTTTTTGCAGCTTCGGGCAAATCAGCAAATTCAGAGAAGAACCAAAAAACAAAAGCGCTAAAAACAAGAACAGACAATCAGAAAAAAAAAAGAAAACTTTCCGCGCTCACAAGTGACGGGCGAAATGAAGGCAAAAAACACAATTCGAAGAGCAAGAGGGGACGGGGATGAGGTGCGCTGCGAGCACCTGATGAGAATCAGGACCCTCTTTGCAGAAGCACACACAAACACCCAAGAAAAAAAAAAGGCGGATCTAGAGCGCACACCAGCTCACGTGTCAGTGCTAAGTCCCGCACAGAAGTCCTTGTATGGTGAGAGATATGGATTCAACGACAAGCTGCTCTACGCTCGCAGTGCGTCTCGCTGGTGTGTGCTGCTCCTTTACAACTCTCCGCCGAGAAAAGAAAAGAGGAAAAAAAGAAACTCCGCGAGACAGCAAGCACAACAAGAAGGAGTTCCGGGACAACACGTACGGCCCTGTGATGTTTGCTCTCCCTCTCTACTGAAAAGAGAAATTAGAGTGGAGGGCGTGTACAAACACACAGAAAAGTACGTTCTGCAAAAGAAGAAAAAGAGAAAAATTATCTAGGAAAAATGGAGAAGGAAAATGGAAAGAGAAGGGTCGGAGAGTAAGATGAGAAATCCTTCTCACTTCTTTTGTTTTTTCTCCTCTTTTGTACTGCTGTCCGCTTCGCTTTCTTTGGCTTCTCTCCTGCGCGCGTCTGCGAGATCGAGCGAGGGGTAGAGGAAAGAGCAGTTTTTTTTTTTGGCGCTCTTTGTCTTTTTTTTCTGCGCTGATGTGCTGCCCCTGTCGTTGTTATATGAATGTGTACGTGGACACTACGGTGATGTTATACCACCCTTTGATATGAAAGGAAGTAGAGAGAGAGAGGGGAGAGAGAAGAGAGAAGAGAAAGTAGAAAAAAAAGGAGAAGAATTAATTAAGAGAAGTGGTGAGAGAGTGGCAGCGGTGTAACGTAGTGAAATGCCTCACTGTAAAAGCTTTTTTTTTTTAGGACAGAGAGGAAGGTACGATAATTCTCTCTCTATCGTACAGAGGCGTGTACAAAGGAGCGCGCTGCTGCCTACTGCCGAACAGCAGCGTTTCTTGGCATCTGCAGCACTGAACGGGCCGCCGTGGTGAACGCAGAAAACCCCACACGCAAACACGCACGTCGTTGCGGAAGTACATCATCCGTTGCGTTGATGCGCATTTCTATCGGAGGCTTCGAAAGTTGCAGCTCTTCTCCGTACACACAAAGAAGCAGACACGTCTGCACTGTTGGCGCAGCAAGATGATTTTCAGTGAGAATGTTTTTATTGTTGTTGCCTTACCGGATCTCCTTGTCAGGGAGATGGACATTCCCCCTACGCCGCCACACAAATAAGGTGTAGCTTGAATATAGGGGTAAAACGATATTGAGAGGACAAGAGAGAGAGAGAGAGAGAAAGGGAGAGGCGAAGCCAACAACCACAAGACCGAAAGAAAACCAAATATATGAATACATACGCGCACGCAGATGAAGAAGAAGCCACGCTTTTATCTGGGAGAGCAAAAAAAAAAAAGCAAAAACAGAATTCCGTTGTTGTTGCAAGGCGCAATGCACGCAAACATAGGCATAAACACGAGAAAAGGAAAGGCGCACTCAATCAATCTTTTTTTTCCCCACGTTCTTTCAGCGAGCATCTCGCCGTCTACATTCGACAGGACAAGCTGCACTTATCAAAGAAAACGCTCATACACACACAAAGAAAATGGGGCACGCACAGAAGCAAAGGAAAATAATAAATTTAAAGCACGTAAAGGAGAAAAACAACAACAACGGAAAGAGAATATTTAGGGACAGGGGAACAGGTACAGGGTTGCCAGATGGCGAACAAAGGGAAAATAGAAGACGCTCGTTGCTTCGCAAGAAGAGAGACGAAGAGAACACAGAAACAGAGAGAGAGAAATAAAAATAGAGATAAGAAAGGCGTTTTTTTTTTAGTGGCAGCGGCACATCTCCACGTAACAGCAACCGCACCCCTGTGCGTCGCCGTCCGCATGTGGAAAGCAAGGTGACGCGAAGGAAAAAAAAGGGGGCGTGCGAGGGGGAGCAGAAAACGAGACGGCAGCGACACGAAGAGAGAAAGAGAGGGAAAGAGAGAATTCAGCCGCAGGCGTTGTTGCAGGCTGTCCAGGCCGCTGCAGCGGAGATACGCTTCTTCCCCAAACATCGAGAGAAGAAAAGGACTGTGAGAGAGCAATAGTAGAACAAAAAGAGAGATAAAGAGAGAGCGTGAAGCGGCACGGCAGGGAAAACAAAAAAAGAGTTTCTCTTCCACCACTGCCATCACGACTGCATGCCACACGGCAAGCAGGTAGAGAGAAAGAGAAAGAGAAAGACACACACACAAAGAAGCGAGGGGGAGAGCAGCAGGGCTGCACGAAACGGAAATAATAATAACAGAAATAACCGCATCTGGCGCGTAGGTGCGCACGGTAGAAGGTGGCCCACACACGCACACGCAACAGGTGAGCAAGAACGACACTCACAAACAAACAACAACAAAAAAAACCAAGAATACAAGGGGAATAAACTGAAGACTAATAAAACCTCGGAAAGAAAGAGGCGCAGAGGTGGAAGAAGCAAAACCTATCCTCTCTTTTTCTCTCTTAACGCGTACGCCCCGACAGCGGCGACGTGTAAACTACTACACACACATACAAACACCCATACAATACTGCGCTTGCACAGTGCGCACTCTGCGTGCGTCGCGACCTCCAAAGAAGACGAAGTAGAAGAGTAATAGCGGGGGAAGGAAAAGTAAACTTTTGAGAGAGAGAAAGAGAGAGAGAATGAGGGCAACGTCGTGAGCAAAAAAAAATCAGAAAACGGGTATCGTCGAAGTGAGAGAGAAACCGAAGAAAAAAAAAAAAAACAGAGCCGGGAGCAAGGAATAGGGAGGAAAAAAAAAAGTTGTTGAACGTTTCAACAAAGGAAAGGAAGCGTAAAGAAATGAGACAGAGAGAAAGAGAGAGATAGAGAGCGAGACGTTGCGTACGTGAAGAAAAAAAAAATAGAATCAGAAAAACAAGAGAGGACAGAAAAAAAGAAGAAAACAAAAAACAGGCAGGCAAACTGAAAAAACCATTCAGTTTGAGTAGCGACACAGGGACGAGGGAAGAAGCAAGTATGTGGCACCCATGCGAGTTGAGCGTGGAGTGATGCACGTGTGACCCTAAATGAGAGTAAGAGAAAAAACAGCATAAAGGGCGGAAAGGGTTGCTTCGGTGCCACTGGCATGGACAAACGAAACCAGTCAAACTTCCCCCTCATTCTTTATGTTGCTCCCCTGACATCACCCTTCATTACTTTTTTTTTGCCCGTTTGCAACTAGAGTTGTGGTACATGTGTGAAGTGGTGCGCGATAATCGCGCACCATTGCGGAGTCGCAATCTTCACCACGCAGAGAAGTCGCAAACCCAATTTTTTCTTAAAAAAGAGAAACTAGCACACAGGTTGAGACGTAAGTAGCCGAAAGAAAGGTAAAGAAAAGACCCAAATAAACAAAGAGAATACATTTTATAGAAAAAAAGAAGAAGAATACAGCAGCGGTGGGCAAAGATGCCCGCCAACGCGCGTGCTCCGCTGACGGCTCTCACGTTTAAAGAGCATTAGAAGTCAGCGACGCGCACACGCATATCAGAAAGCAGCAGAGGAGAGTTCGAAGTAGTAGCGAGAGAGAGAGAGAGCGAAGAAACAAACAGAAAAGAGAGAGAAAAAATAAACACGAAGCGTAAAGAGAAGAAGCGGTGAGAGCGAGAAAGAGGAGCTGCAGTAGAAGGCATGGCTATTGATCAAAGGCAGACGAACAAAAACAACAAAGGCAAGAGCACCATGGAGCAACGCAGCGTGTGCTCAAATCAGAATGAACAACTACAAGGATGATAAGCGCTCCATTCTCCTCTTTTAGAAAAAAAAAGAGAGAAAAAACACATTTTCGCACGTCACGTAGAGCGCCCGCGTGCCGAAGTGCTCGAGAGACTCTCACTCCAAGCAGCGATGAGCGAGAGAAACAACTTGGGGCAAAGTAGAGAAAAGAAAAAGAAAACATAAATGTGTTAGAACAAAAAAAAAAGTAATCAGAGCCTCTTTCTAACAAAAGGAAAAAAGAAAGAGAAAGAGTGAAACATACAGACAGACAGACACAAAAATAGACTGTTCTTTTTTCAATCAAACTCTTCCCTGTTGTAAAGAAGCAACCGTCAACGACAACCACCAACCGCCACCACACACATCGAATACATCTATCTTTTCTACTGTGGCAGAAGCATTTACGTATATTTTTAGGGAAATTATTATTCGTCGTCGAGTGTCGCTAACGCGCGGGGGAAACAGAGAAGAGAAGTACAGTGAAAATAGGATAAAAAAAAAGAAAACAATATTGAAAGGTGAAGGTGAAGGAGGGGGGCGGGGGGAGACACACACAGCAGACAGCCGGTGCATCTGCACGCTACGGAGTTCATCGTGCATGACAGAGATAATAATAAATAATAAAAAAAATTATGTGTCAGAGGAAACAACGGGAGAAGGAGGGGGTAGAACCACTGTCTTGTCCATCTTCGCCTTTCACTTTATGCGCCATGGCATTAGTGGCCATACAAGTGAGAGAACAACAAAGAGAGGGGGTAGTCAAGAAAAGAAAAAGTGAAAAAAAAAAGAAAGAGAGGAAGACAACAACACACAAACTCACACAACAACTCGCACGCACACGCTTGCGTACAGGCGCACACACCGTCGTGAGGGTGCGCAACGCAGCGCGACATCGATAGCGATGCCACGTCGAAAACAACTATACCAGATGAGTCAACGACAATAACAATTATCAAGAAGGAAGAGAGAGGGAGGGAGATGCCATATGCATATGCACTCCGAAAAAAAAAAACAGCAAAAGAAGAAGTAAGGGCCACTTGAGAAATAAATTACGAAAAATGGCCACGCAAGATACAAGAAAAAAAAACAAAAATACAGAGAAAGAGAGAGAGAGAACAAACTTTTGGATTGTGATATAAAAGGCGGAAAAGAGGAAGAAATGCAGTGCCTTCGCAGCCTCAACACACAACGCGGCAACAGCAATAACAATAATAATTATAGCAACAACAATTGAACACTCATCACGTGTGAGGCGTCAACAGGAAAGCAGTGGTGGGGGCCACCTACAAACACACACATTATTGAGCACGGACACAACGCATAACAGCACGGTACATTGGTCAACACACAGCATCTACATCAGCTTAAGTATCATGAACGTACGACAACACCACCAAAGACATCGCGTTAACACCGCAAGAAACATAGAGCTAACAAAACAGAAAAAAAAAGATGCTTAAATGAAGATGAGGGAGCTGACCGCGCTTCAGGCATACCAAGTGGAAGTCTTGCCACCGCATGCCACACAGTCTTTTGCGCCAAAGAGCGAGAGAGAGAAAGCAACAACAAAGGAGAGATGAGCACCATGAGAAAAGACACCTACACGTGAGTTGAATCATGAACGACATCGCAAACAGCACCGATGCACGATACAACTCAATCGTCACTAGACGACACACTGTCACCACGCACCTTCGCGGAAACTGCACGACCACCTCGACCGCTATTAACGCGTCCGCTGCCGTTGCGCTGCGACTGTGCGACAAGCAGACGCGTTGACGTGGTTGCCGGTGACACCTTCAGCGGACGCAGCGCTGTAGGCGCCGAGAACGCAGCGGACAGCGGCACACAGGTCGGCGGCGACGGGATCGCCGTCGCGGGCTGCACGATACCGGGCAGCCGCGCCGGTGACCGCGGGTGTGGCAGCAGCGTACTGCTCGGCTCCGTTAGGGCTTCCACCGGCGTCGCACACGCACTACGCTCGCGCGCGTCAAGCATGAAGTTCGCAGTGATACTCCGCGCGTTCAGTGAGTACGGCAACGCACGCGCTGCTGCTGTAGTAGCTGTGGTGTTCGTCGTTGCCGTAGCGGTGACGTTGGCGCTGCTGTTGCTGCAGCTGCTCCCCTCGGGCGACGCGGCGCTCAGCAGGCTGAACGGTGGCGCAGGCGGACGCGTCGAGGGGCTCGTACGGTCCTCCCTCGAGAGCTGCGACACCGTTCGCGTGTGGTACGTCGCGGTGAGGTAGGGAGAGGTGGAGTGCGCCGACGTTGCGGAGTGCGCCATCGCAGCTGCGTGCGGTGTCGCAACGCCTTCGTCCCGCTCCGACTGCCGCGATGAATACGGACGCGGTATCGACGGCGGTAGCAGGCGAGATGACAGCGCCGAGCTGTACACGGCCGACGTACTCCCCACCGCGGTCTCCTCCATCGTGTTGGCGGACGGCATCTGCGACGAGGTGATGGAGGCGAGCTCGAAGCTGTGTGCGGTGGACGTGTTCGACAGCGGCATCCACGGCGACGTGGCGTGCGCTGCTTCCGGGAAGTATGTCGTCGTCGCCGTGCTTGTCCTGCGTGGCGTGTCCGAATGCGTTGGCGTGTCGGTGCTCACGAGTGCCTGTGCGTCGACCAGTAAGCGGGAAATTCGACGCGCGGCAAAGGGCCGATACACCGGCGTCGCACCGTGTTGCTGCTGGGCGGTGTTGAACGTGGCGTGCGGGTGCGAGTCGCGATGCGGCAACGTCCCCGCCATCTCACTCACGTAGTCATTGCGCGACGTCGCCAGCTCCATGTCAGACGTGCTGCCTTCGAAGCTTGGCAGCCCCGGACACTCCGCACTCTCGTTAGACGAGGAGCTGTCGCGGTGCGGCTGCGGCGCGGGGGGCGGCGCTCGGCGCTGCAGCAGCGGTGGTGGCGGCGACGGACGATTCGCTGTCATATTACCACTTCCTGCTGCTGCCGGTGGCGCGGTGGGGTGACACGGGAAGAGATCACTGCCGCCACGGACGTGTGCTGGCGCCATGGGCGATACCACGACTTCTTCCAATCCATGCGGACGTGAGGCGCCGCCGCCGTCGCGACGATCGGCCAGCGGTGAGGAGGAGCCGGACGCTGCCGCAGTTACGGTCGGATACGCAGACAAGGAGCTGACGGCGCGTCGGTGGGTGCTGCCGGCACTCGGCGTTGCACAGGCTGCGGTGCTGAGCGTCGGGTAGGCTGAGATGGTGTGCCCAAAGCCCGACTTGTTTGTGGAGCTTCCACTCGTCGCACCGCCTCGACCGCTGGCGGAAAAGTGGGGGCGAGAGGATCCCTCCGGTCTGCGTGGGCTGACACTACTGCGACCCATCACAGCAGCAGCAGCAGCAGCAGCAGTAGCAGCATCGCTGTAGCTCAGACTCCGACCGGCAACACCGTTCGCTGCGGCTGCGGCTGCGCTTGTCAATGCGTTTGTGTCAGTGGTTGCCTGCCAGGGAGAGGAGTTGCGCCGCGGCGCCGTTGGCGATGGCGATGCACGCGTCGAGCTCCCTGCCGCCGCCACGCTGTCATCTGACGCCCGCAGCAGCGGCGCGCGTGTGCGGCAAAAGGGCGAGCCAACACTCCTTCCGCCGCTGCTCTCGCTGTCGCTGCTGCGGCTATCTTGGTTGCCGTTGCGTGGGCTGCCTGTTCGCGTTGTCGTCGTGTCGCGGCTGTTCGCGTTGGCTGCAGCGGGGGCTAGCGTCGACGAGTGATTCGCAGTGGCCATCTCATCGTGCGACGACGATGCAGCTGACGTCGCCACTGCGTTCTGCATTCCCGACTGCCGCTCATTGCTGCCGCTGCGAGCACTGCCACTGTTCCGCCTGCCGAAGAAGTTCTCCGTCACGTACGTGAGTGCGTTCTCGACGGTCCACCGCGCTGTGGGGCTGCGATTCAGCAACCCGGCAAGCAGCGTGCACCACCGCGCGCCAAATTCTTTGGGCACTGCAGGCGTTACGTGTGCGTCTGTGATGTCCTCCGGACTTCGAAAGGGCAGCTTGCCGACCAGCAGCGTGAAGAGCGTCACTCCCATCGCCCACATGTCAACGGGTTTGCCGTACGACTTGGCGCCGTCCCACAGCTCCGGCGCGATGAAGAGTGGCGTGCCTTTGGTGCCAAGAACCTGCGGGCCACCACTGCGGCCGCCCGCGACGCTCATCGCCAAGCTCATTGCCATGCTCTGCGCCATCAGTGTTTCGCGACGCTGGCGGTACGACGTGTCGAACGTTTCGGCCACGCCGAAGTCCGCGAGGTACGCGTGGCCGTCCTTGCTGACGAGGATGTTGTCCGGCTTGAGGTCGCGGTGCACCACGTCGTGGCGGTGCAGGTACTGCAGCCCCGTCAGCATCTCGCGCGCGTAGCGGGCAAGCTGCTGCGGCGGCACCGGGTCGCACACGAAGTCGCTGTTCGCGCGCACCTCCACCTTCGCCACCACGCCCTTGTCCACGTACTGCATCACGAGGTACAGCTTGTCCGCGCTCGGGTCGTCGATCACCTCGTAGAGCGAGACGATGTTGCGGTGGCGCAGCTTCTTCATCACCTCGACCTCGCGCATGAAGGCATTGTACTGCTTCTGCGCGAGCGTCATGCCACCGATACGTTCTCGCGTGTCAGCACGGCGCGCGTTCTTGATGGCGACGAGCCGCATTTCCGTTTCGTCGAAGGCGAGCTTCACCTTGCCACATGCGCCACGGCCCAGCGTGCGAAGAATACGGTAGTTGTTGATGTAACGGTCCCCTGTGCGGGCGTGTCGCACGCGTCGCAGCGACGCCGTCTGACGTGCCCGCATTGCATCCGCCTTCTCAGTCGCACTGCTGGAGCGACTCGACGGCGTCATCAGCGAGTCGTGCCGACTAAACGATGGTGAGCTGCTGTCGAGTGCATTACGCACTCCACTTGTTGTTGCGCCGCCTCCTACGCCTGCAGACGAGGCTGAAGAGGTCGTGCGACGTCCACCGCCTGGCGTTGGCGTCCGCGCCTCTGACGTGAGCGAGGTGACTGGTGTTGCGGAGATTAGTTTGGTTGGCGTGTTTGCTGCTGCGCGGTTGCGCTTCTTTTGGTTGGCTTTGCCCGCATGTTGTTGCTGCGTCTGACGCTGTCCGTGTGCGTCCTTGTCCCATGACACGATCTGCGTCCACGTGTTGAACTCGGCCGACTGCGCCGTCGTCACGCCCGGCACAACACATTCCGACCCACACACCGCATCGCCAGAGCTGTTTGTGGGAGCGGTACCGACGCTCACGAGTGTGTTGTTGCTTTCCATCACAGCTGCTGCTGCTGCGGCGGCGGACGTGGACGAGGACGGCGTGGCGGTTCTCTTTTTGGCTCGCCCATGCGCCGCGCGAGCATACAGACCTGGACTGTGCGGGTAAGACGTCACGGCCGTGGTTGCTGCTGCTGCGTTTGCGGGTGTGGTGGTTGGCTCTGCCGTCGCGGAGGGCTCGGAGGGGATCAAGCAGGTACGG
This sequence comes from Crithidia sp. LVH-60A, assembly GCA_030078075.1. Taxonomy (NCBI): domain Eukaryota; phylum Euglenozoa; class Kinetoplastea; order Trypanosomatida; family Trypanosomatidae; genus Crithidia; species Crithidia sp. LVH-60A. Next base: position 722,896 of record CP119651.1, read on the forward strand.
TTGTCACCCCGCGGAGGCGTTGGGCGATGCGGAGAGTCTGCGAAGCCAGCAGGGTCGAGCGCGAGGGACACGCGGAGGCGCTGCGGCGTCGCTGCCGGCGTCCGCGACGATTGCAAGATGCTACTCGTCGACGGGCGTGTGTGCAACTCAGCTGCTGCTGTAGTGCTTCCTGCATCGCTGTCTTGGTCGATTTCAGCGGGTTTCGCAGGCGATGCACGACTTCGTGGTGTGCCGGGGGGCAGCGGGATCACCACGGCGCTCGGCAGCGCAGAGGTTGGCAAGACGGTCACCGCAGCGTCACTCATTTCTTCTGGTGAAGCCGCAGCTGCCGAGAACGGTATCAGAGTCGCTGTCGCTGGTGCACCTGCGTTCGCAAAGAGAGCAGCCGCAGTAGGAGCAGCGGCGCTGGTGGGCGGTGGTGACACGAGCGAGGGCCGGCGACTGTTTTCTTCTACCCCGAGAGGGGACCGCACCGACGCGTCGTACACCAGTGCGGCTGCTGCGGGATCGATCGACAGGCCAGACGAGTTCGTCATCGTGGCACGGCTGCGGGACGTGCTGCTGCTCCCACTGCTGTGTGTTGTATTCGTCATTGTTATGGCCGATGCGCACAGGGGCAGCGCCGGCGCCACGCTGCTCAGCGGCCGCGGCTCCGGCAACGCTTCTTCCTTCTCTTCTACCACGTGCTGCTGGCTTTGCTGCTGTGGGTGCTTCGCCGCGAGCGCGTCTGCGGTGTTCATGGAGGAGCTCAGCGATAAGAAGTGCGGCCCACTCGACGCCTCCGCCCCGCGAAGGCTTAAATCCTGTGGCGGCGGGAGCGTTTCCAGCTGTGTCGGACAGAGGCTGACGTCGCTGGTGAACGCCGGCGACGAGGAGCGGTTGCCGTCTGTCGCGCTGCAGAGCGGGAGGGGTGTCTGCACGTCTGTCGAGCTGGAGAAGGTGTACGCGAAGGGATCCCCGCCTACAAAGTGCGTCGTGGGTGAAGTAATGGGTGCGGTCGGTCGCGTGGTGTGTCGCTCGGGCGAGGGGCGCTCGTCAGAGATGCGCAGGGCAGCGAACGTCAGCCCCACCTGCCGCGGCGAGCGCGTTGTTGCGCCGATCGGTTGACTCTGATGACGCTGCAAGGTTGGCTGCGTCACGCTGGTGACCACCGTCAGCGTGCTTTCCGCCACGCTGCAATCGACCGTCTCATAGGTGGAGCTGCTCAGGCTGCTGCAGCTGTACCGCAACGCCGTGTTTTGCACGTGTTGGTTGCTGCCGCTGACATGCCCAGTTCCACCGAGAGCGGCAGCCGCAGAATTGGTGTTGCTGCTGTTTGCCATGAGTGCCGCGCCGCGGAGAAAACTACTGCGGGGGCTGCAAACGCTTTCCACCTCGAGAATGTTCGAGAAAGGCGACAGAAAAGCACCGGCGTTGAGCGGCAGCGCACCGGCGCCGGCAGCCGTCGATGCTGCTGCTGCCATGGCGCTCGCTACGGTGGTGGCGAGTGTGGACACCGTCGCGTCGGGCTCCGGTTCCTCCGCACTCTCCGCGGCGTGCTCACTTGCACTGCGGGACGCCGCTGCCGTCACCACGGCAGCCGACGTGTTCGGCAGCGTCGTACTAACAGACGCGCGGTGCAGCGTCTGTGCGGTGCTCGCATCTGCCGAGAGCACGCCGCTTATTGTTTGCAAACTCCCACGGCTACGCGCGCTGCTGTGTTCCTGCTGGTCGTTGAGGCTGTTGCGCGTGTTGTCAGCGTGCCGGCCGGCGCCGTCGTCTTTGCTGTCCCCGTCCACGGCGAGGTCAGCGGTGTCCCACGAGACAACGCCACACCGCGGCGTGCCAGCCGGTGGCGTGGTGGGTGAGGCAGACGCGCTGAAGGTGGCAAACCCCGCTGCACGCTGCTTCGGTGCCGCGCCGGGCGAATGACGCGTAAAAGGATGATCACTCGCGCTGTTGTTCGTGTTTGGACTGCCCTCACTCACCGTGCAGTGACTACGGGCGTTGTGTGGTTGATGGAGCGCCTTCAGCATGCGGAGCAGCTCCTCGCGTGGGAGCTCGTCGAGTTGGACGTCGTTGCCGGTGGCGTCGGCGCCGCTGCTGGTGGGCGTGGCGAGCGACGGTGGACGACCGTGGCTCATGTGAGCAGGCTTCCTTCTCTTTCAGATTCGCTAAAATGCACACACACACACACACACACACGCGAAGAAAGCGGCCTCTGTCGACACCCACAATGCGAGAGAAAGAGGTGAGAAGTACGGAAACGCTGCGTGCGTATGTGACGTCTTCTACCGCGCCAACAGACAAGAAAAACAAACAAACAAACACTCCGACAAGGATCAGAGAAAAAAAAAACCACACACGCAACTGTAAGTAAAGTTCGCAGTGGAAGACCAGATGCTGCGGTGATGGTGGTGGTGAGCAAGCGCTGAAACACAACACTGAGAAATGAAACAAAAAATAGGGAATAGTTCCAGCCAAGAGATGAATACAGGAGAGAGGAGGGAGTTGAGGAACAATAAGAGGGAAATATCAGCGGGAGACGCTGCACACGTACAACGTGAGCGTAAACCACTAGACACAAATACAAGCAGGGCTCAAAGAAAAAAAAATGTTCAAAAGAACAGCGAAGAAATAGAGGCAAAAAGTAAGTAAAACAAGAGGGTACAGAGCATCCAGATAGTTGGAGCTGCTTATACTCCGCCCTTCGTCACTCTCACAAACTCAAAGAGAAAGAGAGAGAGAGAGAGAGGAGAAAAAAAAAGGAGATATCCAAAGAGTATCCGCTAAGGAAAATAGAAAGGCGCAGAGGGGAAAAAAAAACAAAGGGAGGTGGAATTGTTCCAATGGGAAATCAAAGAAGGAACCCCTACCTAAAAAAAAGGGATCAACCCACACAGAGAGGTAAAGCAAAATAGATTCAGCGCCGTCGCAGGAAACTAAGAAAAGGCAATGGGAGAAAAAAAAAGTAAGTAGCACCGCGATGTGCTCTCCTCGTCTTCTTCCACTCCTTCTCCGTAAGTGCTTTTTTTTCACCTTCTCTGCTCTCGCTCTCTCTTATTATATTAAAGGTTACGCGAGAAAGGAGAAGGCGTATTAAGCACTCTGGAGACTTGCGGCGACCAGCCTGGTCACCTTTCAGCAAGAAGAAGAAGAAAAAAGGGAGAGAGAGTCAGCAGTTCGCAAAGGCGACAAGAAAGAAGAAGAAAAGCAAAAGGTGTCGGTGTTTCTTCCTTTCTTTTGGCGTTGGAAATTTTAGATTCGTTGTTCAACTTATGCCTTCTGGAGTCGAGGGGGTCGTTGCAATGGTGCTATACATCGAAGAAGAGACGGCCGCCGTACATACGAGTGGTAGAGAAGGAGAAAGAGAGAGGGAGTGTGAGGAGGAGGAGACAACGCAGAGAGGCAACGCAGGGCAAGCAAGCAAAAGAAGACTCGCGAGGAGTGAAGTTGGAATAGGGGAGAGATTCCAGAGAGAGAGAGGGGGAGAGAGAAAGGGAAAGAAAAAAAAACACAGTTCCAACAAGACGCCGAAAAACAAGGAACACGGAGCACCGAAATGTAAAAAAAAAAATCAATAGTAGAGGAGAAAGGAGAGAAGAAGCACAGCTGAAGAGCGGAGGTTAGTCGAGACAGAACACAGGCAAACGGACAAGACACACAGACTGACGCGAAGAGAAACAGAAGGTACAGGCAGCTGAGGTGTTATCGATGCGCAAGACTAGGGAGAAGACTCAAAGAAAAAGCGCAAAACAAAAAATGGGACGCTGAGAGCAAGCAAAGAAGAAAAGGAGGGGAGTAACAATAAATGGGCGTGACGTCCCTCTCCTCCTACTCGCTATTTGCTTTTTTCTTACCGATTGTACTCTTACGGTGTTCTCAAGTAAGGAACGGGAAGGGCAGTGGCGATCAACAAGAAAAAAGAGAAACAAAGGAAAAACAGGAAAGGAAAGGAGGAAAAAATAAGTAGACACAGTGTGCGTAGGTGAAGAAGGAGTAAGTGAGCGGGGCACTGCAAGCTACACGCTGCACGCGACGTACACACACGCACAGGATGAGAGAGAGAGGGAGGGGAAAAAGACTTTTTCTTTTGGTAATTTCACGTTTCGCGCTGGTTTTGCTTCTCTACTTTACTTACTTTTTTCGCTCCTTTGTCCCTTTGTTGCTACTATTACCTTTTGTGTTTGTTGGTGGCGGCTCCTTCGTGTCGATGTGGCTGCGGGGGGGGGGGGCGTTGCGTGTCGGCCCTAATTCTCGTTGCCTGCTGGCCTTCTGATCTTTTCTGGGTTTCCTGACGCACACAATGTTTTGCGCTTCGCGTCGAAATCCAGAAAAAAAAAGTTGAGGCAACGAGCAGGAGGAGGCGAAGGGTAGTTGGCAGTAGCGGGCTTGGCGGTCAACGAGGAGAACTACCGAGAGAGAGAGAAAAACGAAATTGGAAAAAAAAAAAGAAAAAGAAAATGGGAGGTAGTGGAAGGTCGGTGATTAGGGGTCTGCGCTGCGCCTTAGTAGGGCCAAAGAAAAAAGGAAGAGAGAAATACAAGGAAGAGCAGCCACCACAGCGAAGCAAACTAGAAGAGGGAGAGTTTAGCTATACACCCCAAGTCGAACCAGACAAAGAATAATAATAATGATAATAATAGTAAAAGAAGTTAACACACAGGAAGCACACCCGCAGGAAAAAAGGGAATTTAAAGATCAGAAGAAGTACTCTTCTCTTGTTTATTTTAATTAGAAGCAGTCACAGTCCAACCCCCTGAGAGAGAGAGAGAAAAAAAAAAGGATTTGTTGACAAGCTTGAAGAAAAACCAAAGTCCCAATCGTTCTCCTTCACTTCTTTCGGTAGTCTACGGCGATGTGCACGCGTCTTTCCTTTTTTGTTTTGTTTAATAATTTACTTTTGGTAATCTTTGTGCGTGTGATTTGCAAAGGAGTGACAACAAGGGACGCGGTGGGAAGAAAGGAAAGAAACGTCGGCTGTTTTGTGGTGCGTGTTCGTGCAATGGGGTACGTGTGTTTGTGTGTGTGCGTGTTTGTTCACATATTGACAAAGACAAGAGGAGCAACAAGACCAACAGACACGCGTCGAGGTAACGCGAGCGATAAAAAGAAAGAAAGAAAGAAAGAGACAACAAAGGAGCGGTGAAGCAGAGAGAGGGAGAGGGATGAGAAAGAGGCAGGAGGACACGCGCGCGTGCACTTTTGAACGCATTCACCATAGCAATGACTTTTTCTTTAAGAGAAAATGGAGCGTGAAGGATTCTTGCTGTGGGAATGAAACACCGCACCCTGCAACGCACGCTCTTTTCCCGCAGGCGTGCGTGTGAGTTTGTGTGTGTGTGTGAGCGAGGGAGAGCACGACAGCGACAACGACCAGAGGAGAGGGACAAGCTGGCACCTGATTATGCCACCCTGCGCCACAACACAACAAAGCAGCGGAGACGAAGGAGGCAGACCAGGCAAAGGCCTGAAAGAAGCGAGTAGCGAGCCTCAAGATAAACCCGCATTAGCCCTTTATCCCTCTCTCGCTTTTTCCCACTCTCCCCGCATGACACATCATCGCTCTGTTTGTCTACCGGCACGCTTAACTATTCTACGTTTTTGTTTTCTACGGCCCTTTTTCAGTTTGGGAGAAATGGTGAAAAGGAAGAGAAGGAGGAAAACAAGTAAAGTGTTTAACATATTCAGGAAAATATTTTTGAGGGATTATTGACGCTTGATCTCAGCAATAAATTTTTGGGAATAAAATTAGGATTTAAAGACGAAAAGAGGAAAAATAAACGGAGCACGAGGAACCAATATTAAGAACGACAGCGAGAGACGCTGCACATCGCAGGGCCCTTCCCGAACACGCAAACAAACAGAGGAATACATGTTTATACAAGTACAGAGAGAAATATGGCACCGAGAAGAACACATCGTGAGTGTAGGTGTGTCTGCGTGTGCCTGAGAGTTGATACCACTCGCCCTCTGACACCTACCCACCCACACATATGCACACGCACAGAGGCAGAGAACCACACACAGCGTGGATGCCGATTCTCACCTCTCTCTCACCTTCATTGGCTTTCCCGCAAGTCGCTCAAACAGAAGGAGAGCAGGTGCTGAAAAAAAAATTAGCAACAGCAAAGAACGAGAACAAAGAAGGGTAATGAGAGAAGGCACGAAGAAAGGAGAGCGGCGCGTGGCAACCGCTTCAATCACATGTCAGTATTGAGAGAACAGTGCGGGACGACTGCCTAAAACAGAGGTGACAGTTACAAAAGAAAAAAGAAATTGAGGAAAGGGAGAAAACTCAGAGATTTTTGGGAAGTACTTGAATTGAACATGAACTCCACCTCCCACGCCTCCCACACATTTCTCCTCATTTTTTTTTTCCCTTATCACAGATACACCCACGCGCAATGCAAAAACGCACATCAACACGGACATGAGAACAGGTTGGATTCATTGTGTTTGTGCGCGAAGGGCGTGAGAAGAAGGATGGGGAGATGGGGAGATGTGTGAGAGGCAGTGAGTGGAGATAAAAAAGAAAAAAAATGAAGGCAGGGAAAGCAACATGAAATGGCCGGATGGTCCGCGAGGGTGGAGACACACACACGTGGCAGTGTGACTGTCGAAGAAGAAAAGATGGGGGAGGAAGACGGGGCAGTATATGCAACAACAAACACACACGCACAAAGAGAGATGGAGAGAGAGAGAGAGAGGGAGAGAAAACGAACGTACACGTACAGAGACAATAAAAGTACAAAAAAAAAGAAGTGTACGCCCGAAGCAGAGCAGCGACCTTTGCGCAACGCAGTGCGGATCTCGCAAGACACGCAATGTCGATGCATTCTCTCCTTCGCTCGGATACACACCTGGAAGTAGAGCACCGGAAGCAAAACATAAACAAACAAACAAAATAAGCACTTGTCGTTATAGAATTATGCCTAAATATATTCACCGTGAGAGAAATAGGAGAAATGAAATTTTCACTTGGTTGGAAGAGAGAACAAAGCACAGCTAAATTAATATTGTGTCTGCTTTTGCGGGTGTACATCGTTGACGGCAGCGGTGCTCTTCGCACAGGTGCACCTGCCTGCGCATCTTTTTTTTTTTTTTTCACCTACCTGTAGTTGCGTGTGAGCATGTGCCTTCAAATTTGGATTTGTACACGCACCACTATGTGCAGAGACACACAAACACACAGGCAAGACAGACACATAACAAAGAAAAAAAACAGCATGCCACTCAATACGTTGGGGCGGCTGTGCACACACGCATCAAGAGGCGGAAAGGAGGGGAAGAAAAAAGCAATACTTTTTGTCAAAAGATTATTTAAAAAAAGCGGAACCGCTGAGAAGAGCCAAAAACCCAAGAATTAAAGAAAAAAAAAAACATTGGCAATGGAGGGGACAAGGAGGCAACTGAACGCATGCAGAGAGAGGGAGGGAGATGAGCCAAGGGAAGCCTCAATTATAGGGAAGAGAGAAGGGGAAAAAAAACAGGGGAAAGAAAAACAGCGAACATTCACGACGGTAGCGATTGAAACGACTGAGCTTATTGACTTAAAAAAAAAAAGTGGAGCTTAAACAAAAAAAAAGAAGAGAAGCAAAACAGTAGGGAGAGGAAGCGCTGTAAACATAAATGTAGCAATGGAAAAACCAAGAGGTAAAGAAATTAAAATTGTGAGGTGTGGGGATACATGTATGCGGTTATAGATGAGCGACTGAGGAAGCAAGGAAATAAAGGAAAGAAGAAAGCGGGAAGCTATACGATGGGGGAACAGAAGAGAGAGAAAGAAAGAAAGAGGTTGTAGGAATGCATACCGAAAAGAAAGATAGCGAAGACAGACAAGTGCTTGTGCATGTCTGTGTGTGTATATATGTGGTTGGGGGATAAGAGCTCGTCACGGTTGCTACGGCGTTAGTTCCCCTTTATAGAAAGTAAAAGAGAGAGAGAGAGAGAGACGTCGACGTGGCGCGATGCGCCGACGGTACATACGGGGAAAGAAAAGTGAAAACGGGGGAAAAGATAAAAAAACAAACTAATGTAAACTATTAGTAGGAGAAAAAAAAAAGCACACAACATGTGAATAACGAGTCGTCACGCGTTGAAAATAACAAGACTGCGTTTAGATTAAAAAAAAAAAGATTAGAGGAGAAATCCGTGCCGAAGTGATACGCCACAGCGAAAATGGAACAATGAGGAAAAACCCACCAAAAAGGAGTACGTTCAGAGGAGAAGCGGAAGAACAAAGAAAAAGAAATCAAAACAATAAAAGAGAGTACCAGAGAGAAGAAATTACAGACCCAAATCGAGCAAGATAATACACAGAAGAGTATTTTTGGAAAAAAAATATATAGATGTATAACACTTGTTGCAGAAGTGCGTAGCGGTGCGGCGACTGGTATCAGCAGCGTCAATGCAACATCCACACATGGAAAGGTAAGCACGCAGCCGCCCCACCGCACTTCCAAGCAAACACGTTCTTCTCAGCTTTCCCTCTCCATCTCTGTAAACACGCAGTTCCTTGTTTAGAATAAGAATAATAATAAATTATAGAGGAGACGACACACACTCGCACACGGCGGAATGGCGAAAACACAACAATGAGTAGAGTAAGTGAGAGAAAGTTGTGTGTGTGTTGTGTACTCGGAGATATGGAAGAGTGGCAGAGAAGGGAGCGCTGATAGCCACATCTACCAGTACCTTTGGAAATGAGAAGGAAAAAAAACCCAGAGAAGAAATATATATGTGTTAAGCAAGGAGAAACAGCGAGTAATAGAGCGAGTCGGAGAGAGAAAGAGAGACTAGAGGAGAACAAGTAGCACTAAAAAAAAAAATATATATTCCCTCCAAAAAAAAAGGATTGAAAAGCCAATAAAAATGGGAGAGGCGGAGTGCGTCCAATGAAAGAGCAGCGACGGTGCGTGCGCAAGTCGGCAGGTAAGAGTAAAAGAAACAGGGCAGCCGCAACAATAATAACAGCAAGCCCCTCCTTCGAGAGAAGATGGGGACTTGTGGATGATACACTGACAGCGGCTCACGTGGGACACGCAGACAACAGCGCATCATTGCACGCACACGCCCGCGAGTGTGCCAGAGCGGTATATATCTCTGGACAGCGCCACTTTAGGGTGATAAAAATGTGCGTGTATGTGTGCGTGTCGCGGCCGCGGCACCATCGTGACACCTCGAAAAGTTGTTTTTTGTGCGCCACACGAGAGGAGAGGTGATAAAGAGGGAGTATGTCTGTGTGTGTGTGATAGTGAGCGACGCATGCCAAGCCTTATCGATCGTGCTTTTTTTTTTTTTGCCTCACCTGATACTCTCCTTCCCGTCTTCTCGTGCCCCTTCGCTCCAAGGCGTGGAACGATGTGGATGATAACGCAGCAGTTCGCACCCCTACTCCACCCGGTTGACTTCCTGGCCCGCAGCCTCGCTGTTCAACACCGACTGGATGCGCTGCGAGCGGTGCTGCTGCTGCGCTGTCGTCGGATGGTGCTGCGGGTGCTGACCCCCACCCGCCTTCCCTCCTCGTGAGGCAGCAGCTCCGCCACCTGCGGCGAAGGGTCCATTTTCCATGGCACTGATCGCGTTGTTCTGCGACGTCGGACACACCATCCCACTCGAGGGGACGGCGGGAGCCGACCTGCCCGCAGACGCAGAGGCGGAAAAGATGTGTCGGCGGTTGGACAGGTGGGGATCGTTCTGCTGGCACTGCGGTGGCTGTGGGTGCGGAGCGAACGGCTTCTCCTCGCCACCGCTCTCCACGCCATCCGCGTTCATCGCCGACTCCACCGACGACGGAGGGAAGGGGGAGGAGGGCGACGTGGTGAGCGGCGCACCCGCCGACGTGGCGGACGACGTGTCCGACATGAGAGATGGCGTCTCGTGTGGGCTGATGACGCGTCGCGATGCGGCGTGGGCATCGATTACACGTGTTGCACCGCCTGTGTTGCCTCTGCTGATGCCCAACACCGCCAGGCCATCCACCACCCCCTCGCGTGATCGCCCACGCGTGTTGCCCCTCGCCCCGAAGCTTGCGTTGTTCGCGCTGTTCAGCGTTGCCGCGTTCATGTTGCTGTTGCTGTTCAGTGTGCTGCCGTTACCCCTGCGGTGGTGTGTGCGACGTCCACGCGGTGCGGTAGCGGCCGCCGCATCACTAATGCCCATCTGCGACGCGCCGCTGCGCTGCAGAGACAGCATTGGCGGCAGCGCGGCAAGCGTGTTCGACTGCGCACAGACGTTCGGCGAGGACAGCAGCAGGTGCACGTTGTTGCTGTTGAGGCCACTGCTGCCCGCCGTCGTGCGTCCGGGCGTGAAGGTGTCGCTCATCACACGTGCGAGCGCGGGAGAGGTGTCGAAGGGAGAGCCGAAGGCGGAGCCGAGACCTGACAGGGCCGGGCCGGCATCTGCATCATCGGCACCGTCCTCGCCTCCGTGTTCGTCGTCCCCGTCGTTCGCAGTGGTGGCCGGTGCGATCGCGAGCACGGCTGGCATGAAGTGCAGCGCGGGTGTCGACAATGCTGGCGCCGCCGCACTCGTCAGCTCGGGCGAGAGCACCTCGTCGGTGCCTTCCGGCATTGGCAGGAACTCGACCGCGAACACGTGGCTCCCCGTGTCGGAGAGGGAAACCTGCTTCTCGTCGTGCATGGTGGCCACCGAGGGGGTAAGGAGACTACCGGTGCGGCGCGGCTCCGTGGGGTGGTTGCACGCCTTCTGTGTGTCGGTGAAGGACGGTGTACTGCCACTAAGCAGCACCCTGCCCTCGCTCGTGCTTGGTGCGTGCGGAGGGGCAAGCGTTGGTGTTGCCGTGGCAGCTGTCCCTGCAGGGCGATTCGCCATTTCGCTTGGTGGAGAGGCGCTGTTGTCTAGGTAGTAGCGAACAAAGGCACGCGCCTTCTCGACGGTCCACCGCGCTGTGGGGCTGCGATTCAGCAGCCCGGCGAGCAGCGCAAGCCACTTGTCGCCGTAAGCTACGGGCACGACGGGTGTGAAGTTTACGTCTGTGATGTCTTCCGGACTTCGAAAGGGCAGCTTGCCGACCAGCAGCGTGAAGAGCGTCACTCCCATCGCCCACATGTCAACGGGTTTGCCGTACGACTTGGCGCCGTCCCACAGCTCCGGTGCGATGAAAAGTGGCGTGCCTTTGGTGCCGAGAACCTGCGGGCCACCAACACGACCACCGGCGCCGCTCATCGTGGTGCTCATTGCCATGCTCTGCGCCATGAGCGTCTCCATGCGCTGGCGGTACGACGTGTCGAACGTTTCAGCCACGCCGAAGTCCGCGAGATACGCGTGGCCGTCCTTGCTGACGAGGATGTTGTCCGGCTTCAAATCGCGGTGCACCACGTCGTGGCGGTGCAGGTACTGCAGCCCCGTCAGCATCTCGCGCGCGTAGCGGGCAAGCTGCGGCGGCGGCACCGGGTCGCACACGAAGTCGCTGTTCGCGCGCACCTCCACCTTCGCCACCACGCCCTTGTCCACGTACTGCATCACGAGGTACAGCTTGTCCGCGCTCGGGTCGTCGATCACCTCGTAGAGCGAGACGATGTTACGGTGGCGCAGCTTCTTCATCACCTCGACCTCGCGCATGAAGGCGTTGTACTGCTTCTGCGCGAGCGTCATGCCACCGATACGCTTGCGAGTGTCGGCGCGCTTCACCGCTTTGATCGCCACCATTTTCTTTTCTTCCTCGTCGAAGGCGAGCTTCACCTTGCCACATGCGCCTCGGCCCAGCGTGCGTATCACGCGGTAGTGGTTAATGTAAGACGTCCCATCCACCTTGCGGCGGACGAGTTCGTTGCTCGCGGTGGCCGGAGGACGTGTCGTGATGCTCGCGATGGAGCGGCTGAAAGCGTACTGCGCGAGGGAGGACACGTTGAAGGTGTCCACGAGATGTCCGTCACCGCCGAGGAGCGCTGTCACTTTGGGCGACGGCTGGCGCTGATGGCACGCAGCTGCAGGCGCCGAGAGCGACGGCACAGAAGACATAGAGCTCAACTGTTGTTGCGGGTGTTGGTGTGTCTGTGGCGCGAGGGGAGGAGTGAGAACAGCGCTGCCATTCTTCACCGTTGCCTGGTGTTGCTGGCTGTGCTCAGCAGTCGGCACTCCTGCGATAGTTGCAGTGCCTGCGGGCGTTGTGGTGGCCGGATGCATCGACTCGAATGTCGCCAGCGGCATGGAGCAGGTTTCTGTCCCCGTCCCTGCCACCACTGCTGAGACAGCGGTGTCGTCCTCGTCACACGACGACGCAGACGAGGACGTCGCGGTGTCGTGCGGTGCGGCCGAAACAACAACAACCGCTGACGTCGCACGGCCCCGCATTCGGGCAGGCGTCACGCCACTCTTCGGCGCATCAGCGAGCGGGCAACCAACGCCGCTGCGCTGTTGATGAACAGCAGAGCGGAGGCGCTGCGCGAAGTCACAGTTGGCGGGCGACCCGAGCGACACACGACGCTGCTGTGCTGCCGCGGATGTCGGCACACACGGCGCCGGTGGCGGCAGCATGAACGCGTGGTGCAGGTGCGACGGCGCAACAGGTGGTGGTGGTGGCGGCGGCGTGTGTGTCCTTCCCCCCGACACAGTAAAAGACGGGGGGAGAGGGAAAGGGGTCCACGCAGTCGCTGACTCGGCTGTTGTTGTTTGCTGCTGCTGCTGCTGCTGCGGTTGCTGCTTGGCGGAACAGAAAACAGAATTTGCAGCATTACCGGTAGTGGCGCCTGCAGTGGCAGGTGCGCGTGGTGCGTCGTTTAGATGCCAGATTGGGCTCTCTGCGTCGTGCAGTGTGCTTGGCGCTGCAGCAGCAACGGCGGCTGGTGGCGGCGTGTGCGTTGTGAGTTTAGGCGTTGAGAAGGAAGACGACGGCTGCGGCAGGAGCGTCACGAGGCCGCTGTCCGCGCAGGTACGCTCAGAGCCGGACACCGGGCGTGAAGGCGGCTGCGACATCGCACAATCCATCGCAATACCTTTCCTTCGTGTGCCGACTTTTTTTTTCTTTTGGCGGCGGCGACGATGCGGATACGGGGCACAGCACAAGGAGGCGTAAAGAAAGAAAAGTACAAAGAAAGTAAGTTGTGGGGAAGGAGGGGTGTAACAGAAGAAAAAGCAAAGAGTGGTACCAGTAGAAACAATAAGAGGGGGGAGAAAACAGAAAAGAAAGAGAAATAAAAACGCCAGCAAAAATTTAAAGATGAGAAAAAAAAATTGCCGCAGAGGACGTGGTGATATGATGCAGCTGCTGGCTCTTTGAACAACAACAACAACAACAGAAGGTTAAGACCTTCTTGTTGCCCACGTTGCGTGTAGATATGTGTATGAGCTGGTGTTTGAATTCAAGAAAGTACTTCTGGTCTTGCGCTCGTGTTCACGCTATTACGGAGATGTGCAAAGAGCTCACGAATACGACCTCAGCGGTACACGCGGCAAGACAACAGCAAGCAACAGCAACAAAAAAGGAATAGACGACACTTGCTGTTGACGGGTCGGTGTGCAGGGCACCGTGAGAGATAAAGAGAGAGGAAAAATTATTTACAAAGAAGGAGAGCGATGATGTGGGCACAGCGGTGGCGAGGGGGAGATTAAGAAAGCCGCAGTGGGTATATAAATGAAAGCAGAAAGAAAAGTCAAAAAAAGAAAAGTGGAAGAAATTGAAAAGCACCAAGTAAGCGAGCAAGAGAGAGAGAGAGAGAGAGAGAGAGAGAGAGTCGCAAAGGTAACGTCTTAAGGAGAGGGAGAGAATTAAAACAGAATATAAATGTACCCTCAGGTAATGAGGGATAAAAATATCAAAGAAGAAAGTTGTGGGGGTAGGGGAGGTGAACAAGAAACAAAGAAGGCAAGCACTTACAAGGGAGAGGCGGGAGTGTGAGAGGAGGCTATATAATGTACTGTTTTTTTTTTTCCTTTTCTGCTTTGCGTGCGTGTGGATATCCGCGTATGTGTGTGTGCGTGTGTCTGAGGATGCTACTTCGAAGCAGAATGGCGCTTTTTTTTTCTTTGCAGCCAAGAAAAAAGAAAAGGAGAAGAAGAGGGCGATGGCGAGAAGGTGAAGTGGACAGCACTGCGGCTACTCTCCCTTTTTCCTATTTTTTTTTCTGGCAAATTGCAGGCAGCCACACAAGCAACACTAGAAAAAGAAAAAGAAAATTAGTACGAGACGGAAATCAGAATTAAAATGGAGAAAAACAAAATGAAGAGAGGAACCGCAAGTCGGTGAGAGCGTTTCTCTCAGACTATTGCGCTTCTGCTTCCTCCTCTGTGTATGTGCGTAGCGCGCGTCTTCGAAAAAAAAAACAATTGTTGAGTAATGCTTTTTTTTTTTTTGCTTGCTATTTACAACACGGGCACAGAGGCGTATTGCCTTATGCACTGTCTGTGCCTACCGCGGCAGCACGGAAACGAGTGAAAGAGAACACGTGCAGAAGACAAACAAAAAAAAAAAGAAAAAATGCAGCAACCACAAAAAATGGACAAATGGAAGAGAACAGAAGAAACAAAAGAACAGAAGCAGAAATAGACACCGCAAGGGCTTCTTTTTTTTTTTGTTCGGGCAACAGCAGCACAACGGAAAAAGAACTATGTGTGCTGTGTTGAGTGCTGCGCCTTCCGCAAGCAGCAGCGTACCTGCACGCACAACGAGCACCCAGATACACACGCAGAAGGAAAGATCGGCAAGGGTGTGTCGGCGTGCTTGCGTGTGTATGTTGCAGCACTTAACCCCTTTTCCTTTTTGTGTGAGAGAAATTAGTTTTTGCGAGGTCGCGGATATGTCCGTGCAGACGCCGCTGATAAACGTGCGCAGGGTGGGTGGACTGCTGACGGAGGGGGAAGTCGTACACGTCTCTTTATTGTTGTGCTTTGAAAGTAGGAGAAAGAGAGAGAGGGAGAGTCCGGCGCGAATATTTTTTTTTTGTGTGTGTGTACAAAGAAGAGTTGGAGGGTTAAGAGGTAGCGAGAGAGGGGCATGCGTTGTGGTGTGCCGTCTTGACAGCAGCGCGTCATGGAGGGCGTACTCCACTCAGCGGCGCACATACACGCAGAGACGCGCCTTCAGCGCCGTATCACGCCATCAGCAGCGATGAGAGAACGAAAAGAATTAAAAGGAGAGAGAAGAGAAGAACAGAAATGCAAAAAAGCTGTTCTTGATCGCTTATCTCCGCGTTTTTCTCCCTTAAATTTTTTTTTGCGGCGCACACTGGCTTCACCACGCAGCAACATCAACGATGTTTCTGGTTTTTTTTTCTTCGCGTTCGCATATCTGTGTATTTCTGCTTCGTCGTGCATGTGGCCGACTGCACAGCACATCACCGGAGGCAACCACGAAAAATGAAAAGAAAAAGATAATAGTGATTAGTCGGCGCATATGTGAGGAAGAAGGCAATGAGAGAAAGAATGATGCACATTGAAGAATACCAGCGAGGGTAAGAAATAATCAAAACACACACACGCACACACCCAAAAACAACACACACACGGGGGAAAAGCAAAGAACACAGTAGGAGAGATGAGGAGCGCAACAGCGGCGTGCAGGAGGAAAGAGGGGTGAGCACAATTTTTCTCTCTCTCTGATGCACGTACCCAACACCGGGAGAAACCACTGTCACCTCCTCTCTCTCCTTTCCCTTCATTCCCTTTCTAAAACTATAATAATAAAAAAGTCCGAATGCAAAAAGAGACCCGCTAAACGTACATACGAGGGGAGAGCAAACAAAATGAACAAAAGTAAGTTTTTTTTCTTTCCGACATGATCAGCAGAGTTGTCAGAGACACGCAAAACTCTGAGCATCAATCACACAAGACGTAGCAGCAACGAAAGCAGACAGCAAAAAAAAAAAGACAGAAAACTTACTTTCACTTTGCGCATCGCAGATGTGCGCAGCGATGAGACTGCCCACGTCTTCACCTCCGCAGTGACACTCACTCACACTTCACCCCCTCTCCCATCTTAATGATGCACGCCCGCCACATAGAAGGGTGGCACCGTCGTCAGTGCATCCGTCTTTTCCAGCAGCAGCGTCTCCTCGTCGTATATCATGCGGCGCAGATGCTGCATCGCGAACTCGGCGGCGTCGGCATCGCGCTTCTCCTGTGGCGTTGCCGCGTCAGCACCGCCACCCGCCCGTGTGCGCGCCTTCAGCGCATCGACACGTGCCTGCACACGTGCAAGCTCGTTCCGGTGACTCTTCAGCGCGTCGGCAACGGAGTTGTACCGCAGCTGCTTCCCCGTGTAGGCGTTCAGGTTGTTTTGGTAGAAATCCATTGCCGTCCCAAACGTCGACGCAGCATTGGGCGAATGCACCTGCGGCTCTGTGTCCGTGATGGCACACCCACAAATGGTGTAGCACGCACCACGTAGCGCGTACATCAGCAGCTGCGCCGTCGCGTCGCCT
Source organism: Crithidia sp. LVH-60A (assembly GCA_030078075.1). Classification (NCBI taxonomy): domain Eukaryota; phylum Euglenozoa; class Kinetoplastea; order Trypanosomatida; family Trypanosomatidae; genus Crithidia; species Crithidia sp. LVH-60A. The sequence goes on from CP119651.1 coordinate 739,257, forward strand.
GCCGGACGCGCCACGGCAGCCTGCAGCACCTGCGGACCCCCGCGCGTCAGCAACAGCAAGAGCGAGGACACGCACACGTCTTGCTCCGCGCTGACGTACAGCTTCTGCCAGAGAGAAACAGCGAGCAGGTGGGGCGGCGCGCCGGCGGCGGAGAGCGCCTTGTCATGGTGAAACGCCATCGCAAGCGCTTCAGCCACGTCGCGAGAGGAGTGGACAGGTGTCAGCGCTGCGTTGGCGACGCACACGCCGGTCAAGGGTGACTTCCCCAGCAAGAGCGGGCTGCCGCCGCGAACACCGCGAGCGTGCCCTCCATTACTCCGGTTTTGCGCTCCTTCTTCTTGCTGGTGCACTGCGCTGCGCACGGCAGATCTGTCAAGCAGGTCCAGCGCGCTCTCTTCGTCGAGATACGCAGCGGAGAGGAAGAAAGCTGCCTCGGGCGGGCAGCTAGACATGGCGTTTCGGCACACGTGCTGCACCAGTGCTTCTGCGACCCCGCTCTCCTGGGCAGGAAGGGTCTCCTGGAACACCATGGCTGCGTTGTACCCAGCCAAACAGCCAGCCACCGCATCGTGTAACAAGGGCGAGGCGCTGAACGTGGCGAAGTTGTGTGTGGGGGACACGCGCGTTTTCGAGGATGGTGTGTCGTCCCTCGTCAGGCGGAGAATGTCGTCGAAGGCGTACACCGACTCCATGGCACCGTAATTCACCGTCACCTCGTTTGTGGCCGATGTCGTCACCTTGCACGTTGATGTGCCTCGTGCTCCGCCCGCGTCTGCCGTCGACCTCCGCTCTGGCGATCTTGCTGTGCCCTCCTCGCTTAGCAGCAGCAGCATCGTGTGCGCGATGATGCCCGCGTCACGCGTGAGCGCGGCGGCAGAGACCGGCTGCCGCGCCGCTGCGTTCACCACTGCGCCGTCTCTGTTCTTCGCCGAAGCTGGCAGATCGTCGCTGATGTCCACGACAGCCTCCACGCTTGCCAGTGAAGAGGCCAGTGGGTGCGCTGACTGCTGCTGCTGCTGCTGGTGGTTCTGTTTTCCATTCAGCGGGGACTCGAGGGTCAGGGCTCCACACGAACCCGCACGCAGCTTCCGCAGACGCCCACTCGACGCGTTGGAGTACCGAAACGACGTGAAGAAGAGCGTCTGCAGGTCTTCGATCGTGTGCGCCTGGTAGATGACAAAACCAGTGGTGTGTGCCGTGATGAGGTACTCGACGTGTTGCTCCGCCAGCGCCTCCAGTCTGGCAGCGTGCAGGAGCAGCTGCTGCTCCTCCTCGGGTGTCACAACTGGCGCCTGCTCCTCCCGCTGCTGCTCCCGCTGCTGTTTCGCGCTCTCCAGGGCCAGGTAAATTGTCCGCGCGGTGCCGAGACACGATTGCACGTAGCTGCTCACGCTGCTACTCCGCAGTGCCTCGTTCTGCACCTGCGCGAGCGTCTGCTGAGTCCGCAGCACCTGTGACACGACGGCGTGCGACGTCTGCGCCGTCTCGAGCGTCACGAGGTGCACGGTCTGGCACGCCCCGCCCACCGCCTCGCTCAACAAGCCGAAGGGATAAACGGGCTGCTGCGGTTCCACCACCGCGTTCAGCTCGGCCAGCGCGTTCTCAAACATCGCGGTGGTGTTGCGCGTAACAACCACCGTGCACGAGGAGAAGTTTGCGTCGTACTGGTACTCTGGAATGTGGTCTGGTGCGTCCTGCGGGTCCAATGCGCGTGTTGTTTTTCGCACCGCCGTCATCACGATGTACACCTCCGGATCATCGGCCGCAGCGTCATCGGCGTACTGCAGCATCGAGTGCAGCACCGGCTGCACCTCCGCCACGTCGAACAAATCCACGCCGCGCGTCTCGAACAGAATCGCGCCGAAGAGCGGAGAGGCACCGACAAGGGCTTCTTCGCCGTCAACGCGGCGGTCTTCCGGCGGCGACCCGACCTCCGCCAAGTCGCAGACGATCGTCGTGCCGCGCAGCAGCGAGCCGAACATGGTGAACTGCGAAGGGGATTCCTGCTTCATCTGCGCTTGAGAGACGGCCGTCATGATGGACTCCAGCACCTCCCACACCGGCAGACGCTGGAAGCTGCGCAGCGGCGTGTTGCTGCCACGGTGATCACCGCCGCCGCAGTGGGTGCACAGCAGCGCGACGTTCGATTCGTTTTCAACAAAAGTTGTGTAAATCCCCTGCAGAGCAGAGAAGCTGTTCAAGAGCGCATAACCGCGGCTACTGGCATCATAGTCGCCTTCTTGCACTTCATCAACTTCGAAAGAGGCGTCCGCGACGGCGGGTGTGGCAGCGGAACCTTTCAGCACGAGCGTGCGATTGTCAACGACGCAGAGAGGCAGCAATGCATTGCCGTTACTGCTGTTGGTTTTATGGTCACCCATCACCCCACCGGGAAGCACGAAGACGTTCGTCTTGACGCTCTCGCCGTACCCTGATGTGGTGCTCAGCGGCCCCTCACTGCCGTTTAGCCCTGTCGTGTGCTGCAGCGCGCTCGAGCTGGACGTGATGTCCGCCACCGGCGAGCGGCGCCGATGCCGATCGCTGCGTATTTGGGCGTCCTTGGAGTGTACGCTGAAGGTGTTCAAGCTTCCCTGATCGGTCGACAGCGACGAGTGCTGCTGCTGCTGTTGCTGCTGCTGCGTGTGTGGGACAACAGGCGGCGGTGGCGGAGGAACTGTCGGTACTGTTGGCGCATCCACAGCATTTGTAGCATTAGTAGTGGTCTGTGTTGCGGATGGTGGCGCACGCGTCGGACGCTCGCGGCGTCGCACAAACGATGGCATCTGGATCTGTATCTCTTTACCGCTGTAGGACGAAGACACCGCGGACGGAAGCTGCGCGCCGCCACTGCTGCTCCCTCCCTTCTCCCAAGCAGCACCACCTCTGTTCCTCTCGTTCACGATCTGCCGTGAGCCGCGCACCGCACCACCACCCGCAGCAGTCGCAGCAGCTTCAACGCTGGTCATGGTGGCTGTTGGCGGCAGCAGAACAACACGCCGCGCATTCAGGTACGGCTTCTGCGGGACTTCGGTGCACGGCGTCACCGCGTAAAAGCAGGGCTCCACTGTCTTCGGATCTGCCAGCAACAACATCGCATCACGCCGCATTTTGTCGAGGGAGACAATGTCCCTGTCCAGCTCGGCCTTCGCAGCGAGTGCTGTCGCGTCGAGAAAGCGCTGCACGCTTCCACTGCGTGGCGGCTGGTTGACGAAGCCACGCATGTACTGCGAGAACTCCAGCGTCGTCTTGGAGTACGTTAAGTCGTCACGGCGGTCAACGAAGGAGAGCACGGCGGAGCAGCAGTGGCCACCAAAGGCCTGGCGGTACAGCGGGAACACGTGTGCGGGTTGGTGCGTCAGCAGACGCTGCAGCAGGTGATAGTTGTGGCCCACAAAGAGGACGTGCAGCGAGGAGAGGTAGACGTGACGGCTTGCGGCGCTTTCTGCATGGGTGTTGTTGCTGGCAGCGTCCTTTGTTCTCCCTGCGTCGCTGCCTGTCGTGTGGCTCGTCACGCGTGCGCTGTGTGGAGTTGACAAGGGCAGCTCCAAGGTCGACATCGGGTGTTGTGTTGCACGCACCTGGCGCAGCAGCAGCGTCACGTGGACGAGTGCGTTGGGATCAGAGAAGGGGTCGCTGCGTAGCTGACGTGCATTTTGCACGAGTGCACGGCTCAGATACGCTGCGTCCTCCGAGGACTGCATCTGAACCGGGGGATCGTTTACGACGCAGGTGCCCATTACCGGGTTTGTTCCAATGCGAATTTCAGTTCGGTATTGAACTGCATCGCCGCTCGATGTCTTTGCTGCTGTTGTCGCTGACGTGGTGGTTGCAGAGGTGGTGGGCAACAAGTTTGTCTGCGTGCCATCGGCAAATAGACTGTGCGCCGTGAGAGAGAGCTCGTTTACAAAGCCGGAGCCCATCGCCGCCGATTGCTCGTAAACCCGCTGCACCGTTGTCGCGACGGCGTCCTCGGTGAGCGCGGCACACCGCGGCGTACCCGCAACGACGCACATGGCGTTGTGGCCGCTGAGGAAGTGGAAGCGCAGGGCGTCAGCGATCACGGACGTGCGCACGGCAGCGCCAGACTTGTACCCCACGTCGACAACCTCGTCCGCCGTGAAGCTCTCTCGATTCTCCGACGTACCACCACCGCCGCCAGATGACGAGGAGAGGGGGGTGAGCGAAGACGCGTGCCAGGCCGGGGCAGCCTCTGGAAACGCAGTCGCCGCTACGGGGCGCAGCAGCGGCGCACTCGGGTACGTCTGCCGTGCATCCAGCGGTGGCGGTCGCTGCGTCGCCGGCGCTTCGTTTTCTGCGTTCGCCTTCACAATAACAATCTGGACGTGCTGCTCTGCGTCCTTCGCTGAAGCATCCTTCCTGCCGTTCCCAGCAGCTGTTGCGGCTCCGGTTTGCGCTGCCGTGGATGTAGCGGTAGAGGAGAAAGACGGAGATGAGTGATCCACCTGCGCGTTGTTTTGTGCGAGTGCCGCGGGTGGATCGCCAGCGCTCGGCTCCTCAGCGTCGGCGTCCCACAAAATGTTCGCCGTGCGCATCACCGGACCAACCGCGACAACCGCTTCTCCCTTCAGCGTCGCCCCGCTGGGTGAGAATCGGTGCGCCACGTTGTAGAACTGCGGAGGTGTTGTTGCTGTTGCTGTTGCTGTTGCTGTTGTTGTTGTTGTTTGCCGTCGACCATTCTTCACAGCAGCTGCAGCTGTGGCACCGTTTGACAAAGAACCGTTAAGACGCGGTCGGCTTCGAAGACCACCCAAAGCAGTCATCGCGTCTTGTGGCTTGCTCGGTGTCGGCGTGCTGACCTGCCCCCTTCCATCGCCACCACTGCTGCGTTGCTGGTGGTTCGCGGGAGAGGTGGTGTTGGTGGAAAAAGACGTGGGCTTCGACATCGCTGCTGGCGCGCTGTTGCGATGCGGCGCGACGTGGCCGTTCTTCGTCGGCACGGAAGGCATCAGCGGCGTAGACTCTACCAGCTCCCGCCTCTGCTGCTCTGCCTGCGGTTTCTGGGAAAGGGCGGACAGTTTTTGCGAGTAAGGGTATATGGCAGGCATCGCTTCCAAGGCGCCGTCAGAGTTTGCGGTGTTGGGGGTGGTGCCGGTGGTCATCGAGCGCCGCGACGACGTCGGTGTGAAGTTCCACCCCGAGGATGTCGCTGTTCGCGTACCCGCAGCTGTGGGGGAGGGGGACACGGTGGAGCGCGTGCCGGGCGCTAAGAAATGCCGTCCAAAGCGCGCCATGCCATCTTCGGTGCCCGTCGACATGTCCGACACGCCCGACTCGGGCCGCGAGCGGAGGAGGCTCGTGTTCGTGGTTGGCGCGGTGACGGCCGGGGCGGAAGTCAGGGACGGCGCAGGCAGAGAAGCCTCGTTCACCGCTGTCGGCTGTTGTCCACTTCCCCTCCTCGCCTTCGCACTCGGCCCCCGCTTTAACGCGCTCATCGTGCTCTTCGACGAGGAGGCCAGCAAGTCGGTGAGTTGGGTAACGCAGAAGTAGGAGGGTTGCTGGAAGTAGGAGAAGGCGTCGCTGGATGCGCTGGGGCTGCGGCGTGCGTACATGTCCGCATCGGGACCAAAAGACGCGAAGCTATACTCCGTTTCTTCCATCGCGTGTTGGAAGCGATGAAGTCAATCGGTGTTTGCGTGCGCGTGTGTGGGTGGGTGTGGGCAAAACCAAAAACAAATGAAGTACAATGCGAACGATGAGTGTGCTTGAGGGTACGTGTCGTGGTGCTTCGGTGCACGGCGCGTAAACGAAGAAAAAAAAAACTATGAAACCAGCCTCTAGTGTACAGCACAGATGAAAAAAATGAGTGTGGAACCAAAAAAAAAAGAGGATTTCGAAGCGAGAGAAGCGGGAGAGGCAGAAGTGTCAGCGCTGCCGCACGCCACTCCAACTCAAGAGATGACAGGAGACGAGAGACCAAAGAAAAAGAGGGTCTTGGTGAAGGAGAAAACAAAATCAATTTTTAATCTAGGCAATATGAGCGAAGAAGGGAAAAAGAAGAACCAACTGGCGCTCACGTGGGCCCCCCCAAAAAAAAATGTGGAGTAGAGAACAGACAAACGACACGGCAACTTTAGAAAAAAAGGAAAAAAAAAAGCAAAAAAAAAAACAATTAAAGTGTAGTGGACGAATGAAAAGACAGAAAACAAAATACAATAAAATCGAAGAAGACTCTAATGAGTGGAAAAAAAAAATACACACAGGTGGTGCAAGCAGAAAAGATATAAGGACGAGGGGGAATACACAAGGCGCACACGCACTCACGCACCGACGCAAAAACTAATATGCATGAAATGTTTTAAAAAAGAGAGCATCAAAGGCGTTAGAGACGGAGAGAGGGGAAGAGGGGTGAGTTTATGCAGATTTGTACGGCACGCAGGCCTCCTGTCCACCATGTTCCTTAATAACAATGCAGTTGAAGCGCACCTTTTCCTCCCACTTAAACCTAGGAGTTAAGGGCTGACAACTTTCTCGACAGCAGAGAGCGCACTGCCCTTGGTGACAAGAGGATGAGAAGTTGACAGCTTTGGCAATCCATGCAGCGCAGTGCCCTTCCCCTCCATTTCTCAACTCGCTTCAGGGCAGACACAACGTAGTTGCCTCAATGTGCGTCATCATCACCGGAGCGTTGGCTCCGCTGCTGGTTGTCGAGGACAAACCCTCGTTGTCAGCGCGGCTGCTTCTCCACGTGCAGTCTGCGGAAGTGCTTTCTTGCCGTCCTCTTCTCTCATTCTTTCAAGTATTTCTTTCTTTTTTCGTTTAGTACTTGGACACTTTCTTCCACTCGGCTCTGCAAGAGAAAGAGAGAGCCGAAACATCTAATAGGCACAGACAAACAGAGCGAATAGAATAGAATCAAGAGATGCCGCCACCGCTATACACAACAGCCGCCAACTCGCATAACTTGAAAACGCCAACACGAACCACATCGACAACAAGAACAAGACGGGAAACCATACAAATAATAATAAAAATAAACAAGACGAGATAAATACGGAACAAGAGGAGGGAGAGAGGAGCCCACCCACACACGCACACATACGCACGCATGTACAGCACTGGGTCTACTCCTGCTCCGCCTGGCGCTTCTTCTTTGCGGCCTCCTCCTCTCGCTCCTTCTCAACCTCCACAACGAACTTCTGCAGCTCCTCCTCAGACAGGTAACGCGTGTCCTTGTACTGCAGCACAAGCAGCTCAATGTTGCGCGACCCGCTCTCCACCACCTCCAGCAGCGACTTCATCGCGAAGTGCACACAGGCATCGCGCGACATGTTGTCCGTGTAGTTCTTCTCCATGTACTCGATGACCGTCTGATCATGGCGGCCAATAGCGACGGCGCGCCAGGCGGAGCTCATGCCGGACGGGTCCGTCTTCCACAGATGCGGCTTGCCATCCTCGTTGAAGCCGCCGACGATTGTGGCGACACCGAAGGGGCGGCTGCCACCGCTCTGCGTCGACTTCTGCTGCACGCCGGCGAGGTAGCGCACCAGCATGTCCACGTCCATCTTATCCTCGTAGTTCAGCGAGAAGCGCTGGCACTCCAGCTGAGCCTTGTTGATCAGCACACGGGCATCCGCGGAGAGCCCCGCAAACGCCAGGTAGACGTGGTCATCCACTTTGTAAATCTTGCGCACCGTGCGGCTGTCCTGCAGCTTCACCACGGACTTCTTCTCGACGGCGATGACAACGCAGTCGGCGCCAAGCACGCCAACCGCAGCGAGCCCCTTCTTGACGGCCTCCTGGGCGTACTCGACCTGGAAGAGATGCCCGTCAGGCGAGAAGACGGTAATAGCGCGATCGTAGCTCATTGTGCGTCTGGTTGTGCTCGTGCACGTGCGCAAGAGAAGTATGCAAAGAGTGAAAAAATGTAGAAGCGCTAAGTGGCAATATGCGCTGTGTTTGAGTCTTTAATTTTCCAAATATTTGATACAAAGATGAGGGGAGAAAGAGACGCGTACGGGAGGGATGAATCGTATTGGTGGACGGTGCAGTGCGGACGGGTGTTGTATAGCGACCGTGTGTACCGCGTGTGCAGATGGAGCTGCCTGTGTCTGCGTGGCTTTGTGTTTGATTGGCTGCAAATCGAAGGGGCACTGAATTCAAAGAAAAGCGACGAACTCGAAAGGGAAAGGAGAGAGAGAGAGATAAACAGAGTGGGATACGGTATAGAATCTAAATAGGGAGTAGTGGAGACGCGTCGAGGAGCCTGCGGGCGGTCGAGCACAGTGTCGAACTCCACGTGCAAGGCAAGTAAAGCACGCGGGTGCAACGTCAACACCAACACTCAAGACAGCAGAGAGAGAGAGATATCTTCGTTCACCTTCTAAATCAATAATGAAAAAAGCACATAGGGGAAAAAGCAGTTGTAGCAGTTAACAACAAAAAGGCAGAAAAAAAAAAAACGGCATGGGAGGACAGTTGTGCCACGGAAGCGACATCCATGCAACTCTTTTTTTTTTTTCCACTCCAATATCATACGTACACGAAGGTCGGCGTCTCGGTGTAGTCCCACGGGTCCAACGCACCAAACAGCACCTCGCAGCCGACGACGACGTCTTCCTGATTCTCCACGACTTCTCCGTGGTCCAATAGAGCAGCAGGCGCCTCTGATACGGATAGAAAAGGGGAACATACATCAGAAGAAGATTGCGTTGAGGGGTGTTGCACCTCCGCTCGTAGTGCGATGGACAAGGGAGCACAGAGTGGGCATTTCAGTACTTCCAGGCGCCACTGCTCACGCGCACTCCAACTCTTTCTGCTTGGCCGTACGCGCACCGTCCGCAGACGCAGCCGCACATTCACGTTGTGGAAGAAGAGACGTCCGAGTTCGCCAACGTCTGCGCTGCTGCGGCTCTCCACGCCACGCTGCACGGCGTCGCCCGTACCGCCGTCGTCGTAATTGTTGTTGCTGTGACCAACTGACCGTGTTGTGCGACCAAGGCCATCACTCAAGGGTGTATCTGACGCTTGAAAAAACGACGTGTGTCCTGTGCTGCTGTGCTGAGTGATCAACAAGACCACCACCCGTGCCTCCTCAGCGAGACGCTTCAGCGCATGCGACACATTTGCCAACGCGTCGTGCCGCTGAAGGGCGTCGTGTTCGCCAAAGCTGAAGCTGCGTCGCAGCAGATCAGGAAAGGAGTCTACTACGACGATGCCGACACGACGAAGATGAGAGAGGTCGCGCAGCCACACATGCAGCAGGTCTTGCAGTGCATCCAAGTCAGATACACACGCTGCATGCAATGCTTCCTCCATCGAGCGTTGACCTTGTCCACCACCACCACTGCTGCTGCTGCTGCTGCAACCGTTCGCGGACGCGTCGAAAGCCGCGAAGGGTGTGCGAGTAGCCGACGAGGGCTGCAACCAAATGCAATCAGCGCCATCCTCCATGATGGCACGGCACCACGTAGCAGCCACACGTGTCTTTCCGCTTTGTGCCGGTCCGGTCAGCTCCATAATCCAGCCCCGCCGCAGTCCGCCCAGCAGAGCCGCGTCGAGAGTGGGCCAGCCCGTTGCCAGAGCAGCAGCAGCAGTAGCACCCTTCGTGTCGGTGGCGCTTTTTGTCATTATGTTGTGTTGTGGAGAGGACGTTGAGCAGTGCTCTTTTTGTGTCTGCCCGTCTGCGCGCATCCGCTTGCGAGGGCGATCTGCAAGAAGGTCAGCGGCAGCAACAGTAAAGGCCATCACGCTGCTCGCGGAGCAGCCGGGAGAAGTAGGCGACGTGGGCTGACGAGACAGAATGCGCCTACTTGCCTCTTTTCTCCACCTCTGCACTGCCGCCAGCGAAACGCGAAAGAGAGAGGTGATTTGCGCGTCCGGCATGGCAAGCAGATTGCAGTCGTGTGGAATCGAGAGCGGGGCGTCGGCTGCGTTGACGTGCAAGCCACTGCCACCGTTGCTGCTGCTGCCACTGTGAGAAATTGGGTGCGTCATGACTGCGATATATTGGAGGTGCGCATACACACTCACGCAGAGGAATAACGGACTGTGCGAAAGTGAACGTAAAGAGAGGAGATAATGGATAGAGAAAGAAAAGAGCAGAGTGCAGACACGAAATACTGGAGCGCCTACATCACTAAATCATTTAAATGGGGAGCAGCGGAGCGAGGTATAAAACGGCAACTCGTGCTTCGACAAGCATTATGTGCGCAGCGTAGACGAGTATGCCTATCGCTTCATTTTTCCTCCTCTTCATTTGCTTTTTTTCTAGGTTCTAGACACATGCCAACGCGTCAATGCTCAGGCTCAGAAATACACACAAAAAGAAAACAACAGAAAAAGAGAGACAATCTCACGTATGTGTTGCGGACCAACAGTAAGCATTTACGTGACTAAGCAACACAGCACACACAATTGCGCAAACGTCACGACAGAAAGAAAGAGTGGGTAAGAGCTAAAGTGTGGGCAGGTGAGACAGACGAAGTGAGTAGAGGAGCCAAGAAAAGCAGTTGCCATACATGCTACACTACTAAACATCTCCTCTCGTCTCTCTTCTCCCTTCGTTTTTTTTTTTCACGCACGTGCGCACGCACGTTACTTCTTGCCGCACATCTTCTCGTACGTCTCGTTCATCACCTTGGCCAGCTCCACGTCCTTCTCCGTCACCTTATTGCCGGCGTCATGCGTGCAGAGCCGCACATGTACGCGATTGTACACGTTCTCCCAGTTCGGGTGGTGCTGCATGCTCTCACACGCCGGCGCCATCGCGTTCATGAACTTCAGTGCCGCCATGAAGTCGGGGAAGGTGTACTCGCGATGGATGAAGTTGGAAAGGTTGCCGTCGACGCGCCAACCCGGGAGGGTCTGCAGGGCCTGCGTGACGGCGAACATCGGCATCGCACGCGGCGCGAGGAGGAAAGCGGTGCGGAACATCGCGTCAAGTACTTTGTTGCTAAAAGCCTAAAAAAGAGATAGTGTATTCAGACGTGTGTGTCGTGTTGATAAGAGAGGCTACTAATCGCTAGCTAGGATAGAATAAGGTGCAGATAATTTTTTTTTGTATGTGTGTTGAGGGTAGTGCTGAAGGAGGATAAGGGCAGAGGCGATAATAAAAAAAGGAAAAGTAGACGACATCAGTGAGAGATGGTTTCAGGGAAATTGTTATGTACCGCACAAAGCACACGATGTGGTACTGATTGTTTCCTCTTGTTTTGCGCAGCTGCTTTACACTTTGGAGAAACAAAGCTGACGCAGAGAGAGCACCCCTTCACTGCACTACTGCTCACCACCCACAAGAGAGCATAAAAACTGGAAACAACAAATTAAGTTGTCCTCTCTTCTCTTGTTTTACCCGTTCTGTTTTCTTCTGCTCGACAGTTGCAACCAACAGAACGCAAAATTGCATCGGTCATACATATCTATTTTAATTCAGCATCTACATAGCAAACTCATTCTCCTCGGCATCGTTGTGCGGGTCGTTCTCCTCTGCGGCTGCCAACTTGGCTAAGATGACGCGCCGCTCCGCCTCGAGGTCGTTGGTGCGCCGTCGCAGCTCGCGTCGCTCCTCTTCGAGCTGCTGCATGCGTGCGTCGATGGACTGCAGGAGTTGTTGGTGCTGCTCATCAACGAGGGGAGCGCCGTTCGGTGGTGAGGTGGAGGCCATTTTGGTTGCTTCCGCTGTTGTGGTTCCTTGTAGCACTGCATTGAGAAAAGGGGAAGAGAGAGGGAGATAGAGAGTGTGTAGCTGCAGTGTGTGTTCCGCGCTCATCAACATGCTGTCTCGCAATCGCGACTTGAGATACCCGAAACAGAGATGCTTTTTACCAATAGCGACACACTGTACAACGACATGTGATTGCTTCAACTTTTTCCTTGTTTTTCCTTTCCACTATCGCTCTACACGGCTTTTACCATCGCCAACGAGCGGTCAAGAAGAGGGCGGTTATGAGAGGTGGTGGTTTTGTCGCTCACAGCCGACCAGGCTAGTAAAGGCAGATGTAGTACGAGAGGGAGAGAGAGAGCAACACCGCATCGATACACAAAAAGCAATGCAATTGGAAAGTAAAGCAGAAAAAAAGTTGTTTTTAGCGCAAGAAGAAAAAAAAAACTTATCCCTTAGCTTGTTTTAAAGATGTCGTTTTGGTCAGCTATAGAACATTTCAGAGGTGCACCACCCCAGCTGCACCTCCACCTCTACTCCCTTATCGACCACAACAGCCCGCAGCTTCTCCAGCGCAGGCTCCTTCACCGCCACCGCGGGCACGTGCGTCATCGGCGCGGTCAGCAACATGCTGTAGGCGGGAGGAAAGAGATGATTTCTCATTGGACTGTGCACCACCGCACCGCTAACGCCAAGCACCGCCTCGACATAGAAGAGCTGATTTAGCATTGGGCAGTCGCTTGCGATGGTGAAGAGCCCGATAGCGCCTTCCACATCACTGTAATTAACGGCACCGAAGTGTGCGACGGGTTTGGGATACGCCTCTGCCTCGTCGAGTGCCGCGACGTCGTCAACGGAGGAGCACAGCGCGGTGTTGGGAATCCACACGAGAGAGCCGCGGAAGGGGCGGCCGGAGCCTTCGGCTGGACCGTACGGACACCACGACGTGTGCTGCACGACGTGTTGCAGGCCCTGTGGACGCAGAATTTGCAAGGAGGCGGACACAGGGAGTGCGCAGAGGGAGGAGACGAGGAGGAGCAGCAGCAGCAGCAGCAGCGGCACAGGAAGAAGCAGTGGAGCGGGGCGGTAAGAAGGGTGGTGTGTCTTCGCAGTGGTTGCGGTGCCACAGCTACTGAGCATCTTGTGCGCGGGTGCGTGCATGATAAAAGGATGTTCTTGAGCTTGAATCGGTAAGAGAAAAAGCAGTTTTTTTTCTCTTTCGGTTCTACGACACGAAAAAAAGATTTATTTGTTGCTGCTGATGGAGGGCGTAGCTTCTCTAAGCGCGGCCGCGTCTCGCTTTGCTGAGTAAGGAATAAAGATTTTTGCTTATGGTTTGAGTGCATGTGTGTATCGATGTGAGAGGTAGAGAAGGGGGGAAGAGAGGAAATGAGGGAGGGAGAGAAGGAGCGCAAAGAAGCACTTTGGTCCGCTGCGATTTCAGGTAGGATGGTGTCCTAAGGCGTTTGACTCGAGCCTCTCGTAGAGTGGATGGCAGCTGTTGCTGCTTAGACCGCTAAACTCAACAATCTGGAGAAGAATGTGGCTTCTCCGTGCATCGACGTCTGCTCGGAAGAGAGGGAGAGCTGAGAGAAGAAAGAAGCCAACAGGAGGCTGCTTCCACGACGCTGTCGTTGTGTGACATTGTATACTGTCTTCTTTTTTGTTCTTTTTTAGGTGTGTCTGTGTGTATGTGTGCATGCACATCGTGCAGCGTAAGATCCTCCACGAAGTCAACACGAGAACAACGAAGAAAGACAGGAGCAATGAATTGGGAAGAGAGGAGAGCGGCCAGTGGGAACAGAGAGGAGAAAAGGCCAACACATCGTGGAGGCGACCAGCCGATGACACACACGACAAGACAGGAAAGAGAAAAAACCGAAAAAGTAGATGGATGAAAGGCAGCACGAGAAAATGAAACAAACAAACAAACAAATAAGAAAGGACCAAAGGACATTTTGCGTTTGGTTAAATTTGAAAATATTCGTGGAGGGAGAGAGTGTGAGTGTTGTTCCTGCACGCACACACGCACAGAAACAGACATACAACTCACATCGCCCTCCTCGCCTACGATGCCAAAATGTTCGTGAATCGGGAGGGAAAGCCCGCAATTTAGACAACACGGAAACATAAAAAAACGCTATGAAAGTGAAAGAGGAGGGAAGAGAGGCTCATTGCTGCGTCCACGGCATCCTAAACTCCACACAACAATAACGAAATTTTCCCACAAGAAAAAAAGCACAAACAAACGTTTTTTTCTTTTGTGCGCCGTCCGTTAAGCGGTGTCATGCACAAAGAGAGAAAAAGATGTGTGCTGTTGTGGGCGACGCCATTGAACCTTAGCCATGAGAAAAGGAAAAAAGAACTAGAACCAAAAAGATCAACGGCACACACACACACACACATGAGCACACAGGTGTGGTCAGTTGGCGGCACCACAACTCCTTCTTTGCGACAAAAGGAAGGGATGACACTCGAGACCTACTCAACAAGCGAGATAAAGGTAACGGGGAAACAAGTTGTATCGCTGTCAATGATGTTGCTGTTGTCCTCAAATTGAGGAAAAAAAAAAAAGCTTTAAGTGCGAAGAGAGAAAAAGAGAGAGGCAGCAGGTAGAGGCGATTTTCTCAATCTCTTACTCCTCTAGACACCACCACCAATGCTTTACACCTTCTCCTTCCCCTTGATCTTACGCAGATTCTCCCACATGTAGTGAGACTCATCCACCACCTTCATCGCGTACGACTTGTCCTTGAACTCACCGTTGAAGGCAAACTTGTTCTCCACACCACCCTGGCAGATCTTATACACACGGAACCACTCCCGCAGGGCATCGAGGCAGCCTGGCAAAAACTTGGGCACGTCATCGATGTCCTTCATGAAGCGCGCCACCGGGTCGTTCACCGACATGCAGATCACCTTCCAGTCCATCTGCCCGTCGTCAATCATCCCGAGCACGCCCAACACCTTCACCGGGTGGATCTCTCCCACGCGAAGCTGACGCATGCCAATCTCAACGCCATCGATCGGGTCGTTGTCGCCGCTCACGCCGTCTTCAAAGATAACCTCGGTGCTCTCCCACGTCTGCGGGAAAGCACCGTAGTTCCACATCATGTCCCCATGCTTGTAGAAGCGCGGCAGCCCGTTCTTGATGTCCTGCTTGATCGGGTTGAAAGGCTCGCCGGTCGCGATTTCAAACTTGGCGCGAGTCCACTTGGGAATCTCGCAGATGAAGTTGTAGCGGTTGGCGCGGATGTGCTCGGGCTTCGTGCGGACCGGATCGCGCACGTAGAGGGGCACGTCGTGCCAGGGGCTGACCTGGCGGCGGTACCCCGATTCCATGTCCTTGAAGTAGTACTTGACCCGGTAGCTCGGAGTGAAAATCTCACCCTCCTCCTTGATCTTCAGCTGCTGTTGATGATAAGGAACCGAAAAGTCGGCGGAGACAAGCGAGAACGTTTCCTTCGTCATCTTGGCGTTCGGGTGCGTGATCCACCAGGTCCAGAACTTGTCGAACGTGATGTGGCCGTCGATGCCCTTCAGGTCGGCCAGCATTTGGTCGCTCTGCTCCTGCGACATGTTCCGGCCGGCGTAGGTGCAGAAGTCCCGCAGCTTGTCCGCATCGAGGTGCCCGACCTGCGTCACGTCGAAGGCAGAAAACATGCGGTTCATGATGCTCTTCTGCAACGTCTGCGTGTGGTCCTCCTTCGAGTAGGCGACAAGATCAAACTCCGTAACGCCCTCCTTCACGGCGTCGCCGCTGCCGGCCGCGCTGCCGTCGTCAGCGGTGGTGAGGTCCGAGATTGATCCGTGTGTGCCGAGCCCGGTACCGAACTGGCGTACCTGCGGGCTGCTGTGCTTCACCTCCTGCTGGGTGGGGGACATGGGGTTGGCGTCCGACGTCACGCTCTCCCAGGCACGGTGGTTGTTGTTGTCGGGGTTCATGGAGGACCCGAGATCCATGGCGTGCGCCTTTCGGGCCGGGTAGACGTAGTGGGAGTCGTCCGACATGGCTGCTGCGTGTGTGTTGGATGCAAATCACTCGGTTCTTGTTCTTTTGCCTTTTTTACAACGTGACGTCTTCACGAGTAGAGAAGAAAAAGAAAAAAAGAGAGAGAGTTGGGGCTAAAGCACTACGAGGCTAACAGTAAAGAGAGGGAGGAGTAGTGGTGCATGCGATAGGCGTAATGTGAGGTAAAGAAGAAAGGGAGAAGAGAATCGATGGCGGTGAAATACACAAACAGAGAAGTAAACACTACGAAGTACACTAGAGTGTGTGGTAGCGGTGAAGACACACACAAAAACACACAAACGCAGAAGAGAAATAGAGAAGCACCGATACGCTACAAAGGAATAAATACTAATAGTTTTTACACGGTAGATATAATAGTTCTACTACTACTACGCACGTTCGGTAGCGTGCAAGGCAACGTAAAGCAATATGGACAACGGTCCACGAGAGGGAGGCGTGGCGCTGATCGATGCGTATCAAAGAAAGATAAATAGCAAAGTAAGAGCTCGAAGCAGAAAGAGAAGGGTCGGAGGTTGGCAAACACTCTCTCGCCAGTAGCAGCAGCAACGGTGGCGGTTGTGTGTGTATGTGTGATATTAATAACGATAAAGAAGGCAGATGGGGAGACGTAAGCGAAGAGTGGAAGGAGAGCGCACAAACTTACAAACAGTGGGATAGTGCCACTCATCACTGCATGCACCGCAGAAGCAGTGGAAGTGCGTGCTCTACAGGTACACCGCTTTAGTCACTCACTTTTTTCTTTTATCGGTGTTCGCTGATGTTCTTTTTTTTTTTTTAGTGGTTGAATTATTAATGTGTCCCCTCCTACAGCTGCGCGTGCTGCCGTGCCACACTCAGCGCACCCTCCATCTTCGCCACACACTGCCGCCGCTCTGCGACTTCGCGCCGCAGCGCATTCAACAACACGAGACGACTCGACTGGGCCAGTTTAGAGCGTATGCCACGCTGCAACGCACTCACCGTCTCCTCCAACGCAGCCGCATGCGTCGCCGTCTCCACGCGTAAACTGTCTTCTTGTGCGCTGCTCAAAACGCTCAAGTGCGCAACGTGCTGGCCGTCATGAGCACCGGGAGCAGAGGAAGAAAAGCCGCGCTCGGACAGCTCCAGCAGTGTCATGTAGTGCTGCTGCGACGTTTCGACAAGCTTCAGAAGATCGTCTGTTGTTGCAATTACTGCTTTTGCTGCAGGGGGAGAAGAGGACAGGTGTTGGTGCTCGTCACCGCCTTCTCCCTTACCTCCCTGTGTGATGGTTGTTGGCGATTCCGTGAGTCTCTCCACGGTGGAGACGAGCGCACGTAGACTGGGTGGCATCGCTGAAGGTGCAGCGACGGCGCTGCCGTTGCCCGCTGCAGAAGAAGACATGCTGACGTGCAGCAGCAGCAGCTCTTGCTTGTCAGTCAACTTTTGCGTGGATGTAACTGCTTGTGGCAGCGGTGGGTGTATTGCTCAAGCAAAAGAGAGAGAAAGAGAGAGATAAAGAGAAAAGTGCAGAAACTGTGTTTGGAGCTTTATTTTAAGTGGGGATGTCAACCACAAGGCGCAGAATGCATTACAGAGAGGGAAAGACAAACACTTCATCTTACTTCAATTTGCCAATGTCGGTATCCTTCTGCCTCCTTTTTTTTTTCGTTGGTCCAGTGCACGCAAGACCACCTGTATAATCAGCAGCAGTTACAACTCACCCCAACAGTCTAAACGCACAGGATAAAGAAAAATGTTGTTTTGGCCACTCTACCCCATCCACGTCTACGACGACCATTAACTACTGCCGCAACTTCTTCCTTCTCACATTACCGCGCGTGCTTGGACACGCGTCGCTTCCAGTGCTGCAGGTGCATCCACGACACGGACGAGCGCCCTTCACGATTGCGCCGTAGCCGTCGCTCCACCTCGTCGAAGATGCGCTCGCGATGCCGCAGTCGATTCCCTGCCATCACGAGCGTTGTCACCCGTTTGTTGTGTCGCAGCGCCTTGCTGATCTCCATCATCCCTGCGTCGGTGATCTCGTTGAAGGAGATGTCAAGCGTCTCGAGCGTGCAGGAGAGGGCGGCGTGGCCGTCGCCGCCACTCGGACGACGAAAGAAAAAAGCCGGACCGCGTCGTCTTGTGCCCCCGCTGCCACTCTTGTTGTCCCCGCCTCCGAGACGCAGCATGATCGCCAGCGCGTGTGCGTCGTGATCGGTGAGTGCGCAGTGCGAGCAGACAAGCTCCCGAATGCAGTACAAGCGCATGCCCGGAATGAACAGCAGCGGGGCGACGTACGTGAGTGCCAAGCTGCGCTCCGCAACGCGTTCTTTGATCTCGTTCGGGGTGGCATCGCGACGAGGGCTCTCGTCCGGGTAGAAACGCGTCGTCGCGGCCTCTGCTGGTCCTGCCACGGCGTTCCCGCCTGCATCGAAGTGTAGCGGCGGCCCGTCCTTCGTGACTTTCCCCAGCTGCGTGTTGCTCAAATCAATCGCAGCAACGCAGTCGACGAGCGTGCGAGCTGGGTCGGTGCGCTTCGACAAAATAGTGCGGACAATCGCGACAAGCAGCTGTGGGGAGGAGATGTAGGTGGCGTCGCAGCGCACACCACGCAGGCGGTGCTGCACCTCTTCCGTGAGCGACGGGGCGGGCAGTGCGCGACCGACGTCCGACAGGAGCGCTTCGCCCGCTGCAGCGTTGCCGAGCAGCACCTCCATCAATCCCTGCTTCGCACTCGCTCTCACGTCGTCTTGTCGTCCCAGCCCACCTGCCACCGATGCAAACGCGTGTCCACCGCCACCCATCATTCCCGTGTTCATGGCGCCGCTCCCCTCCTGACCTGCTCTACTGTCAAATGCTGCAGGTGTGAGCTCGGTGCGGTGACGGTGCACGTAGGAGTCGTAGCGCACCCCCACACTGCCGGGCTGCTCCGCGTAGTCGACGGTTGCCACCACCGTGGGATAGGCGTGGTGGATGAGGCTGCTGTGGCGGTAATACGGGGGGATGAAGACGTCGATGGGCGATGCGGCCACACCAGCATCCGACATCACATCGGTGGCCGACGCACCACGCCGCATTCGACAACGCGTGTGTCCTGGTGGGTGATCTAGAGTGTGTAAGTGTTCTTTTTTGGAAGGAAACGAGTAGAGAGTGAAGGAATAAAAGTCTAGAAAACAAAAGCAAAGCAGATGTTGACGAGCAACATAGAAAAAAAGCTGCGTCGAGGCTGATACTTGCTCGCAGTAAGACAGCAGAAATCTTCAGAAGAGTGACGAAGCACCACGCACACTCAACGAGGTCGACCGGTCTTCTCTCCTTGCACGTGTGTGCTTCAATATAAAAGTTAATTAGAAGGCGAGAAAAAAAAATTGAAAGTGAATGAACGAAGGCTACATGTGTTTTTTTTTTCCCACCCACTCTCTGCGTCATGACGGGTTTGCAGATGTCTTGTCTGACTTCCACGGCAGAGGGAAGAAGCACCCCAAAAAGGTGTGCTACTGCATTGCGTTGACAGTGATGCCCTTCTTCGACGCGCCGACTGCGTTCACTTCGCATGTGCGGTCGGCCAACAACAGCACTGCGCTGTCCGCTTTCGTGAATATGTGGTTCAGTATGTGAAAATACAGCGGGGGACAAGACGTATCTGTTACCGCGTCTCGCCAGTTGCCGCCGCTAAAGCAGCAGCAGCAGCAGTGATAGTGGTCGTCTCCGTATTCTTTAATTCCCCCCTCACCACCGCTGCCGCTGGAGCAGCTGCGCGAGCCGCCTTGACCAGCTCCTCCACCGCTGACATCTTCCCCGTGTGGAAAGGCAGCTCCAATGCGCTGCACACCTGCTGAAGCTGTCGCCCGGCTGCTGGCGGGTACAACACCACAACGTCTCCCTCAGCCCCCATACGTCCAGTGCGACCCGCACAGTGTACAAAGCCAGCAGCCGAGGGACACTGGCCGTAGAGGACAACGTGTGTGATGCCATTCACGTGCAGCCCACGGCTGCTGTGGAAACTACCGACACCGACGACCAACCGGCCCTCGTTGAGCCGTGCGAGTGAGCTGTTGTTCTTGACGTAAACGTCACCTTTCTGCGCCACCACCTGATGCGCTCGCACGTCTTCGTAACCGCTGCGCGCTGGTGTGCGATGCAATCTCGCGTTGGTCGTGCCGGTGTTCTTCTCCCTCTCCGAGGGCAAAGAGTGTAGGGCAGCCGCCAAGGTGCGCCGCGCCGACAGCG
The DNA here is from genome assembly GCA_030078075.1 of Crithidia sp. LVH-60A. Taxonomy (NCBI): domain Eukaryota; phylum Euglenozoa; class Kinetoplastea; order Trypanosomatida; family Trypanosomatidae; genus Crithidia; species Crithidia sp. LVH-60A. Next base: position 759,104 of record CP119651.1, read on the forward strand.
CAGTCGGCGCCACCGCACGCACCTCCGCTGTCATCTCCTCCGAGCTCAGCAGCGCACAGACTCCCTTGATGTCATCATCGTCGCAAAAGACGAGAACGCGTGCATCCGGACGCTGCTGGCATATCAGCTGCACCGTCAAGGACAGGCACTTCTCTAGCGAGTACAGCTTCGAGGCACCAAAGAAGTAAAACTGAATTGTTGGGGGAATCGTGTGCTCCACGAAGCTCGTCGTCAACCGCACCGTGCGATCGTTGCGCGTCCACGTGTTCAACGTCTGTGCCGTGGCCCCGTCCACCGTGGCGCTCGCTGCGACGAGCTGCGCCGGCACCTCCTCGCGTCGATTGCGGAATAACCGGTCGACGAGATTCGCTCCGCTGAGACGCTGACGCCCGTACACGATGTTGGCCTGCAGGATCATATCTGCTTCATCGAGCACCACGCAATCCACTTTCCGCCGCAGCTTCTCACCCACAATGGAGGGACTCAGCCGCATGATGTCGGCGATACGCTGCGGCGTGCCGACCAGCACGTGCGGCTGAATGTTGTGCAGCTTTGCGAGTTGTGTTTCGAGTGGAATGCTGTCGATCGCAGCCTGCACGACCTGCGCCGTGCAGCCGCCAAAATGACGAAGCCACTTATCGTACTGCAGGGCCAACTCTTCGGTGGGAACGAAGACAACAGTATGCAGGCGGTAGTTCAGCTGGTCGCGAATCACGCGGTTCGCAATCGCGAGCGCGATGCCGAAGCTCTTGCCCGTTCCTGTCTCCGAGTGTGCGATGACGTGGCGACCCTTCAGCAGCAGCGGGATGAGCGCGCCTTGCAGTTCTGTGAGGCGGTGAATACGCAGCCGCTTGAGCGCCAACACGAGCGGAACAGTCAAGCCGGCTGCGCGCGGAGACGTCTGTGCAAAGAAGAGCGGGTGGGCTTCGTTCAAGTTCCCAATTGACGTGTGTTGAGAGGAGCTGAGCATTTGCGCGGCGCCGAGGCGCAGCTGCACGAGCTGCTGCCGCTGCGACACGCCGCCCGCCTCCCCACTGCCCGCTGACGTTGACGACGCCAACGATGCCCCGCTGTTTTTCGTGAAAAAGTACCGTTGGGATGCTGGAAGGTTGGCAGCGTGGCGCTCCGCGGGGTTTTGGCTCAAGTAGCCGTCCAGGAGAGACGCCGCGGAGCCGCCGTACTCGGCCCTGACGCCGGGGAGGTAACGCAGCAATCTTTGCCAGGTAGGCCGGAGTGACATTGTTCTGACAAAGAGGAAAGCTGCCCAGACACAGACACGTGTTGAGGAGATAGCGAGGGAGGGGGAGAAGGCAGAAGGGGAAGTGTTTTGTGGAGAGAAAGAGAGGTGTCAGCAGCATCGGCTTGCCAATACATTAGGTATTTGCGTATCTAAACTTTTACATATTTAAAGTTGACAAAGGCTGCGCTGTACGTATTTTCTTGTAGACCACACCAGTAGACGAAGAAGGCAAGACGGGTGGCTGAGTCGCATGTGGAGCCGACGTCAGCTCCACCTTGTTCTCTCTTTCCTCTTGCACACGTCTCGCAACGCACCTATACTCTTACCAGTGTTCATAAAATGCACTAAAGAAAAAAGAGAGGAGGAGAGAAGCTTCTTCTACACCCGTTCTTCGTGTTCTTGATGGCTTTCCGAGTCGTTGTTGACTCTTAGTGCTGAATCTTTCTTTTTTTTTTTTTTTTACACAACAACGCATCTTCATCCATCACGTGAAAAGGAGTAATGAAGAAGATAAAATCAGAGCTCCCACCACTTTCCCTCTCACTCACTCTGTGCAATAATTAACTGCATTTCCCTCTTTCTCTGCCCCCTACACGCTGATATGTGACGAGCTGAGAATGGGGTTCATCCACAGCCCATCCCCGAGGTGGTGGACGTTCTCGATGCAGGGGCCCTTGTTCACCTTCTTGATCTCGTCGCTGGACATCAGCATCGTGCCAACCGCGCAGGCATGCTGCTTCCCCTCCACGTACACCGCCACCACGTCTTCCTCCTCTGCGTCCTCAGCGACCTCTCCACCAGGGGACGTGACGCCCTGGCACATCACGTTCGCACCGGAGATCACGTAGCGGCAGCCACCGATGTCCACCTGGAAGTTCTTGGAGAGGATGAAGGGATACTTGTGCAGCAGCTTCAGGTGTGGCATGTACGGTCCATCGTGGTGGTTGAAGAATAGCACTTCAGGCTGCGAGCTGACGAGCGTGATGCAGTGCACCTGCCCCTGGCAGCGGATGATGTAAATGTCCGACTTCTTGGGCAAGATGTCCTCCCAGTACTCTTCGAGAGCGGGAAACTGGTCGTACAGCTTCTCTCGGACTTCCTTCTGCTCCTTCTGGCTGCTGCACGCGATCTGCGCAACGTTCTCCAGCGTAAATTTCTTGAAAAGGTCGGAGGACGTCATCGTTGGGATTGTTGTCGATGGTGGTGAGGAATACCCGGAGCTGTGCTTCGCTCTCTTGTTTTGTTGTTTGTTTTGAGTAGTTGTGCCGACGACACAGACGCTTGAGCTGATGGGGTTGCTGACGGGGGTGATGAAAACTGTTTGACAGATGAGAAAGAGAAGGTGAGGAGAAGAGATGAAGAATAGGTGTGCGGCAACGAGGCTCACGGCGAAGCAATGAACGGCGCCGGCCCAATGCTCTCTTCATCGTGGCTCTTCAGCCGCCGATTAAAACAGAATCCAAAAAAAAAAATGGGGACGTGGAAGTCGCCCGATACGCTCTCTTTCCCTCTTCTTTCTTCGCAGCGATGCGCGACGAGAAGGACTTCACGTTTACTTCTTCCTCGCCTGCCTACGTTACGTTTACCCTTTTCTTTCTTCCGGCGTCTTTTTACTGATGTGTTTCTATGAAGCCATCACTCCCGTGAAGAACAGTAGGCTTGTGTTCTCCCTCTCCTACTTCACCGCTGTGTCTTGGCCCTCTCCGCCGCTGCGTCCTCAGCCAGCAGCGCCTCGAGCTCCCGTTGTGTATCGCGCAGCATCTGCGACGACGCGTGCGTGCTGCCGAGGCCACTGTTGTCTGACCGCATCGACGAGTGCAAACTCGCCGTGCGATACATCGCGAACGCGGTCACTGGTGGAGACATCGTGAGTGGACTGGCCGCCTGCTGCGGGTGCTGGTGACCGCCCATCCCCGGGTACACAGGTGGCGTAGAGCGTGGACGCGCACCCGGAGCGGTAGTTGCAGTGGTCGCCGCGCGAGACAATGCAGACGCCGGCGCTGGTGTTGCGGCTGCTGTCCATCCAGTCGTGCGCGGCACTACGTTCGCACGACTTGGTGAGCTCTGATAGGAGTCCGCACTCGAGCCACGCCGGTTGCTGCTCGCGCTGCTCGTACTGGGAAGTCGGAAGTCGGCGTCGGGCGGCTGCTCGTCACTGTCACTGTTGCTTTGCTCTTCTCCAGCGATGACACGCGCGTGCGCAAAGGCAGAGGCAGAAAGCGGGTGATCCATCGGTGGCGAGTGCGCGCTCGTGTTGTGCGACGAGGCCAACGACATCGATCGGGAAAGTTCCGCGCTGTTGCTGATGCTGCTGCGGCTGCTTGTATTGTTGTTGCTTGCGTCTGGCGTGCCAACCGGTGTGCGCAGGATGCTCGGCGAGAAGGCCGGCAGCAGGGATGAACGACTGCGCCGCAGGCTATCGCTGTTGTCCTCCCCGCCACGCGCGGTGACTGCGGAAGATGTGCGGTGCAGCGCCGGTGTGCTCGGCGGTCCACGCGTCTCCGGAAGCGGTGACGTCGCCAACGAGTTAAACAGCGATGGCGGTGCCGCACTAAGCGATGGTGGGCTGTGCATGTCGGATCGGTGTTGCAGCAGCGAGGTGCCCACGTCGGGGTGGGACAACGGGAACGATCCGCTTCCACGAAATTTGTCGGAGGAGTGCTCCGAGATGGATCGCATGAAGTGGGCGACGGCCTCCTTGCTGCTGTCCGACGTGGCGGGAGGAGCTAAACGGTTGCCCGGCACGATGACAGGACTGCTCGTGAGGCGCAGCGGGGAGGAGAGCGGACGCACCGCCGCCTCTGTGTGCTGTGGCTGCGATGACGGTGCTTGTGCCCGCTCAGGAGCAGCAGCAGCAGCAGAAGAAGAAGAGGATACAGGAGCAAGGGCTAGAGTAGTAGCTGCAGTTCTTGTAGTTGCAGCTGACACCGACGACACATTCTTTAGAAGAGCTTGGGCCTCTTGCAGGAGGGCGTGTTGCGCATCGGTCGTCTCTTGAAGACGCTGCCGGGTCATTGCGGAGATGAGTTCGCGTGTCTGCGTCGCCGTGCCGCACGCGTAGTCGCTGACCGCGGCCGTCATGGAGGACGTGAAGTCCATGAAGAGGCCACGAATCTGATCGGCGACGTCTGGTGCCACCACCGCTATCGGCTGTTGCTGCTGTTGCTGTTGCTGCTGGTCGTGCACTGCTGCTGCCGCTCTAGGAGTCGGTTGAGAGGCGCCTGGAGACGGTACAGCTGTGTTCGCTGCCTCTATCGCTGGCACTGCTGTTTTTCCCCACGCGGGAGTCGCGTTCTTCTCCTCGTGCACGATGTAGCGTACGAGCGTGCGCCAGTCCAGGCAGGGTGCTGGATACACCGGCGTAAAACCCTCGCTCGCACCGCCGCAAGGATCAAAGTCCCCGCGACAGCAATTTTGACCCGCACTTTTTCTGCCGGCCGTGCTGCGTTGCTGTTGATAACGACGCGCTTCGAAGAGGGCCGCTGCGTCGGCACCTAACATGCTATCACTGTACGACGTGGCGGTGGTGGTCGACGTGGCGTCGTGCGTGGACACAGAGGACGCGTCGTCGATGTGGTCCGCAGCAGCACGGCGGCGTCTATGGTGGTGGCGAGTTGCAGCTGCGGTGGTGCGTGTGCGGTGTCCGCAGGTAGGACAGCGCATTCCACTCCTGCTCTCTCCTTCCCCGTCCGGTCGGTGCTCTGCATCAGCGCGAGGAGCAGAGAGATGGCGGCCACTGTGCGTTGGGATACGCTCCGCAAACGCTCTCTCCAACTGCGCCAGCAGCTGTGCGGTGCGTTCGCGCTCCTGCTTAATTTGGCGCTCCTGCATGCGCACGGTCGTCTCCAGCTGCACGAGAGACGTGCGGAGACTCGCGTTGCCCAGCGAGAGCGTGTCGCGTTCGCCTGTGAGCGACGTCACGTCCTTCACGAGTGCGCTACAGCGCGCCTCAACGTGGTCCAGCTGCTTCGCCGTCACGCGTCGCGCCACCTGTGACGACTGCAGCTCCAGCATCTTCTCCTTCAGCACATTCTGCGACCACAGCGTGAATTGCAGACACGCCTGCAGCACCAACACGAGCTGCAGTAGATCACTGTCGCTGTGGTTGCGTACGTCGGGTAGGGAAATTCCGCAGTCTGCGAGTTCGGCGATGAGGTTCGCCATCAACGGCAGGTCGGGTGCGTCGTGTCGCAGGTCGGCAACGCTGACGTGGCGAAGGTGTGCCCACGGCAGCTGGCGCTGGAGGGAGGTGACGTAGCGGAACTGACGAATTTCATGTGCGACGGAGGCCATTGTTTTTTTAAATCAATGTCCTGTCTATGAGTGTTTCTCTATTTACGTGGGTGTGTGTGTGTGTGTGCGTGTGGGAATACCTGTGCTCTTAATGCTACCAGAGAAAGAGTGAGGGTTGTATGTGGAGGGAGAAGTTGCGACAGCGGCGAGACACCCGTTCACGCTCCAAAGCCCTCTCTTTCTGCAAGCGCTGCTGATGATGGTCTTCTGTGCCTGTTTCACTGAGAAGTCTTGCTGCATGGGGAAAATTAAAAGAAGTCGAGGGAGAGAAGATGATAAAAAAAGGGAAGAGTGACCGAAGAAAAAGAGTGCGGATTGTACCACACGCAGCTTCTTCGAGGAAACAGTTTATAAATAAAATTTGTGACACAAACAATTGCCCAACTGACGCACGTCGCACGTCGCACGCGCGGCAAAGCAGCGAAATATTTAGTCGTATTGCCACGCGTTTTCACCGCTGTTCTTCTCATTTTTTTTTTAAGTCGGACTCGTCTTGAATTAGCTATCACGGTGAACGCGCACAGCAGCAGACTCTAGCGAAAAACAAACAAACAAACAAAAAAAAAAGATAGCACGAAAGGACAGCCATACATCAAACTCACCTCTCTCCTTCTCGCTCGCACACGCTACGAAGTTGGCTGCTGGTCCTTCTTGAATACGTTCGCGGTCGCCACCACGCCCTTCCCCACCACCTGAAAGCCCTTCGCCATGGCCTTTCCTGCACCCTCGATCCCCGCCAGCAGCTGCGGCTGATTTGCCTTCTCGATGTTGTAGGCCTGCTCGTTCGGCGCCAGGGACTGCCGGACTTCCTGCGCAGCCGCCACGCCATTCAGCGGGAAGCGCGTGGCTGCGCTGATGCCGGGCAGGAGCTCACCGAGCCGGCGTTGCCACAAGGGAACGCCCGCCGTGCACTGCCGCTCAAACTCGTCGATGCAGTCTTTCCAGAGTTGAAAGTCACGCGCACCACCTCGGTAGGCGTTGGCGATGGCGGTGCCGATACAGGACTGCATGAGCATTCCCGCACGTGTGATCGTTGTGCCGACGACGCTGCGAACGACGGAGTTCTGCAGCACGGAGCACAGCTTCGGGATCATGCTGAGCGCGTACTCCATGCAGGACATGAACGTGTCCCCCTCTGCCTTCTTGCCCTGTCGCTGGCTCTCGACCTGCGCTTTCCAGTATGAGACGTGGTCGACGTTCTTCAGGCGGTCCTCCACCTCGCCACTGAACGCGGAGAGAAGCCGTTCGATGCCTTGTTGGAGGGACTTGCCGAAGAACTTGGCGCAGTCGGCCATCAGCTTTGGTGCTCCCATGGCTTGCGTCTTCTCCCGCTCGTACTGGCACTGCCAGTGCAGCATGTACTGCTGCTCCGCGCAGGAGACGAGCACCGGCATCATGGAGCAGCTCGTGACGAAGACGGCGAGTTTCAGCACCGCACGGCTGCCGAGGGACATGAGCTGGCCAAACATCGACTCCGCCATCGACCGGAACAGCAGCGTCAAGTACTTCAGCAGCATCTCGTCCACGTTGTTCAGCTCCGACTGCATTACGACGGTGGAGGGGTCGGTGATGATGGTGGCGTAGCACTTCTCCAGGAAGTTCAGGACGCAGGCACCCGTCTCCGGGACCATGGCACTGTACGGTAGGGTGATCACACCGCTTGTGTAGGAGGTGGGCGTAGGCAGCTCGAGGGAGACGCAGCGGTGAAAATTGAAGCGTGCCACCTTCGCGTCATACTGCTGCGCGTCGGTCGCGGTCGCCGGGTCGAAGCTGTCGCGGCTGATCAGCTGCATGCACTCGATGCACGCCTGCTGCAACCAGGAGCTGACAAGCTCGTCACTGCAGGTCTCCATAACGCGTGAGAGCGGCAGGTTGTTCACCTCCACGCACTTCACGTTGTCGGCAGCGCAGCGGATCAGAGACTGGAGAACGCGTACTTCTTCGACAGCCTCGTCTGTTTTACTCGGGTCGGCGAGCAGCACGCGCAGGACACTCAGTGCGTGCTCTGCCACCTTTGCGGACAGCACCGCCCACAGCTGGATAATCTCCGCGCGAGAGCGTAGGTGAGGAGACGTGGCGCAGTACACGACGTCCTCAATGAGAATAAAGCCCAACGCTGTCGCACAGTACTGCGTGAACCTGGCCAGCACCTCGGCTGGCGTTTTGTTCGTCAGCGGGATGGTCATCTCAAGCAGGTCGGCGCGTGCCTGCTGCCACCGCCCCTCAGCGTAGTACTTTTGCAAATACTCGTCGCGGTGCAGCTCGACGAAGACGGCTTGGATGCCCGCCCCGTTGGAGACGGCGGTGATGGCATCCGCAGCGGCAAACGGAGCAGCACGCAGCTCGGCTGGCACGAAGCTCTCCTTCAGCCACCACTGCTCACTGCTGTCTGCCATCTCGACGTGGGCGGATAAATAGCCGGCTGCGGTGGTGCCCGTCCACCCCATCGCCGCCTGACCGATCGGTGTCGCCGCATCACGCAGCACCCGCAGCCAGCTGTTCAGATGCTGCACCGCGTAGCTGAAGACATCCTGGGTGAGCGCAGGCACGCGGACGTGCAGGACGTACTCGCCCAGCGCATACTCGCTCAGCGGTGCGGCAAGGCGGATCAGCTCTCGGAGGGTCGTGACGGCGCCGACCAGCTGCTGCTGCTCTGTTTGCGCCTCTGCGGTCTCGAGACACTCAGCGACGGCGATCGCGCGGGAGAGCAGTCCGCGCACCTGGTGCAGGTTGTCGCGTGTGTTGCGGGACAGCAACAAGTTCGCCGTGACTTTTTTCATGTTCACGACGGCGGCGCGGACCAGCGTCGTCGCCCCGCTCAGCTCCTCGCCGACCAGCTCGGCATCGCGCTCGGAGATGTCGACGCACTGCTGCGCTGCGTGGATCAGAGCCGGGTAGTGGTGCTCGCAGAGCGCCTCCACCTGCCCCTCGTTCTCCTTAATGAAGACGCCGAGGTCGCGCAGCAGATCTTCCTCCTCGTGCCGCATGTACGAGTTCTTCAAGGTCGTGTAGTCGGCGAACTCGCCATCGACGAGGGAGGTGATCGTGATGTACCGCGCCGGGGCCATCGTCGACACCCCTTCGCTGCCTTTTTTCTTCTTCGCGGCGTCGCCCTGCAGCGCCACCCCACGCGCCGCGGCGGCTGCCATGGACAGCGAGACCGCCGCTGACGCACCACCGCCGCCTCCGTCACTGTCCGATGAGTTGTTGGAGTGTGCGTCGTCGTCCTCGTCCTCCTCGATGCCGGTCGACGTGCGTCGGTTCAGCGCCCCACGCTCCTGCTGCTCCAGCAGCGCCGCCGTCCGCTGCGCGCTCTCGACGAGACACATGATTCTTTCTTCCACCTCCTCGGCCTCCGCCGCGGATTCCGCCTCAAGCGACACGCTGCTGAACTCATTCACTGCAGCATCGGTGGTCTCCTTGTAGGACTTGGGTGTCGTGTTGATGTTGATGGCGCGTGCATCGAGCGAGGTGAGGGACACCTTGTTCAGCTGGGCGGTGACGGAGAGCTGCCGGTTCGTCCATATGGCGTAGAGCTTGAACCCCTTCACCTTGATCATGTAGGTAAAGTACTTGGTGCTGAAGAGGAGCACAGCTTTGCGCTCACCGTTGCGGTCGAGAATGAGTGGGTCGAGGGTGGTGAACAAAATACGCGGGGCATCGCAGTGGTCGCGCAGCACCTTGTAGATGCGGCGGTCGTTTTTGGTGGGGGCGGCATCGTCCATTGTGTGGTGATCAGAAGTGGGCAAGGGAGAAGAGAAGGCGTGTGTGCGCAGGACGAGGTAAAGAGGAGAAGGAAAATGGAATATAGCAATGACAAGCAGAAATTGAAGCACAAAGATAAAAGGAGGTGGAAACAAGAGAAAAGAGAGAGAGAGAGAGACGTTCGCTATAGTGTGTAAAAAAACGGAAAAGCGCAGGTAGAATCAGCGCGGCACTGGAATAGGGTTAGATGCGGGAAGAGAAGAAGAAGGGGAAGGAGAGAGAGTGAAGTGACAGCGAATGTATGTGGTACACAACGCAGCGAGAGAGAGAGAAGAGATATCTTGAAAAAAAAAGGAAGAAGACCCGCTTCTTTCTGTTTTGGTAGCAGAAAGCAGTGATGAAGATGGGGGCGAGTGCGTCTGCACCGCGACAGCGCACACAGTTAATTGAGAAGGTACCAGCAACTTTGTCAACATGCAAAGGTGCTAAGCACAAGGCATTCTTCTCCTCTCTGTCTCACGGCGCAATCGTGGATGACTCACGCTGCTCAGCACCACAAAGTCAAGAAAGCCTATATACCACCGCAAACTCTTTTCTGGTCTGTGCCCTCAGCAAGCGGCAGTCGCTTTCTCTTCCTTTGCTGTCGTTGACGTGCATGGTGTGGGTATGCAATGATTGGACGCGCTCCATGGCGGTAGGTTCTAGATTATTACGAGGAAAAAAAAAACAGGTAGCGAGATTCAGAAAAAAACCCCAATGAAAACCAAAAGAAGAAAAAACCGAGTGAGAGTGTAGGAGGTGAGTTCAGCACAACAGGGAGGAGAGAAGGAGAGAGAGCAGGTGGCTGCTGACTTCACTTTCAGCTTCCATATCTTTTTTTCGCACGCCTTCTCCATCTTTTTCTCCTGGCGCTGCACCACGCTCTCCTTCTCCCCGCCGTAGTCTCATGACATAGTCGCCGCAGCTGGCGCGTTGGTACTCGGAAGCACGTTGCCAGCCCCACTCATCGGCACCACTTCCACTCGCGGTACCTCATGCAGCTGCTCCTGCTGCTGCTGTGTTTGTGGTTGTGACACTGGCGTCTGTTGCACACTCCCGACGCCAACAGGCACCGCTGCTACCGCTGCTACCTGCGATGGTGGTGGTGGCGAGGCCGGCGGTGGCAGCACGGTTGGACCGGCAAACGGCATCTGCTGCTGCTGCTGCTGCTGCTGCTGAACAAGAGCTCGTTGCTGCTGTTGTTGCTGCGGGCTGGCGGAAGGATCGGGCACGTAGTGGATTGCACCTCCGTTGAAGGGCTCCTGCTGGAAGATCTGCGTAGGAGCCCCCACACCAGCTTGGCCAAGTTGTGGCGCCGCCGCCACTGCTGATGGCGATGAAGATGATGGTATGGGACGTTGGAACGCAAGCGGTCGTTCAGGGTCTGGCGGCGCAGCGTCTACACCACCCTTCGCGCGCTTTTTTTTCTTTTCCTTCTTCGGCTTCTGTCTCCTGTTGCTCTCTGCACCACTCTTGTTGCTCTGACAGCAGCAGGGGAAGAGACAGTGGAAGCACGAGGCCCAGCAGCCGCAGCAGCCACCACAGCAGCTGTCTTCGCCGTCGCTGCCGACATCACCAGGCGGGGGCATGTCCGCAGCCATCAGGTGCGGTGGCGGGGGGAACTCGACTACGGACTCCCCGTCAGCCGCAAACACCGGTGGTGCAGGCGGTGGCGGTGGCGGTGGCGGTGGGGTGGATGGCACTGCACCACCGTGTGAAACGTACAGCTGATGCTCTGCTTCGTTTTCAGGGTCGCTGCCGCTCGCTTCCCCTTCCTGCATCACCGCGTCTACGTCTTCGCCCTCTACCGCGCTCTCTCTACCCGCGGCCGTTGCTCGGCGGCCTCGTGTCTTGTTCTTGCCACCACGCGCAGTACGGCGGTCGTCTTCCACAACAACATCTTCGGAGGGGTCACACACACGCACGGAGCGACGCCGCTGCTGTTGCTGCTGCTGTGGTGTGCGTGCGACGCGTCGGCCACCAGCCATCACCACAGCCGGTGCGGTGCCGATGCTGTCGCGACGGCCTCGCGGCGGTGTTTCAGCAACATAGTCGTCTAAATCTCCGTCATCTTCACCGAACACATCATCGCGGCTCTTGGTTTGGTCGTACGGCTCGTGACCTTCGCGCATACCCTCGTTGCCGCTGCTGCTCTTGTTGCGACCCTTCACAGGAGAGATGGCTGCGGCAGAGAGCGGCGCCACCAATGCAGCAGCGCCTGCACGCCTTCGCTGCGGCGGCGCCTGCCGTAGCTGCTGCCGGTCGTCCAATTTGTTCCCCGGTGCGCCACCGTACCGCTTGTTGAGTGCGCGCCGGTCATCGTCGTGCTGCTGCTGCTGCTGCTGCTGCTGCTGCTCTAGAAGAAAGAGGGGTGGCACAGCGTATGACGTCTCTGGCGCTTTGTACTCGCTGCACAGCAGGGATTTGAACTCGCGTTGCGAGAGCGGCACGGTGCTGTTCGAGGCGTACCACAGCGCGGGTGGCCCGTCTTTGGTCATTTTTGCGTTTTCGCCACTCACGCTACGCGCGCTGGGGGCAGCAGCACCACTACTGGTGTTGCAGGGCCAGTTAAGATTGTTCCATGGTTGCTGCTGCTGCTGCGCGCTGTGGTCCGATGCGCTTGGGTTGAACTGGTACAGCGGATCGACTGCAAACTGCTGCCGCCGTGTTGCGCTGTTCACCGCCGGGCTCGGTGGAGGGGGAAGCAGAACCTGACGAGACGACGCGGGCTCCTTCAGCACGGGCGGCAGCAGCATCGGTTGGTGTGCCGCGGCAGCCGGAGAGGACGGCGCGCTGCTGCTGCGACGGCGCTGGCGTGTCGGGGAGACGCGGCGACTACTCCCACTACGCCCCTCATCATCGTGCGCGTGTCGCTGCTGCTGATTGGTTCCCGCAGGGTAGACGTCATCTTCACCGTCGGATTCGGTCTGTAGCGCGTGCGTGTGGCTGCGGGACTGGCTGCGGCGGCGGCGCACCTTCACCTTCATGCGGCGGCGCGGCACCTCGATGCGAATGACGTGTTCAACAGGAGGCTTCGCTTCAGCAGATGCGGCCTGCTGCTCCGCTTGCTGTGGTTGCTGTGGCATTGTTGGTGGTGGTGGTGGTGCAGATGATGGAGCTTCACTGCTCGTCTGCTTCTGCGCTACGGCTGCTGCTGCTGCTGCTGCTTGCGTTGCGAAGCTTGTCGGTGAGGCAGGCTGACCAGCGTTTTGCGTCGTGTCTACTGCCGCTGGCGGAGGTGAAGGGGATGACGCACGACTGCTGCCCTTGGAATTGCTGTCACTGTCGCTGTCGTGTGCACGGCGCTGGTGCGTGTGTGCGTCGGTCGGTGTCGCAGGTGTGAGCAGGTGCCCCTCGGCTGGCAGGCTGTGCTCGAGAGAGGAGCGCGTACCGCTTTGCGAGGGGGCAGAGGGCACCACAGCAGCAGCAGCAGCGGCATCCACAACATTTTTCAAAGGTGTCGCGGCTTTAGCTGCGGGAGACGACACAGAAGGAGCCACGGCGCCAGCCGCATCTCTCCGCCCCTCTTTTTCTTCTCCCTTCTCTCCTGCGGTTATGGCCTTGGGTGTGTCCGCCGGCGCGGCTTCAATCGCACGCACGTAGTCGCCGAGTCCCGGCGTGGCATCTTCCAAATCTACGAGCCTCTGCATCTGCCGAAGCGCGTCATCCTCGTTGGTGAAGCGGTGCGGCAATGACGAGCGCCGCTGCACCTCCGCCGCAAACTCCTTCTTCTGCTGCAACAGCTTAAGCTCTTTCGCTTTGAGCGCTGCCTCCTTTTCTAAAATGGCACGACAGGCGGCAGCAGCGGCGATTTCTTCGTCCTGGGCCACGCTTCCGGGTCGACGTGCAACACGGATGAGAGCGGCTTGCAGGCTGGCGGACATCGATGCAGAGGCGTGCGAGCCGCGCCGCGGGCGACTATGCGTCTCATCTTGATGCGTGCGGCTGCGTCGGCGGCGGCGTGCTGTGGTGCTCGTGCTTGTGCTGCTGTACGTCGACGCAGAATCAGAATCCACCGGCGAGGAAGCAGTGGAGTAGGTGCTCGTGCCAGACCGCGATGCATCTGTTGACGTGCTTGTTGCGGCGTCATCGTCACTGAAAGAATCTTGGGAGGAGGAAGCCAGCGTGGATGTGCCGGATGCCGTTGACGATGTACTGCCACTGCGTGTGCTGGTCGATGAGCTGCGGGACGCTGTCGATGCCCTCTCCGTCGTGGCGGTGCGAGCGGACGCAGAGGAGCGACGGCGTTGCTGCGTCTTCTTTTTCTTCTTCTTTGCTGCGGCTGGTGTTGGTGCTGGTTTCTGTGTGGTGTGTGCTCTCTTATTCTCTCGTGGCGGCGTCGCCGTCGCGGCGGACTTCCCTCTCTTCCCGACGGGTCGATCGGAGTCGAAGGACGGAGCGGGCGGCGGCGGCGGCGGCGGTGGTGCGCTGCGGTGCGATGTCGGCGCCGGTGGTGGAGGTGGTGGTGGTGGTACTCGTCGATACGCCGCTGCTGCTGCAAATGGTGATGACATCGACGGGAATGCGGCTGCCGTTGTGGGCGTAGGGTCGTTGAAGTAGCTTCTCGCTGGGGTGTCGCCGTGTGTGTCGTACGGGTCGGCCCAGCTGGTGCGACGGCTGCTGAAGGAGCGACTGGCGCGGCGGCCGCCATGGCTGCGCCAGCGGTCGATGTCGGCGTCGAGATCCATTGCTGGACACGTGTGTCGTTTTTCACCCTTTCTATAAATGGGAAAAATGGGAGAGAACAGAAGAAGAGCGCCGTGCTGTTCTTTGCCCACGTCGTACTTCTAAACAATTTTTTGAGATAAAGTAAAAATCTAAACGTAAAAATACATGTAGCTATAATCGGGAGAGGAACAATGGAATAAAATGAGAATTGAGAGGCGCGTGTCGCTGCAGCGTGCGTGCGGTACAGTATAAAGAAAAAGACCCGAAGCAGAAGGGAAGTAAGCTGCTGCAGCTGGTCGGGCAAAGAGGAAGAAAAATGTCGATGATGTCTAAAAAGTTTTATTTGTGTGGTGGTGGCCGAAGGAAAGGCGGTGAGGGAAAGTTTCTCTCCCCCTCAGCTGCTCCGAGAAAAAAGAAAAGGCGGAGTGTTTTTTTTTTGTTTATTTTGTGCTGTCAGCACCGTTGTTGAGGAGAAATAAGAAACGAAAAGAAGTCGGTGAGAGAGAGCTCGCTTGTCGTGACGCGTACTTCCTTGATCAAAATGTACTCTGGCTTGACTTGTACGCCTACGATAATACTTGCTTGATACAATGTTGGCTGAGTTTATGTGTGCGCGTAGCAGCACTTTATTATTATTATCATTTACCGCGGCGACGTTGCAGGGAGGATGGAGGAAAAGAGGCGGGAGTGAGGAGTGAGTTGAATACACGAATACGCGCGGAGGATCGCTGCGTGGAGCGGTAAGGGAAGGGTTTAGAGGAGGATAGGGTTTTTCGGCAGCTGCCATCACCAGAAGGAAAAGGTGCGAAGGGCACAACGTTGCGTTGCGTTGCAATTGTTGCTGTCACTTCCCCAGACAGAAAGAGAAGCCGCAGAGAAGATCTTCGCACCTCAAAAAAGACAAATACAACGCACAGCGTACAGGAGGTACCAAACAGTGCAATTCAGCAAAAGCCTTCACACACCGTCGTTCCGCCTCCACTCCCTCTTCGACTCTTCACCGTTGTGTGTCTATTTTACTATGTCTTTTTTTTTTTCTTATCTTTAACCTCTAAATCCAACAGAAAAGGATGCTACACCATAAGACAACTTCTGTACTGCTTTCATCTCATCGAGGAGACACGGAATCTCGCGTGGAGGATGGAGAGCAACACGCGCCCGCACACACAGCGGGGTGTGTGATGTGCAACTCGGAAGCACCTCTCATCATCGCACTCATTCCCCTTCTCCTTCTCTCTCTTGCGTCGACCCGCTGTGTTAGAAACAATAACAGCCACCACCATCAGCAACGGCACCACCAGCAAAAACAACAACAAAAAAAAACACACAGCATCTCGTACCGACCAGTTACCCGCTCTCACATATTCGCACCCACAAAGCTCCCCTCTATCAAGACGCGGTGTCCGGCTCCATCCAGATGCGCGCACGGAACGTCTTGTACAGGTCCCTCACTAAGGTGCGGAAGTCAAGTCGGTGCATCGACTGATAGTAGAAGGTCAGCTTGCGGCGATCGAACTGGTACTCGGCGTCGACGATGCGCATCGGCAAGCCGCTCTCCTGCACCTTTTCCTGGGCGACCTCGACAGCGCGTGTCTCCAGCTCCGTCTGCACGCCCTGCAGCTGCGTCACCTCCAACACACTCGCGACACGCAGCACCTTGCCGACACCCTTATCTCGGCTCTCTCCCATGTGCTGCGCCTCTGCGCCGGTCCACGTGTGCGTCACGAGGCCGATGTCCTCGCCACGATCCCCGCCCACCACCACATGCTCCCCTGGCGCGATGTAGCACGGGGATTCGTACTGCAGCATGCGCTTGCGCTTGAACTCGACGAGAACCTGACAGGGGCTGCTGTAGTCGTCCGGCGGCGTGGTGGCTGCGATGTGCACCGACTCCGGGTTGGGCCGCTTCCGCCGCAGCGCCTCCTCCTCTGCGTTGAAGGTTGGCATCGAGGTGCTCTTGCCGACCACCTCATCGAGAAGGGTGTCGTAGTTGAGAGCTCCACGACTGATCGGGGGAGACGCCATCGCTGGGGAGCCGCTGAACGCATGCGAGGCGTCATCCGCCGCGTACATGTGCCGTGGAGGGGTGATCATCGTGTCCACGTGCGCCGCGCTGTTGTTGTTTGCACTGCTGCTGTCATCGCCGAGGCGCTCCTGCAGTTGACGCAGCTGCGCGATGAAGGAGGCGTGGCTGGCCTGGAGGCTTGTCGAGGACTGACGGTACCACCGGTCAACGGCCGACTGGATTTCATCCACGTCCTGTGCGAAGAGAGAGCTGTGCATGTTGAAGGACACACTCAGCGAGTGAGAGAGAATAAAAAATAAACGACCAGAAGAAGAAAAAGTGATAAGAGATCTAGCTAAATATAGGATTGAAACACTGCAAAACACAAGCACGCACCCCAATGTCTGGATAGCTCTATTGTTGTATTTGGACGGTGAATGCGCACACCGGTAGGAGGCGGGGAGTTTGTCTGGCGGCGCAGTGAGCTCGGCGCCGATCTACAAGAGAGAAAGAAAGAAGGAAAAGAACGTTGTATGGGCGTGAAGTGATGTGTGTGTGCTGACCCAAAGTATGAGCAGCGTCTACTAGAAGAAAATAAATAGATTCAACTCGGAGCAAACTGCAGAGCAGAAGAGGAGGAGAAAGAGAGGGACGTTGAACAGTAAGGAGACAGAAGAAGAGAGAAGCACCGCTTCATGCCTTTTTTGGGTTGAGTGCGCTGCGGCCTCACTTTTACGCAAGAGTGCTCCGGGTGTGTTTGTGTGTGTGACAATTTTCGTTGAAGGCACAGCGTTAATATGTGTATTTGTTGGCGGCATACAAGAAGGGTGTGAAACTTTCTGGCCTTAACGCTCATTGCTTTCTTCTTGGTGTGCGGTATCAATGGCATCAGCGATCGATGCCAAACGGCAAACAACGAGAAGACCAGATCTCAACCGTTTCTCCTCGCAATCGCTAAAATTTCAGTGTCATGTATAAATGGGAAAGCATGCTTCATGAGAAGACGACACACAGAGCGAGAAACTCTGCAGCCCGCACTCATTTACCACACTACCAGAGGGTCGTGATCGCTCTCCGCCACGAGCACCGTCACGCCCTCCAGCAGATCCGCCAGCTTCTCGCGCAGCACCGCCTTCAGGAAGCCCCTCTCCGTGTTTGTGTGCTCGCACAAAATAACCGCCTGCTTTGCCGCGTTGGCCGCCTGCACCTCGTGATGTCCCATTTCCCCGGTCAACAACACATCCGCGCGACGGCGCAGGCCGCGAAAGACACCAGCGCCGCTGCCGGCACAGAGGGCAACGGATTTCACGCGGCGCGTTGGTGTCCAGTCATCCGGCAGCGCCACGCGCACCGTGGGTAGCTGCAGCTGCTCTTTGAGAGCTTCAACAAGCGTCTTGAACTCCACTTCCTCTTCTAAGCTCACGAGACGACCCATTCCGGTTTTTTCGGTCTTTTCCGGCGCGTTGGGAGCGTAGGACGCCGTGGGCTGAATGGGGGCTGACGTGTACGCACCACCACGCGCGACAAGGGCAGCCAGCCAGTCATTGATGCCGCCCTCTGTCGCATCGAGTGCGGTGTGCGGCGCGTACACGGACATACCTGACGCAATCGCCTCCAGCAGCACACGCTGCTTTGCATCCTGCAGTACGAGACGCTTCAGCGGGCGAAAGAGAGGGGGGTGGTAGGCGAGAATGACCTCAACGTTCTTTCTTTGACACTCCGCCATGACTTCGGGTGTGAGATCGATGGTGAGCATCACCACGTTTGTTTTGTTGGGCTTTGGGTTCTCGACGAGTACGCCAACGTTGTCCCACGAGTGGTCGGCGAGGCTCAGCGGGGCGATGGTGTGCATCGCCTGCGATACGCGCTGCAGCAGCGACATCGCTCTCGACGTGTGGCTCTTTTTTTTTTTTGTTGTTGTTGCTGTTGATGGCGGTGTACGTCACTAACACCAGTGATGGGCTACGTGGGGAGAGAAGAACGTGCAATTGCCAGATACAGGAGAGGGAGAGAGATGAGTTGTGCACGCCGAGGGCAGTCCTGTGTGTCTGTGCTTGTTTGTTGCCGCTTCATGTATTTGCGAAGGAGCGCAGACGCAGTAGAAGAGAGAGTTGACGAGACACACTCTCTGCGCCGCCGTCTTCGTGGTACAATGCATTTTTTTTTTCCTTTAACGTGTTGTTGCCCACACGGACAGGATTAGACGCTTGAAGATGCACGAAGGGCTTCCGCGGTTTCTCCATTTATTTTTATTGCATTCTTCTCTCGTTGAAGGTGACCGACAGCGTTCTCTCTCTGGGGCACTGCCGCTGCTCACCGCGCACAGATACACAATTACACGCGTGGGTGTCACAAACGGAGCCACCGTGAAGAGAGAAAAAAAGAAGAAGAGAAAAAAACAGGATCAGATAAGACGGCGAGTGTGGCAATTGGAGAAAAAAAATTAGAAAGGTGTGCAAGGAGACAGCAGCCGTCATCCACGCTGGCTGCTGGCCTGCGCCGTGTGGTTGGAGAAGCGCTGATGAACAAGTGTTTTTTGTGTGTGTGGGGTGACTTCCACGGCGTCGTCCAATTATGTTTACTTCTTCTCGAAATGGCGTGCATTTCAGAAGAATGAGAGCGACGTCCGTGTGTCTTCCCTCATCTCATCTCCATGTTCACGAAAGAGTTCTGGGCCTTTGCTGCTGACACGATGAGAACACGGCGCCGTCAGCTGCTGACCAGAAAGCTGAAAAGGTCAAGAGAACACTTGAAAGCAAAGAAGATTTCGAAAGCACACCCACGAGCATTCGCGCACAGGCACATCCCCACGCAAGGTGGTGACGAGGGCAGAGGAAGAAGGGAAAGATGAAGCGAGCACAAGCGATTCACTTAGACACGTAATACTCCCAGAAAAAAAAAAAGAAACATGAAATCGAGAGCGTAGGAAAGACATCGTGGGAGGGAAGATGTCACCACTTTGGAGCGAGGACGAAACACAGAAGAGGACAAGACAGCAAACAAAAAAAGAGAAACACGAAAGGACTGTGTGGTTAAGGAGGACGGAGGGAGGAGGAGGGAGAGAAGAAGGCGCTCACAGAGACGGAGAGATTTACTCTACTTCTGTTTGGCCTCTTTTGCTCTTCTCCCTTCGTTCACTTCGTCGTACGGGCGGTGATGTACACTGCAAGTACGCGAGTGATCTTATCGTCTTCGCATCCAAAGTCCACCTCCGCGTTGAGTCTCGCCTTCTCTTTCCCTCGCCTCACGTCAACCAACACGTTCCGCACGAGATGCCACCCACAGACTTGTTTTGAATCCGCTTCAGTGTGGTGGTGGTGTTCGTCCCGAAGTTTGCGTGCGTTTGTGTGCGGAGCGTCACGAGAGGGAGAAGGAGAGGGATAGAAAAACGAAAGGAGGTCCTTAAAATAGAAAAGAGAAAAGGACGAGACAATCGCCAAAAATAAAAAAGAGAGGAGGCGGTTTCTTTTAGTCTGAAATAGAAAATAAAAAAATAAATAGCGGCGTCGACTACACACAGCAGAGGAGAAGAGAGTAAAAAACAAAACATAATGTCAAGAGAGAATCAAAAAGAAAGTACGAGTGGGGGTCGGGTCAAAGAGAGAAAAGACAGGAGAGAGAAGCTGGAAGAAGCGACGCGCGCGTACGTGTGAGTTTGTGCGCGCGTTGTTGCACCTGTTCGCTAACGCATCTCAAGCTGCTGCTCACCTGCACGCGCACACGCTGCGTTGACCCCCTACGAGAAGGAGAAATATAAAACGAAAAACCAAAAACCGCAAGTTAACACGAAGACATGAAACGGTTAAGCGATGTCCGTCAAAAGCTCGTGACGGCCAGTACAACGCCGATAGCACCACATAAACAAGCAAAAGAGTAAAAGAGGTAAGCGATTAAGATCCTGTTCACACACACACTCTCTCCCTTCTTTGTAAGTGTATTCGCTCCGAGAAATTGATGGCAAGGAGAGAGAGAGAAAAAAAAGTAGAAAAGGAGTAGGAAAGAGGAAACGCTCACGATGAGAGGAGAACACGAAAGTGACAAACGGGCGATTTGCACGCCTCAAACATTAGTGCTGCTTTGCGCCGGACGCCACGCAGACAACCAAAAGAAAAACAGAAAAAGAGAGACGTGAAAGCGCTGACAGAAGTGGAGCAAAGCAACGGGTGAAGAAAAGAAAGAAGGCCTGCCGCACCGCAGTCGCACTGCTTCTTTCCTTGTTGTCACCGCTGGTGCACCTCGCTACCACTGCTGGCACGCAACCACAACCCCTCTTAACTCTCCTCTTGCCACTTCTCTCTTACGTCTTTCCGTCGGTTGAGAAGCACCACAAAAAAAAAAAATAGGAGAGCGTGTCAGCGAGTTAACAGCAATGCAGGAGGAGGAGCGAAGAGGGTCCGTTGACACACAGGCGCAGCCGAGAGAAACACAGCTGCCATGTCAATGTTCCGCACCGCACAACAGCGCATCCCGCAACGCAGATGACAGCTCCGCTGAGAAAGCAGGACAACAGGAAAGAAGGAAGCAGAGAAAGAGGCAAAAACGCACAGACAGGAACACATTACGTACGCCTTCGCGCGAAATACAACATCAGTCAGGACAGAGAAAGGAGAGGGAAACGAGATAATAATAAATACGAAAAAAAAAGATGCTCGACTTTTCTCAGCTCAACTGAGACGACATCCCCGCCGCATTGCTGCCGCACAGACAGAACTGAAAGACGTAATTTGAAAACTCCCACGAGGACGACTCACACCCTTTTGCGTCGAAGGAGCCATCGCGCAGCATCGCACGGAACAACTCCGCCAGCCGCGGCCCGTGTCGACAGCGCACCGAACGCGCACTCGTCGGCGCCGTCTCCAGCAGCCAGCGGTAGTTGCGATACGAACCACGGCAGCGGCTGTGTACGCTGCTGAAGTTGCGCGAGCGCTGCAGAACGATGACGTCGTCGCGGCGCTCCAGCGACCACCAAAAAGACGCTGTTTGTAGCACAATAAAGTAAAACGGTTTGGCCAGCACGTTCAACACGCTGAGAGGACCGACCGGCTCGTCAAACTCCTCCGCACTTAGAATGCGTTCGTGGATGCATGGCTGCTCGCGTAACCGCTCGACCACCTCTTCGAGGACGAGGTAGCAGCTCTGTTTCTCCTTGTACTGTCCCATGCGGGCCTCCTCGTCCGCGAAGAGATCGACATAATGCTCCCGCCGCTCTTCAAAGGCACCACTGAGCATGTCGATGATGCGCAGGTGTGGGTGTGTGCGTGTAGGGGGAACAATCGGTTTAGTGTGTTAATGCAAGTAGCGCTGAAGAAGGAGAAGAAGAAAAAAAAAAGAAAAAGAAACGTATTTTCTGGAAGAGAAAACAGATTCAGGAGAGAAAAAAGAAAAGAGCGCCTCGAGAGAGAAAGAGAGAAAGAGAAGAGTGAAGAGAAAGGCTGAAGTACGCACTCCGTTCTTCCTAAAATTACCTTCTCCCCTTTACTTTGTGATTAATAGATAGTCAACGTTCACGATGCGCTTCCAATAGAAACGAAAAGTTGTTGAACACGGAAACAAAAACAAAAAAAGAAAACAAGGAAAAAAGCTGATCAGAAAAATTTTTGTTGTTTGCGTCGTTCCCAGCGCCGAATGCAGGAGAAGAAGAAAGGGAAAGAAACAAAAAACCAATGCGGATACCGTTGAAAGGAGATGAGCGCAAAAGAGGCCAACACACGCGCTCTGTGATTTGCTGCGCTTCTTTTTTGATTCTAAACAACAACAACAAAGAAAAAAAACACAAAGAGAACAGAGACAGCGGCTTGCTCTTTTCACAACTCCGACCACGAAGGAGAGAGAGAGATTGAGAGAAGGCAGCGGCTACACAGATGCACACACACAACCCACCTGAATGAGAAAAGGGGGTTCGCGAAGAAAGAGAGCAAAGGAAGAGTCAGGTGAAAGGAAGACAAAGGAAAGGATGGTAAGCTCCTCACACACAGAGGCGGAGAACGATGTGGGCTCGAGGCGGCACTGCGTGTGTCTCTGAGTACCCGCGGAAGCGCGGCGAGAAAAAGGGTTTTGAGATATGAGGG
This sequence comes from Crithidia sp. LVH-60A, assembly GCA_030078075.1. Lineage (NCBI taxonomy): Eukaryota > Euglenozoa > Kinetoplastea > Trypanosomatida > Trypanosomatidae > Crithidia > Crithidia sp. LVH-60A. Next base: position 781,122 of record CP119651.1, read on the forward strand.
GCACACAGTGCTGCGTGATGAGGTGCACGGCTGTACTCTACCTACACCCACACACACAGCCAGACACAACAAAGGAACACGTGCTGTAGACTGAGAGAGAATAAAGAGAGATCGACTGAAACAAAAACCAGTGAAGCGATTGAAAAAGGTGTAGGCGGTGGAACGCGGAGGTGCCCCACTGCTTTCTCCTCCAGCAGATCTTCCACAGCGCATCAATAAGAAGCAAAAATAGAAGACAAGAAAGTGAGAGGAGAAAAGAGAGCGAAGTGAGAAGAACTCGGAAAGACGCATGCGCGGCACTGCCTCCATCGTCAGCGCTCACAGAGGCTGCGGCGAAGGAAACCAACAAGAGCCGTCAGAGCACCTTCTCTACGACCGGGGAGAGCGATAATTAGCCGCATTTATCCCTTTTTTATTTTGGCTCACGGAGCACCGAAGCTACCACTCCTGGCACACGCTGCATCCTTTTTTTTTTTTTTTTTCATTTGTGTTAAATGACAGCAGTACAATGTATTACTACCCGCATGAAGGGAAGTAGGGTCATTTGTTCCCTTCACGCCGCCATCTCCCGCCGCTTCACATCCACGAAGCGAAACTTGTTGTGCGGCGGCAGCGCCATCTCGCACGGTCGGCACATCACCGGCGCTGTACTAAACCACGGGTCGGTCAGCAGCTCCTCCGCTGTGCGCCGCTCACTCGGCTCCAGACACAGCATCCCACGCAAAAAGCTAATCTCCGGTTGTCGTATGCCGTGTGCGGCGCAGCGCTGGACAAAGGTGTCGGGCTTGCCGTGTGCCAACCGTATCGGACACTTGCGCTGATAGTAGGTGATGCTGTCAGGTGAAGGGGAGCCGAGCCAGTCCAGAATGTTCGCCAGGCACTCTGCCTCGACGCGGCTGCGGCCAAAGGGTACGCCACCGGTGAGCATCTCGAAGAGGATGCAGCCGCAGCACCACACATCAACGCTGAAGTCGTAGTCGTCGTGTACGCCAACAAGCACTTCGGGTGGGCGGAAGGGCGTGATACACGGCGGACCCGTCATCGCACCCGCGGCGGCACAGAAGCGCGACCAACCAAAGTCGATCAGCTTCACAATCCCGGTGCGGTCCACCATCACGTTGCTCGGCTTTAGGTCCCGATGAATGACCTTATGCTGGTGCAGGTAGGCCACACCCGCAAGCAGCTGCCGCACGATGCACTTCACAACATGCAGCGGCATGCGTGCAGGGGCAGCAGCCGGTTTTGTTGCCCCCGCCGTCGTGGAGGAGGGAGCGGAGCGCCACCAACGCATCAGTGCGGCCAAGTCGTGCGTTATCACCGGTTGCAGCAGTATGAGACTTCCATCCGAGAGGACATGGTAATCCAGTAGTGGTACAATGTTTGGGTGGTGCAGCGTGGCCAGCAACTGTACCTCGCGAAACGTGGTGTTGTGCAAACCGAGAGACGTACGACGTCTGCTCAGTAAATGCCGCATGCGTTTCATTGTTACGTGTGTCTGTGCTTGCGTGTCGTACAAAACAAAGACTTCACCGAAGCTGCCTTCGCCCACCTTCAGCACGCGGCGGTAGCGCTCAAAGAGACTCTCAGGGGAGAGAAAAGAGCGATGCAGTGTTGCCGCGAGTTCGTTGAAGCGCTGAATGATAGTTGGGTGGAGCTGCTCGATGCGGGTGCGGCGCCGCGGAGGGGAGGAGGCGTCATCAACGGCAGCTTCGGCTTCACGCGAGCGTCGCGCACCTCTTTCAGACATTTCGCTTTGTGCGGGTGTGCGCAGGTGGTCTATTTGTGCCCTCCCAAGTATGAGAGAGAGTGAAGTGTTGCCAAAACGGTAGTGGTTGGCAAAGACGCTTCAGCAGCTTCTGCCTCCCTCACGCCTTCTTCTCTGTATGTGTGCTACTTTTATGCGTTTGTGTGTGAGTGGTGCCGTTGAAGATGCAGAGGAAGAGGAGGAAGGAGGTAGATTGAAAGTGCGCGTCGCTGCACTGTCATTCACCAACACGCTTGTACGTGTTTCTGGTACTGTGTGCCTGTGTTTTCGCTCAGCAGCCAATCTATTGGGCTGCTGAGGAGTGATCTTTTTCGAAATTGAAAGACATACGCTGCAGAGAGAAAGAAGGAGCCGTTCAGACTCGCACAGCTACGCGAGGAGAGCCGGCATGCCCGCAACCCAACATGTAGAACATGGCGTGCCGCTTCCCTCACACACGCAAGCAAACACACTCGTTGCACTGCGGTGGCCACCCTTTGCCACTAAGGTACAGATTTGGCTTCGATGCGTTGATGTTCACGTTGAGCGCGTCCCACAACTTCCAATTGCCTTCACCTCTTCTCTCACTTCACACACGCCGTCCTCCTCCTCGACTCGACTCGAAAAGTGCAGTGAAGGCAAACACGTGTAGAGCCACAGCTGCTGATGGCGCGTGTAAATTGCCATCCTGCCCAGCCGTTACTTCCCCGCAGAGAAAACTACCCGCACACAGCAGGAAGATGAAGATCGAGGAGGGTGTAAAGCACAACGTGAAAAAAAGAGATCAATGGAGATGAGCCCGACACGCAGACCCACACACGCACACGCTCACGCCTCAACACAAAGGCCGCGAGCGTTCACACCAAATTAAAGGGGGAATAAAAAAAGGTGACACAAACGTTAATTATGGCGGACAGAAAGAAAAAAAGACGTGCGCTTGCACTATTTGTTTTTCTGATAAGCACATGCGACAATGAAAATGATGAACAAAACTCCTCAACAAGACACTCAAATATACGAGACGAGGAAGAGAGGTGGTGAGCGAGCTTATTTCTCGTACGCTCGCTCATGCAGACTCCGGCTTGGCCGCCTCTGCCGGGAACTTCAGCATTTCTGTCCCCATCATGAAGGGCCGCAGCACCTCAGGAATCACGATGCCCTCCTCCGTCTGGTAGTTCTCGCAGATGCAGCACATCGTCCGCGTCACGGCGCAGAGCGTGCCATTCAGCATGTGGCAGTACTCCTTCGTGTTGTTCGCCGCCGTGCCCTTCACGTTCGGACCGAAGCGGCAGTTGACGCCGCGGGACTGGTAGTCCGTGCAGTTGGAGCACGAGACGAGCTCACGGAATGCCCCAGAGCCGGGGAACCACGCCTCCAAGTCGTACTTCTTCGCCGCGGCGTTGTTCAGCGCACCCGAGCAGATGTTGATCACGCGGTACGGCAGACCAAGGCTCTCGTTGAAGTCCTGCGAGGTCTGGATGAGCTCCTCCAGCATGCGCCACGAGTCGTCCTCGCGTGGCGAGCAGACCACGAACTGCTCAATCTTGTCGAACTGGTGCACGCGGAAAATGCCGAGCGTGTCGCGACCGTGCGCGCCGGCCTCCTTGCGGAAGCACGTCGACACGCCGGCGTAGCGCAGCGGCTCCTTCAGCTCGGTAAACCACTTGTTCGTGTGGTACGCCGCAATCGGCGCTTCGCTCGTCGCGATCAAATACTTCTCGTCACCGTCACCTGACACCTTGTACAGCGACTCGTCGAACTCGGAAAGCTGCGCCACCGCACCCATCGCGTCCTTGTTCAGGAAGAAGGGTGGATAGAAGGGCTCGTAGCCGCGCGAGACGAGGAAGTTGATGGCGTAGGAGATGATCGCAAACTGCAGCTGCACGAGGCCGCCGCGGAGCACAAAGGCGCGACCGCCGGACATCGCCGTCACCGCGCGCGACGTGTCCATCAGACCCAAGCGCTCCATGCAGTCCACGTGGGAGAGCTTCACGCGGCGCGTAACGTCGCCGAAGGTGCGAACGACAACGTTGCCGGTGTCCTCGTCGTTCGACACCGGCACGGACTCATGCAGCACGTTGCCCACCGAGTTGACGAGGCGGTCGCGCTCCGCCTCCTGCTCGGCAGCGGCCTTGCCCAGGTCTGCCACCTGCGTTGCCAGCGCCTTGGACAGCTCCTTGAGCTGCAGGATGCACAGACTCTTCACGTTGTCTGCGACCAGCTTGCCCTCGTGCGCGGCGTCGAGCAGGTCCGCTGGCACCTCACTCACCTCGCCGTCCGCCTCCTTCGCCTTCTTCTTCTCACCGACGGCCTTGCTGCAGGTGTTGATCATCTTCTTGGTGGCCTCGGCGAGGAACTGGGTGCGGCGCCACTTCTGGTCCATCTCGATGATCTCATCAACGATTTCGGGCTTGGCGTAGCGACGGCGCTCCGACTCGCGGACGGCGTCGGCCGTGTCGGCTTCGCGGAAGAGTTGAATGTCGAGACCCATTCTTGAAAGTCAGGAGGAGTCGGGGAGAAAAAAAAGGGTGTGGGTGTGTGTTGCGGGAGAGAACGTGGGCACGTATCTGGGGAGGGTTGTGGTTCTTTTTATTTCGGGGAATCGTGTGTGCGCATGTTTGTGTGCGGGGAAGAAAAGGTTGGCAGCAGGGAGGAGGAGAGATGAAGGTTGAAAGCAGTGATGAGCGGTTTAACGAGCTCATGAGAGATACAGAAGCCACCATGGTGTGGCACTTGACAATTCACTGAAGAGATGAGAGGCTTTTATGGCCTGCTAGAGTGTTCTCTTCCTCTAGTACAGGTGCAATGAGACATAGCACATGGTCAGACAGCTTTCCAGAGCGGAGCAACTACGAAGTTGCACCGCGTAGCACCCGTCGTAGCCCATCCCTGCCGTCAGCTTTCTTTGTTCGCACCGTCAAGGTGTGCTTCATCCCCCCATCCATGTGCAAGTCTGTGTGCGTGTGCGTAGTAGTTTTTTTTTTTTTTTTTAACATCGATCGAGTCCGGCAAACCGGGGAAAAAAAAGCCCCAAAGTAGTGTACATCGGCAAGTGTGCGTCATTCGTGAGAAGCTGCACGCCTTTCACTCAGCAAAGAGGCCACACTGCATCTCTGCCAAGAACATTTCCAGCGACGTCCCATCGGCGCTCTGCACCACGTCCGCCATCGTCATCACCGTCTCCGCAAACTCGACAAAGGTCTGCGCGGCGGCGGTGTTTTCGTCCGCCTGCTGCACCGCACGATTCTTCGCCATCGCAGACATTCTCAGCTCATGCGCGAGGGACTCGTGAGGGGCTGTCGACGCGGCTGCTGTCGCCTCCTCATCGATTGTGTGTGCTGATGTGTCGTTTTTCAGCCACGCCAGCGCTTCCACAACACGAGCGGGCGTGACGTGATGCCGCTGCAGCGTGCGTCGCACCGCCGTCAGACACAGGCGCAAAGACACCATCTGCTCATCTCCGCGATGCATGCTATGGTGCTTGGCGGTCACGCTCTGCAGCTCCTTGTAGCACCGCATCAACAGCGGCAGGTGCTGCTGGACGTCTGGTGCGTGGCGTAAAGAACGGGGAAGAAAAACAGCCGCGACAGAGGGCACAGCGCTACCAGCCGCAACACGTGTAGCCGCAGCTGCAGTGGATGATGCTGAGGTGCTGAGCGGACCTTCCAGCAGTGCGCGCAGTTTTGCCGCCACCGTCAGGGCCGCGGGTCCCGTCACCACTCGCACCGCCACCCGCACGAGCCACTCACAGAACTGTCGGTAGGTCAGCGCGCCCTCCGCACAGCTAATCGCAGCCGCAGTGACGGACAACGATGCAGCAGCAGGTGCTGCCGCCGCCGCTGCGGGTGCGTGCAGCAGCGACGTGGGGGTGTCAACGCTCACACTCGCTTCTAACAGCGTTATTTCAATTCGCACAACATCTGCTGCGGTGCGCAGCGCATCGCCCACGGTGAAGTCCGCCCCCAACACACCTCCGCGGTGCAGCAGGGCCAAGCACTGCACGAGGGCGACACGACCAGGTAAGCGCTGCTGCCACCAGTTATGCGGCGTCGAGGGCAGCGCCACATCCGTGTGAAGCTGACAGCACTGCTGAAAGAGATTCTTGAGCGTCGTGTTGTATCGATGGAGAAGGTTGTGGAGGGTGAGGCGAAGGTCGTCTTCCGACTCGAGCAGGCTGCCCAGTCCCGCTGGGGACACGGTGGGCACCACAGCGAGTGACGTGGCGGATTCGCCTCCCGCTGCGGCATCCGCTGCCTCAGCTGGTGTTGTCGGTTGGTGTGTCGGCGGCTCCTCCCGCACCTCTCCCACCGCAGACGTGAAGCTGCCCGGCCCGCACTTAACGCCGGCTGACCAGCGGCCTTGGTAGCAGCTCCCGTCCGCGTAGTAGAACACACCGAGGCCGTCGCGCTGCCCGTCGCGGTAGGCACCGACGTAAACGTTCAGCAGCGCGTCTGCGGGGGCCATAAACAAGGAAGGGTCGGGGAGTGGCTGCGAGGGAGAAGGAGGAGGAGGAGGAGAACCCACGGCAGCAGCAGCGGGAGTCGCAGCGCTCCGTCGCGAGGCAGAGACGTATGTCGACTGTCCTGCCCCCGCTGGCCGTCCTTTCCGCCACTGCCCCGTGTAGACCTCCTTGTAGAAGAGCTGCGTCGCGTCCACCCACCCCATCACACCGCTGCCAGAGGGCACGTCGTCCTCCCACTCCCCCTCGTAGACGTCCCCGCTCGCGTACCGCAGCGTTCCACGGCCGTGACGCGTGTTGTTGGCCCACGAGCCTCGGTACACACTTCCGTTTGCGTAGCGCTGCTCTCCGCTGCCGTGGCGCATTCCGTCTCGCCACTCGCCCTCGTAGCAGGACTGCCCACTGTCCTCCGTGAAGCAGCCGCTGCCGTGCCGCACACTTTTCCGAAGTGCACCCGTGTACGTGTCCCCGTTGGGCCACTGCAGCGTACCCGTGCCATCCACCACGCCCTTCTCGAATACACCAACAACAACACGGCCATCAGACCAGCGCAGCACGCCGTGGCCACACGGCTGCCCGTCGTGCAAATTGCCGCTGAAGGTGTATCCGAGACGACTGTGCAGTGTGCCGACACCTTCTAGCACCGGTGTGTTGTGTACACCAAGAGTGTTGCCCCGTTCATCTTCACTGCTGTTGCGTGTCGTGCCCGTGTATGCGTTCACGGCGGTTATCGTGCGCAGTTGGCCGGTGTTGTGCGGCCGAATGTCTTTGAGAGCGTCGTACGTCGCCACGCCTTCTTGTGAGACGGCCGTCATGCGTGCTTTCGTTGTGGAAAGGGAGAGAGTGATGCGGTGCGTGCACCGGTGTGGTGAGCTCTCTTGTTGCTGGTGAAGTCCACAGAGGCAGGTAATGGAAGACGAAGGGTCCGCCAACGCTTCTCTTCGCACTCTTTCGTGGTATATCTGGCGTGCATCGAGAGAGAGAGAGAGAGAGAGAGAGAGAGAGAGAGAGAGGAAGGATGGTAGGCATCGAGGCGCAGGCGCTTGCAGTCACATTCGATCGGAATAGCATCAAAGTATGGGAGAATTTTCATTGCGAGTCTACAACGCCGCATTCGTAGTGCGCTGCTTCCTGCGCTTCAGCCGCGCGGGAAAAAAGAAAACCTCCCCTCCGCACGAAGTGCTGCAAATGCAACTTTTCACTGGGACTACACGCAGTACAGCCACCACCTATTCAGCCAACCGCATCAGCACGTCATGTCTTTTTTCGCGTTTTCACTGTTGTTACCTCAAATGCTTACTCCGTCTCGGTTACCGCCTTTACACGTGAAAAGAAAAAGGAAAAGAAAAGGGGGACTCACCACAAGCCACGGCGACTACGGAAAGAAGAAGGAGTAAACCATTGACGAATTACTCAGGAGGGCATTGCCGCCACTCCGTGCAGAGGACCGGGAAACGAACCCAGCATCTATTGCACCTTGTCACCTGGCTGCTGCCGTTTTCTCTCCTACTTGGGCCGCCTCGACGCCGGCTGCTGCTTTAGAAAGTTGCGAATAAAGGCCAAATCTTCCGCCTCCTCCTGCATCAACGTCTTCTCCTTATCGCGCTTCATCCGGCGGTTCAGCTTCTTGCGGGCGATGCGGCTCTGCTGCCGTGACAACATCAGCGACAGCTTCAGCGTCGTGACGCCGAGAAAGTCGCGCTGGTTCGTACCGTCGAGGGTCTTCACCGCGTGCATGGCGAGCGCCTTGTTGCGGAACGTCAGCACCGCGAACTGTGACTTGTTCAGCAGGCTGCCCTTCTGCGACGTGCGCAGCGACACCTTTGGCTCGTAGGCCTCAAACACTGTCCGCACCGCGTTCAGCTCCGTTCCCGGCTCCACGAAGCAGTGCAGGCGGTAGTCGGTGGACCGCGTCTTCTTCGCCTTCTTTTTCTTCTCCTTCTTGGCGCTATCGCTGTGTGCGCTGTGTAGGCTGCCTGCATCGCTTCCCATGTCAGACAACACGTCCGGGTCGACGTCGTTGCCGTCGTCCGCGGCGGTGGCGTCTTTCTTCTCAGCGGCGCCGCGGCGCTTCGGGAAACGCGCGTCGCCCTGCACCTCGCTGCCCCATATTGCCGCCAGCTCCAGCTGCTTCTCCTTCTGCAAATCCCGCTTGCCCATCTAGTATCACTCTGCAAGCGGAAGAGAAAGAGAGCGTACAGGAGAGAGACACGACGAGCGACGTACCGGTATTATGATGAAAGAGAATAAAGAAAGAGAGAGAGAGAGAGAGAGAGAGAGAGAGAGAGGGCCAAGAGTGAAGCAAACGTTTTAACAGAAGAGAAGTCCAGCAGCAGACAGTGCTACCCGCCCACACACACAAAAAGGGTGTAATTCAAATAAAGCTCAATCGTCGTGTCGCTGCTGTCTCCCACCTCGAGGCCGCTCACTCAATTAATAAAGGCAGCGAGGAATACGTCGACAGAGCGCAAAGCGCGACCAGCTAACCGTGATGTGACTCGTTTAAACGACATCAACGCCAGCACGCACAGGCGGGAGATCTGCTCATCGGCCGAGATGCGCTTGTCTCTCTTTTTTCTCTTGCATGTCGAGGAAACAGTTTCTTTGAAGATGAGCACCAGTGTTGAGGATAGAAAACAATGAGGAAAACAAAACGAACCCCATCAACGCAACAGGAAAATACGTTAGGAACACAGATAAAAAATCAAAACACGTGAAAGGGACAGCGAGTAGCACAAATGGGAACCAAAAAAAAAACGGAAAGGTAAATATGAGGCGTTCACGTACAGGTAGAATTGTAGCAAGGAGATGTTCGAGCGAAATGCTCAGCAGTGCAGCGTCTCCCGCCTCGCGTTGAGCCCTACCAAAGCAACAATAACAAAACACACACACGCATGCGTTGCTCGCCATATTCAAATGTATTAAGTAAGGGAAAGAAAGAGAGAGAGATGGCTTCACTCTCTTTTGTTCTTCACGGCTATCAGTGGAATCGGGGACACCGCGGATTTGCATGCTGCACGTCTTCCTTCTGCTTCGACGTGAACTCCAGCACGGTGCAGATCGCCGGGATCATCTTTGGTCGAAGATCCTCCGCAGCGCAGAGGTACTGCTGGACGATGTTGCGCAGATACTCAATCCCGATCTGAATCCGCTCATTCGCCTTGTAGTTCTCCAACTCGCGAATGTACTGCGCAATAACGGAGTTGTTGTGGGCGTTTTCGCGCTTCAACTCGTCGTTCTGCTTCACCAGTGCGTCGAGCTTCGACTTGGTGGATCGGCCCACGCCATCCGACGCCTCGTGACCGCCATTAAAGGTTGCCATGTTGCGCTCCGAGATGCCACCCGCAGCAGCTCGCAACACAGACTGCACGGCACTCGCACTTTCACCGACCGGCGAGGCAGGCGACTCCGCAGCGCCGCTGTCATGCTGCTGTGCGCGTTCGCGCTGCACCGCCTCACGTTGCCGCTGGAGCTCCTTCCGCAGTAAATCACACCGCGTCTTCAAATCGATGTTTTCGGCTTCCAACTCACGTACGCGTTCTTCTTGCGAGGTGTTCGACGCCATGGCAGCCTCGAGTTCGGCAACACGGGCTTCGGCGTTGCTGCACGAGGTACGAAGATCCCCCGTGACCTCCTGCAGGGCAGCCACCTCAGCATTCAGCGCTTCTTGCGCGGCAGTGGCGGCTTCAGCGCTGGCCCGCGCCTCAGTCAGCAGCTGACCGATGGTCTGCAGCGCCGTCACCGACACCGCACTACTGCCTTCCGGCTGCACACCAGCCTCCTCGCAGACACTACGCACAGCAGACTCAAGTTCCTTCAGGTGGTTCAACACCGTAGAGGCCCAATGATCCGGCAAGCCTTCCTGCGCAGTTTCAGTGCTGCTGGTACCCCTATTTTCCATCGATAAAATCATCACAGCATGGTAAACCTTAGCTGCCTCCGCACGCAATGCGACGAGATTGGCATCGCCCGCCTGAATACGCTCGCTATCCGCAACCTTCGCCGCCTTCACTTTATCCTTCCACAATACCACACTCTCCTCCAATTTTTCCAGTGACGCTGTCTTACTATCCAGAGCTTCCTGCAACTGCTGCATCTCACTCGTCAACTCAACACCCTGTGCCTTGCTCGCCTCTGCCTCTTCTTCAAACAAAGTCATGCGCTCACGAAGGCTCTCAAGCTCCTCGGCGTGCTGCTGGGCAGCCTCGTCGCGGGCCTGCTGCGCGGCATCCAGCTCAGCGCGGAGCGCCTCCACGGCCTCGTTCTGTGCGTCGGCACCAGCGCTCAGCTGTGCACGAAGGCTCTCAAGCTCCTCGGCGTGCTGCTGAGTAGCCTCGTCGCGGGCCTGCTGCGCGGCGTCAAGCTCAGCGCGGAGCGCCTCCACGGCCTCGTTCTGTGCGTCGGCACCAGAGCTCAGCTGTGCACGAAGGCTCTCAAGCTCCTCGGCGTGCTGCTGAGTAGCGTCGTCGCGGGCCTGCTGCGCGGCGTCAAGCTCAGCGCGGAGCGCCTCCACGGCCTCGTTCTGTGCGTCGGCACCAGAGCTCAGCTGTGCACGAAGGCTCTCAAGCTCCTCGGCGTGCTGCTGAGCAGCCTCGTCGCGGGCCTGCTGCGCGGCGTCCAGCTCAGCGCGGAGCGCCTCCACAGCCTCGTTCTGTGCGTCGGCACCGGAGCTCAGCTGTGCACGAAGGCTCTCAAGCTCCTCGGCGTGCTGCTGAGCAGCCTCGTCGCGGGCCTGCTGCGCGGCGTCCAGCTCAGCGCGGAGCGCCTCCACAGCCTCGTTCTGTGCGTCGGCACCAGAGCTCAGCTGTGCACGAAGGCTCTCAAGCTCCTCGGCGTACTGCTGAGTAGCCTCGTCGCGGGCCTGCTGCGCGGCGTCAAGCTCAGCGCGGAGCGCCTCCACAGCCTCGTTCTGTGCGTCGGCACCGGAGCTCAGCTGTGCGCGGAGGCTCTCAAGCTGCGTCTCCAGCTCGGAGATACGCTCAGCATCAGCGGCCTTGGAAGCCTTGACCTTCTCCTTCCAAGACCCAACGCGCGCCTCCACGTCCTCCAGGGCCGCTTGCTTGGTGCTTGCCTCTTCCTGCAGTCGAGCAAGCTCCTCGGCGTGCTGCTGGGCAGCCTCGTCGCGGGCCTGCTGCGCGGCGTCCAGCTCAGCGCGGAGCGCCTCCACAGCCTCGTTCTGTGCGTCGGCACCGGAGCTCAGCTGTGCACGAAGGCTCTCAAGCTCCTCGGCGTGCTGCTGAGCAGCCTCGTCGCGGGCCTGCTGCGCGGCGTCCAGCTCAGCGCGGAGCGCCTCCACAGCCTCGTTCTGTGCGTCGGCACCGGAGCTCAGCTGTGCACGAAGGCTCTCAAGCTCCTCGGCGTGCTGCTGAGCAGCCTCGTCACGGGCCTGCTGCGCGGCGTCCAGCTCAGCGCGGAGCGCCTCCACAGCCTCGTTCTGTGCGTCGGCACCGGAGCTCAGCTGTGCACGAAGGCTCTCAAGCTCCTCGGCGTGCTGCTGGGCAGCCTCGTCGCGGGCCTGCTGCGCGGCGTCAAGCTCAGCGCGGAGCGCCTCCACAGCCTCGTTCTGTGCGTCGGCACCGGAGCTCAGCTGTGCGCGGAGGCTCTCAAGCTGCGTCTCCAACTCGGAGATACGCTCAGCATCAGCGGCCTTGGAAGCCTTGACCTTCTCCTTCCAAGACCCAACGCGCGCCTCCACGTCCTCCAGGGCCGCTTGCTTGGTGCTTGCCTCTTCCTGCAGTCGAGCAAGCTCCTCGGCGTGCTGCTGGGCAGCCTCGTCGCGGGCCTGCTGCGCGGCGTCCAGCTCAGCGCGGAGCGCCTCCACAGCCTCGTTCTGTGCGTCGGCACCGGAGCTCAGCTGTGCACGAAGGCTCTCAAGCTCCTCGGCGTGCTGCTGAGCAGCCTCGTCGCGGGCCTGCTGCGCGGCGTCCAGCTCAGCGCGGAGCGCCTCCACAGCCTCGTTCTGTGCGTCGGCACCGGAGCTCAGCTGTGCACGAAGGCTCTCAAGCTCCTCGGCGTGCTGCTGAGCAGCCTCGTCGCGGGCCTGCTGCGCGGCGTCCAGCTCAGCGCGGAGCGCCTCCACAGCCTCGTTCTGTGCGTCGGCACCAGAGCTCAGCTGTGCACGAAGGCTCTCAAGCTCCTCGGCGTACTGCTGAGTAGCCTCGTCGCGGGCCTGCTGCGCGGCGTCAAGCTCAGCGCGGAGCGCCTCCACAGCCTCGTTCTGTGCGTCGGCACCGGAGCTCAGCTGTGCGCGGAGGCTCTCAAGCTGCGTCTCCAGCTCGGAGATACGCTCAGCATCAGCGGCCTTGGAAGCCTTGACCTTCTCCTTCCAAGACCCAACGCGCGCCTCCACGTCCTCCAGGGCCGCTTGCTTGGTGCTTGCCTCTTCCTGCAGTCGAGCAAGCTCCTCGGCGTGCTGCTGGGCAGCCTCGTCGCGGGCCTGCTGCGCGGCGTCCAGCTCAGCGCGGAGCGCCTCCACAGCCTCGTTCTGTGCGTCGGCACCGGAGCTCAGCTGTGCACGAAGGCTCTCAAGCTCCTCGGCGTGCTGCTGAGCAGCCTCGTCGCGGGCCTGCTGCGCGGCGTCCAGCTCAGCGCGGAGCGCCTCCACAGCCTCGTTCTGTGCGTCGGCACCGGAGCTCAGCTGTGCACGAAGGCTCTCAAGCTCCTCGGCGTGCTGCTGAGTAGCGTCGTCGCGGGCCTGCTGCGCGGCGTCCAGCTCAGCGCGGAGCGCCTCCACAGCCTCGTTCTGTGCGTCGGCACCGGAGCTCAGCTGTGCACGAAGGCTCTCAAGCTCCTCGGCGTGCTGCTGAGCAGCCTCGTCACGGGCCTGCTGCGCGGCGTCCAGCTCAGCGCGGAGCGCCTCCACAGCCTCGTTCTGTGCGTCGGCACCGGAGCTCAGCTGTGCACGAAGGCTCTCAAGCTCCTCGGCGTGCTGCTGGGCAGCCTCGTCGCGGGCCTGCTGCGCGGCGTCAAGCTCAGCGCGGAGCGCCTCCACAGCCTCGTTCTGTGCGTCGGCACCGGAGCTCAGCTGTGCGCGGAGGCTCTCAAGCTGCGTCTCCAGCTCGGAGATACGCTCAGCATCAGCGGCCTTGGAAGCCTTGACCTTCTCCTTCCAAGACCCAACGCGCGCCTCCACGTCCTCCAGGGCCGCTTGCTTGGTGCTTGCCTCTTCCTGCAGTCGAGCAAGCTCCTCGGCGTGCTGCTGGGCAGCCTCGTCGCGGGCCTGCTGCGCGGCGTCCAGCTCAGCGCGGAGCGCCTCCACAGCCTCGTTCTGTGCGTCGGCACCGGAGCTCAGCTGTGCACGAAGGCTCTCAAGCTCCTCGGCGTGCTGCTGAGTAGCCTCGTCGCGGGCCTGCTGCGCGGCGTCAAGCTCAGCGCGGAGCGCCTCCACAGCCTCGTTCTGTGCGTCGGCACCGGAGCTCAGCTGTGCGCGGAGGCTCTCAAGCTGCGTCTCCAGCTCGGAGATACGCTCAGCATCAGCGGCCTTGGAAGCCTTGACCTTCTCCTTCCAAGACCCAACGCGCGCCTCCACGTCCTCCAGGGCCGCTTGCTTGGTGCTTGCCTCTTCCTGCAGTCGAGCAAGCTCCTCGGCGTGCTGCTGGGCAGCCTCGTCGCGGGCCTGCTGCGCGGCGTCCAGCTCAGCGCGGAGCGCCTCCACAGCCTCGTTCTGTGCGTCGGCACCGGAGCTCAGCTGTGCACGAAGGCTCTCAAGCTCCTCGGCGTGCTGCTGAGCAGCCTCGTCGCGGGCCTGCTGCGCGGCGTCCAGCTCAGCGCGGAGCGCCTCCACAGCCTCGTTCTGTGCGTCGGCACCGGAGCTCAGCTGTGCACGAAGGCTCTCAAGCTCCTCGGCGTGCTGCTGAGCAGCCTCGTCGCGGGCCTGCTGCGCGGCGTCCAGCTCAGCGCGGAGCGCCTCCACAGCCTCGTTCTGTGCGTCGGCACCAGAGCTCAGCTGTGCACGAAGGCTCTCAAGCTCCTCGGCGTGCTGCTGGGCAGCCTCGTCGCGGGCCTGCTGCGCGGCGTCCAGCTCAGCGCGGAGCGCCTCCACGGCCTCGTTCTGTGCGTCGGCACCAGAGCTCAGCTGTGCACGAAGGCTCTCAAGCTGCGTCTCCAGCTCGGAGATACGCTCAGCATCAGCGGCCTTCGAAGCCTTGACTTTCTGCTGCCACGTTGCAGTTTGCTCTTGTATCTGTCGAAGTGCTTCGTCCTTGTCAGCGAGTTGAGAAGTGAGTTCGGCTATGGTTTCGTCCGCGTCCTTTGCGGCTGCGAGTTGCGCTGACAAGCGTTCGATTTCGTGTGCTTGGAGCTGTAGTTGCTGCTGGAGTGTTTCGCGCGCGTTCTGCGCGGCATCGAGTTCGCCCTGTACATTGGCTAGTTGAAGGTTTACGCGACTGTCCAGAGGGGATTCAACAGCGGCGGTGTCTGTCGGTGTTGCAGTCGCTGGAGGTGGTGTCGCTGCAAAGGCGGATGCCTGTTGTTGTTGTTGCTGTTGTTGTGACAGATGTTGTGCCAGGTGCTGCTGAAGCTCCTCGCAGCGCTGCTGGAGGTCGTGGATCGTCTGCACATCTTGCGAGCGAATCTGCTTTGCCTTTTGCTTCCACGATTCAAGCTTTTCTTCAAACTGGCGGTGTGTGAGGCGCTCCTCTTCAAGTTGAATTTGAAGCTGCTGCACCTGGGCCTGGGAGGGAGCACATGCTTCACCGGAATCACCGTCGTATGGTGCTGCAGCAACAGCCGCCACCGCTGACCCGTCTGTCATGTGCCCGTCTGCTCCGTTGTTGTGGTGGTCATGACTGCTGTTAGCTGCTGCTGGTGCGAGAGAAGCTTCACGCGACTGCATCAGCTCCGCCTCGAGCTGCTTTATCGTCTCATTGTCCTTCGCCTTCATCTGCATGACCTTCTCCTTCCACACCGACTGCTTCTGCTCGAGTGTCGTGAGCGAAGCACGCACGCTGGTCAGCTGCTGCTCTAGCTCGCCATTATGCTCTGTGGCGGCTGCGAGGTCTTGCTGGAGGGTGAGAACGATGCGGGACTGCTGGTGGGAGTGGTTCTCCAGCGAGGCAATTTCCTCTGTTTGTTCCTTCAGGCGTAGCTTCAATGTATCCAGTTCCTTCAACGAGGACAGCTGCTCGCGGAGGCTGTCCATTTCCGTTTCGTGGTGCTGCATGACGGATTGCATTTCTTGTGCAAATCGACCTTGACTCTCCAAGTACACCGCCTTTACGGCCTCCAGCTCCTGCTGCAGCTCCTGAATGTGCGTCTCCTTCGCTGCCACTGTGGCTTCCAGCGCGGATACCTTTTCTTGATAGGAAAGCAGTGCGGCACTGTTGTTTGCTGTGTTGCGCTCGATGGCTTCTTTGATGGCGGCCTGCACCTCTGCGCTCACCTCACCACCGTTGGCAGCCTGCGCGGCTTGAAAGACGTGCAGTTCGCTCTCCAGCTGAGCGATGCGGTTGCGATCGGCTTCGGTTATGGTCTTCACCTTCTCCTTCCACTGCGCGGTGCGGTTCATCACCTGCGCGTACTTCTCTTTTTCCTCGGTGAGTTGTGCCTCCAGCGCGGTGGCGACTTCGCCCATCGTTTTCACCTTTTGCTGCAGCATCTCTACCTCCTCCTTGGCCTGTGCGGCTTCAGAGGAGGTGCTCTTCTTAAAGAAGCGGTCCATCGGCGCAAGTAGCTACCACACAGCACGTGTAACGCTGCGTGCGGTATTGTGTTTGTGTTTGTGCTTGTTTGTGTGTCTTTCTTTTCGATTGCTGCTCCCTTTCTCCCTTCTGTTTTCCGCAACTCCCCGACACGAGGAAAGAGAAAACAGAAGTAAGACGCGGGTGTGCTGAGGAAGCACGGCAGCGAAGAAATTAATTGACAGAGAACGAATAGGATAAGTAGGGTGGGAAGGAGATGGCACTCTTCCTTTCAAGGACAATGTGTTTGGCGGTACTAGTGAAGCCGTGAGAGAAGATGGCCGCAGCCAGGAGGGTGAGGGGAAAAGAGAGTACATGCACGATATAGTTAAAGAAAAGAGATCCTATTGGTTCCTCCCGCAGTTGCTCCGTCAGTCAGCCCGCACAGCGGGGATGCAGGACAGGAGGCTAAGGTGCATACCGGAAATGGGAACAACAACGCAAACATGAACAGATAATTAAAGACACAACGCACAAAAAATTACACACACAAAAAAAAAAATTATTTCCTCAAAGAATTCTGAGGCTCGTTACTTCTTCTTGCGCTGCTTATCCTTCTTGTTACTCGGACCAATCTTGAAGCGCTTGTAGTGTACAAAAAACACAACTCGCTCGTCCGGAACGGAAAAGACGGGCACGACCGCCGCCGTCGCAACGTTCGCCTTCAGCCACACCGCCAGCGCCGGCACTGCGAAGGCCTCCACCGCCGCATCACCCGCCGACTCGTTGAACTGATCGATGCAGCGTTGGATGTGTTCGCAGTCCGCCTCCACAGCGACAACACACCTGGTCGGCGGCGTTGCCATGGCGTCGTACAGCTCCAGCACTTTGCGCTCCACCCGACTGTCTTCCTTCATGCCGACAAACTTCACCGCCGGCGCAGCAGCAGCAGGTGCGGCTTTTTCATTGGTGGAGAGGTCGCGCACCGCCTGTCGAAGATCGTCGAGGGCGATGTCGGCGGATCGCCCATTTGCTTTGCTCTGCTGCTGCACCGTCGACGCCGGGACGAGCCGACGGCCATCGATCAGCAACCACCGCAGCCGCTTCTGCTTCAAGGCGCGTGCCAGTGCGTGGGCGTCGGTGTCGGCCCGCAGGCAGGCGCGAATGTTGCCCCGCCAGAGCTGCATCGCGGCCTCAATGACATACGGAGCCTGCGCTTGTGTGTAGAGGTCGTGGCGCTTTGCTGCAACGCCGTCGAGCACGAGGCCCTCTCGCCACGGCATCTGCACGTGCTTGCACACCGAGAGGAGGTTCCGAATGTGCACCACCACGTTGACGGCGGCGATGTCCGGGTTGGCCACCGCACAGTTAGCGGTGAAGTTGTCCAGCGAGCAGCCAAAGGCGAGGGGGACGGCGTCGTGCGTCGCGCGGCACTCGAACAGCATCCCCGTCTCGAGCGCTTTTTGATTCACCAACGCGTCGCTCGGGTGCAGCGCGGGGTCCAGGACGAGGCGAAAGTGTGTGTTCATGTGCTGCTCGCAGAGCTTCAAGATCTCCAGCAGCGTCGTCGTGTACTTGCGCACGTACTCGTCGCGCTCGTCCGACACAGGGAGACCGGCACTGAGGAGCGTCTCCGTGATGTGCCACGTTGCCTGCCCCACCTGATCTGCCGTTTGAATCGTGCTGCGTAGCTTACTCAGCGCTGCGGGGGGCGACCGCGTCCCCATCTCGCTTGGAAAGACCGTCTGCAGCCACTGCGCGTGCGAGACAACCACCTCGACAGGCTCTGTCAGGTCCGTCAGGGAGAGCAGATGCAACAAGGAGAGAAGCGGCTCGAAGGTCAACTCGTTCACCACGTCGTGCCGGGCCAGAGGCGTCGTAAACGACACGTAGGGCTGCACGCGGTGGTAGAACTGGTAAAAGGAGCCGATCGATGCGTTCTCCTGCATGCCGAGAAAGGCGGCGACGGCAAAGTGGGGGAGCTTTGAGAAGGCAAAGCTGCGACCCGCGGCGTCCACAACGCAGTCCACATTCATGTCCACGAGCTTCGGATTCATCGGCACCATTGCATCAAACACGGCGACAGGGACGGCGCCGTGCAGCATCGCGATGACGTGTGTTGCCTGCACCACATCGGTGCACGTGGCAGAGGCGAGAAAGCGCGTGTCGTCGCGCACCGCCATCGACGGCTTGCGGAAGACGGACCCGGCACGCACAATTTTCTGGACAAGTCGACCCGCGATGCGCTCGCCGTAGCGGTCGACCGTCTCTAGCGCGCTGATGATGTCCGCCGGGTCACCCGGCAGCTCCGCGGTGCTCAACACTTGCTCACACGTCGTCCGCAGACGCGGGTCCGGCTGCAGCAGTTGCTCGATCGTGTGGGAGATGGTGGGATTCCACGCAGCGAACCAGCCCGGCAGCGTACCGGTGCGCCACACCTCGTTCATGATGGTGAAGCGTTCACGGAACCCTTTTCCCGCGATGGCGAGCCACATCTCCAGTGCGATCATCCCAATGCTGAACTCATCCACCTTGAAGTCGTACTCGAGTCCCTTCTCCTGCTCAGGGGCACAGTAGAGCACCGAGCCGCAGTTGCCAGTGGGCTGGCTTGCCGCTGTTGCCGCATCAGCAGCGGTCAGCGTCTCGTCCACACCCATCACACTCGTCACGCGCTTCACGCCACTCATCACGCGCGCCAAACCGAAGTCGGCGACACGAATGGTGCCAGCCTCGTCGCCGCGGTGGCTCGAGCCCATCTCGAACAGCACGTTGTCAGGCTTCAGGTCGCGGTGTACGATGCGTTCGCGGTGGGTGTGCGCCATGACAGAGAGGAGCTGACGGAGAATAGAAACCGCAACTTTTTCTCCGTGAGCGGAGGCGAAGATGCCACCGGAGCCGCTCGAGTCGCTCTCTTCGATCAGATGACGTAGCGAGCGGGCGGCACACAGTTCCATTTGGATGTAAAGCGTTTGATACTGCCGGGTCGACCCCTTCTTTGTTTGGGGTGGTTGAGCCTTGCCATCTCTCCCGCTGGGGCGTCGTGTGGCGAGGCCAGAGCCGCGGTCCGCCGCCGTGTCACTGCAGCAACTCGCTGAGTCTGCGTCATCGCTGCCGTCGTCATCGTCGTCGGAAGGCGAGGAGGTGGTGTAGGAGGTAGCATCGTCCTCGCTGTTCCCCGAAGCGGTATCGGCGTCGGTCGACGAACGCGAAGAGTCCGAGGAGGAGGAGGCGCAGACGATCGTGCGGAAGTGCGGGCCGACATTCCGCACCGGTGTTGCCGCTTCGCTTTCATCACTGCTGTCAATTTCCGCCCCACTCTTTTCTTCCTCCTCCTCGTCTTCTTCGTCTTCTTCGTCCTCGTCAAGAAAATTGCGGAGTTCCTCGTCGCACCCGTCCTCCACCCAGGCGTCATAGTACCGCACTATGTTCATGTGATTCAGCGCTGCGAGCGTCTGCACCTCGCGCAGCACCTTCTCTGACTGAGCGCCGGCCATCACCACCTTCTTAATCGCATAGAGGCGACCGTCGATCTTCTTGCGGCAGACGTAGACCGGTGCGAAGCCGCCCGCGCCGAGGAGGCGTTGCTGGATGAACTCGTTCTGATACCGCCCCTCTGATCCCTGCTGCAGGCGCAGCGTTTGGCCTTCGTCTCGCCAGAACCACTTCGCGACTTCTTGCTGGTCCGGCGGCAGCGACACGATGGAATCCATGTGAGCACTAAAGGCTTTCGAGAAGGGCAACCCACTCCATGGGAAGAGCGCCTTTGCGGCTTCAGGAAACACAGCGACAGTGTCCAGCAGGTACTTGGAGAGGAAGTCGAAGTTGCAGGCGGCCTCCTCCGCTGACTCCGGGTCCTTCAGGTGGCAGCACTTTTTGACGAGGTGGAAGGCCAGCATGCTGAGCTTGAGGGCTTCTTTGGCTTTGAGGGGGACTGGGGTGAGGGAGGGAGACTGACCGGGGCTGATGACTTTCTGCGACGCACCGTTTCGCTGCTGCTGCTGCTGCACCGGTGTGTGTGGCTTCTCGATGGCGCTCTCGACCATTGCCGACACTGTAGAAACGATTTGCATCATGCAGGGCATGCCGCTTGGCAGGCAGAGCTGGATGTTGTCTGAGACGTCCTTTGCCAGCTGTGTCACCTCGTACTCTGACAGCGTGCCCTCATCTCCGGGGTGGGTGCCGAGGGGGAAGGTAAGGCGAATGGCGGGTGCGACGAACGGGTAGCCCGGCACGACGCGTATCTCCAGCGTGACGCGCCGCGTCGGGCACGACTCGGAGGCGATGGGGATGTACACCTTGCAGTGTGCCGAGCTCTTGCCCGAGACACGCACGTTGTCGTATGTGTTCACAATCACGTCGATCTCATCCTTCACCTCGTCGTTTTTGCTCGTGTCGTACTCGTCCACCAACGTGCGAGAGATGCATTCGTTCTTTTTCTTGGTCATTAAAAACAGGGGAATAAAACTATGTGCGTGTTTGTGTGTTTGTGTGTCGGCGCGGGATCGATTTGTGCGTTGGTACACCTAAAGCAGCCCCTCCGTCTACATGCAGTGAAACGGTGAGAAGGACGAAGAGAACCGATAAGAAAAAGAAAAGGAAGTCGTTTTAAAGACTTTTGTTCTGTGCAAGTGCGTGCGTAATTTGTTGGTGTGGGGAGAGACTGTGTTTGGCGAAGAGATGCAATACGGGGCGTGTGGACGAGAAAGTGATGAGTTGTCTTGACTTCGCGCGCATGGAGGCATGCCAGTCTCCGCAGAAAATTTGCAACGCCAGTTAAAAGAGAAGTTTAAGGAGAGAGATTGAATCACGTTCCTCTTCCACTACAACGCCAACAATCTCTGTCTTGCCTTTCGTCGCTCGATTTACAGCATGAGTTTGTAACGCTTTCTTTCGCCTTTTTTTTTGTTTTAAGCAGAAAATGACGTACACGGAACGGTCGCCTGTGGCAGTGGAGCTTCCCGCTCAGCAAACCCACAACACAAATACACAACACCCGTTCATGAATAAAGGAAATGATGAACAAAAAGAAACTTTCATGAAAGCTCCAGCAGCTTGTCAAGTAGGAAGGCGGACCTCGGCCCCTGAAGCACATTTCACCTCCACCACGCCTTGGGTCTCTCTCTCCAGCCTGCGCCATGACACACGCGTTGGACCGGAGCGAGGCCAACGACGAGCGGCCTCGCTCACAGTGGTCTCCCGCACCGCAGCAGTCGGCGCAGCTGCCGTCGCCGCCTCCACCCGCATCCTCCGCATATCCTCTCGCGTCTTCAGAGCGTGGCACACGACACACAGCGTTTGCACATTCTCCAGCGCCGCCTCCCCGCCGCCGCTGCCAACGGGAATGATGTGATCGGCCTGCCATATCGTTCCCGGCCCAGGGTTCGTGACGACACGCTCGCAGAGGACGGGGTGCTCGAGTAGTTGCGGGTGCAGACGGCGCACAACACGCAGGCGAGCCGCTTTTCCACGAGCCGCGGTGATGGCGGCGCAGAGGGCCTCGCAGTCCACGTGGCAGTTGGCGCAGATGCTTCGATCGACCGCGGCGACGGTGCGGCGTATCGCTGAGCTGGACCGTTTAAAGTAGAAAGCTTCGCGGCACTTACCGCTGCAAAAAAGGTCTGCATCGCTCGTCACGCAACGCACCGTGCCGGGGCAAAGAGAGACGCCATGAGGCAGACTCCCCGTCGTAAGACTGGTGTTGCAGTCGAGAGCTTCAACGCGGCAGCCCAGACAGCACACGGCATACGCGTCCTCCGTGCGCCGCAGCGGAGCGAAGTAGAAGTGGGAGGCGAAGTACCGTCGCCGCACCTCCCACCACATCCCCCAGCCGATCCTGCTGACTGTGGCGTATCGCAGCGGCCGCCTCTTCCTCTGCGATCCGACAGCGCCATCTCCAACCCCACCTGACTGCTCGTCGTGGTGGTGATGATTATGTGACCATTGAAAGACAGAGGGCAGCCACGCGTTGCTGAGGCGAATCTGCCGTTGCTGGTACGGCGAGTGGCCGGCGAGGGAGGTGAGGAAGGCGTCAAGTTGCCGCCAGATGGGTGATCGCCGCTGCCGCACACAGTCGCTCGCCTCGTGCCACGGCAGCGTCGTGTAGAAGGCGCCGGCGTCGCGAGCGCGAACGTGCACCCGCCCTGTATTCTTGCTGAGACAGAAGAGCAACGCCCCCTCTTCTGCCCCTTCCTCCTTCCGCTCACCCAACTTCGCAACGTGGTGCGCCGCCGCCGCAGAACGTTCTGCCTCATCCGACGGGTCGAGACACGCTGTTGCGCGGTGCGTCACCTGTGACAGCGGCATTGCACCTCCCCCGACCTGCGCCACGACGCTGCCCACCTCCCGCACGGTGCGACTCAGCCGGGCGAACAACTCCGCATCGAAGTCGGAGTGCACACCGAGCAGGTAGTATATCGTCACCTCGGCTGTCTGTCCGGGACGATGCAGGCGATCCTCGGCTTGCGTCATCCACGCCCCGTCCGGCGGGAGCTCGCAGAAGACAGCACAGGGTGCCGGCGCGAGCGAGATGCCCACCGCACAAGCCGTCACGCCCACCACCGCCACCTGCACCTCGCCGCTGTGGAAGGTCGCGAGGAGGGCAGTGCGCTGCTGCGCCAGCACTCGCCCGTCTAACCGAACGGCGCGTCTCCCGCGCTGCTGCAGCAGCCTCGTGAGACTGTCAAGAAGGTCGATGTGGTGGGCAAAGAGCACCACGCGGCTGTGCTTGGCGCAGCAGTAGTCCACGGCTTCGACGATGCCGGACCACTTGGCGCGCCAGCTCGCCGCATAGCGCTCCTGATACGTCGCCCCCTGAGCGGCCACACCCGCACTACCGCTACCGCTGCCGCTACCGCTACTGCCACTATCACTGCGGCGGCGGCATAGAGAGACGAGACGGTCGGCAACGCGCAGCACCACACGCGTCTTCGCTGGCAGCTCGAGCACGTCACGCTTCAGTCGCCGGAGCATCAGACACGAAGACAGCACCGCCGTCAGCTCCGCCTGCCGCGTTGACGCCCCCACATGCAGGAAAGGGGTGAAGGCGATGTGGCAGTACCGCAGCGCAAAGTCGTAGCGCGTTTTCCCCAGCAGACCGGGCCGCAGCATCTCCAACTGATTGTACATGTCAAAGGGAGAGCTGAGGGCCGGTGTGCCGGAGAGGAGAAGGCAGAAGGGTGCGCGCTGCCCCAGTGCGATGGCCGTGCGTGTGTAGGTGGCGTCTGTGCTGCTTGTGTTGGTGTGCAGCAGGTGGCTCTCATCGCACACAACACACTGCCAGCTACGGCGGCGGAATTGCGTCTCGAGCACGGCAGCCATGTGATAGCTGCTCACCACGACCTTGGGCTGACTGCCATGGCCCAGTGCATCGTTGGCGCCGCTGATGATGTGGATGTCCTGCAGGCCAACCTGCTCGTGCAGAAACTGTTCCACCTGGTCTGCCCACATGAACTTCACCGCAGAGGGGCAGAGAATGAGGAGGGGGTAGGCTCGCAGCGCCGCCACCGTTGCAATGGCCTGCAGCGTCTTTCCAACGCCCATGTCGTCGGCAAAAAGAATGCGACCTTGTAGTTGCAGCGCCTTCTGCACCCCCTCCAGCTGGTGCTTCTTGAGAGCACGGAGAAGATCGGCGGGGATGTTGTCCACCAGGCCCACGTCCAGCCCACTGGAGAGAATGCGTGCCGTCGTCCCCAAGAGATCGCTTGCTGGTGCGTTGATGGAAAAGCGCAGCTGAGGATCTTCCTCTGCAGCCTCTCGCAGCTCATCTACAAGTGCGTCCATGACTCCCATCGGGGCAGAGAAACGGGTGTCTGTAACGCACCGCAGGCTCTCGCGGACGGCGAGGGAAAAGCAGCTCCGCAGGTGTGCCGCCGCTGCAGACGAGAAGTTGCGCAGCTCCACCGTTACCGCGCCTGATGCCACGTCGGCCTCCACCTGCGCCACCGGCAGAGCGGAGGTGAGATCGCAAACGGGGGATGACAAAACAGGCACAAAGGTTGTCAGTGGGAGGCGGGCACTACGCAGGTTGTTGGCAAAGAGCGCGGCCGCCTTCACGGCGTCGATGCACTCGCCACACGGGCACGCAAAGACGCATCCGAAGCGAGAGAGACGAAAGGCAAACGGCGCACCGCAGTGCAGGCACACCTTTACATCCAACAGCGACTCCATTTCTACATTTCGGTGGCACGCCACCAAGCTATAACAAGAGGAGAAAGGGCAGTTCAAAGCACAACATAGCCGTCTCATCACCGCAGCGGCCCGAAGAAGAGGGACAAGAAGAAGAGGAAGAGAGAACGGGAAGGGACAGAGGAAAAGTAGGGCACAAGTCATGACGTCCTTCTTTTCTGCCAAAGATCGCTTCTCGTTTTGCTTTTGATTCTCGCCATTGCGAGTGCACCCTTTCCTTTTGCCGCTCATGTGGAGACTGTGTCTGGAGCAGGTACGTACGAAGTCACGTGGCACATCCGAAGTCTTTGAAGTGGACTGCAGGCTCTCAATGCCACTTTATGAGACTCGCTGTGCGACTTGCCTCAGTGAGCGCACGTTTAAAAGACTTGCCAGAGAGTAGTGCTGCGCCTGCTGCACTGCATCTCCTCTTCGATGCACAGGGCGTAGTTTACCGCGTTGCAACTCCCGCGGAAGCAGGCAAAACACTATGGCGGTACCGAATACTGGACTTTCGAGCATACGAACTTAGAAGGACACAAGGAAAAAAAACAAACGAGCAAAAAAAAAAGAGGGAGAAAAAAAACAGAAAGGTAAAAAAGGTCAAGCGCAAACAAACAAAAAATGAGAACAAGACAGATTTATATTGTTTTCGTCCGTCACCGAAGGAAAGAAAAAAATTCAGGAGAGGAGAAAGAAGAAGCACAACAAGTGGAAAATAAATAAAGCACTGGAAGCATTGGAAGCAACGGAAAAAAAGAAAAAGGAAAAAAGAAAAAGCAGTGCAGCCTTTACGAGCAGACGCATGCAGCAAATAGTAGTAGAATAATTCAAAAAAAAAAAATTAAAACACCCATCTTCCTACTGTGGGCCGAAGAGGATGTCGACGACTTGCTGCATGTCGGGATCTTCGTCCAGGTTCAACGGGCCCTGTGCCGTGAAGGTGGCGTAGTCCTGCGGGTTGCGCTGCACGCTCACGGCGGTCTTCTGCTCCTCGGCCCCGCTCCGCACCTTGCTCAGCGACGCCTGCAGCTCATTCCATGCGCGGTGACGAACATCGGCGTGCACTGTCTCCGTGTTGTTGACTTTGCCGTCGCGGATGTAGATGACGCGATGCGCGTACTGCTTCATGTACACGTCATGCGAGACCATCACCATGGTGAGCCCACGCTCCGTGTTAAGCTTCAGCAGAATGTTCATGACGAGCAGCGTGTTCTTGGTGTCAAGGTCGCCCGTCGGCTCATCCAGAAATAGCACCTCCGGCTCATTTGCGAGCGCGCGCGCAATCGTGACGCGCTGCTGCTCACCGCCGGACAGCATCGAAGGGAAGTGCTTGAGGCGGTGACCCAGGCCGACTTCCTCCAGCAGCGCAGCGGCGCGCTTCTTAATCTCCGAGTTGCTCAACGTCCCTTTGATCATCATCGGCAGCGACACGTTGTCGATGGCCGTCATCGTGGAGATGAGATTGAAGGACTGGAAGACGAAGCCTATTCTTTTGCAACGCAGGGAAGCGAGCTCCGAATCGGGCGTCTGGTCCGTGATGCGCTTGCCAAAGAGAAAGAAGTTTCCCTTTGTCGGTGTGTCAATCGTACCAAGAACGTTGAGCAGTGTACTCTTGCCACCGCCACTGGTGCCGTACACAACAAGCAGCTCACCGGGGTTGATGTCCACATCCACGCCCCGAAGCGCCGGCACACCCTCCACGCCAAGGAGGTATGTCTTGTGGATGTTATCACACGAGATGATCGCCTCCATTGCTGACATGTTCCGTCAAGAAGAAGTAGGTGTTGGGAAGCAGTTGTCTGAATGCGCGTGTGTTTGCTGATCGCTTGACAAGGGTAGCGGCAGTGAGAAAAAAAAAAAAGGAAGAAAATAAGAAGGTACAACGTCACCTTTGTGTTTCTTTGTGAAAGGCGAGCCAACCACGATCAGGGAAGTAGAGGAGCAAAGTGCATCATTCACAAAGAGAAGGGCAGAGGATGTTAAAGAAAGATGAGAGTTAAAAAGCAATTGGAAGGGGAACTCGTGATGCGTTGCAACAAGTCTTTGCGAAACGACGCGGTTTGCAAGTGTCGTTTTGCGATAAATGTAGATCTTTCGCGTCCTTTAAAGACACAACTTGTCTTCGACCCGACAAGAGATGGTTTGCACCAGGTAAGAGACAATGCGCGCACACCGCAGCAGATGCCACCACATCTTTCTTGGCCTGTTCAGTAAATGCTAATTTTGACAACGCGGTCGCTCAAGCACACTTCTTCATACTAAACTAAGCAAAAAAAAAAGAGAGAGAGAGAGAGAAAAAAAACATGCCTCGGTATCATACGCTTGCACGAGTGAACTTCGAGAAGAGAAACTGGCGTATCGCAAGGCTTCAAGTGCGCAGGCCGAGAACCATACTACGACTAGTGAACGGATCAGATGCCGAATAGTGACAAAGCAACAAGCATCAACCGCAGAGACAAGATACGGAGCGGAAGAGAAGGCGATCAGGGGAAAAAGAATGAAAAAAAAACCAAAAGGCGCGGTCAAATTGAGGACATCGGTACACGTTTCCTCCACAGGGCTCAGTGAGCAGCAGTGGCAACCTTGGACTCAGTAGCCGCCATGATTACTCTCCGTCAGATCTGGCGTGTTCTCGGAGCCGTTGCTGAGCTCATGCGGCGTCATGCGACCCATCTTCTTGCGGTTCGGACGCGGCGGCTCCTTGATGTACATTGCCTTGACGCGCACCTCACGGTTTCTCTCGGCGTAGCGTGAAAACAGCTCGCGTGCATCGCGCTGGTCCTCGATCTCTTCCCACGTCAGCTCCCATGAGTCGTGGTGCTCGATCGCGAGGAGGACGGAGTGCTTGGCCGCCTTGATGATGTCCTCCTTCTCCTTTTCGGTGAGGTCGGCGACCTTCTGTGCCGGGTTCCCCGCCCACATCTCACCAGAAGGGATCACGGCACCTGACTGTAAGACGCTGGCGGCACACAACATCGCGCCAGACTCGATGCTGCTCCCCTTCATCACAATGGCATTTGCACCAACAAATGAGCAAGAGGCGATGTCAGCGGACTCGACGATGGCCATCGGCTCAATCGTGGTCCACTTCCCCACCGTAGTGTTGCCCGTGACGACCGCCTTCTCCTGGACGCTGCAGCTCTCCCCGAGGTGGATGCTCTCACCCTTCTCGGCGCGAATGATTGCGTTGTATCCGATGTAGTTCTTGCGGCCAACATTTACGTCGCCGGTGAGGATCGCACTGGGTGCGATGAAACAGTTGTCCATCACAGAAGGACGCTTGTCGCTCACTTTGAGAAGGCGGGGAATGCGGTACAGTTCCTCCTTTGGCTGCACACCCATCATGCGGTCACTGAGCGCGATAACTTTGGTTGCTGCGCGCTGAAGCTTCACGGAGTAGGTATCGAGCAACGTGTGCAGATACGTGCGCTTCTCGATAGCCCAGTCCGGCAGCTGCTCCGGCATCTTTGCCGGCCCCACCGTCACGCTCCACAGAACGCGAGAGCGAAGCATTGGGTGTCACTAAGAGAGAGAGAGAAAAGAAAAAAAAACTAAACGCTATCTATTTCCTTGGAGGTGAGTTGTCTTTTCCTATTTAAGCAGAAGACTCTTCCTAAAACTACAGAACTCTACTGCTTCGAAAGTGCAGCGAGCATTTTTCAAGAAATTGGAAAAAAAGAAAAAAGGATGAAGTGCGAGATAGAAGAAGACATGCGATAAGCAATGGCACAGGTGCATGTGCAAAAATTCACACGCTCCAAGCGAAAAGCGCAGAAAATACAGAACTTCGTGGTCATCCTTCTGCCAAGTAGCTTTCCCGCCACGTTGTGGTCTCTCTAGCGCCGTTTACTGTATTCAAGGTCAGATGCAGGCAATTTTCCCA
The DNA here is from genome assembly GCA_030078075.1 of Crithidia sp. LVH-60A. NCBI lineage: Eukaryota > Euglenozoa > Kinetoplastea > Trypanosomatida > Trypanosomatidae > Crithidia > Crithidia sp. LVH-60A. The sequence continues at coordinate 808,991 of CP119651.1, forward strand.
GTTCAGAGTCTCCGCCCTCGTGTTTCTCCCTAGAAGAAACATTAATTGTCGGCAAAGTAGCAATTTTTTTTTTTTCGGTAATGCAACAATGTCCACGATCTCAGACACCGAAAATATCAACAGCGAAAAAAAAAAACCCGAAGCAAAGCTTTCGGGCTCGAGAAAAACAATTCCGACCAAGCTGTCTGCGAAAACAAAACCTTGACGGAAATCGTAAACGCCTCCTACTGCACTGTGTATAATGGCATACCAGCAGCTCCGCGTTCCCACAATTTGCCTTGAGGTGACAAAAACAATCAAAAAAAAAGTCTACAATGCAAAGTGAGAGACAGCCCACTCTACGCTCCTGTCGACGAAGCCCAAAATCACGAATATGCCTCCCACGATGCCGCAGAGCTGCACTAAAAAGTGCGTCACTGGTGGTCGCTTGAAAATATTGTTCACTTGAAGCGCTGACAGTTCAAAGCTCAGAAGCATAGCGGGCACCGCGCCGTTGATTCCCGGCACAATTGCCCGTTGACTCCACTGCGCACTGTACTCGTACGTAGACGCATTCAACCTGCGTGCTTTTCCAGTTTGGTACGTCGTAGGCACCACCTTGATGTAGTATCGAGTTTCGAGATAAAGCTTCGATAACGATTTGTGCCCCGTTAACGGCTCCGCGATGCTATGCTCAGAGAATCGTTGAACACTTTCGTTTCCTATGCGCAGTTTTTTGATCTCGTGCGACGTATCGAGTCGAAGGACATCTTTGAAGGAGTACTGTACACCAGTGCGTCGGGGACCCAGCACAACGGTAACGGGTACCTTCTTCAAGTCGAGAGAGCCCACCACGTTGCAGCCGCGGCTCCGCTCCGACAACTTATCCAAGCACTGCGGAACGTACTCGATTGACGGTGGTGATAGTGCAGCCCTCTCGAACACAGCCAGGACGCTTTCGCAAGTGTTGCAACAGTTCGGCTGTGCTTCGGTTCGTACACTCTCCGGAAGAGCGCGCATTACGTTGACTGGGCACTTTTTGCACTCGCCGGCGTTTGCGTCTCCATTGTTCTCGATTGAGAGCTGAAGGTCCTTGGCAGTTCCCTTGTATAGCGGTTCGCCGCCTACAGCGCACGGCAGCTTGTGAACGTTGCCGGAGTAGTTGAAGTGCCGGTGACCTGTGGCGTCGATCACATCGACGCTCAAGCGGTGGCATTGCATGTGGGGAAAGAGGACGTCCAGGTTGACTTGCATTTCGTCCGAAGAGGAGGCGTCAACTGTAACAACGGTGTCGTAAGCGTCGCGACCGCGTGCATATGCTATTCCTTCCCACAGGACTAAAAGAGCAATCACGATAACGGTAACGAGGCTGACAAGGGCTCCATGCTTTGTTTGCTCCCGCTGATAGTCTTCACGTGGCTTCGGGAGAAGGTCGACGTCTGCAAAACGGTGCACGAGTGGCCTCGCAGGAGTCTCGTCTGGCTTCTCCTCAACGTGAAGGGTTCGGCGCTGCCTCATTCTAGTACTGCAACACCAGAAGTACTACCATGAAGAGCACGCATCTAAATAGCGACATAGAAGATGTTAATTAGAGGAAAAAGATAAGAAGCGGCGGAAGATACCGATTTGCAGGATGAGAGAAGCAGACAATTAATTTTGGAAGGGAAATTCATTCTTAAAATGAAGGTGTCACTTTGCAGATCTTTAAGTGCGTCTTCTATGTGCCTCGATTCATTAAAAATTCATCAGACGTATTTTACCTTTGTCACCAAAGCAAAGGTGCAACGCATTTTTTGTTTGCTTTTTATAGCATGTAACTTTCAGAGGCACAATAAAGCGCTAAAGCATCGGCTTTTAGAGCTGTCGAATTCGTTTGGGGTATTCAAAGAGAGGAATAAAAGCATGCTATACACCGTCGTTAATTTCGTGAAAGCAGCTCTTCAGAGCTTTAATAATGGCATCCTTCTCTCTTATTCGCTCCGCGGCGTGCTTGTAATATGCATCCATTTCCGTTCGCATGAACGCTATCCTTTCCTCGTAGTAACCCTTCAGCCTTTCCTGACTCGCACTGATGATAGCAGCGAACTGAGTTTCGTTGAGCAGAGAATTTCCTTTGAGCTGGCTTGAACACACCTCTTCTATCAATCCACGTTCCGTGACATCTTGCTGGGCAATACGCGCACGAAGTTTAGCCATCGTCTCCTCGTCGTCCCGCTTCTGGCGATGCAGGGCTTCCTTTTCGGCTTCCAGTATGACTACGTTGCACCGCAGTGCGTGATGCGCCGCCTTGAGTTTTGCGTTCTCTTCCCGAAGAACAGTGCACTCTTCGCTACTAGTGCCAACACCTACATCTATAGCGGGCGTTACACCACTCACACCGCTTGACCGGTGATTAGCATCTAAAATGGCGTGCGGCAGAAAAGCGGAAGTGCTTTCGCGAGATTCACAGCTCTTGATATTTGGGCGGCATGGTACCCGTGTATCGCCTTCGAATGCGCGTGAGTCGTCATCGGAGTAAGAAAGAGCTTGTGCAACGTCCTCAGTGTGCAACATAGCAGAAGAGTCCCGGCGTCCACGAGGAGACGCAGAGTTTTTTAACAGCAGACTGGCGCTACTAACACCGGCGTACTTTTCTTGCAACACCAGAAACAGCTCCTCTTCACGGCCCTTAAAGATCTCTAAAATATCATCTATGGAATCTAAGCAGTCAGGGTTGTGATGCCGGTAGAAGTCGACCAACCGCTTCCGGTACATTGCGGCGCTGGATTACCAAGCGGTGGAGATGTAAGGCAAATAAGAAGCACAATGGGACAGGCGGAGATGCGATATTTCTTTTCTGAACTTTTCCCTTTCGTGCAAAGATGACGCGCAAACGAAAAGAAAGACATCATTTGCGGAACGTGACAAAATACTTAAATAAGTATAGTGCACCGTCTCCTTTGGCACTTAACATCAAAGGATTTGCATCAAGCGTAGGAAGTAGAATATGCTTGCATGATTACAAACAAGCAGCCTTCTCGTACCTTTATTTATAGTGACTACCTTTTTTGCTACGCCTGCTTTCTCAAAAAACCTTTTTCGTAAGAATCGCAGAAGCCAACGAACCCAGTGCGGTGCTCAATTTCAGCACTTTGCACCATTCAACCTGGTCATTTTTTTTTCTTTCGGTGCCCTGCAAGATAAACGCGACGCCTGCACAGAAGTAACGAGAGGGTATATGTATTTTTTTTTTAAGGGGGGGGGGGGAGTATACCTACCGTCAGAGGTAGCTCACAAAACGCGCTACTATCCCCACAGTCTCTTTCACCTTCCAGCATAGGAAATCCTTTCGGGGGTTTTCCCTAGGGTTTCCTTTTATTTCAGCATCGGGGTTTGGGATATAGACCCGGGCCAAACAAAAACGCCTTTTCTTCAAAACGTAGAACAAATGCCGGTTGAGGCCTCTCAAAAGTCAGGAGTGCTTCCAGAAAGTCAAAAGTGCTTCCAGAAAGTCGAGAGTGCTTCCAGAAAGTCAAAAGTGCTTCCAGAAAGTCGAGAGTGCTTCCAGAAAGTCGAGAGTGCTTCCAGAAAGTCGGGAGTGCTTCCAGAAACTCGAAAGTGCTTCCAGAAAGACGGGAGTGCTTCCAGAAAGTCGGGAGTGCTTCCAGAAAGTCGGGAGTGCTTCCAGAAAGTCGAAAGTGCTTCCAGAAAGTCGAAAGTGCTTCCAGAAAGTCGAAAGTGCTTCCAGAAACTCGAAAGTGCTTCCAGAAAGTCGAAAGTGCTTCCAGAAACTCGAAAGTGCTTCCAGAAAGTCGAAAGTGCTTCCAGAAAGTCGAAAGTGCTTCCAGAAAGTCGAAAGTGCTTCCAGAAAGTCGAGAGTGCTTCCAGAAAGTCGGGAGTGCTTCCAGAAAGTCGAAATTGCTTCCAGAAACTTGAAAGTGCTTCCAGAAAGTCGAAAGTGCTTCCAGAAAGTCGAAAGTGCTTCCAGAAAGTCGAGAGTGCTTCCAGAAAGTCGGGAGTGCTTCCAGAAAGTCGAAAGTGCTTCCAGAAAGTCGGGAGTGCTTCCAGAAAGTCGAAAGTGCTTCCAGAAAGTCGAAAGTGCTTCCAGAAACTCGAGAGTGCTTCCAGAAAGTCGGGAGTGCTTCCAGAAACTCGGGAGTGCTTCCAGAAAGTCGGGAGTGCTTCCAGAAAGTCGAAAGTGCTTCCAGAAAGTCGGGAGTGCTTCCAGAAAGTCGAAAGTGCTTCCAGAAAGTCGAAAGTGCTTCCAGAAACTCGAGAGTGCTTCCAGAAAGTCGAAAGTGCTTCCAGAAAGTCGGGAGTGCTTCCAGAAAGTCGAAATTGCTTCCAGAAACTTGAAAGTGCTTCCAGAAAGTCGAAAGTGCTTCCAGAAAGTCGAGAGTGCTTCCAGAAAGTCGAGAGTGCTTCCAGAAAGTCGGGAGTGCTTCCAGAAAGTCGAAATTGCTTCCAGAAACTTGAAAGTGCTTCCAGAAAGTCGAAAGTGCTTCCAGAAAGTCGAAAGTGCTTCCAGAAAGTCGAAAGTGCTTCCAGAAACTCGAAAGTGCTTCCAGAAAGTCGGGAGTGCTTCCAGAAAGTCGGGAGTGCTTCCAGAAACTCGAAAGTGCTTCCAGAAAGTCAAAAGTGCTTCCAGAAAGTCGAGAGTGCTTCCAGAAAGTCGAGAGTGCTTCCAGAAAGTCGGGAGTGCTTCCAGAAAGTCGAAAGTGCTTCCAGAAAGTCGGGAGTGCTTCCAGAAACTCGAAAGTGCTTCCAGAAAGTCGAAAGTGCTTCCAGAAACTCGAGAGTGCTTCCAGAAAGTCGAAAGTGCTTCCAGAAAGTCGAAAGTGCTTCCAGAAAGTCGGGAGTGCTTCCAGAAAGTCGAAATTGCTTCCAGAAACTTGAAAGTGCTTCCAGAAAGTCGAAAGTGCTTCCAGAAAGTCGAAAGTGCTTCCAGAAAGTCGAGAGTGCTTCCAGAAAGTCGGGAGTGCTTCCAGAAACTCGGGAGTGCTTCCAGAAACTCGAAAGTGCTTCCAGAAACTCGAAAGTGCTTCGAGAAAGTCGAAAGTGCTTCCAGAAAGTCGGGAGTGCTTCCAAAAAGTCGAGAGTGCTTCCAGAAAGACGGGAGTGCTTCCAGAAAGTCGGGAGTGCTTCCAGAAACTCGAACGTGCTTCCAGAAAGTCGGGAGTGCTTCCAGAAACTCGAAAGTGCTTCCAGAAACTCGAAAGTGCTTCCAGAAAGTCGAAAGTGCTTCCAGAAAGTCGAAAGTGCTTCCAGAAAGTCGAAAGTGCTTCCAGAAACTCGAAAGTGCTTCCAGAAAGTCGAAAGTGCTTCCAGAAAGTCGAGAGTGCTTCCAGAAAGTCGGGAGTGCTTCCAGAAAGTCTTGAGTGCTTCCAGAAAGTCGAGAGTGCTTCCAGAAAGACGGGAGTGCTTCCAGAAAGTCGGGAGTGCTTCCAGAAACTCGAACGTGCTTCCAGAAAGTCGAAAGTGCTTCCAGAAAGTCGAAAGTGCTTCCAGAAACTCGAAAGTGCTTCCAGAAAATCGGGAGTGCTTCCAGAAAGTCGGGAGTGCTTCCAGAAAGTCGGGAGTGCTTCCAGAAACTCGAAAGTGCTTCCAGAAACTCGAAAGTGCTTCCAGAAACTCGAACGTGCTTCCAGAAAGTCGAAAGTGCTTCCAGAAAGTCGGGAGTGCTTCCAGAAACTCGAAAGTGCTTCCAGAAAGTCGAAAGTGCTTCCAGAAAGTCGGGAGTGCTTCCAGAAACTCGAAAGTGCTTCCAGAAAGTCGAAAGTGCTTCCAGAAAGTCGAAAGTGCTTCCAGAAACTCGAAAGTGCTTCCAGAAAGTCGGGAGTGCTTCCAGAAACTCGAAAGTGCTTCCAGAAACTCGAAAGTGCTTCCAGAAACTCGAAAGTGCTTCCAGAAAGTCGAAAGTGCTTCCAGAAAGTCGAAAGTGCTTCCAGAAAGTCGGGAGTGCTTCCAGAAAGTCGGGAGTGCTTCCAGAAAGTCGGGAGTGCTTCCAGAAAGTCGAAAGTGCTTCCAGAAAGTCGAAAGTGCTTCCAGAAAGTCGAAAGTGCTTCCAGAAAGTCGGGAGTGCTTCCAGAAAGTCGGGAGTGCTTCCAGAAACTCGGAAAGTGCTTCCAGAAAGTCGAAAGTGCTTCCAGAAACTCGAAAGTGCTTCCAGAAACTCGAAAGTGCTTCCAGAAACTCGAAAGTGCTTCCAGAAAGTCGAAAGTGCTTCCAGAAAGTCGGGAGTGCTTCCAGAAAGTCGGGAGTGCTTCCAGAAAGTCGAAAGTGCTTCCAGAAAGTCGAAAGTGCTTCCAGAAAGTCGGGAGTGCTTCCAGAAAGTCGAAAGTGCTTCCAGAAAGTCGAAAGTGCTTCCAGAAAGTCGAAAGTGCTTCCAGAAAGTCGAAAGTGCTTCCAGAAACTCGAAAGTGCTTCCAGAAACTCGAAAGTGCTTCCAGAAACTCGAAAGTGCTTCCAGAAACTCGAAAGTGCTTCCAGAAAGTCGAAAGTGCTTCCAGAAAGTCGAAAGTGCTTCCAGAAAGTCGGGAGTGCTTCCAGAAAGTCGGGAGTGCTTCCAGAAAGTCGGGAGTGCTTCCAGAAAGTCGAAAGTGCTTCCAGAAAGTCGAGAGTGCTTCCAGAAAGTCGAAAGTGCTTCCAGAAAGTCGGGAGTGCTTCCAGAAAGTCGGGAGTGCTTCCAGAAAGTCGGGAGTGCTTCCAGAAAGTCGGGAGTGCTTCCAGAAAGTCGGGAGTGCTTCCAGAAAGTCGAGAAAGTGCTTCCAGAAAGTCGGGAGTGCTTCCAGAAAGTCGGGAGTGCTTCCAGAAAGTCGAAAGTGCTTCCAGAAAGTCGAAAGTGCTTCCAGAAACTCGAAAGTGCTTCCAGAAAGTCGGGAGTGCTTCCAGAAAGTCGGGAGTGCTTCCAGAAACTCGAAAGTGCTTCCAGAAACTCGAAAGTGCTTCCAGAAAGTCGAAAGTGCTTCCAGAAAGTCGAAAGTGCTTCCAGAAAGTCGGGAGTGCTTCCAGAAAGTCGGGAGTGCTTCCAGAAAGTCGGGAGTGCTTCCAGAAAGTCGAGAGTGCTTCCAGAAAGTCGAAAGTGCTTCCAGAAAGTCGAAAGTGCTTCCAGAAACTCGAAAGTGCTTCCAGAAAGTCGAAAGTGCTTCCAGAAAGTCGAAAGTGCTTCCAGAAAGTCGAAAGTGCTTCCAGAAAGTCGGGAGTGCTTCCAGAAAGTCGGGAGTGCTTCCAGAAACTCGGGAGTGCTTCCAGAAACTCGAAAGTGCTTCCAGAAAGTCGAAAGTGCTTCCAGAAAGTCGAAAGTGCTTCCAGAAAGTCGGGAGTGCTTCCAGAAAGTCGGGAGTGCTTCCAGAAAGTCGGGAGTGCTTCCAGAAACTCGGGAGTGCTTCCAGAAAGTCGGAGAGTGCTTCCAGAAACTCGAAAGTGCTTCCAGAAAGTCGAAAGTGCTTCCAGAAAGTCGGGAGTGCTTCCAGAAACTCGAAAGTGCTTCCAGAAAGTCGAAAGTGCTTCCAGAAACTCGAAAGTGCTTCCAGAAAGTCGGGAGTGCTTCCAGAAACTCGAAAGTGCTTCCAGAAACTCGAAAGTGCTTCCAGAAACTCGAAAGTGCTTCCAGAAAGTCGAAAGTGCTTCCAGAAAGTCGAAAGTGCTTCCAGAAAGTCGGGAGTGCTTCCAGAAAGTCGGGAGTGCTTCCAGAAACTCGGGAGTGCTTCCAGAAACTCGAAAGTGCTTCCAGAAAGTCGAAAGTGCTTCCAGAAACTCGGGAGTGCTTCCAGAAAGTCGGGAGTGCTTCCAGAAAGTCGGGAGTGCTTCCAGAAAGTCGGGAGTGCTTCCAGAAACTCGAAAGTGCTTCCAGAAAGTCGAAAGTGCTTCCAGAAACTCGAAAGTGCTTCCAGAAAGTCGAAAGTGCTTCCAGAAAGTCGGGAGTGCTTCCAGAAACTCGAAAGTGCTTCCAGAAAGTCGAAAGTGCTTCCAGAAAGTCGGGAGTGCTTCCAGAAACTCGAAAGTGCTTCCAGAAAGTCGAAAGTGCTTCCAGAAAGTCGAAAGTGCTTCCAGAAAGTCGGGAGTGCTTCCAGAAACTCGAAAGTGCTTCCAGAAAGTCGAAAGTGCTTCCAGAAAGTCGGGAGTGCTTCCAGAAACTCGAAAGTGCTTCCAGAAACTCGAAAGTGCTTCCAGAAAGTCGAAAGTGCTTCCAGAAACTCGAAAGTGCTTCCAGAAACTCGAAAGTGCTTCCAGAAAGTCGGGAGTGCTTCCAGAAAGTCGGGAGTGCTTCCAGAAACTCGAAAGTGCTTCCAGAAACTCGAAAGTGCTTCCAGAAACTCGAAAGTGCTTCCAGAAAGTCGAAAGTGCTTCCAGAAAGTCGGGAGTGCTTCCAGAAAGTCGGGAGTGCTTCCAGAAAGTCGGAGAGTGCTTCCAGAAAGTCGAAAGTGCTTCCAGAAACTCGGAAGTGCTTCCAGAAACTCGAAAGTGCTTCCAGAAAGTCGAAAGTGCTTCCAGAAAGTCGAAAGTGCTTCCAGAAACTCGAAAGTGCTTCCAGAAAGTCGAAAGTGCTTCCAGAAACTCGAACGTGCTTCCAGAAAGTCGAAAGTGCTTCCAGAAAGTCGGGAGTGCTTCCAGAAACTCGAAAGTGCTTCCAGAAACTCGAAAGTGCTTCCAGAAAGTCGAAAGTGCTTCCAGAAAGTCGAAAGTGCTTCCAGAAAGTCGGGAGTGCTTCCAGAAAGTCGGGAGTGCTTCCAGAAAGTCGAAAGTGCTTCCAGAAACTCGAAAGTGCTTCCAGAAAGTCGGGAGTGCTTCCAGAAAGTCGAGAGTGCTTCCAGAAAGTCGGGAGTGCTTCCAGAAAGTCGGGAGTGCTTCCAGAAAGTCGGGAGTGCTTCCAGAAAGTCGGGAGTGCTTCCAGAAACTCGAAAGTGCTTCCAGAAAGTCGAAAGTGCTTCCAGAAAGTCGGGAGTGCTTCCAGAAAGTCGGAAGTGCTTCCAGAAAGTCGGGAGTGCTTCCAGAAAGTCGGGAGTGCTTCCAGAAAGTCGGGAGTGCTTCCAGAAAGTCGGGAGTGCTTCCAGAAAGTCGGGAGTGCTTCCAGAAAGTCGAAAGTGCTTCCAGAAACTCGAAAGTGCTTCCAGAAAGTCGGGAGTGCTTCCAGAAAGTCGGGAGTGCTTCCAGAAACTCGAAAGTGCTTCCAGAAAGTCGAGAGTGCTTCCAGAAAGTCGGGAGTGCTTCCAGAAAGTCGAAAGTGCTTCCAGAAACTCGAAAGTGCTTCCAGAAAGTCGAAAGTGCTTCCAGAAAGTCGGGAGTGCTTCCAGAAACTCGAAAGTGCTTCCAGAAAGTCGAAAGTGCTTCCAGAAAGTCGGGAGTGCTTCCAGAAAGTCGAGAGTGCTTCCAGAAACTCGAAAGTGCTTCCAGAAAGTCGAAAGTGCTTCCAGAAAGTCGAAAGTGCTTCCAGAAAGTCGAGAGTGCTTCCAGAAAGTCGGGAGTGCTTCCAGAAAGTCGGGAGTGCTTCCAGAAAGTCGGGAGTGCTTCCAGAAACTCGAAAGTGCTTCCAGAAAGTCGAAAGTGCTTCCAGAAAGTCGGAAGTGCTTCCAGAAAGTCGAAAGTGCTTCCAGAAAGTCGGGAGTGCTTCCAGAAAGTCGAAAGTGCTTCCAGAAAGTCGAAAGTGCTTCCAGAAAGTCGGGAGTGCTTCCAGAAAGTCGAGAGTGCTTCCAGAAAGTCGGGAGTGCTTCCAGAAAGTCGAAAGTGCTTCCAGAAAGTCGAAAGTGCTTCCAGAAAGTCGAAAGTGCTTCCAGAAACTCGAAAGTGCTTCCAGAAAGTCGAGAGTGCTTCCAGAAAGTCGAGAGTGCTTCCAGAAACTCGAAAGTGCTTCCAGAAAGTCGAAAGTGCTTCCAGAAACTCGAAAGTGCTTCCAGAAACTCGAAAGTGCTTCCAGAAAGTCGAGAGTGCTTCCAGAAAGTCGGAAGTGCTTCCAGAAAGTCGAAAGTGCTTCCAGAAAGTCGAAAGTGCTTCCAGAAAGTCGAAAGTGCTTCCAGAAACTCGGAAGTGCTTCCAGAAAGTCGAAAGTGCTTCCAGAAAGTCGGGAGTGCTTCCAGAAAGTCGAAAGTGCTTCCAGAAAGTCGGAGAGTGCTTCCAGAAAGTCGGGAGTGCTTCCAGAAACTCGAAAGTGCTTCCAGAAAGTCGAAAGTGCTTCCAGAAACTCGAAAGTGCTTCCAGAAAGTCGAAAGTGCTTCCAGAAAGTCGGGAGTGCTTCCAGAAACTCGAAAGTGCTTCCAGAAAGTCGAAAGTGCTTCCAGAAAGTCGAAAGTGCTTCCAGAAACTCGAAAGTGCTTCCAGAAACTCGAAAGTGCTTCCAGAAACTCGAAGTGCTTCCAGAAACTCGAAAGTGCTTCCAGAAAGTCGAAAGTGCTTCCAGAAAGTCGAAAGTGCTTCCAGAAAGTCGAAAGTGCTTCCAGAAAGTCGGGAGTGCTTCCAGAAACTCGAAAGTGCTTCCAGAAAGTCGAAAGTGCTTCCAGAAAGTCGAAAGTGCTTCCAGAAAGTCGAAAGTGCTTCCAGAAACTCGAAAGTGCTTCCAGAAAGTCGAAAGTGCTTCCAGAAACTCGAAAGTGCTTCCAGAAAGTCGAAAGTGCTTCCAGAAAGTCGAAAGTGCTTCCAGAAAGTCGAAGTGCTTCCAGAAAGTCGGGAGTGCTTCCAGAAAGTCGAAAGTGCTTCCAGAAAGTCGAGAGTGCTTCCAGAAAGTCGAAAGTGCTTCCAGAAACTCGAAAGTGCTTCCAGAAAGTCGAAGGTGCTTCCAGAAAGTCGAGAGTGCTTCCAGAAAGTCGAGAGTGCTTCCAGAAACTCGGAAGTGCTTCCAGAAAGTCGAAAGTGCTTCCAGAAAGTCGAAAGTGCTTCCAGAAAGTCGGGAGTGCTTCCAGAAAGTCGGGAGTGCTTCCAGAAAGTCGAAAGTGCTTCCAGAAAGTCGAAAGTGCTTCCAGAAAGTCGGGAGTGCTTCCAGAAAGTCGAAAGTGCTTCCAGAAAGTCGAAAGTGCTTCCAGAAAGTCGAAAGTGCTTCCAGAAAGTCGGGAGTGCTTCCAGAAAGTCGGGAGTGCTTCCAGAAAGTCGAGAGTGCTTCCAGAAAGTCGAAAGTGCTTCCAGAAAGTCGAAGAGTGCTTCCAGAAAGTCGGGAGTGCTTCCAGAAAGTCGGGAGTGCTTCCAGAAAGTCGAAAGTGCTTCCAGAAAGTCGGAGTGCTTCCAGAAAGTCGGGAGTGCTTCCAGAAAGTCGAAAGTGCTTCCAGAAACTCGAAAGTGCTTCCAGAAACTCGAAGTGCTTCCAGAAAGTCGAAAGTGCTTCCAGAAAGACGGGAGTGCTTCCAGAAAGTCGGGAGTGCTTCCAGAAACTCGAGTGCTTCCAGAAAGTCAGAAAGTGCTTCCAGAAAGTCGAGAGTGCTTCCAGAAAGTCGGGAGTGCTTCCAGAAAGTCGGGAGTGCTTCCAGAAAGTCGAGAGTGCTTCCAGAAAGTCGAGAGTGCTTCCAGAAAGTCGTGGAGTGCTTCCAGAAAGTCGGAAGTGCTTCCAGAAACTCGAGAGTGCTTCCAGAAAGTCGAGAGTGCTTCCAGAAAGTCGAAAGTGCTTCCAGAAAGTCGGGAGTGCTTCCAGAAAGTCGAGAGTGCTTCCAGAAAGTCGAGAGTGCTTCCAGAAAGTCGGGAGTGCTTCCAGAAACTCGAAAGTGCTTCCAGAAAGTCGAAAGTGCTTCCAGAAACTCGAAAGTGCTTCCAGAAACTCGAGAGTGCTTCCAGAAACTCGAAAGTGCTTCCAGAAAGTCGAAAGTGCTTCCAGAAAGTCGAAAGTGCTTCCAGAAAGTCGGGAGTGCTTCCAGAAACTCGAAAGTGCTTCCAGAAAGTCGAGAGTGCTTCCAGAAAGTCGGAGTGCTTCCAGAAAGTCGAGAGTGCTTCCAGAAAGTCGAAAGTGCTTCCAGAAACTCGAAAGTGCTTCCAGAAAGTCGAAAGTGCTTCCAGAAAATCGGGAGTGCTTCCAGAAAGTCGGGAGTGCTTCCAGAAAGTCGAGAGTGCTTCCAGAAAGACGGGAGTGCTTCCAGAAAGTCGAGAGTGCTTCCAGAAAGACGGGAGTGCTTCCAGAAAGTCGAAAGTGCTTCCAGAACCTCGAAAGTGCTTCCAGAAACTCGAAAGTGCTTCCAGAAAGTCGAGAGTGCTTCCAGAAACTCGAAAGTGCTTCCAGAAAGTCGGGAGTGCTTCCAGAAAGTCGAAAGTGCTTCCAGAAAGTCGAAAGTGCTTCCAGAAAGTCGAAAGTGCTTCCAGAAAGTCGAAAGTGCTTCCAGAAAGTCAGAAGATTGCTTCCAGAAAGTCGAAAGTGCTTCCAGAAAATCAGAGTGCTTCCAGAAAGTCCGGGAGTGCTTCCAGAAAGTCAGGAGTGCTTCCAGAAACTCGAAAGTGCTTCCAGAAACTCGAGAGTGCTTCCAGAAAGTCGAAAGTGCTTCCAGAAAGTCGAAGATGCTTCCAGAAAGTCGAGGAGTGCTTCCAGAAACTCGAAAGTGCTTTCAGAAAGTCGAAAGTGCTTCCAGAAACTCGAAAGTGCTTCCAGAAAGTCAGGAGTGCTTCCAGAAAGTCGGGAGTGCTTCCAGAAACTCGAACGTGCTTCCAGAAAGTCGGTGCTTCCAGAAAGTCAGGGAGTGCTTCCAGAAACTCCCAAGTGCTTCCAGAAAGTCGAAAGTGCTTCCAGAAAGTCGGGGTGCTTCCAGAAACTCGAAGTGCTTCCAGAAAGTCGAAAGTGCTTCCAGAAAGTCGAAAGATGCTTCCAGAAACTCCCAAGTGCTTCAGAAACTCGAAAGTGCTTCCAGAAACTCGAACGTGCTTCCAGAAAGTCAGAAAGTGCTTCCAGAAAGTCGGGTGCTTCCAGAAACTCGAAAGTGCTTCCAGAAAGTCGAGAGTGCTTCCAGAAAGTCAAGTGCTTCCAGAAACTCGAAAGTGCTTCCAGAAACTCGAACGTGCTTCCAGAAAGTCGAAAGTGCTTCCAGAAAGTCGAAGATGCTCCCCGAAGTTCGGGAGTGCTTCCAGAAAGTCGAAAGTGCTTCCAGAAAGTCGGGTGCTTCCAGAAACTCAGAAGTGCTTCCAGAAAGTCGAAAGTGCTTCCACAAAGTCGGGAGTGCTTCCAGAAAGTCGAAAGTGCTTCCAGAAAGTCGAAAGTGCTTCCAGAAAGTCGAGAGTGCTTCCAGAAAGTCGGGAGTGCTTCCAGAAACTCAAGAGATTAACTTCCAGAAGTTCGGGAGTGCTTCCAGAAACTCGAAAGTGCTTCCAGAAAGTCAGGGTGCTTCCAGAAAGTCGGGAGTGCTTCCAGAAACTCGAAAAGTGCTTCCAGAAGCTCGAAAGTGCTTCCCAAAGTTCAGGAGTGCTTCCAGAAACTCGAAAGTGCTTCCAGAAAGTCAGGAGTGCTTCCAGAAAGTCAGGAGTGCTTCCAGAAACTCGGGAGTGCTTCCAGAAATCGAAGTGCTCGAGAAAGTCGAAAGTGCTTCCAGAAAGTCGAAAGTGCTTCCAGAAAGTCGAAAGTGCTTCCAGAAGTTCGAGTGCTTCCAGAAAGTCAAGTGCTTCCAGAAAGTCAGAAAGTGCTTCCAGAAACTCGAAAGTGCTTCCAGAAAGTCAAGTGCTTCCAGAAAGTCGGAGAGTGCTTCCAGAAAGTCGAAGATGCTTCCAGAAAGTCGAAAGTGCTTCCAGAAAGTCGAAAGTGCTTCCAGAAAATCGGGAGTGCTTCCAGAAAGTCGAAAGTGCTTCCAGAAAGTCAGGGAGTGCTTCCAGGAAGTCCCAAGTGCTTCCAGAAACTCGAAAGTGCTTCCAGAAGTTCGGGAGTGCTTCAAGAAAGTCGAAAGTGCTTCCCGAAACTCGAAGTGCCAGAAAGTCGAAAGTGCTTCCAGAAACTCCGAAAGTGCTTCCAGAGAGTCGGAGTGCTTCCAGAAAGTCAGGAGTGCTTCCAGAAACTCGAAAGTGCTTCCAGAAAATCAGGAGTGCTTCCAGAAAGTCGGGAGTGCTTCCAGAAAGTCAGGAGTGCTTCCAGAAACTCGAGATTGCTTCCAGAAACTCAAGAAAGTGCTTCCAGAAAGTCGGAGTGCTTCCAGAAAGTCGGGAGTGCTTCCAGAAACTCGAAAGTGCTTCCAGAAAGTCGAAAGTGCTTCCAGAAACTCGAAAGTGCTTCCAGAAAGTCGAGAGTGCTTCCAGAAAGACGGGAGTGCTTCCAGAAAGTCGAAAGTGCTTCCAGAAAGTCGAAAGTGCTTCCAGAAAGTCGAGAGTGCTTCCAGAAACTCGAAAGTGCTTCCAGAAACTCGAAAGTGCTTCCAGAAGTTCGGGAGTGCTTCCAGAAAGTCGAAAGTGCTTCCAGAAACTCGAAAGTGCTTCCAGAAAGTCGAAAGTGCTTCCAGAAAGTCGAAAGTGCTTCCAGAAGTTCGGGAGTGCTTCGGAAGATCGAAAGACGCCCAGAAAGTCGAAAGTGCTTCCAGAAACTCCCGAGTGCTTCAGAAACTCGAAAGTGCTTCCAGAAAGTCGAGTGCTTCCAGAAACTCGAAAGTGCTGCCAGAAACTCGAGAAGTGCTTCCAGAAAGTCGGGAGTGCTTCCAGAAACTCAAGTGCTTCCAGAGAGTCGGGAGTGCTTCCAGAAACTCGAAAGTGCTTCCAGAAAGTCGAAGGGTGCTTCCAGAAACTCTGGGAGTGCTTCCAGAAACTCCCAAGTGCTTCCGAAAACTCGAAAGTGCTTCCAGAAACTCGAAAGTGCTTCCGAAGTTCGAAGTGCTTCCAGAAGATCAAGTGCTTCCAGAGAAACTCCCAAGTGCTTCCAGAAAGTCAAGTGCTTCCAGAAAGTCGAAAGTGCTTCCAGAAGTTCGGGAGTGCTTCCAGAAAGTCGAAAGTGCTTCCAGAAAGTCGAAAGTGCTTCCAGAAAGTCGGGGAGTGCTTCCAGAAACTCGAAAGTGCTTCCAGAAAATCGGGAGTGCTTCCAGAAAGTCGGGAGTGCTTCCAGAAAGTCGGGTGCTTCCAGAAACTCGAAAGTGCTTCCAGAAACTCGAAAGTGCTTCAGAGAAAGTCGAGAGTGCTTCCAGAAACTCGGGAGTGCTTCCAGAAACTCGAAGTGCTTCCAGAAAGTCGAAAGTGCTTCCAGAAACTCGAGTGCTTCCAGAAAGTCGAAAGGTACTTCCAGAAAGTCAATGCTTCAGAAGTTCAGGAGTGCTTCCAGAAAGTCGAAAGTGCTTCCAGAAAGTCGAAAGTGCTTCCAGAAACTCGAAATTCTTCAGAAACTCCCAAGTGCTTCCAGAAAGTGAGAGTGCTTCCAGAAAGTCGAGAGTGCTTCCAGAAACTCGAAGATGCTTCCAGAAGTTCGGGAGTGCTTCCAGAAAAGTCAACGAAAGTGCTTCCCAAAATCAAAAATGCTTCAGAAAGTCGAAAGTGCTTCGAGAAACTCAAGGTAGCAACGAAAGTCAAAGTGCTTCCCAAAAGTCGAGTACTTCCAGAAACTCGAAAGTGCTTCCAGAAAGTCGAGGAGTCCTTCCAGAAACTCGAAAGTGCTTCCAGAAAGTCGGGGGTGCTTCCAGAAACTCGAAAGTGCTTCCAGAAAATCGGGAGTGCTTCCAGAAAGTCGAAAGGGACCAGAAAGACGGGTGCTTCCAGAAAGTCGGGAGTGCTTCCAGAAACTCGAACGTGCTTCCAGAAAGTCGAAAGTGCTTCCAGAAAGACAGGGGAGTACTTCCAGAAAGTCAGGAGTGCTTCCAGAAAGTCGAAGTGCTTCCAGAAAGTCAGAGATGCTTCAAGAAAGTGGAAAGTGCTTCCAGAAAAGAAGACAGGAGTGCTTCCAGAAAGTCGGGAGTGCTTCCAGAAAGTCCGGAGTGCTTCCAGAAACTCGAAGAGATGCTTCCAGAAAGTCGAAGATGGCTAACAGAAAGTCAGGGAGTGCTTCCAGAAAGTCAGGAGTGCTTCCAGAAAGTCAAGTGCTTCAGAAAGTCAGGAGTGCTTCCAGAAAGTCGAGAGGCCGCTTCCTGAAAGCCAGGTATAAGAAAGTCGGGAGTGCTTCCAGAAACTCGACCGTGCTTCCAGAAAGTCGAAAGTGCTTCCAGAAACTCGAAAGTGCTTCCAGAAACTCGGAAGTGCTCCAGAAACTCGAGTGCTTCCAGAAACTCGAGTGCTTCCAGAAAGTCGAAAGTGCTTCCAGAAAGTCGAAAGTGCTTCCCGAAAGTCGGGAGTGCTTCCAGGAAGTTGGTGCTTCCAGAAAGTCGAAAGTGCTTCCAGAAAGTCGAACGTGCTTCCAGAAAGTCGAAGATTCTTCCAGAAAGTCGAAAGTGCTTCCAGAAAGTCCCAAGTGCTTCCAGAAAGTCAGGAGTGCTTCCCACAGAAACTCGAACGTGCTTCCAGAAACTCAGAAGTGCTTCCAGAAAGTCCCAAGTGCTTCAGAAAGTCGGGAGTGCTTCCAGAAAGTCGGGAGTGCTTCCAGAAAGTCGAGAAAGTGCTTCCAGAAAGTCGAAAGTGCTTCCAGAAAGTCGAAAGTGCTTCCAGAAAGTCAGAAAATTGCTTCCAGAGAAGTCAGGAGTGCTTCCAGAAAGTCGAGTGCTTCCAGAAACTCGAAAGTGCTTCCAGAAACTCGAAAGTGCTTCCAGAAAGTCGAAAGTGCTTCCAGAAAGTCGAGAGTGCTTCCAGAAAGTCGGATTCTTCCAGAAAGTCGAGAGTGCTTCCAGAAAGTCGAGGGTGCTTCCAGAAAGTCGGGAGTGCTTCCGAAAGTCGAGAGTCCTTCCAGAAGTTAGGAGTGCTTCCAGAAAGTCAAGTGCTTTCCAGAAAGTCGAGGGTGAACTTCCAGAAAGTCAGGGAGTGCTTCCAGAAAGTCGAGAATTTGCTTCCAGAAAGTCGGGAGTGCTTCCAGAAAGTCAGAGGTGCTTCCAGAAAGTCGAAAGTCCTTCCAGAAAGTTGAGGGTGCTTCCAGAAAGTCGAAAGTGCTTCCAGAAAGGTCAGGAGAGTGCTTCCAGAGAAAGTCAGGGAGTGCTTCCAGAAAGTCGAGAGTGCTTCCAGAAAGTCGAGATCCCTTCCAGAAAGTTGGGAGTGCTTCCAGAAAGTCGAAAGTGCTTCCAGAAAGTCAGGGAGTGCTTCCAGAAAGTCGGGAGTGCTTCCAGAAAGTCGAAAGTGCTTCCAGAAAGTCAGGGAGTGCTTCCAGAAAGTCGGGAGATGCTTCCAGAAAGTCGAAAGTCCTTCCAGAAAGTTGGGAGTGCTTCCAGAAAGTCGAAGGGTAGCAGCCAGAAAGTCGGGAGTGCTTCCAGAAAGTCGGGAGTACTTCCAGAAAGTCGAAAGTGCTTCCAGAAAGTCGAGACGCTTCCAGAAAGTCGAAAGTGCTTCCAGAAAGTCGAAAGATGCTTCCAGAAAGTCGGGAGTGCTTCCAGAAAGTCAAGTGCTTCAAGAAACTCGAAAGTGCTTCCAGAAAGTCGGGAGTGCTCCCAGAAAGTCGAAAGTCCTTCCAGAAAGTCGAAAGTGCTTCCAAGAAAGTCGAAAGTGCTTCCAGAAAGTCCGAAAGTAACTTCCCAGAAGAGTCAGATTTGCTTCCAGAAACTCGAAAGTGCTTCAAGAAAGTCGAAAGTGCTTCCAGAAAGTCAGGAGTGCTTCCAAGAAAGTCGAAAGTGCTTCCAGAAACTCGAAAGTGCTTCCAGAAAGTCGAAAGTGCTTCCAGGAAGTGCGAGAATTAGCTTCCAGAAAGTCGAAGAGATGCTTCCAGAAAGTCGAAAGTGCTTCCAGAAAGTCGAGATCCTTCCAGAAAGTCGAAAGTGCTTCCAGAAAGTCGAAAGTGCTTCCAGAAAGTCGAAAGTGCTTCCAGAAACTCGAAAGTGCTTCCAGAAAGTCCAAGTAGCTTCCAGAAAGTCGAGAGTGCTTCCAGAAAGTCGAACGTGCTTCCAGAAAGTCAGAGAAAGTGCTTCCAGAAAGTCCAAAGTGCTT